>OW026361.1:1219642-2439285 GCA_932273835.1 Sarcophaga variegata | reverse complement strand
GTGGACAGACAGTATATTGTCAGTTTTTGATTTTAAAATGCGCCGTAATATTGTATAAGAAAATCCATGCTTTTATGGTACAAATTTTTACTTCTCCTTGCAAAAAAGAAATTTTCGGTATGACCTTGACACTTTTAGCCTACAAATATAAGGAAAGGACAAAACTGTTGATAAATACGAGTGTGTACGAGTTGTTTATTTTTTTTTTATTTCTAACTGTGGCTTGTTTCAAAATTTAAATTTATTTCTACAAAGGAAGTCTTAAAATATACGGTTAAGGTCTGAAAAATAATTTTAAATTTTAAATCAAAAATATATTCGGGTTAAATCATATCAATAGGCAGCCTTCAAGGAATACTTCTATTAATTTTTTTTTTGTTAGAAAATAGTTTTCAAATAATTGCAGTTTGAGGTTAAATTGAAAGCGGTAGACACCTTGTGAGATAAATTTAAGGCTGGGTGATAATGTACGTACATATTTACACATGGCATTGTTTAAGTGCAACGCGTCTTAGAGCTACAATTTAAAATGACTTTTCTGCATGGACAAACTAAAAAAGGGAAGAAACGATATTATTTGTTATTAGTGGGCTGTATCACCTCTTTTTCTCCTTTATTTATTTCGCTCGACAGCATTGGATTTCTACAATATGACTCCTACTAGTATAACTGCAATATGTTTAGAACACGTTCCATTATTTGCCTAGCCATCATGTTATTCAGATTTCTGGTAGACCTTGTTTATATTTTATCTCTGGGTTGGTCTCAAAATTGATTTGACTTCCATACCGTGGCAACAATTTAAATAGCCCGATTAAGCATCCGCTAAATTGTCCTTAGAAATTACATACACATGTAATTGGTTATTACAATCCTTTAGTCAGGATTACGATCTAGCTTCTCACACCACTGATGTTGTGTGCGTTAATTTTTATACATGAGTGGCGGGACCTACAGTTTAAAGTCAACTCCGAACGAAAGATTTTTGAGAAACTTTTCATGGCAATTTTATTTATTCTCAGAGTTTTTGCCAGAAATCTGCTGAAAGGGAGTCGCCGAAGAAATATTTGTTCATATTTCGTTTAGTTGGAGATGCCTGACCTGGGGTTTGAACCGAGGCCTCATGTCTAAAAGCCAACACACTACCTACTAGACGGCTACTTCCTTAGAACTTACTTAATTGATATTTATTGGACCAGGTTTTCTAACACAGGTTGTTCAACATGTATTTGCCAGGCGATTTTGAAATGAATTTAATATTTGCACTGTCATCCACAGTGATATGTGCAGGTCAAAATCAGTATGGACGAGCTAGGACCATATTAGGTTTGCCTTCTGTCGTTACATACATATATACATAGGAAACACACTCTTTGTGAGCATGTTTTAATTGTAGTGTAGAGGAACTGCACTGATTGTGTACCAAGTGTGGCTGCATTGCCCCATCTTTCTAAAACCCCTAAAAATAATTACATTTTGAGATCTTTTAACTCTGTCAACTTATGGATATTGGCCAAATTTAAAAACACCTGAATGGCGAACGTTATAATCTTAACACAAACTAAACAAGAAAATTGAGAAAGAACAAGAAAAATACCTGAGAAAATGTTAAATAAACAAAATAAAACAAAAGAACAGAACAGAACAGAACAGAGAATATGGTTAATGGAAGGAAGCAATGTTTTTAAGAAAGGCCAACAACAGCAAAACCAAAACCAAAAAAAAAGCTTTTAAACAAACACATCAACAACAGCAATAAGAATGAAAAGCTCCCCAGCCAGAGAGCCAACCATACAATTACAAATTCAATGTCTTGCATTATTTTTAAGAATTCTTTTTTTTTTTGTTCAATTTTTTCCCCACTTATCCTTTTTCATTGTGCCTGTTTATCTCTCGAATACCAAACACAAAAATTCAGTGTAAAACGAACCACTTTTTCGAAATCATCACGCGCGATTTATGTTCTTGTTTAAATTATAAAAAAAGAAGGAAAAAAAAGAAAACATAACAGGAATAAATTTATTAATAAATAATAATAAAAATAATAGAATACATAGTTAAATAAATGCACACAATAAAAGGAAAGTAAATTGTTACTTGTTGTTACACTATACAAGGCAAACGAAATTCAAAATTATAAATTAAAAAAAGAAAAGAAAATAAAATAAAATAAAAGAAAAAATTTTAATTGATATTGAGGTCTGGTATATATAAAAAGAATAAAACCCCCAAAAAGAGAAACCAACCAAAAAAAGAAAACAAACAAAAAGTTAGAAAATATTAATGAAGTGTCATTTGAAGTGATTTAAAATTCATAAAGAAGCTTTGCAATAAAACAACAAAACAAAAAAAAAAAACTTTTCATTTAAGGATAATAAATGGCCGTCCTTTTCATATTGAGTGTGTATGAATGTACATTGTATGCACATATGTTTGTATGTGGTGTGTTTAAATTAAAAACTTTAATAATATTTACTCAAGTGCATAAAGAAATTACTTACATATAGAACACTATAATATAATGTGCATATGTATGTATGTGTGTATGTAAATGAAAAGCTACTTATAAAGCAAACGGTGGGAATATGTTTTTTGTTTTTTTTTTCTTCTTCTTACATTGTTTATTAATAAGATTTCAGAATCAAAGACCCCAAAAAAAAAATTAAAAAAAAATAACGAAAAAATAACAAAAGAAAATCAAAGCAAAGCAAAGCAAAGAAAAAAAAATAAAAGAAAAACACTTGTGTCACTAATTTATTCTGTATCGTTGTGATTCATAAATTTCCTGCGAAAAATTACCATAATTTTCTTCATTTCGCTTAAAATTTAAAGTCAATGGCAAGCGACGAGCATTTTTTGATTTTTTAATGACACTGTGACGTATTAAAATCGTGTATTCATGTATTCATCACAATCAAATATATTCTAGCCTTAATTGATAATGCCAAGGTATTGGTTCCGGAAGTAACAAAAATTAAAAAAAAAAATCTAACAAACAAATGAGTAAACCGAAGCTATTTTAATTTATTTTAATAATTTTCAGGATTAACCCCGTTATGAATTTTAAATATTTAAAATAAAATTTAAATAAATTTGTTTATACTCGTATATTAAGCACCTGTTATAAACGAATAAAATATTGTAAATTTAAATCAAAGGCTCTACAAATCAATTTTTTTTTAATTTTGTAAAAGTCTTTATGCTATTTAATGCTTATTTTTTGCATTTATTCTCTATCAAATCCAAAGGCATTTAATTAGAAAAATATCTTGAGAAACAATTTTTAAAGGCCCTATGAAATTTTCTTTAATAAAAACTATTATGAACACAAGAACCCAAGACTAATTTTAAGAAAACCTGCATCGTTGAATGAAGTTAATCTCGTTAAGGAAAAGATAATTTTTTATAGTCTAACCATACCTGGTTATTTTTAGGCATATCGTTGCAGCTTTCTTTAATCAAATTGTATCAGATGAGCCAATGATTTGTCAAGACCTTCCTAGTCTAGGGAGCCACTACTTAATCTATACGTATGTGTGGCTTGCAACCTTCCCACCTAGCAAAACAAACACTGCCTTCATCCCTTACTACTCGTTGAAGCTTGGCGAGTGGCAAAAACTTCATTAAGAGACCACCTCATAGGGCATTGTAAGTCGACTTGAAGTCTGATATACTATGGTTAACCTGGATTCAACAATATGAATTAATCAGAAGTTTTACCTTAACATTATACTCTCTGACCCCCACATACCCGCATATATATCACAATATTTCAAAATATAATACATATTTATAACTTTGCATTCATATAAGAAACATAAGGCAGTCACAGAACATCTCCCACATTTTCTTATTATTTTCTTTGCGTTGTTTCGTTTGATCCTAGAATGTTAACAGGTCCATCTGTCTATGACTAGAAACAGTAGCCTCTGTCAACAACTATTGGGTGAAGCGGTGAACAATTTTTCATTGATTAAGCCCTACTCTTTTCCAAGAGCGGGTACCGTCTGACCTTCCTATGATATTCGCTGTTACCTAGAGGGCTTTTTAGTTGGATTATTTTGTGATTATTGAAGTCTCTTACGATCTCTTCTTACGATCTCTTCATATCAGGATTACTCGAATTAGTCAAGTCCTTTGCTCACTTTACAACATTAACCTTAAAAACATACTGATCTCTTAAAGCATCTGTTGATGGTCGATTAATAATTGAATTTTATTTGATTTTATCTCGGTAAATAGGCCCCGGAAAAGCTGGGTCGTAATTCTGACTGAAGGGTTGTAATGATCTAATTTGGATAGGAAACGTGCCAATAAACTACTTAAATGAGAGCATATGGACACCTCTGTCACTGTAACTCTTCTCACTGGTCACTGCGTTATGTATATTGATGTGGAGAGACTCCATTTATCTACAAATGACTTCGGTAGAGGTCCAATTTCTCTATTGATTTACCTTCTCGATAGTCTACTGGAGGTATCATTGCTAAATATCAGTTCGATCGATTAATTCATTAAATTTTCAAACTTAATTTCAGGAGATTGACTGTCAGTTGATTTTCGGCCATAATTTTATATGAAATCACAACGTTCTGTTATGTGTGGTCAAGCAAGGCTTTCATTTAGCAAAGCTGCTACTCCCTCCTTTCCTACATTCTCAAGAAAAACGAATTATGCAATCGATTTAATGTATTAAAATCGTAATTCAAATCTATTTATGAAGGTATGCTAACCCACTTTTTCACTGGCATAAAATCCTGTAACTCTTGCTTCCAGGATATTATTTTAAAAATATAGTTCAGTATTTCAGGTATTTATGGATAATACAGGATAATAGCTACACCTTCATAAAACCCTCGAAATGATTGACAGATACCAACCAGGACCGCCATTAAGGCGAATGTCAATTAAACCTAACCTAACTTTATTTACAATACGAAAACAAATGATATCTAATTATTACGAGCGGAGTGCGAGGGCCACATGCAACCTCGTACTAATAGCTTAGTGCACCACTCAATAGACTACCAGGACACTTTTCACAGGATTTTTTTCTCATATTTCAAGTTGTCAGTATTAGTATTGAAGACGCCGTAGTTTAGTAGGTGTGTCAGAGAACCTACAGTTTAAAGTCGACTCCGAACGACAGATTTTTGAAAAACTTTTTCATGGCAATTTTATTTACTCTCAGAGATTTTGTCAGAAATCTGCTGAGAGAAAGTCGCCGAAGAAATATTTTTTTTGTATTTCATTTTGTCGGAGAAGTCTGACCTGGGGTTTGAACCCTGGCCTCACGTCTAATAAACCAACACCCTACCTACTAGACTACGGCAACTTTGAACTGTAATTAAAAGAAGTTTAATTTCTTTGATTGCGACAATCAAGTTTTTTTTAAGAATTTTTCCAAGTGTATAACATTTTCTTTTCAGGTCATGTTCTGTGACCTGGAAACTTTTTTTTTGCTTTTTTTCTTTAGAAACATTGACTTTTGCTTTAAGTACTATACATACACATATATAATGAAACACAAACAGACAAATCGTATTGTAATAGTTTAATTTCTTTCTATTGGACTACAATCTAAGCAGTTAATTAAATTATGGATTTGACTCTTGCTTGCTTTATTAATAGACTACAGAAAATCAAGTGTTTTATTCAATTCTATAATCTGTTGGTTTCGGCCATTGCGGCCATTATGCAATAATCTCTTACGGTCTAACTAATCCACAAAGTTAAAAAACCGAAATGACGGAAATTGGGTCAATTTCAACGAAGGAAAACAGAGAGAAAAGAAAGCAAACGTTTTAAGATTTTCCTTCTTAACGTCTTTCAAAGTGGCTAGCTAGAGTGAAAGCTTAATTATATAAGCAAAGCATAAAAAGAAAATATTTCAAAGCAAAACGTTTTTAAAAATATGAAATAATTTACCAAACATCGCTGCTATCTATCTGCACACGTTGTATGTACATTTTCCAAAAAGTAAAACAAGAAATGAAAATAAAATAAATTAAAAGGAAAAATAATCATTAAGGGTGTGGTTTGCCATGGATAGGTAAAAATTTGTTAATTAATCATTTATTGTTGGCAATTATTTAAAATAAAACACGGCCGCTACATTCACACATACTATGTATGCGGTGGTGTATGTCTGTCTGTACATACGCACGTAAATGACTCTAAATTTATTTATCCATATCCATATAATAAATAAACATAATTTGATTATTTTATATCATTTCTTACTTTCCTTTCATTTCATTTCATTTCCTTTCATTTCATTTTATTTCATTCAATAATAAAAAATAGTTTTCCATAATTTTATTAAAAACCACAAAAAAAAAAGAAAACAATCCATACACGTACCAATACATATTTGCTTATATGATTTATTTGACAAACAGTAGGGCAGTTCATATTAATTGTATTCAATTTAACACATTTTAACACATGAAAATGAATTTCTTCCATAAATATCTTTAAGATTTCTTCACCTTTAAATAAGATTGATTAGTTCTTTATAAATTATTTAAAACGTCATACAGAAATAATTGGTTGAGTTTTTTCTTTAGCTTTCAAAATATGGAAAACATTGTATATCTTACCCTACTCCTGCCAATAGAATACGTACGCCACAAGATATTTCCAGTTGCCGAATATTACAGGCTTCAATTTGCCATTTCCTATTGGCCGTCTGTCTTTTGGATTCCATTGTATAGCATGTTTAGCAATATCGCTGAATTGTTTACTAACTTTATTGGTTATTACAGTCTTTGAGTCAGGATTACGGCCTAGGTTCTCATATTACCCATGTTGTTTGTGTTCATTTTATTTGTGAGTAGCGGGACCTACAGTTTAACATCGTCTCCTATTTAAAGAAATATCTGAAATACTGAACTGTATTTTTAAAATAATATTCTGGGAAGCAAGAGTTGCAGGATTTTATGCCAGTGAAAAAGTGGGTTAGCACACCTTCATAAATAGATTTGAATTACGATTTTCATACACTAAATCGATTACAGATTTAAAATGTTTTTCAAAGTTCTTACAAGTCTTACCAGAAGGCCATCGATTGAGATATTTTTTAAGGTGGTAGAGCTGAGATTTACACTCACGAGTTGTCGTCTAATAGGCCAACACACTAACTATGGCGTTAACTGATGCTTAGGGCGGGACCTACAGTTTAATATTGTCTCTGAACGGCAGATTTGAAAGGTTTTTCAAAGTTCTTACAAGTTTTACCAGAAGGTCATCGAATGAAATATTTTTTAAGGTGGCAGAGCTGAGATTTACACTCACAAGCTCTCGTCTAGTAGGCCAACACACTAACTACGGCGCTCAGTGATGTAATTTTTATCCAATCTAACCCAATAGGTTGAACCAGTTTCTGAACAGAGTCGACAATTTGGTTTTGCTATAGGCCAGAATCTTTATCAAGTACATATCGACGCCTCCGTTCTATAACATTCTAAGTCGAAAAAGTGTGTTTTGAGTTATGAGCTCTCAAAGTTTTCACGCGACATACGACCATATGTGTATCCTAAGGAGATTTTTCCCTATAACTTTTGAACGGATCGGTGCATCTTAACCAAATTTTGACAGTATTTAAGTTAGAGAACGTAGAATTTATAATTTTTTTTTTTTAAATGCAAGAACATTAAAACGTTCTAAGAACACTTAGAACGTTTTAGAATGGAGGCGTCGATATTCGTTTACGAAAATACTTGTAATGTGATTCAGTATTTCATATCTCACAACTGTGTAAGAATGCAGATTTTACATATGAATTCTTCTTGATCGTCTTTCTTGAATATACATATATGAAGCACAGAGTGAATCTGCTTCATCAAGCAATTGACTGTAGACGGTTAAAGCTTTCTTACTGGTCGCATTAAATTTATTTTCCCAACATCTGTAGTATATTTAAGCCGACATATAATGCAGATTATTGGCCTAGTGATAAATTTAATTACATTTTTGAGAAGGTGTGGGTCAGTAGACAGATCTTAGCAGCGTATTCAACACATTCCAGTCTACAATACTGAAGATCACAAGCGATTTATCTTTTATGGTATGTTGCTTTATTCATTTCAGAAACAATGTTTTATTGTTACTCAGTTGTCCTATGAAAGGAATTTAATTATATTCAGCCATCTTGAATTCTATAGACGTAAGGACAAAACACTCTCCATTCTTTTAGTTCACTATTAAGCTCCTAATATAATTATTCAAGATTTAAAAGCACGAAAACGTTCTTGGTCCTTTCGGAGATCAGAAAGTGGATAAGCTGTCAGTGCTTTATTCAATATGCTGACCTTATTGAGAAACATGAAGTCATTCCAATTTTTGTAACGAGATTTTAATGCTATTAAAATGATTTTATCTATTAGAAGGTGTAGTAAATAGAAACCAGACAGTTTTGTAATATCCGTCAAGTATTATTGTATTCCACAAGTTCGATTGTATTCCATAAAAAAATATAAGATTTTAAACGATACGATCACTGAACTCTGTTTTGTTTAGGACAGGCGACTTGAATATACCATATGCAACAAAAAAGTGCTCATTAAGTGCTCATTTTTTAATGATTCATATGAGCACCGTCGATGTGTGGCACTGTTCTATCGATTCGGCAACAGAATGTTTTCTAGAAAAATAAAGAAACTTGCTGCCGTAGTCTTTAGTCACACTATGCATATGTGGAACATTCATCCACGTATTCAAATCTAATCAAATGTCTGTAAACAATTTAACCTTCAGTCTTATCTCCAATCTTAAGATCTCCTCACTGCATAAGAACATACCATACAACCTGACTGTTGGTCGCATATAAAAAAGAGTAATTAAGTACGTTAGACAAAATATTCTGATCAAACATCACTTTAAATACGGTATTTACGGTATTTGAAGAAAAAAATTGGGAATGAATCGTATCCTTAAGGCAAAGAACAAGGTAAACTCAATTCAAACTTAGTTCATTGATTTCGACAAAATTAAAATAGATGGCTTACAATGGTTTTACAATTATTTTACCATATGATATGTATATACATTTGTTTATTTGTTATATTATAATTGTCTTTTATATTGCAATATTACCAGCCAAACAAAAATAGCCATATGATCGGTGTAATGTAATAGAAAAGAATCTCTAAACCCACGACTCTCACACTGAAATACTAACATAACAAATTAATCACTAGCCTACCAATACACTCAGTATATATAGATTTAAGACTGCAATTTTGATGACGATTTGTCCCCCTCCATATACTCTTCCAGATCTTCGAATTATTGATTATAGTATCTTTGGTAATATCGTTTGACAGTCCTCATAGAATTTGATCAATTCAGTTTCATTTACTTTTCTTACTTAAGACCTCTTGGCCCACTTTGGCCACAAGATATGCATTATCCTACGTTGCTCAATATGCTCAATATGTTTCCATAGAGTATATAAAATATATAAATACTTACTTAACATAGTGTAAAGTTTTTTTTTTTTTTCTTTGTTTATTTTAATTGAATCATAATTAAACAGATCTTTTTGTTTTTGTTTTTGTTTTTTTTTATTTATTCGTGTGCTCAAAACCATATAAAATTGTGATGAAATTACAAATTCCTGGAATTATTTCAATTTTTTTTGTTTTTGTATTTTCTTCTCTGTTTTAAACATTATTGGCCCTCTTATTATTGCTTAAATACTCCTACAAGCACTCACTATCTCGTATTCCAGCCAAATTGATTGATGTGTACATGTGGAGGCCACTTGCCAGGCAGGCAGCCTGTTGGCCTGATCGTCACTAGGCCAATACAACCAAAGTACATATGAAAATTTCATACGCCCTATACTATATGGTACATGTACATGCAATGCATAAGCAAAGCAAAAATATAAAACAAGAAGGAAAAACAGAAAAGCAGGAAAATTAACTTAAAAGCTGAGCGTTTTTAAATGAAAATTTCGAAAATAAAAACAGCTGGTTGCTGCTAAGAGAGCAAAAATTCTGTGAAGAGAATTCAAGTGAGATAAGAGAAAATGTTCAATGTGGTATTCATTTGTAGCATTGAACATTTTCTATTTTGCAAATGGGAAAACTTACGACCAAGAGATGATGGCAGGCTCTCTTCGAAAACAGAAACTGTCTTTTCGAATTTTGAACGCGTATCGTGCAGTCACTATTTGTTGTTTTCGGTTTACGGTGGGTAAGTTGTTGGACACTTTCAATAAATCCAATAACTGGGTTTGTGTTGTTTATCTTGTTCTCATTATCGTTCTCGTTCTTGTTCCAATCACGATCGGTGTGGGGTGGTAGGCCCAGTCGCTCGATCGCTTTTATACGTTCGCTCGCTCGCTCGCTCGTTCGCTCACAGTTCTTCATAATATTTATATTTTATTTTAATTTTATTATTTATTTATTCCGTTATAATATGATTTTCTAACAAATTTTGTGTTGCCATTAATTTTTCATTTCTCATCTCATTTCATTTCGTTTAACAGCGTAAGGCGTGCGGTACGCAATTTAGTGGTACGGTCTGTCAGTTCGTACGTTTGTTCGTTCGTTGGTTCGTTCGTCTGTACGTTCTATTGCTTGCTCGCTCGCTCGTTCGCTCGCGCATTCGATTTATACAATACATTTCGAATTATTTTGTATGAGCTCTGCCTGCCTATTACTTTTATCGGCCATCCTTCATGCAATATACATAATCGTAGTCCACATTTCTCGTCCCAGCCACAATACCTATACAGTCTAATTCTACTGCATATTGTTTGGAATAAAACAAAAAATAAAAATAAAAGCAATTTAAGGCATGTCGTTCTCCAAATCTACGAAATAGAAATTTTTCACTTCTTAAACTTTAGAAAACTCAAAACACAATTTTTTGAAAGTGAAGTGAAGTGTTTGAAAAGTAGTGTAGTGAATTCTGAAGAATTTAGAAAGAATACATGACATACATACATATGTAGTGTATTAAAATATGTCATATAGTACAAACGTACATATATTTTCTTTCAACTAAATTGCATATGAAATAAATTGAAAAAAAAATAAGAAAAAGTTTTGAGTTAATACTTGATTTCTGTGAACCTAAAAATAATTCTGTTCTGTTCTTTATATTGTATATTATGTTGAAAAGCAAAAAAAAATAAAAGAAAAATTAGAAAAATAGAAAAAAAATCTAAAAATATAACTCGTGTGCTTCAATAGTATGAAAAAAATGTTTAAGAACGAGAAAAAATAAGAGCTCATCATTAAATAGTTTTGTTTAAAGAAATAAAGAAATTGAAAAAGTGTTTTAAAATTTTATAATTTACAAAAAAAAGGCAACAAAAAAAACAAATCTTTTGCAAGGATTTTAAGCTTCGAATAAGAAAAAAATAAAAATATTTTTATTTTATTCTCTTTTATTATTACTTACGAAAATATTTCTATAGATACGTACATATACATATATTTTCTGGCTTCTTTAGAAACAAAAAATCCCTGTTTATCTGTGACATAATTTACTTTAAAATTTTTCGAACATTAGCAAAACGAAAAATTTTACTTTTAAAACACAGACCCCCAAGAAAAAAAGAAAACTTGTATTTGTGTGTATCTGCTGTTTTCATTATTATTATTATTATTTGTAGCTGATCATTTGCTATTATTGTAGTTGTATTTTAAAATTCAATTTCTCTTTTCATCTCTCTTTTATTTTGTGTGTTAATTTTTATACCCTCACATATATACATATGTATGTACACTGTACACATGTATGTATGTAGTTGTATTCGAAGAAAAGTTCGAAACTTGTTCAGTCAGTGTGATATTTGTTGTACTACTACCACTGCTATCGCTAATTCTTTTTCCTTTAGGTTTCTAGTGTTTTTTGTTTTTCTTTCTGGCAATTTTTATTTGTTTTTTTTTTTTATTATTTTTACGTATGAGTTTTATTTTATATTATTTTTTTATGTTTAAAAATGTATGTACGTACGTACATATATTGTACATTCATACGATTCGATTACGAATAATTTGAAAATATTTTTATGTCGTTTACACAATTTTTTTTTCTTTCTACTCAAAATGTATACCCTACACGCTAGTTGATAGTGGATTTAGGATTTTATAAATAATTACATTACGATTAATAATATCTCAAGTCTAAATAAACAATATGTAGTAAATTGCAAAGAGCAAAAGTTTTCAATTCGAAACATAAAACATTAAAAAAGATTTTACATCAGAAGTTTACTGAATAAACAAAAATAAATTATTTTTAAATGAAATAAAATATTTTGTTAATAAAAGTTGAACATATTTCTGTTTTAAAACTCATAACTTTTGTCAGCAGTAGTGGATTCGTATAGTTCAGGTTAGATTTGATTGGTAGCCGCCATAATGGGCATAGCTTACTTGGTTCTTACCGTTGCAACAACTGTATCACCTATGCAATTATACAATTACAACTCCTGGTTGGTATCTCCCAGCCATCTAGAGAGCTTAATGAATTTTATTTAAATCGCCTTTAGCTAGACAAGTTGTATTAGTTGCGCAAGACAACTTGTATTGTGTAGAAGTCTAAGTGTCCTTTTTTATAGCACAGTATTTTAAGTTCGATTTCCACTTTCTTTTCATCGTCAGTACAGTAAGACCTTGATTATCCGTGATGGTCGGGAACGGAAGCATTCCGGATAATCGATTTTCCGGTGAATTGAGTAAAAATGTTTGCTAGTTTTTTAATAGATATTTTTATTAATTAATAAATGAATATGTACATATTTATATAAAAACTAAATAATTCAAGGATTTTATATAAATACATGTTTCAAAAATATAAAAAACACCGCACTTCTCAAATTTCTAAATTAAACTAAACAGGTTTACATTTATGCTTCTGACTCATCGTATACTAAAGAGGGAATTCCCCTTTTTTTTCCTAATAGAAAAAATTTTTTGCTTATAATCACAGATAATAGAGGTAATTAGGGTTAAACGATGCAGACAAATTTAAGTCGATCACTAAATAAAATTAAGTCAATGCAAAAAATTTTCTTTTTCCATCCCGGATAATTGATGTTGCCGGATAATCGAATCACGGATAATCAAGGTCCTACTGTATTTGAAAAACATAAATCAGCCGGCAGTTTCGAATCGAAGCTAAGTGTCTTTTTTTATTGGGTAGTCTTTTAGGATCGATTTTCATATTCTTGCCATCATCAGCATTGTAAAATATAGAATCAAGTGATAATTTTGATAATTTAAAGGACAAAATGTAGGTATATACCTGAATCAAAAGTGCAATAATAAACAATAAAATATTAAAGTGGAAATCAAAAGTCAATTCAAAATTTATGTTTTTCACAAAAGGCAAAATCCCATGTAATATAAGCCTTAACTATGTTTAATAACTGCTGTACGCAGGTGTCTCTCTAGAAGATCCATAATTTTACTTATTTTGGTTAAGAAAACTTTGGAATCTAGTCTTCCACACAAAAAAAAAACATTTGAATGGCAAAATTCAAGAGGTTTCTGTGAAAGAAACCAAAAAACACGAATATTTTTAGTGATTAACGCCATAATGTTTGATTAGTGTTGTTGACTAAAGTGTCATTACACTTGTTAAGCATAGGGCATACCAGATTCACATCATCATGATCGCCTGTATGTATGTATCACATATTTTTAATAGTTTTCATTGAAAAGAATTATTTTCTTGGTTTTGTACGACAACGTGCATCGTTTGCTAGGTCGGCTACAAGTGAAATGCTGTCTGCTAAATATAAAATTAATTTATTTTCCTTCTTTTTTCTTAATTAGAAACTAAAAAATAAAGAAAATAATTTTATTTTCTTTAAGAATTTAAACATAAAATGAATTCATCATTTTTTTTCGGTTTGCCACTACTTGTTCGTTCGACACAAACAAATCAGCTAAAATAATAATAATAATTGCAATAATAAATATTTTTATCATATTCTAAAATAGATAAATGCCTACAAACAAACATTTATATTTCTGTATGCATACATATGTATGTATGTATGTACATAAGTATTAATGAATTCATTCATTCATACATTATGGTAGAGGAATAGAATTTATGAAAACAAAAAAAAAACAAAAACAGAAAACAAACAAATAAAATGTGTTAAAAGTTAATTTAACTTAAAAATTAAAAAGGAAACGAAAAAGAAATGAATTTAAAAAAGCTTGCAGCCTGGTTTTGTGGTCTATTTGCATTATTCTATTTTATTTTTATATACTTCTACTATCACTATCAACAATATCTGAAATAACTTAAACAAGCCAAAGGCATACTCCTTAATTACACTCGTATTATCTATCAACTACCTACTGCTTACCAAAAAAAAAAAAAAAAATAAAAGAGAAAAATTATAAAAGGAATGGAAACTTTTATTGAACAGTAAACACAATACAATACAATACAATACGTATGTATACGTAATACGTATAACACAAGCAATTGGTATGTGAAATGTGCGTGTATTTTTATCTGGGTTTATAAGTTTATGCGATGATTTACAATCGGCCAGTAGTAGTAGCATTAGATGTTTGCATGTCCGTTGTTACAATTCAATTTTTTCTTTTGCCCACTGCAATAACAACAACAATTGTCAAGTGTAGCAGACCCAGCAACTAAGCAAACAAACTAAACAATTGTCTGATGGTACGAATACTCACCCATATTCATGCACCCACACCCACTACATTCACGTTCACTCATCCCCTTCAAGAATAAATATTGGCCCTCAAGTTATTCTTTTTTATTCAAAATTCGCTTTTGTGCTCATACCAACTAAAACAAAACAATATTGAAATACTCTTTCCTTTATAATTTAAGAAGAAAAACACCACCATCCACCCCCTTTAGCTTTAGAGGCAAAAATATTGAAAATTTATGTTGATTTTATTATTACAGGTACATACATACATATGTATGTATGTATTTTTATATTGTATTTTGAAAAGAATATTAGTAATAGACACTAGTTTGTAGGACCATTAAGTATGTATTAGGATATCAAATTATGTCACATTGTGTTTAATCGTTTTGTCATAAACTTTCTTTTCATTTCGTCTACTGCACGTTGGTAGTGACCGAACCAATGTGGCTAATAAGTGCTAGGGAAAAACGTTAATATGAAAATCAGCAGAATATATTGTATTAAATTAAACAAAATAGTTTTATTTGGATTTAAAGCATATGTAAACTTTACAAAGACTTAAAAAGTCAATACGGCCGAAAGCCTTTCAATTGTTGAAATTACGAATTCTTATATATTCACATACATACATACATAATTGGTCATTGCAACCCTTCAGTCCTAAGTGAGTCCATCCAAAAATTTTTCTTGGATGGGCAGCCACCTACGACCTAGTTTCTCTCTCCACTTATGTTGTGTTTGTTAATTTTATACATGATTTGCGGGACCTACAGTTTAAAGTCGACTCCGAAGGACAGATTTTTGAGATAATTTTCATGGCAAGTTTATTTATTCTTAGGGTTTTTACCAGAAATCTGCTGAGAGAAAGTCGCCGAAGAAATAATTTTTTATATTTTGTTTTGATGTCCAACCTGGGGTTTGAACCGTGGCCTCACGTCTAATAATAAGACTATGCCGACTTCAAACCTTTCAAAGGTGCCCTGGTAGCCTATTGAGTGGTGCATTAAGCTATTAGCATGAGATTGCATGTGGCCCTGGCGCTAGAATAATTACATATCACTTGTTTTTGTATTGTAAATAAAGTTAGGTTAGGTTTAATTGACATTCGCCTTAATGGTGATCCTGGTTGGTATCTTTCAGTCATTTCGAAGGTTTGAATCAGTATTATTAACTCCTTAACTTTTCACCTTTGTAGTTTTTAGTCCATTTAGCGGTTAAAAACATTGTTTGGGGTTATTACCGAGAACTCAAATAATTAAAATAGGCTTGGCGTCCACTTCGCAAAAACTAATTTTTCTTTTGTAATGTAATTAAGTCAGGGTCAGGGTAAAGACGGAATTATAGGTGTTTTATTGTTTTATTTATTCATTTATTTTTTGTTCATTTTAATTAACAAATTGAAAACCTATTGTCTTTAATACTGTGGACCATGTTCATCGATTTTTTGTTAATCACCAATAAAAATATGTTAAAAAAAGTTACTTATAAGAATAGCAAACCTATCTGCATTTTTTAACCTCTTGATTGGCTTTTCTGAAAGCATTTTTTTTTATTTTAAAAAATTCTTCTTGAAAATAATTTCTTGTGATTTTTATCTCCCCCTCTCTCTTTCTTTTTATGTTTTATATTTTAGTCAAAAATTTTCTTAGATGATAAAATAACTATGATTGCCGCTGAAAGCAGTTCGTAAACTATAATAAAAAAAATACTACGATATAATTTTGTTTAAATAAATTACAACAAAATTAAATTATTTAAAGAAAACAAAATTTTTTAAGGAGAATACCGTACAAAACAACCGTTTGTATAAATTGTTCGCGTTTTAGTGAAATATCCTTTAAAATTAACGAAAACAAAACCACAAAAAATAGAATACAATAATTGTATGACTTAAATGAAGTTGAGAAAAAAAACAGCAGCAACAATAACAACAACTAAAACAAATAAATATTAATTTAATTCATTTAAATTAAAATAATTTAATAAAAGCTTCTTCAACAAAAGTAAGCAGCCAATAAGCCAAATGAAAACAAACGAAAAACGAAAAGAATTCAAAAGAGAATAAAAAAAAAGTTTTTAAGACGAAACCAAAATCAAATGCACTCACAGTACCGTCAAACGCTAAAGAAGTTTTAAAACCGTACAAAACAAACAAATAACAACAATCATAATACCGCACAAAACACTTACAAATAAAAATAACAACAACAACAACAATATAAAAAGAAAAGAAAAAGGAAATCAAAAAACTAACGAAATCATCCTCAGAATAATCCTCAAATGCCTTATGCCAGTTGTATTGGCCATTACATTAACAACAATAACAACAACAACAAGAACGACAAGAACAACAACAGGAGAAATAATAAGAACAAAACAATTGTCCAAATCAATGAAAACTTGTCGAAAACACAAACACAAAAGGCTAAAAACAATAATAATAGAGAACGTTCGTTACCTTTATTAGCCAACCTTTTAATATAACCGCCATACAAAGTGACAAACAACCAACAAATAAAGCACTAACCGCCTATCATCACTAAAGAAAACTTTCACACCTACAGACATACTTCTACTACTACTACTACTACTACTAGTATCACTCTACTTACGCACACAAGTCATTTTGCCGAAAGAATTCAATTCTCGAAAATCTACAAAGAAAAAAACAAAAAACAGAGGAAATAAAGATAAAAAAGAGTAACGTTAAGAAGAGTAATCGAAAAGAAAAGAAAATTTTTATGCAACACATTGGATAGTAAGTCATGCAGCAGGCCGAACAGCAACAGAATGGCATGATAAGCGATGGAACGGGAGCCGGTGGTCCACCAACATCCTATGGAACTGGCAAAAGACCTCAAATAAGTGGTGGACGATTTGATTTCGAAGATGGTGGCACCTACTGTGGCGGTTGGGATGAGGGCAAAGCCCACGGTCATGGTGTGTGTACCGGTCCCAAACATCAGGGTGCATATGCTGGTGCCTGGAATTATGGTTTCGAAGTATCTGGTGCATATATATGGCCCAGGTGAGTAAATAATTAACATTAACAAATACAATCATGGCTTATATTAAGGACAAAGGTTAAGAGTCTATAAGTTCTGGTATAATTTGAACCCATTCTGGGATTTCAGGTGTTAATTTATATCATTTGTTTTGCTAGATTGTAGCCGATTCCTTAAAATAATGCCAGTTTTAGATCACTTTAACTCTGTAAATAGGCTAGACCTTCTATCACATACGCAAACAAATTTTTGTGATATAAAGTGAATGAATGAAAAGTTGTTCTCTTCCGTATTATATCTTAATTTTTCCTTAAAGTTTTTATTTATATTTTTCCTCCTGGTCTATTTTCATGCAATAACACGTTTTGAACTTATTTTTTTTTTCTTTTAGCGGCTCCCATTATGAGGGTCAATGGCAAAATGGACGACGCCATGGTTTAGGTGTCGAACAAATAGGCCGCCAGGTATACCGCGGTGAATGGTCCAAAGATGGCCATAAAGGTCGTTATGGTGTACGTGAAAGTACGGTATCAACAGCACGTTACGAGGGTACCTGGAATTTAGGCTATCAGGATGGCTACGGTTGTGAAACATATGCTGATGGAGGTAAATGTTTGATTATTTCAAAAGTCCTTAAAATTATAGTAAATACCTGCACATGTAGTAGTCAGTGCTTTTATTTATATATATATACACAATTATTCATAAGCATTTTGTGTATATTGATGCAGAAACATATCGCCAACTAAAATGCAACACGGTCTACCTTTATAGTACTTAGTTTATAATTTATATTTATTCAACATTTGTGATCACGAAACTCGGTGTGTCTGTGTGTTAAATTGTGTATGTTATTTAAGGCCTTTTGCATTTTAGTTCACGCTAAGTATGTTAGTAATTTAACTAAAAACAAAACATTTTCTATTATTTAAATATTAGAACACCTTTCCTGTACATACAGTATCTGTCATAACTAAAACACACCCCCAATAAGATTGTTGCCTTGGTTAAACATGTACTGATCAAAACAGAAATAAAGTCTATAAAATTAAAAAAATTAAAAAAAATAAAAATAAAATTCAATCAATAGGTTTGAAATAAGTAGATCGAACCGGCCACTCGATTACAAACTTTGTTGGGATGCGTAGGATCTTTATTCTGTTAAAACATCCATTTTAGTGGCATGCCTTCATCTGCACATTGAATATACATGAGTCCATCATTCAGTCTTATTAATCGGCCCAATTCCTTGGCTAGAGAAGCGACCTTACACCATTACACTACCTCCACCGTATTTAACAGTCGCTTTACAATACTTAGAATTTAGCATTTCATTTTTGAATCTTCAGACCCGTCTTATTAATTTCGAATTCTTTTAAATTGAACTTGAATTCGTCAGAAAATAGAACAGTTTTCCAATCGATATGGACTTTGACGAACTCAAGTCTTGCCTTTTTCTGCTTTGCTGATATGAAAGGCTTATTTTGTTGTTTTTTTACTACATAATGCGCGGAAGCAGGTCTTCATAAAACTCAAAGGAAAATGTAAACAAATAATCTTTTAAAGCAGCGCTTTAGTTATGACCAATACTGTATATACGTATTCGTATTAATGTTGATTGTGCATGAGATAATTTTTTTCTTCCTCTGTGTTTTTATTTTTATTTTGTTGGCTCCCATTCAAAACGACATTGTTGTTTATAGAGCGAGGGAGGGTGTTTTAAAGAGAACGTATATTTGCATGTATTGAAGTGTATGTTTATATGCGTAGATAAAGGAATATTGTATTTATTTGTTTGTTTCTTTTCTTCTTCTTTAGTTTTTAATTTAAATAATTTTTATAATTCGTTTTTTTTTGTTTAATAAATATTTCTATGAAAATACCTGCACAAAGAATTGTTAATTGTATTGATAAGAAGAAGGCAAGAGTGACATCATGTACATGCCTTTATGGTCTTTCACTTGATATTTGCAATGAAAATATGGCATGGAATGGTAAACTCTATTTTGGCTTAAAAACATTTCATTGCAGACAACAGTGCGTATACGTAATATTTAATAATTTATTAATCATACGCCAAGCAAACATTTGCTGTCTTATAATAATACATGTGGTTATGGTGTCTGTATGTGCATACATACATATGTTGCATGTAGACGTACATTAGTTATTCTTTTAGAATTTCAATAAGAAATTTACATAACGAAAATATTCTTAATTTTGTAGTACATTTTGGAAGGAAGAATTACGAGGTCAGAAAATAACATGAAAATACAAAAACAATTCTCAAGTTGAGGCTAAAAATATACTTGTAATAGCCACCATAGCATTAACGGTTCACTGCATTTGACGATTGTACAAGAAAATATTTGCAAAATATTTGGAAAATATTAAATTTTTGTCATAATCAATGATTTTTTCTACCAAAATAATACTTTTGTTTCACACCTTGATATAAAGGGTGTTTTTTTATAGAGGTATAGAACTTTAAGTTGCAATAAAACAACGATGGATTATTCGATTGACATGAATTTTATTTATCCGAAAGATAATCTTGTGGCATTACATTTTAAATATGATTTCTGGCATATGACCGCCACGGCTGGCGCGGATGTAGTCCAATCTGGACGTCCAGTTTTCGATGACTTTTTCCAACATTTGTGGCCGTATATCGGCAATAATACGGCGAATGTTGTCTTCCAAATGGTCAAGCGTTTGTGGCTTTACCGCATAGACCAATGACTTTACATAGCCCCACAGAAAGTAGTCTAGCGGTGTTAAATCACAAGATCTTGGAGGCCAATTCGCAGGTCCAAAACGTGAAATTAGGCGGTCACCAAACGTGTCTTTCAATAAATCTATTGTGGCACGAACTGTGTGACATGTTGCGCCGTCTTGTTGAAACCACATCTCCTGGGCATCGTGGTTATTCAATTCAGGAATGAAAAAGTTAGTAATCATGGCACTATACCGATCACCATTGACTGTAACGTTCTGGCCACCATCGTTTTTGAAAAAGTACGGACCAATGATTCCACCAGCCCATAAAGCGCATCAAACAGTCAGTTTTTCTGGATGTAACGGTGTTTCCACATACACTTGAGGATTACCTTCACTCCAAATGCGGCAGTTTTGTTTGTTGACGTAGCCATTCAACCAGAAGTGCGCTTCATCGCTAAACAAAATTCGCTTATGAAAATCGGGAACAACGGTAATCTCGTTTTGGGCCCATTCGACGAATCTACGCCTTACTTGATGCTCGTTTGGCTTCAAATCTTGCACGAGTTGGATTTTGTAAGCACGCAAACCCTGGCTTTTCGTCTAATAAGCCAACACACTACAAAATTCAGACAGAAAATCAAATTTTCTTTATAATGCACCTATGTTTCGGTATTCCTGTGCAGAAGTTATGGTCTATTTTTCCTTGATTGAAGTATAATTTGAAAGAAAGACTTGCTCTATACACGCCGGATGTACGGCCCAGTTTATTGTTGTAACAGATAGGATTTGAATATTTATAACAGCTTTTGTTTTTGAGTGGTTTGTATACCAGTGAACCTGTACGAATAACAAAATAAAAAAATTTATTTTATGGTCACACATCGTGTGTCATATATGTACATATGTATTCAAAAACTTTCCCTATTAGTGTAGTAATGAATAATAGCAAATCAGAATTTGTTTGTTGTTGCATTTTATTCTAAATATTGTCTACTAAAGTGAACGAACGCAGTATTGAATGTAGAAAAAGACTCGTGTTTCTCTCTTTTTGCTCAAGGACACATAAAATGCAGGCTTTTCTGTATTTATCTGCATACATGTCTTGGATAATAATAATAAAAATGACATGTCACGGTATTAGAATAACACATGCTAAAGCAAAAGTAGTTTTTCAGATTTATTTGCGACATAACGTCCGGTTGTATTAATTTCCGCTTGACACAATTTCCAATTGGATATTAAATTGTTGTTTTTGGTAAAGTATCAGAACTTCTTTAATTGAAATTAAAGAATTTTAATTAGAAACGGTGTAAACATGGTGTAAATGAATTGCAATATGCATGTATGTATTATGAAAGCTGTCGTCGTCCCCTATTTACCGAGATACCCAATGAATGTAAAATATTTCCATAAAAATTTATTGCATCAAGACAGAGAAATATTTCTCATTGAATTTTTATGGTTTTCTCTAGTAATAGTTGTAAATTATGGTTCGTAGTTTGTATGTTTAAGTTTAATTATTATTTTTTACACTCCTATATGACTATGGTATACGTACGTATTTACATACATATACATATGTACATATGTATATTTACATATGTGCAGTGGTTAGAAAAAATTTATTTTATTGTCTTTACTTTAGTATTCATTATCGTTTTGTGTTGTACTTAAACAGGAAAATATCAGGGCCAATGGCAGGAAGGTAAACGACATGGCTACGGTATACGTACTTCTGCACCATTTGGCCTTGCCTCACATCATAAACGTAAAGACGTGCACGCCTCATTAAGTTCGTTGCGTAGTAATGAAAATGCCGCAAATGCAGCTAAGAATAATGCCCGAACGGAAGAAATACGGGGAGGTTTTGTTCTCACCGCCCGATCGGATAAGTTACCAGTGAGACGTAACAGTCTTTCTGAAAAAACCAAAAAAGGATTTTTATCGGTAGGCATCAGAATTTTAACTGACATATTTCGATTCATTCGTCATATTTTGTTTATTCCGTAGGGTCTCAAAATGAGAAAACAACGTAGTACTGGAGATTTGGAAAAACGCGGCACTTTAGCCTCTGGTAGCATACGGTCGACCATGTCCACCGCCTCATGGCTTAGTACAGGATCGGAACAGTCAAATTTAACCGCCAAGTATAACAAATATTTAAGAAAACGAAAACGAAAACGATTTCCTTAAACTTTTAACTTTATTGGCTTACAGATCAATGCATACGGAGTCAAATGCCAGCTTTACAATGGACGATGAACAATTGGATCCAAGCGTGGTTGAAACCTATATGGGCGAGTGGAAGAAGGATAAACGTTGTGGATTTGGTGTAGCCGAACGTAGTGATGGTCTTAAATACGAAGGCGAATGGTACAATAATAAAAAGCACGGTTATGGTGTAACCACATTTCGTGACGGGACATTCGAAGAGGGCAAATACAAAAACAATATACTGATAACAAGTCAAAAGAAAAAGCATTTGTTCATTGCCCGTTCACGCAAGTTCAGAGAACGCATTACAGCGTCTGTAACATCGGCTCAGCGTGCTCTTAAAATGGCCATGCAACGTTCAGATATTGCCATATCACGTACCACAACTGCCAACACTAAGGCACAAAGTGCTGATATTGCAGCCGATCAGGCACGCGTAGACTGTGAGTTGGCTGTACAAATGGCTCGTGAATTTGCGCCCGATTTTAAGCCGTCAGTGTTAGAACGTTTTGAAAAACTTCGATTTCGGGAACGTCACAAGGGACCGCTTTTAGGTACATCACAATTTGCCACTAGCAATGCAGCGGCTGAAACATACGCAAGTAGTGCGACCGCTCAGCGGCCAACGGGTTTTCAAAAAAATCTCGACGGACATCAAAATCAACAAGATGCGGAATTTCCAGTTCCCAGTTCAATGTATTCCCAACAGTTGCCAGTTGCTCCGCAAACGGATCTCTCCGCCTTGGTAAATCAACCACAAATGAGTGCCATTACTACCATCAATCAGATGTACCACCAACAACAACAGCAACAAAATAATCCTCAAATGAATCCCGCATATCAGTATCAACCACATCAACCGCCGGGTTCAAGTTATGCGCACAGTAACTTGAGCGCCAGTGGTAGTCCGCAAATTTCCCAAATGCAAAAGGATACAACAAATTTTAAGAACGCTGAAGCCGCACACACGGCAAACAGTATGCAACAACATCAACAGCAACAATTGCAAATGCAACAACAACATTTGCAACAGCAACAACAGTTGCAACAACAGCAGCAGCAACAGGAACAAGCATATCAGCAACAAATGCAAAGACAGCAACAACTGTTGCAACAACAACGACAACAACAACAACAATTACAGATGCAGCAGCAACAGCAACTTCAAAAACAACAGCAAATGCAGCAACAACAACAGCAGCAGCAACAACAGCAGCAACAACAGCAACAACAACAGCAGCAACAGCAACCAAATTTAAATTCACCCATGTACGGCACTAATCAAATACGTCGACCATCTCAAATTCTATATCAACAACAGCAGCAACAACAGCTGATACAACAACAACAACAGCAACAGGATCAAATGATGGATAACATGAATCGTTCCAATAAGGCTCCTATGATGGGTCAAATGAGCCAACAGTCATCAATTGACCATTTCGATCACTATAAGCGACCACCCAGTCGAGATTCATCAATTGATCGCTATACGAGAGCAGCCAGTCGCTTAAGCGGTGGCTATGCATCGAGACAGGCTTCAGTAGATCGTGCAGGAGCGGGTGCAACAGCAACAACTATTAACGACAGCGGAATGCCGGAGCAAAGACCACGAGCCGGTTCAGTATTTCGTGGATCGACGCCTGCACCATCCGCCAACAACACACCAACTACTGGCAACGGTTCTGTGCCAACTGGTTCCGGTCGTTTATCAAGAGCGGCGACGCCCAGTCTAAACACAAACTCACCTTCAGGCACGACAACAGCAGAATCCATGTTTTCAAAACCAAATCAACCATTTGAAGATATACTCCTGCGTCAGCGTACACTGGGTCAGGATATTGTACCCTCACCATCTCAGCCAAAGCGCACTGAAAGTCTGTATATGCCACCTAAACCGGCTTCGCCTTTGGCTGCAGCCGCTGTCGGAGGCGGTGGAGGCAATAAAAAACTAAAGGTAGGTCATAATCCCCATACACAACCACATACATACATACATACATATTTTTGTAGGCACACATATGATGAATGTATGTATGTACATTCGAAATTCTTTGCATTACTCTTTCTTAATAGTGAATGCATGCAATTATAAGTATCGAAATTGTATTTTATTCGTCTTCTTCGCCTTATTCTTCTGCGAAAAAGATTTCAAGTTTTTTCTTTAGGAAATTTCACAATTAAGAGAGAATTCGGAGAACAAGCACTCTTCTGCTATGCTAAAAATAGCATTTGAATGTTTGATGATGAACGCTACTCTATCGGAATGAATCCATTCACACAAGTGTTTGTAGTTTTCGACAATTTCGAAAACCACACTAGAATCTCGAAAATGGAAAGAGTAATTGTAAAGACTTTTACTCTTTTGAAAATTAAATGTCACTAGAACTCTCTCAAATTAAGGATTTCGACCATTAGTAGCTAGTGATTGCTCATTGTCATAGACAGAGCCACACACAGATCGTTGACACAGACAGTATCTGGGAAAATTGTTTAGTTTGTAAACATTCGTGCCTTAACGCAAAACAACTGATCGTTTCTTGTACGCATTAGTCAATCGTTAGCATTCTGCTCTGTTGCCACTTTCTTCTTAATTGTTCGTTCGTTCGTTCGTACTTTTATTTTTCAAGTTGAAACAGAAAAAAAAACAAAATTAAAATCGACAACCAACAGCCCATCAATGTCGTCGCGAACGTCGTCATCACAGATAGCTATGTGTTGAGTTGGCCTGTTTATTAAATTCTGTATCTTTTCTTCTTTGCAAAATTATAAAATAAAATAAAATTAAAACAATATACGTATAAAATAATAAATAAAGAGCCATTGTTCGGAAGTCATTAAAAACAATTCTACGAATTGAATAGAATTTTCAAAGAATTTTATTAAAAATTTATTTTAAAATAAAAACACACTTGAGCAGAACAAATCTTACATATTTTTGATAAAAAAAAAAGAATAGAAAATACTGTGTATACAATTCATTATTTTCTTTCTTCAAACGAACGATTATTATAATTCTAAAGTGTTCTTTGTTTGTTTAATATTGATTGACTCTCCAATTGAAATCCAAAAAAAAAGAAAAGAAAAACAAGAAGATATATTCAATATTTGAAATAAAGTTGAAAAGAAAAACAATTTATCAGTGAAAGTTAAAAGTTATGCAATTTTAGGAAATTTTACAAAAACAAATAAAACAAACTTAAACGTATTGACAGTAGAGAAGAACACACAATTAAATTAAAATGGAGTGGTATCCCGATGAAGATGAAGAAGATTTAATGTTTTCACCAGCCTTGCTAGCAAGACGTGCATCAGAGAGTTGGATTGTTGACCCACCTGCAGAGGTTAATGTCATAAAGTTTTGTTTTTTATTTACAATATTTCGGTCGACTAACTTACTAAGTTTAGCGAACTGATAATATCATTAATTAATATTATTTTTATTTTTAGGTTTTTAATTATGATTCGTACTTGCTTAAGATGCTTAAAAATGTTTCTATTAAATTTTCTATTTCATATGCTTTTCAGAGCGTTCCTATTAATGTTACGCTACAGCGTAAGAAGTCTATGCCTGATTTCCAAGAACTGCCACGTGCCACAGAGGCTATGAGCCGCGAGGAGGTATCTGCTTTAGGCTCAGCTAGACGCGAAGCGGTACGACGACAAATTGAAATGAATGAAAAGCTTAAAGCGAATCCATTGTTATATCTCGTTAGTCCACAAGTTAAAGTATGTTTCATTCAAAATCCGTATTTCAAATGAATTATTTTTTAAATTGGTTTTTGTTTTTGTTTTTAGGAATGGTTCTCACGACAACAGTTGGTGCTCTTGGTGCTTTTTGCAAATATCATATTGGCCATAGTATTTATTAAAATGCTAACATAGCGTAGAACTTTTCATTCACCATATGAGACAAACGCCTATGAAAATTGTTTTCATTTCTAAATTACATTTTAAAATTGTTCGCTATTTAGGAAATATTTATAAATTTGAATAGAATGTAAAGTTATGTGTATATATGTATATGACAAAGCACAAAAACACTTAATAACGCCTAGCTGTGCTATTTTGTATATATACCATTACATATATATACATACATACATACATATTTTGTTTTTTTTTTTTTTTTGGTATCAGGAGTCTATTAACATCCCATTGTCGATATTACTTAATATTTGTATATCTTTTTAATTAAATGAACTTGTGTCGAATTTAAAAATCAAAAAAAAAACTAAAAGAATACATGAAAATTAAAAACAATTTCAATTTGATAGAAAAGAAACCGCTTGAAGATGCGTTCTTTTTTTTATAATAATACATTACATATTTAAATATAATAAATCTTTAATTCTTTTTTAGCATTTGCAGTGAAATTGTATAAATTATTTACTCAATTTTTATTTTATTTTTTTTTTTTTGTTATTCAGAAGAAAAAGAATTTTTCCCTACTGCAGATATTTTATGCAAGAAAACATGAAACTAAATTACAATTTTACAATATATTAGAAAAAAATACTATACATACATATATACATATATATATACATATAAATATGTATGTATGTGTATGTTACTATAACCTGTAATATGTACTCTATGTAATATTGTATATATAACTACAATTATATTTATTTATTTTATTTTTTTTATTGTTTTGTTTTAAATTGAAGAGACTATCTTAATAATTCTCCTATAAACCAAACAAACAAATTACTTAAGATCAATTATTTATTTTTAATTTTTGGTAAATAAAATAAAAAAAACAAAAGAAGAAATTAATTTGAAAGAGTTTGACATATTTAAATGTCAAAAGCATTTCAATTTGGAAATGCTCTAAAAATCAATAAATATATTATAATAAATATATGCATAATAATCAATAATAATAATAATTATTAGTTAAAAAGAAAAATTAAATATATATATATATACTTATATATATAATAAATAAAAAACTAAACGAATTTTATACACTTTTTAAAAGCTCTCAATCAACTATATATCTATACATATATATATATATATAAATATATTTAGATCAACATTTAAATTAAATTATAATATAATTATAAACAAAACAAAAAAACAACAATAAATTTTAAACTATTCAATTGTTATAAAGAAATTAAACCTTTCCGTAATCAGAACAAAAAATCAGTTTAAGCATTTGATATTAGAAAAAGCATACAGACACGCATTATATAAGATGCTTGAAACCTTTTTTTTAAATAAACTTCTATTAAAGTTCCCTAAATATTTCATTTATTATTCGAATATAAAACTGTTTTCTTTTTTTTTTTTTTTTTTTGTTTAGAAGAAGAAAAAGAATTTGTTATTACTACAAGACAATATTATTTATTAATTTAAATTTAAAAGTTCTGCAAGAGTCTCTATAGTCATATAGAGTTTGTATTAAATTTTATTAAAATCATATAATGAACCAAAATAATTAAAAAATAAAAATAAAGAAGAGACTAGAAAATGGAAATGGAAATGTTTTCACGTAATGATATTTTATAAAGCGCTGAATTTAAAAAGAAATCAATTAACAAGTTTGGAGAAATATATTTTTTAGAAATCCTTTTATGACTGAATCTTAAAGAATCGTAGACACCTACAAAGTCATTGAAGTTTTCATAATTTCAAACATATTGTTTGTAACTGTAAAAAAAAAATATAGAGTGTGTTAGGTTATGACATTTGAAATGCAAAAGAAAATTTCTTAAAGATCAAAAATAAATTTTGTTTTATGTTTGTTCATTTATTTATTTATGAAAGTATTTATAAGTCGCATTTTATTTAACATACTTTTCGCAACTATTGTCACTGTTTTCTTTTTCATTATGGTTTTCTATACTCATACCTCTTGAGTATGTACTTTTATCATAATAATAGAAAGAAACTAACTTTTACAAGAATTAAGAAAAAAGCAATGACCTTTAGATATTTAGAGTTTTTATATTTTATACTACAAATTGCACACGCTTTCTGGCTGACATTTTAACTTCTTTTGCAATTGACTTGTTTGGACTTGAATGCCAATCGATGTGGTTTCGAACAAATATTTTCTTTTTTATCCATTATCACATACCATTTATATTTATAAACATACATATGCTGTTACATTTTATAAATTTTATTTTGTTTTTATTGTATTGTATGTGTTTTATTATGTTGGAGTTTATTGTTTACTTTTTCATTTTTATTCTCGTATATAAATAAATAAATAAGCAACTTTTAATAAATTATAAACATTCAACACTTTAAACATTATTTATCCTAGTCACCCAAACATGCCGATTTATATGTATGTATTTCGTTAAAAATCTTTGTAAACATTATACTCTATAACTACAAGTGCAATTAATTTAATAGAAGGATGGCATTCGAAAGCAAATAAATTGGCTTAAGAAAAGGTATACAATACAGTGTATTTAAATTTTCTTTTAAATTCAAAGAATTTCTTCTGTTTACACTTTGTCTCGTCCATTCAGTAAATACATTTATAATACTCATGCATACATACATACATATGTACATAATGCATATTAAATAAATGAATTCATAACTATATTTATTAATTAATCAAATACATAATAATAAGAATAATAATTATGTATACTATAATAAGTACATTTGTAGTATATTTCAGCAGACCAACTTTGCTTATACATTTGCTTTAGGAAAACGTAAAAAAGATTGGAATTCTTTTTGATAAGAATATCGTAAAAGAAATTAAAGAATTTAAGTGCTAAAGAAATATGTTATCGAATACATTTTTAATATAAACAAAACTAAATTTACAACAAAAACAAAAAGAATTCAAATGAGATATAATCTAATAAATGCTTCAAATAAAATTTATTCCATTTATTTAAGAGAATTATTGAAAAGGTTTATGTTTGTTGTGAAATTTTCTTATAAAATCTTTATAACCACTGGTGGCCGGCAGATGCATACATACACTCAGCCACAAAAGTATACATACGGATAACAAATTACAGAAATTTTTTAACTAATCCGTTTTCGTTGAAAATCTTTGTAATTGTCTGACAACTTTTCTCGATTTTAAGATGGTCTTGGTTAAAAAATTTCTGAAATTTGTTAACTTTTGTGGGCCTGATGTACAACAAATTTCAGAAATTTTTTAACCAATCCGTTTTCGTTTAAAATATTTATAATTGTCTGACATCTTTCTTTGATTTTAAGACGGTCTTTTGCATTGGTTCAGAAATTTGTGAAATTTGTAAATCGGATGCATATCATGCAATTCAGTTCAATTTCAGAAATTTTTTAACCAATGCAGAAGACCGTCTTAACATCAAGGAAACTATAGAGATTTTCAACGAAAACGGATTAGTTAAAAAATTTCAGAAATTTTTTAACCGTATATATACTTTAGTAACTGTGTGTACATTCTACATTGTATTCAGTATTGTGGTGATTATTTAGGAACAGTTTTTGGCCTGAATTTGTCGAACACCGACACCCCCTTCCCCCTAATAAATTTACTATTTACATACATATTTAAAAATGTAAGAAATTGCCATGGTAGTAGTCTATTGGATACAGTGCAAGTTTGTCCCGAAAAGGTCAGCAAATTAGATTCCTAACAGAAACTCTGATTTATTAAACTTTGCTAAGGTCAGAGTTACTTCGCTTGTAATAATTAAAATATAATTTGTAATTGTACTGTAATTAATAATATAATCATGGAAAAGACATCTCTTATGCTAATAATCTTTATTCTAAAATTTTAAAATGTTTTAATGGTCTGTTGCCAATTGGCAATTCAGCTGAAGTTCACTTGCCATTCATCATCCAGACATTAATTACTACATCTATTGAAAAATTATTATAAAAAAACACTTAAATTGATTATTATTCTGACGTTCATTCCTTTAAGGCTTACAAGGCTTAAATAAGTCTCTATTAAAATAAAAAAAATTCTTAGAATTCTAGTTAAAAGCTGTAGAAAATTTCTTGAGAGCTTTGTTTTCTATTTTATAATATAAAATTCTAAAATAAATAAAGCAACAGAAATGTGAAATGTATTTATTTTTAGGGAAACATTTTTTATATAAATCTGATTCACTTCAAACTGTTTTTAAATTAAATCTGATTCAGGAATCAATTGTGAGTAATTTCTATATTTATACAATTCTTTTTAATAATATTATATTCAACAAATACACACATACATACATTCATATGATTATTCATTTCCATACCAATTCGTTTTTCTGTTTCAATGTCGTATTGTATTCACAGCTGGTGTACATCAGTTTTCTTATTCATTTTATGAAATGTAATCACTTTATTGAGTATTATCAGCAATGGTTGGTCACACGCATACGTATAACACCTTTACTCCTCCTTTTTCTACTGCATACAAATATTTATATTGTAACTAACCAACGAACGATTGATTCAATAAATCATGTTTTCGTTTCAATACCAAATTTTCTTTCCATTACCATCGTTGCTCTGAAAAATATCGATTCTAGTCAGTGTAATTTAAAAACTCATTATCGCACATGTCGTTCATTCAACTCTAATAAATGTATTAAGAGTCTAAGTAACCTTGAGGAGGAATGCCATAAATTCCAACTAAAAGTTACGAAAAAAAAATGTCAATGCCCTGCTGCATCATCTATAAAATCTCCTCCAAAATTACCTAAATTAAATGAAAGAATTACTTTCAGTGTTCAGTTAAGAAGTTTATGAAACAGGAGTCTAATTCTCTTCCTCCGGTTTACTATCACTAAGAGTGAGTCCAAGGTGACACAAATGCTGGCTATTGTAGTTAAAAGTTAAACAAATAATTTCCTTGTATTAACAGCCGGAAAATTCTAGTCTTTCTTATTTATTTCATTAACTTTATTACAAAATAAATTTTGCAAACTGGCAAAAAATAAAAGAAACTACAATGAAAATTATTACGAAACCATAATTGCAAAAAAGTTGCAACTGTTAATAGGGTCATGGTAATGGAAGAATTAACATTTCGTTTTACGAAATAAAAAAAGTATATTTTAAACCTTTTTTTCATGTCATTGTGCTTATGTCTCCAATGTCTTTTAGAATTTTTGTTTTTGTATCACTTCGGTTCAGGTTGAAAAATATTTCTTTTTAATTTTGTTCCCCACCCTTATTGAGAAACCCTTTGTCATCAGAAACTATTACAACAACTTTGGAGAAATAAACCATTTGTCAAAATAAAACGTCGTCTGAAGGATTGGCAATAGGTTAATGCAATAATCGAAAACAAACACAATTTAGGCGCTTTGTTTTACATTCATAATGTACATTAAATTTTTCTTTTTACATAAATGTTTATGATCCTTAAATCAGTTGGTTGTGGAGTGCAATAACCACTTAGTAAAACGTCATTATCATTGTCGCCATACAGTTTTAAAAATTTTAAACGTGACTTTTTTATAAATTTCAATCGATGAATAAATAATATTAACTAACCAACCACTTATGTACGTATATTTATGGCTTGATTCATATTGAAGACTTAACCATAATCATAATCAAAAGTTTCTTTTGTTTATGCAAAACGGAAATAATACGTTAAAAACGTACATGCTTCCTAAGCAGACAACTGAATTAAATAAAAAAAATAAATACGAGTATTATATTAGTCATCCAACAGTTGATATCGTTATGGCGATGGTATACCTTAAAGCTCCTTTAAATTTGGTAAAAAAAAATTTTTTACATGTGAAATGAGTTTTTAAATAAAAACCTTTTTAAAATTACAAAAAATAACAATTTTTTAAAATAAAATTTAAACGTTGGAACTTTACAAATTACAAAGTATTTCTTTATTTATAGACAGATCTGTCTGTCTGTTCTTTGGTTCTGTTTGTTTTTCAAGTGTTATTGCATATTAATAATTACATGAATAGGAGATCAAATTTCATCTAAATTGCAATTATTTTTTTGTTTTTTCGTATCAAGATATGGAGACAGACATTGCAAATATTAAGTTTATATGGTTTATATTGGTTAAACGTATAAAAATATGTTGCTTCCAAGAAAATCCACTTTTTCTATAGAATACTACAAACATTTATAATTTATTTTATTTATTAGTCATACGAAATATGTTCATTCTATGTTATTGAAATTTATTTATATTTTTTTGAAAATGATTGGCTGCGGCGGTTGACATAATATACACAAATGTTTATATGTACATACAAGTGGTATGTAACTATTTTTAAAAATTTGTTTTTATTTCTCTATGTATATATGTATGTACGTACGAGAATATATGAAATGTTCGTTTTGTTTTTGGCCCACTTATATTTTTACTTGTTAAATATTTTTACGCAAACATTGGGCGAAGAAAAACATTTGGAAAAACAAATATTTATAATTATAACGAACATGAACAGCAGCAGCTGGCATTTTTCTTTTCAGTCTGATGACATTAAAATGATATTAACAAATAAATATTCGAGTAAAACGTAAAATACATACCAGAGTTCCATAAAAATATTGATAGTCTCAGAAAACTCTCGTTGAAACGATAAGATTCCTATTCTATTATACTTCCTAGCCTAGCATGGTTAACAAAAAAAAAACTCTCCAGCGGACTTTTCGGTTGTAGTACGTACACAAACACATATTCGCGTAATACGCAATTTGAATTCCAACAATTGAATTAAAAAAGTAATTATTGATGACGTTATTATTTTACATGCTATAAAGTTTATTCTTCATGTCTTATAAAAATGAATATTTTGTAATAATATTTAGATCTTATTTATGTTGATGATTAGCTTTGGACTGTACATACATACATCCAAATCAATCTCCAATGCAAGTGTTAGAAAAATATTTTATTTTATTTCATATTATTTTTACGATGATGTCTGCTGTATGAATAGTTATAGTAGGGTTTAAAAATGAGAGATAGATGATGCACTGTTGGATTTGATCGCTAGAAATATTTTGGTCATTTCTGTGTATGTACGTCTGTATATTGCATATTTATATTGAATGTATCCTCTTGTAAAAAGCGAAAAATATGTTGTTTTTTATCTTTTGTATGGTTTTAAAAATTAAATGTTTTTAAATATCTATTTAAATTTTCTGTTTTTATATTTATTTTTTATTTATTTTGTATGAAAATTATTCCAAAGTTTTTTGTTTTGTTTAGCAAAAAATTATTTTTATGATATTTTTTTTTGTTTTTTTTTTCGTTTATTAATATTATTATATAATTACTTTTATGTATTATGTATAGTGTGTGTGTTTATTTTCTAGTACCCGCAAGTGATAAGATAATCTCCAAGTTTCTCTACGACGGATGCGGCCTGTTGTGGTTGAACGGGATCTTCGTAAATGGAAACAATCACGGCTAAAATCAAACAAACAAACAAAAATATTTATATATATAATGTTTTTATATTAGATTCATTAAATACACAAAAATCAAGTTACACTAACAAAAATAAATAAATAAATGAACAACAAAAAATTATGATCGTATAAGGAAATTTTTACGTAACACTAATCTAGATGCTTGTTTTTAGCAATTCGATTTTTTTTTTCTTTTCTATTAAAGGCTTTGTTTATTTATTTGCAAAAATAGTTTAAAAACCTGTTAAAGGTCAAGTTAAGTTTGAATTTAGAATTCGTCACAATTTAAAATGAGAATGAATTATAATTTTATAGAATATTTTAATTTCATTTTATTGATTAATGAATTAATTTACTATCGATTGACTCTTTCCCATATATACAATATAAAAAAAAATAATACACATTACTTCAAAGAAGATAAGAGGTTATTGCTTTTGAAAATGAGAAGAAAATTTTGAATAAGAAGACGAGAGCTTGTTTTTGTCTCTTAAAAACTGATTCATATTATTTTCTTTGGAATAATCGATTTATATTATAACGATTGTTTTTAAGGAAAAAGGAAAGGAATAATTTTTTTTTAAAGTAACGTGTATTATTGTATTTGTGGCACACTTTTTAGTTCAACGACCTCCACATTCAAAAATAAAAAATTAATTAATTTTAGAATTTATACGTTAGGTAAATATGTATATGTTACTTAGCACGCACGTACATACATACTTATGTACATATGTATTTTATGTACATAAGTATGTATGTACGCACAATAAAATTATGTGTTTCTAAAAATATATAAAGAAAATTTATACAATATTAACCACCATCTGTGAAATACTATGCATTTTAAAAAATTATTGTAATGCAAGTATAAGTTGGATGGGGGGGGTGGCAATATAATTATTATCATGAGTCAAACTTACCTTGTGTAGTTTTCATGCAATGTACACCACTGCGTCCAAACTTGGCGCGTACTACACGATCTGTACCAGACAAATAAATATACCTTTGGCCGGCCAATGTTACTCCATTGCTAGTGAGAAGATCCTGATTATCAAATCCAGAGATCAATTTTGACAGTTCCTCTTTTGTAACCTACAATAATAATAATAATATAGAAGAAATAAATAGAATATATGTGTAAAATATATACATACATATGTATAATAAAGATTAAAAATATAGAAATAATATATGTAGGTATGATAAATATTTGTGATTTGAAACGATTTAACATTTATATTTATACAATACATAATAATTCGATTGAAATGAAATATTAAATGTAATGTTCATAATGTGGATACGAGTGATTAATGTAAATAATTTCGTTTTGTACTTCGTTTTGTAAGTTGGTTGACACCCAAGCTATCTTTAGGTTATCGTAGATGTATTTTAGTAACTCCATTAAGATTATGATTGAATAATAGTAATAATATTCAAATACTGGTACGAAAGTAGTAGAAAGTTTCCATTTAATAATTTTCAAAAAAAAAATCTAAATTTAAAGAAGGTGCATTGACACTATATACATACATACATATGTATATACACTAATATCTATCAATATTGTTAACTTTATTTTACTACTTTTCTACTACTACATATTTTATATCTATAACATCTTAACTATCCATCCCACCTACAACAACAACCATTAAAAAAAATCTCTAGTAACACAATTTACATGCATATGAGTACAATTTTACCGCCCTTAACAAACCGCTTAAACTGCGAATATTGGCAAAAAGTATAAATAGAAAAAATTTTCAATGTCACTCACTTTTTACTAAAGCAAAAACAATAAAAAGGTTAAAAGAAACTCCGGACTAAACTTATGGAAAAACTCAATTTTCGAAGTTTCTCTCGTTTCGGGCACTCGTTTTCTCCGCTACACTCATTTTCTCTTATGCTCATTTCAATGGCAGTGTTACCGTTCTTATTTTTTTTAACAAATTCACTGTTATCAGGGTTTAAAAGTACTTTTTTCAATTGAAACCAAAAATTAAGAGTGAATTTTGCAATTTTTAATTATAATAATTAATAGCGCAGGTCTTCAACCTTCAAACAAATAAAATTTGATAGTTTATGAAATAATTTTTGTATGTAACAAATAATAAATGTTAGTTTTTGTCCCATCTAGTAAATGAAATTTTGTTAAATCTAATTGCAGTGGCAACACTGTCGGCAGCCATTTTGATATATATATATATTTATACACACTGACAGCCGGTTTTTGCGAAAAGAAAAACCAAGATAAAATGAAATAAACAACTACACAGACGATGTTTGAAATTTAATGGGGGATATTTCACTCAATTCAAATTTGCCATATATACACATTTTACTTCGTCGAATACAAATCGAAAAGCATGGAAAATATTCAAACGTACATGCATACATGTGTATATTATAAACTCGAAGAAGAGAGAACTATAGAGAACAAACAGCATGGAAATGTGGATAAAAAGAAACTGCAAATGAAGCAGTAAGAAAGGGATAAGTGTGTACAGAGAGAAAATCGAAGATAGATAAGAAAGAAAAAAATAAAATAAAAATATACAAAGAAATCAAAGTGTTGCTGTAGTGTTGAATGTCTCAAGAACACAATGCCGGGTTGTGTGGTAGTATATGTCCATGATATGCATGTAGCTGAGTTGAGTATATATGCAAAACTTTTTTTGCGTGTGCATGGACGTGTGCGTTTTCACCGCAAAACGAAATAATTTTTTAAACTATTTTAAATATAAAAGAAAAAACTCAATATGAAATATTTTGACAACAGCCTTAATAAATAAATTACTAGAAAGAATTACCCCGCCCTACAGCCTAATCAGCAAACGACTTTATTTTATATACATATGTACGTAGTACACGTAAATATCTTTTTTAAGCAAAGCTTATCTTAAAGATACTAAGGTCGGTAGTCAAAGTAGCCATGTGTGGTAATATTTTTTATTTAAAAAAAAAAAGAACTACCGAAAGCAGTTTACAATAAGGCAACAACAACAAATTAAATTATATATATAGACTTCTTTTCTTTGTCTTTCTATTAAAACGATAAAGTTGCGGATTAATTTCGTGTTAATTTTTGGCATACGTAGACGACGAAACACGGCGTCAGCTGATTGTTTTTAACATAACAGCGAAGCACCAACAACACACAAAGTGATGAAAAATAAATATTTTCTCTTGTCCAAATAGACATGGATGAACAGAACAAGGAGGTCGGCAGGGTAGAAGACTGTATATAAAGAGCTGTATAAGCTTTTTGCACTTTGCACGTCTTTCAAATAGTATTTAATTTTCTTTATAATAAATTCTTGCAAAAATTATTTTCAACATAATAATATCAATTTATTTTTGCTCGCGATCATTATTTTAGTTGTACTTGTACTTGTAGTTGTTGATAATGTTTCATTTTCCAAATAATATATTTTTTATACACAAAGTAAAAAAAAAAGTGAAAAAAAGTCTTGGCCATAAAAATATATTGTACTCATACATTTACAACAACATACAGCCCGTAAGACTCTCTATGTATGAGTCACAGCAGCAAATGCGATAACATTTCACACAGAGAAAAAAAAACGAAATGAAAAAATAAACCACCAAATGCATAACCGTTAAAAGTAAATATCTAAGTGTATGTACATATACATATGTATCTAGTTTGTCGTTCGAATTATTTTCCACGTCCTTTGTTTATTAAAGAAAAATAATAAATCACATCACGTTGCTATTAAAAGTACAAGATATCTAAATACGTACATTTTATAAGTCCTATTCGCCCACTGATCCCCTGGAAAGTATTCGTTGTTAGTTATTTATAACCAGTGGTATGGTATAGAGAATTTCTAGAAATTTCAATTTCGCTTTACGACATATGTTCAAAATATGTTATCATCGTATGGGATAGATGATTATTGTTGGCTGTGTCGTTCGTTTCATATTTATCACAATTCTTTCAAATACGTATTTGATAACACTTATTTGTTAAGAAAAACGATCCCCCGGATGGTGCATATACAGCATACATACTCTACTTAAATATTTTAAAGTCCCATGTGTTGTTGCAACCAGAGATTATAACAAACATATATTTTTCCAAATTTTGTATATTTAGTGTATATATGGAAAGATTAGGGAAAAAGGGAGCGACACCAATAACTGCGTGTGATATATTTAAACAGTGGCCTGTGCTGACTATATAAACAAAATATAATATTCATTTTTATACTGAGCACCACTCCTATTACTTTTAGCCACAAGGGTTTATCTTTAACTTGTCTTTTAACTTGTCTATATGATAATCGTATTAATTACTTTCAAATTTTTATTGATAAATAAATGAAAAAAAAAAAACTAAAAATAACCATCATTTGATCTAAAAAGCTAACCAAACAGACTATAACAGCCTATGTAAATCGATGTAATTTGTTTGTTGTAATTGATGTCTTTTATTTTGTTTTAAGAAAAATTACTTCTGAGAGAATTTGTCATTCTTGTGGGAACTAACAATAAAATACTAAATCTTTCCTGCCACGCCCATATCAAGTTATTTATGTGCAATCAATCCGTTCAAATAAAACAGATATTTTGTTAAGGTTTTTTATTACTCATTAAGTTTGTTAGAACATACGGCAGAGGCTAACAATTTTAAGGGCTTAAAAGTTTAATATGGCGATACACACACACTTAGCCACATTTTAAACTTTTCAGCGTAAATGTTAGTGAATTTACATTAGAATATTGAAACCAACCGAAATATCTTTATCAAAAGAAATATTAACAAAAAACGCCAATATAGTTAATTAAGCCTTTCGACAAGCAACAAAAGATGAAAACCGGTGGGAAAAATAATCGTAGAATGACCGACCGGTCTTTTTTCCGTTTTATACAGTTTTCTTGAAATGTGTGTTGCTGAGTGTGTATTGTTGGCTCCAAAAACATTGAGCACCACCACCGCCACTTGCAAGAGCAAAGTGAATGAGAGAATAAAGTATGAAATAAAATGTAAACTAAAAAACAAACGACATCCAGAAGGTTATTGTTATTGGTGGTTGTTTTGTTAAGTCTATACATTGTGAGGAATCGAGATGGCGATGACGGTCGTCGCGGCGGTGGTGGTGGTAGTATGAAGGGCGTTTGCTTATTACACATGTCATACTACTACTACTTCTGATTGTATATACGAAAGTCAATTTATATCACTTTTTAATGGTTTAAGTAAAAAATCGTTCGTATTAATCTTATTTCTTTTAAATGAATGATGGGCCACAAAGTATTATACTAAACGTTGTTATTTGTCTCCCTTATTATTTACTATACAATAATGTTTCTTAATTTTTTCCTTACGATGGTCACACCCATGAATCTTAACCATAATAACATATCTGTTAAAAAGGATATTAAATGCTTCGAAACCACTTTTTGTTTAAACGCACCAATAAAGGGTATAATAGTCCGATTAGAAAAAGTTTTAATAACTTACCTCGAAGCCTTTAGACGAAGCCCAAACATTTCCATCATGACCAGCGATACAGGCTTTGGTAACGCATTGCGAGGCCATCAATTGGTTATCGACATAATCTTGCCAGCTCATGATTATTTGTTGTTTGCTTTAAACTTTCAAAATACACAAATGGATTTAAACTTTTTTGAAGTTTCTATTGTTGTTTCTTCTTGCTGATCCGTTCTCTGGTTGTCAATGTCGCGCAAAAGAAAACAATTTCTTTCTTTTTGATATAGTTGTGCTGCCAAGAATAAAAAGAAACATATACATAAATTATTTATAGGTATATATTTACATATATAAATATATATATATTAAATTATTAGCGATATTCAATGACAAAAAGAATTTAAAAAAAATGCAAGAGACCAAAAATAAAGCCTGCACATACAACCCCACACAGTTTTCTTCCACGGACGAAAATAACCCATCAACATTTATAAGTAGTGATAAGCTATTTATGTAAAAAAAATTGTAAAAAAGAGAAAACTGTATCCAAAATCTGTACTAGAGCTTGCTTATTGTAAAATTGTTTTCTTCTGTCTGTTGATTTTTTGTTTAAAATTTCCATTAATAAATTTTATATTGACTTTTTTTTTTAGCAATTATTTTCCTTACTTTCTTCTTTTAATGCCAACGCAGCCGCGGTCTAACAAGTTTAGCCAACAAAGAATGCAAAAAAATTTTAAAAAGTACCGAAAATTGTTTTTCTTTCTACCGTTGCTGCCGCGCACACCAGTTTCACTCAAGCTCACCAAAACGAATGTGATAAATAACCGACATCTTCAACATGAGTCTTTTCCGTTTTTACACTCCCTTTTCTTTCTCTCATTTTCACTACTTTCATCCAACTACTCACTCACTCACTCACTCGTATCTCTTTGTCTAGCGTCAAGTTTCACTCAAGTGTGACTCAACGGCTTCGCCATGAATCAGAATTGAAAATATGGAATGGATGATTCAGTGGGATGAAAGGACAAATACAAAATAATTTTTAATCATCTTTCTTTCTTATTACTAAATCTAGTAATAATTTTGTATAACAAATTCTATTTGTTGCCTATACCAAAAACGCTTCCATACACTTACTCATGTAAATACAAACACATACGCGTGCATATGTTGAAAAATGTTTGCGCATACACAATATCATTGCAAAATGAAAAATAACGAACATTAAACAAAAAAATTTTCTTCGCCTACGCAGTTTGTGAAAGTCCTCTTAACAGCTAACCTAATTACTCCAAAATTTACTTACATTTTGTGGCAAATTCGTTTTCCTTCTGTTCCAGGAAATGGCACTACACGGGGTTTTACTTAAATTCTCTTGAATTTTTCTTTTCTTTGATTGCCACAAAGGTTTTAACGAACCACAAAACGATATTTCTAAAGATAAAGATGTATAACTCACTTTCTACTCAAACGACCGTCTACAAATGAATGCGAGTGTCAAATTGAAATAAAAATACCCTTTTGTTGAACTCTCTCTCCAACAGTGTTGCACCTGAAAGTAGTAACAATTAGTAATATTTTTTTAATATGAAATAAAAAATACTTTTTATTTTAAACACAATTTAGGCAGCTTTGTTGTGAATGTATAGGAACTCGATTATTAGCAAAAAATTTTAAAATATGGGAAGAAATTGTACATAATTTTGAATAAATTAATAATTTTTTGTTGAAAATGAAATTTTTTACATTGGCAATACTTAACAACTTCTTATTTTGTATATTTCCATAAAATATTTAATATGGTTTTTGTCTTTACTGAATAAATTTTCCTCGAATTATACTTTTTATTTGTTTAATTTAAAAAGTTAAATTTATACATAGAAATAATTATTTTATGTAATCTTTAGTATATTTTGTTTTATGGGGTAAAATTATTTACATATTGACATCGAAATATTCTCAATTTACTAAAATAGTACAAATAAATACCACTCTGTAAGAAATATTCTGTACTTTGTGCGATGTTAGCTCGTAAAGTTTTTGTGTCGTTTAACAAGAGTTATCATTCATTGTGAAGGCCATATGGTAGAACGAAGAAGATAAAGCGTCGTTTTAAGAAGTCACAAATTTTTAATAACGATTTTCAGTTAAATTTTAATCAGTAAAATGCCAAAAACTAAGAAGAGTGATTCTTCTAGTGATAGTGACTCTGGGCCAGAGGATGTAAGACTTCATAATATTTTTTATCAATAAAACCTTATTAAAATTAATGAATTTTAGACAATTCCTCCGGCAAAGAAATCCAAAGAAGCTTCTAGCGGCAAAGATAAACCCAAAAATAACGACGATGAAACCAAAAATTGTTGGGTCTTAGAAAAACTACGACAAGTTCGCATCAGTGAATTTAGAGGACGAAAACTCGTCGACATAAGAGAATATTATGAAAAAAATGGCGAAATGTTACCTGGCAAAAAAGGCATATCGTTATCTGTGGAACAGTGGAAAAAGCTATTGCAGATTGCTGATGAAGTAAACCGCGCAGTTGAAAAAGATTAACACCAGTCATTCGTTGTACTTTAGTCTTAATTTTAATAAATAAAGATGTGTTTATGTTACTAATTTGTAGCTGTTGCTTTATTAAGGTGGCTCTAGCATTGGAAAAAATTTGACTATGTAATAAGTAATATGTTTAAAATCGTTATAAACTCAGAAATATATTCCTAAAACTATACATATTGTTAAAACTATAAAGAAAGGTAGCCAGGTTTTAATGAATCCCATTATTCCAACGTAACGACCGCAAAAAAACATCCAAAATGCTAATATTACCATGTTCCAGCTGGTGCGTCCTCTGTAGCGCATACCACTTAATGCCGTGGCTACATGAGAATGACAATTATCACAAAATAAATTATGCATTCTAGTTCCGTAAAGCACAGATGCTTTTGATACCGCTTCATCCCACATCACTGTACTACCCTCGACATACTTCGGTCTTAAACGAAGGTACCGTGTTGGCCTTCCAAATGCCATATTGTCTTCCGACACGAAATAGGGACCAGCAAAGTCTCTTATTACACCGTTCGACATACATATACCCATATGGCCGATAAATGGAAAGAACCATGTCAGCATTGGTATTGGTGTCCAAACAATGCAGTATGGAAAACGGTCTTCATTAAAATCAATATTTGGCAATTCAGCATTAGAATTTTCCATTTCAATGTATATACCCGTTGGAACAGATTCCGATGTTGTATTTTGTGTCATAGCCTTTTGTTTTAATTCTATTGCATTTATATTTCTTTTGTTTATACTTTAATTTTTTGTTTTGTTATCAATCAGCTGTGAAGAAAATTAGTTTTCAGTGCTGCCATATGTTTTATCCGGATGTATATAGCAAAGTGGGTTGCAGTTGCTGTGCCAAGAAGAACAAGATTAACAAATGAGTCAGAAATTCAGCAAGAGCTGAGCCCTTTCGCTTGCTTTTACAAATCAGAATCAGCACGTGTAAAAAAAGTGCCAAATTATTTTCAGAAAATGTTAGTATTAAACACATAAATAAATAGCAAATATATTACCATTTAATAGCAGAGAAAATTCTGCGTGTGCACGTATAAAAAGCAATGAGTGTTGTGAAAAATATTGCAATATTAAGAAATTTATTTTTTGGAAAATTTTTTTCTTGTGAACAATGAGTGATTAATCGGCAACCACATAAAATCGGTAAAAATACGAATGTCGCACGACCTATACAGCTGCAAACGAAAAAATATGTAGTCAAACATTTTTATAAAGAAACAAAAATTTTATATTATTTAAATTTTATGTCAGAAATGAATAGATATTTTTCCAAAAGAAAAAAAAATTAAAGGAAATAAGAAAAATCGGCCATTTTTCATTTTTGTGTGCCTTTTTCCAAAAATTCTCGGATAAGGAATAATTTTATATTTTCTTTAATTTCATTCTTAACGGACGTTTTTTTCTTGCTGCAATTGTTGTTGCCGATGAAACACCACCTTTTTTAACTCGGATAGAATGAAATAAAAAGAAGTACATTTGAGTTGATTGTGTGTGTTGTTGTTGTTGGTATCATGAAACAGAAAGAAAACAGAGAAATAGCAAATGCGACTGGAATTGTGATTAGCAAAGCATTTGATGATGATAATGCTTTTAAATGTATGTATGTGTGTGTGTGTACGAGACGAACGAATGCCACTCAACTCAAATGAGTAAATTAAAATGGTGGAAAGCGTACGAAAGAAAATAATTATTCACATTTTCGAAAAAGAAGCTAAAAAGTGCACACGCGTGTGAAAAAAAGTATAAAATATATATAGTTTTTTTTATAATAAATATTTTGCAAAGAAAAAGTACAAAATATACACACAGTTTAAGAAATAATGTAAAGAAAAAGCCAGAAATTGAAAATATGTGTTGAAAGTTAAAAATTACTTTGATGTTTATTTTTCTCTATTTCGCTTGTTTTAGGGATGATCGAAATGATGTACATGAAGGACCAGCCGGTATGGAACCCGAGGGTGTAATTGAGTCCACCTGGCACGAAGTTTATGACAACTTCGATGACATGAGTTTGCGCGAGGAATTATTGCGTGGTATTTATGGTTATGGTTTTGAAAAACCTTCAGCTATCCAGCAACGCGCTATCATTCCTTGTGTCAGGGGTAGAGACGTTATTGCTCAAGCTCAATCAGGTAAGTCTTTTGTTGCATGCACAAGCAGTGGCATTATAAATATTTGTTTGTTATATTGTATCACTGTTTGGTTTTTATTTTTTTTTGTGTTTGCTGCTACCAAAGGTACTGGTAAAACTGCAACCTTCTCGATTGCCATTTTACAACAAATCGATACGTCCATCCGTGACTGTCAAGCTTTGATTTTGGCACCAACTCGTGAGTTGGCAACTCAAATTCAACGCGTTGTTATGGCACTTGGCGAGTATATGAAAGTCCATTCCCACGCCTGTATTGGTGGAACAAATGTTCGTGAAGATGCAAGAAACTTGGATGCTGGTTGCCACGTCGTAGTTGGTACACCCGGTCGTGTTTATGATATGATCAATCGTAAAGTCTTACGCACGAGTAGCATTAAATTGTTCGTTTTGGACGAAGCCGACGAAATGTTGTCTCGTGGTTTTAAGGATCAAATTCAAGATGTTTTCAAAATGCTTCCCACAGATGTACAAGTCATTCTTCTTTCGGCTACTATGCCACCTGATGTATTGGAAGTGAGTCGTTGTTTCATGCGTGACCCCGTTAGCATTTTAGTTAAGAAGGAAGAACTTACCTTGGAAGGTATTAAGCAGTTCTACGTAAATGTTAAACAAGAAAACTGGAAACTTGGTACCTTGTGTGATTTATATGACACATTATCAATTACCCAGTCAGTTATATTCTGTAACACCAGACGTAAGGTAATAAATAATAGAATGACTGAAACAAATTTTTGATTACTTTTTAATAATCTTTGATAAACTTTGTTTGATTAGGTCGATCAATTGACTGAAGGTATGACCGCCCAAAACTTTACAGTTTCTGCTATGCACGGTGATATGGAACAACGTGATCGTGAATTAATCATGAAACAATTCCGTTCTGGCTCTTCTCGTGTTCTTATTACAACCGATTTATTGGCTCGTGGTATTGATGTGCAGCAAGTATCATTGGTTATTAACTATGACTTGCCTTCAAATAGAGAAAATTACATTCATAGGTATTACTAAAACTTTTAAACAAATTGTTAACTAAGATTGTTTTATGTATTTTAATAATCTCTCTGTTTCAATTTAGAATTGGCCGTGGTGGACGTTTTGGTCGTAAAGGTGTTGCTATTAACTTTATTACTGATGATGATCGTAGAATCCTTAAGGATATTGAACAATTTTACCATACTACTATCGAAGAAATGCCCGCTAATATTGCTGATTTAATTTAAACATATTTATTTTTCTTTGTTTGTCCATTCGCACGTCATCAGCAAAAGAAATAAAATACAACAGCAGCAGCAACAACAACCGCAAAAAACAACAACTATTAAATTAATTTCAAAATAAAATACATAAAATACCAAGTAATAAAACCAGTCTTTAAATATCTTTATAAACTGGAATAAAATTGTAAAGAAATAAACACAAAAAGCCAACAAACAATATTAGAATTACTAATATAATTAATATTTTAATAAATATAGCCTGTGTGAAATATACATATTTACGATATATGGAAACGAATCATAAAGTGGGACTACTTAGTAACAGTGGCATAAATTGAGGTAACTAACTTATTCATAAGCTTTTCGCAAATTTGAGAGGAACGATTTTACCACGCCTCTGCACCTTTTCTATTTTTGTAATAAGAATGACTTGGACGTTAATGCAGAATTATGCTGGTAATATTTTTTTGTTAAACGAAACTAAGTTGACAATCTTTGTCCGAGTGATACTCAGTTCGTTACGAAATAGTTTTAATTTTCTACAAAATTTAAAACTACATTATTAGCTTGAATTGTTTGTCACAAAGTTGAAAGTTTCATTTTCAGAATTAACGTTAAATGATTTCGTCATCAAATATATTGACATTGTCTCTACACTAATATCACACCCCATTCAATTTGTGATACTATAGATGAACAGTCAAACAGTATTAACTGATTGTGATTCAACACCGTTAGATCATTTTCTATTAACACATATAAAACTGTACTCGTACACTTCTCTCGTTATCGCTCTCCATGGAATATCAATACTTTAAACATAGAAAAGGAAATCCCCGAATTTAGTATGTACTCAAGGGAAACAACATGTGGTATGTTATGGATGAGAAAATCCTTTTGGGGTAAAATACGGTTATTTTATTTATTTGTTCAAAACAATACAACAAGAATAAATCTCATATTACAGTATTGCTTAACAATTGTTATTAACATTAATTTTGAGTAATTTATTTTAACGAGTTAATGGTAAATGGGATTAACTCATGTTAATTCATACAAACTTTTAGGACTTAAACTGCAGGATTTTGGAATCAATTGTCACTATAGATATATAGAAAAATATTAGATTTCGTTCGATGACTTAGAAACGTTCTAAAGAATTTGGTCCAGACATGCTAACTTGTATCGCGTTCAAGTTTGTTTAATATATGTGAATAATTAGAATCAAAAAGGTAAACAGTATATATAATATTAGTTTAGTCTTCTGGATTTATGGCTTGCATTATATTGTATTGCCAGTTATCAAAAATGTTATTGCAGACTTGAACTGACAACCAAAATTTAAAAATATTATTTTTCAAATATTAAGTTTTTGCAAATACAGATCGTTAGCAGCTATTTGGAACCACAACGTAAAATCGGTTACTGTTCATATTAGACCCAATAATTTTTTTAAACCAAAAAATATTTATGCCGTACAGTTAGATTTAGGTGTAATTTGATGAATATGATATAAAGTGTTATCATTTCACTGTGAGTAGCCGGTAATAAATAAACGCCGAAAAAGAGGAAGCATGCATATATAAATTACATTGCATTTGACATCAGTATTAATTAAAAAGACGAGGAAGAAAATAATTTAGTTGCGTTCAGTTAGTGTTATTTAACTAGTTCTTCTAATAATGGGTCAGAAGGTATCGCGAACTGACTTCGAATGGGTTTATACGGAGGAACCGCACGCGTCCCGACGCAAAGTAATTTTGGAAAAATATCCACAAATAAAGAAACTTTTTGGTTATGACCCCAACTTTAAGTGGGTAGCTGGAGCCATGGTGCTCACGCAAATATTTGCTTTATTTATTGTAAAGGATTTCTCGTGGCCTTTGCTAATATTGGCTGCTTATTGCTTTGGAGGGATATTAAATCATTCCCTAATGCTTGCTGTTCACGAGATCTGTCATAATTTAGCTTTTGGTCACAGCCGGCCTATGCATAATCGTATTCTGGGTTTTATATGTAATTTACCAATTGGACTACCAATGTCTATATCATTTCGGAAATATCATTTGGAACACCACAGGTAATATTTTTAAAGTAGTGATAAGTATTTTGAGTGATTATTGTGTTTTCTTTTACACGGGGCGTTGTCTATGCAGTGAAAGTTTAGTTAAACATTATCCCTAAAGTCAATTGTATTTAATTTAAATATAGTAAGTTTATCACATGTTGAAATAGCAACCAATTAGATATTTGATTGCTTCATATTTAATCAAAATTCTAACGAAAAATATTTCTATAAATTTTTTATTTGCCACTTCATACTTTGATCCAAGAAATTTTAGGATATTTTGTTTTGAGTATTTTCTTCTATTAAATCAAGCTTTTAGCATGTAATCTTATCGGAAATTGAGATATAAATTTCATATATATATTTCATATAAATAATATGGAGTATCGTGTTGATAATGTCTATAGTATACCAATTGCCAAGCAGTATAAAAGTGGCACGTAACCAGACGATTAGCCGTGTTGATATTCATATAGTAAATGAAAACATGTCAAATTTTGCGGGGAGTTATTGGGTAGAAAGAATAAACAATTGTAAATGTATATTTAAATACATATTTAAAAACTATTATAGGCATTTGCTGATAACGTACATATATATGCATACGCCAATGATGAATCACAATCACACTCGAACATTTGTATTTGTATATTTTAAAAGCAAACAAGTGTTATAATAATAACAACAAAAAGCAAATTTATATATTTCTAACTTCTGTTTGATTTAGATATCAAGGAGATGAAGTGATTGATACTGATATACCGACTTTGTTGGAAGCCAAACTGTTCGATACCACTTTCGGAAAATTTATATGGGTTTGTCTACAGCCATTCTTCTACATATTCCGTCCTCTTATTATTAATCCTAAACCACCAACACGACTGGAAATAGTCAATACGATAATTCAACTAACATTTAACGCATTGGTTGTGTATTTCTTTGGTTGGAAAGCAATGGCTTATTTGGTATTAGGTTCCATATTAGCAATGGGTTTACACCCTGTGGCCGGACACTTTATATCCGAGCACTATATGTTTGCAAAAGGATTTGAAACATATTCCTATTACGGCCCGCTTAACTGGATAACATTTAATGTAGGCTATCATAATGAGCATCATGATTTTCCAGCAGTTCCAGGCTCTCGTTTGCCAGAAGTTAAAAAAATTGCGCCAGAATTTTATGATACAATGCCGCAACATTCTAGCTGGGTACGTGTATTGTACGATTTCATTATGGACCCAGCAGTCGGTCCATACGCCCGAGTGAAACGCCATCAGAAGGGTTTAAAAACATAAACACCCGCAAATGTCTTAATGTAATCGTTTATTTTTCAAATTATTTATGTGTTTTCGCCTTAACGCTGGTATTTTAAATATACATTTTTTTGCGCTTATACCAAAAAATCTCAACACAAATTTTTAATAGAGCATATTAGTATATATTATTTCTAATTGGAGGAAAATCGAGCTATTATTATGAATGATACCATAGCGAAATGTTAATTGTTTATAAATAAATAAATATAAATTACATTTAACGTTCTGAATGAGTGGCATGCATTTTTTTAAATGTCGTGCATTCAGATAATTTTTAACGGTTTAAAATATTCAAATAGTTGCGCAATAACACATTTATGGACAAAGCAACTATATCCTATAAAAAAGTAATAATAATAATAATAAAAAACGTTGTACCTCAATATTATATATTTAATGTCATGTATGTTTGTATAAATGAATTGTATATATCTGTAAGCCAATCATGAACTAAATGGTAATAAAATTTCAAATATAAATGTATTTGGGATAAGAATTTCTATTGTTTTTCACTTTTAAATATATGTTTGAATTATCGTCGTTGATCATCGTTTTAAGTTATTGTATTAGTAATTTTATTAGGTAAGAAATATAAAATTGGGAACCTAGGCCAAAGAATCTTTGATGGTACAAATTATTGATAATGTATCACACATCTATTTTGATTTATATCATGTTTTTAAAGGGAAATAGTTAAAATTTATATTTATTCATAACCTATGTCAAGATATTAGCATGTAAGGCAGTAAAAGCACAACTATTCTTACTTGGATATGTCTACTACACTTTTTGAAAAAATTGTTATACGTTGACTTATTGACTATAAAGAATATATTATGTAATTGTAAATAACTGCGAGGTTTTGGTTTTGCGATATCGCAAGTTTCGATGTCCTGTACGACATTGAGTGATAACAGTCGATCAAAGGTACAAATAGAAAGGTTATCGCACAATTATGGTTTACATTAGTAAATTAAAAGAAATACATTGCAAAAACAATGATTTGAGCCCTTGATGCTGATCACGTGTTGGAATTCATAATTTTGTAAGTTAATTTTTTTAAACAAAGCTAAATGTAGCTCAAGCTGAGGCTGTGTAATAACAAGTAACTTTACATATTATATTATTTTTAAGATTTTAGCTTATTCTTCTTTGAAATATCTTCGGTGTTCATACGAAACAAGTCTTATTTTCGATGTCATATTAGTTACTTATAGTTGTGTGTATGCATTACGAATGAGAAAGTAAAGCGTATCTAAAGTACAACATAGAGTCTATGCGTTTCTTGACCCCTTGCCTTCGCGCCCGTAAACATACAATCTTAAAAATAAGAATCTATTCTTATGCAATAAGTATATAACATAGCAATATTGAGATCTAAGGTAGGTCTGTTTTCAAAAAAACTTAATTTTAACTTTATTTCTTTATACGTTTATAATGTACAAGGGTCAAGTGCATTATTAAATAAATGCCCATATATATACTCATATATATATATATATATATATATTCAACACTTTTCATTTCAATTTCTGTCTTCTTCCAATTATCTGGCTTCATGCTTACTGATTACATACAAATATTTAAATTATACTATTTCTGTATAGATTTAATAATTATATACGTTTTACACTTTATTTTCATTAGTTTACTATGTTAAATTTATTCACTTTACCAACACTGCGCGGAGAAGAGCGCAACTCTGTTTGATAGGTTTTACCACTAGAGGTCTTCATACCATACCATACCATGCATTAGATGTTGTCTCTTTCCATCATACTACGATTTTAAGTAAATCAAAAGAAGCAAAACATTTGAATGTATATTTCGGCGGTTGACGCTGGACTGAAGAGAGTGGATTGTTTGTGTCAATTTTTATTGTATTGAAGTCTTTGTTAGCGCTAAAAATTTAAATAATTGTTTCACACGACATTTATAACAGTTTGTGAATTTGTTTTAAATAAAAGCTGAAATTTGAGTAAACAAACGAGTTAAGAGTGTAATAAGCGACTCGTTTTTTGTATTAAAGAAATCCCATGAGATATCTTGGGGTCAAGGAAGAAAATTTTTTTCAATCCCGGTTTTATAAGGACTCTTTGTTTAAACCTTTAACATAACCTTACATTTCTAGAACAATTCTGTATCGAAATGAGTAAGGACATTTACTATTCAGAAAAATACTATGATGAAAAATATGAATACAGGTGAGCAACATATATTGCGTTTCTCAAATTAAATAATCGACAATAACAATATTTTTTTGATAGACATGTGGTCCTCCCTAAGGAGCTAGTAAAACTTGTACCGAAAACACATCTCATGTCTGAAACAGAATGGCGTTCAATAGGAGTTCAGCAATCGCGTGGTTGGATTCATTATATGATACATAAACCAGAGCCTCATATTTTGCTATTTCGACGACCTATACAACAGTAGAATATTTGGAATATTTTGCATTGGAAAACATAATTGAAACGCTACTAGCATTAAAGCCCCCTCCAAGAACACTCGTAAATGTATATAGCCAAATGCATTTCACCGCTAATAAAATTGTTATTTTGTACACGATTTTTGGATAATCTGAAGTTGAGCCCACATTCACCATTGCATTATTATCCTTCTTAATGTGAATGAAATGTTTTCTAGTTATGTGCCATTTTTACCAGACTGTTTGTTTACGTTAAAGGACAAAAACGACATGTAACTGAACTTGCTGGAGCACTTTGCAAAGTTTAATTCTTAGTACAATATTTATTCCTTGTGTATAACATTTATATTTATTACTTTACTAATTTAAATCACGTTTTTATTCCATTATTCTTTTCTTATGTTTATTGCATTGTATTCTCAGTTTGTATTAGGAGGAAGATAAAGAATGTTCGCAATGGTTTTTCAACTCATACGTTTTCGTTCTAGGCTGGCATCATTTTAGTATTATAGTTTACCTTTAGTCTTTATGAGCCATATTTTTAAATTATTATTTTTTATAATTTATAATATTTCTCGTATAGCATTATGAATATTTTTTTAAATACATATAGTATACTACTAATTGTTGTGGCCATTTTTATTAAAATTCTAAAAATACTGGGAACGGAAGGAAAATGTAAAGTATATATATAAAGTGCTTAGAAGTATTTTCCAATTCCGCCTTTTGCGAGAACAAAAAGGATGCTTTTGCTATTAAAAATCAAAGTTAAGGCATCGAAATAGTTAATGATTTAAAAATCTGATGTGTACCGTACTACCAACTAGTGAAATGAAAATCTATTTCAAAATATATTGAATTTACCCACATTCAGAACACGAGTTTGAAAGAAATGTGTGATTTACGTTTTCAATATGTGCGATTAATTAAAGAGACAGAAAGTTCATACATTTTTAATTCTATGTAATTACTATACATTTTTATTAGTGTGTATTGATTATTATTACATATGAATATGTAGTAGTAAACTTAATAAATTTGCTTTGAATGTTGAAATAATATTTTATGTTTTATAACCAATGACTATTGGCTAATTTTAATATAAATATTTTTTTTAATATTTTGCGCATTGCTCTTTTTTTTAATATACATACAATCGCATATTACAATAGTATACAATTTATGTTGTATGGATATATTTAATAACTATGTAATTTTGATTTTAAAAATTTATATTTTTATAAATTAGAGACTGAAATAAGAAAAGAAAGAGCAAAGCAAAGGAGCCAGAATAATATGATTATATAAATAAATCAAAAATACTTATGTGAATACATACATACATAAAAATAGTTATTTTGAGTAAAAAATATAATATAAAATTAAAATAAGTGTTAGTATTAATTGCCTTTTGCAAATGTCTGTTCTAATTGCTACACACATTTTTGTTTAGGATTTTCACTAGTTCGTGTGCCACCCATCTAAAGCTTTTACTAAGATAAATACCATTTTTAATTTAAATAACAAAAATATTTATATACATGAGATTAAAAATCTATTGAAATAAACGTTGTTTATTGGGGTTATGTGTTGTAATCGTCATGTTGTGAACTGAAATAGCTAACAAGACCGCTAAATTCGCTAGCCTGCCCCTCTGAAGCGGTTGTCTGTTCCACTGAAGTCGGGTTTTCCAATACACCGGGTGTTGAGGAATCATCTACTACGTCTGCCGAAGAGGGCCTCGGTGAATTTTGTGATCCTGAGGATTCAGCAACTGGCTCAAGAGATGATTTTTTTGAAGTGTCTGATGTGTATGCTTGCAGGGTGGTAAGCTTCTTGCGTGGTTCTACCACTACATCAAGCTTTGCAGCTTCTGATTTAATGTGCGATGGGGTTGGCGAAGTAGATTTGGGAGGATTAATTTTAATGGGTAATTCCGGTGTAACTTCTGGAGTTGGTTTGGGGCTGATTTCAGGTAATTCGGGAGGGGGTGCAGGTCGTGGTTGTCTAGGTGGTGGTACCCTAGACGATGTTGTAGCTGTTACTGCAGATACGATAACTGACGATGACTGTTGAGGCAAAGATGTTTGAACTGGAGGCATTTGTGACGATTGGCGTGGACCAGGTCGTTGACCTGGATTTGTTAACGGTGGAGGTGGTGGATAAAACCCATAGGGAGAGTATGCACCTGGATTTAAATTACATGTATATACTGCATGGAGTACAATATGATAATATTTAACTTACGTGAACCTGAAGAGAACTCAGGTGTATGAATATTTGGAGGCCTTAAGTTAACACGAGGTCCAAAATTAGGGTTGCCATACATAGTAGGCCTAAAAAAATTTATTTTGTTTTATTAATGGCTTATAATTTAAATTTCCAATTTACCTGTATAAATTTAAATGTGGTGATGAATGGCGAGCATTAGGTGGAACTCCTAGATAAGGAGGTGGTACATGATGCACCGGATTTCTTATTGAACCTGGCGTATTTGGTGTTGATGTAACATTAGGTGTAGAATTCGATCCCTTTAGAGGGGGTGGTGGACCATATGATGGCCGGTTGGCAGGATGTGGAGGAGGCAATAAACTTGGTGGCATTTGTGGAGGCCCTCGATGACGTTGCATTCCACCTTGCGACATCCTATTACCCGGTGAATCGTAAAATCTTGGACCTAAATTGGGATTATTGAGAGTGTTGTCATATCTATTAATGTTATAAATTACTTACCGTCTGGTCTTGGGTACGTACCAGTTACAGCAGTCATGGGAACTGCAGGTCTGCTGACCATCGTTTGCGTAGAGGGAGACATACTGGTTGTTATAACACTTGCCTGCATTGAAGTCTTAGTTGGCGGTCCGCTTTTAATAACGCTGGATGGCAAAGATGACGGTACAGACTCATTTTTCTTAACCATTGCTGAGGCAAAAGCAGAATTTGTGGCTGCTGCTGCGGCCACAGCTGCTGCTGTTTGTTGCTTTTGAAGTGTGTCTCGTAGCGGTGTAATTTTTTTTCTTCGACCACGCGGTTTGTTTTCAGTAGTTGGTTGAGTATTGCTTGGTTTGTCTTGTGTTACAGGCTCGGGCAAAACAGACGGTTTAGTTATATTTGCAAGTGATGGTCTCGTTGTACTTAAGCCATGCGATACTGTTGGTTGTAGTGGTATGCTATGGGCCATTCGATTCAAAAGTGAATGGTGTGACGTTGAAGGCAGTGAGGGTGTATAATTTCTGTCTATAGGATGAGTTAATGGCGCTGAAAGTGCATTCTGTAAAAGGTGGGAGGGAGGTGGCCCGCCATGTCTTTGCATTAAATGATGGTGAGTATTAGTCATGGAATCATGCATTAAAAATTGATGTCGAAGTAAAGGAGGATGCATTGTAGGCATCGGAAGTCTCTTTCTTACTGGTTCTTGTAGACCAGAGGATGTTGAAGGTAAAGTAATAGCTGCTGGAGTTGTGTTTATTGGAAATGATGTCGTACATCCTGGTAAAGGAGACTTTTCTGTTTCTTTAGCTTTTGGTTTAATGATAGAGGAAGCTGCACGTATAACATCATCTGGTGGCGGCAGTTCTCTAGAGGCTGCTGCTCCAAATTCTTCTTCTTCTTCAACCATACGTGCAATAGCATCTTCATCCATATCTTCAGGTAAATCGTCCGGCAGATCAGCATCATCGAAATCGTCATCGACTTCACCTACATCATTGCTCAGGTCGTCGAGATTCTCTCCCCGTCGTTGCAAATAGTCTATATCAAGCACTTTTGCTTGTCGTATAACAGACAAGGGAACTGTTGATAGCGAATCTCCACCAGGTTTAACTGGTGAACGTTTATCCTTCTCATTGTCAGTTTTAATAGGAGTTAAACGTGGCGTTGCCACTAATTTTGCACCCTCAGCATTCTTTTCTGCCAACATTCGTTTTATTTCTTCTTGGCGTTGTATAAATTTCTCTCTTTCTTCAGGAGGAGTGTCTGGACGCTGAACACCTGGTTTAATTCCTCCGTCCGAACTATCATCATCAAAGTCTTCAATATAAGCGTAGCGGCGTCCTCGTGTACGACGCGTACTGTCTTCACTGTCAGATTGACTTATCTCATCTTCCGATGATTTCTTTTTCTTTTTAGTTTTCGCCGTCGTATTTCCTTTCCCTTTTCCTTTGGATTTTGAAGAATTACTACTTTTTAATGGCTGAGAACGTGGTTGTTTTCCCATACCCTTTCCACTTCCAGTTTCCTCTGTTTCATTTTCGTCCTCTTCTGATTCACTTATATCGTCATCTGAATATTCAATTTTTTTGGGTTTTTTGGTATATGAACTCTTGCTTTTCGGGCTTTTATGTGCTGTTGATGATGTTGACTTTTTAGCTTTCTTCCTTTTGTTTGGCCTCCAAGCTCCATCTGAATCATCAGTGGTAGTATCGTCACATAAATCTGCACTATCAATATTTTCTGATAATTCGGATAAATCGTCATCGTCAGCTTCGGTTTCCGTATAGTCCGAGTCGTCTTTCCTCTTCTTTTTAGACTTTGGTCGTTGAACATCATCGTCGTCACTTTCGTCGACAATAAATCTTCTGTCTTTTCGACGTTCTCGGAAAGCTCGTCGGGCTGCCTTACGACGTTTTTTCTTAAACTTTCCATGTCGTTTATAAATATCTAAACTTGAATCGCTATTTGATACTGAAATTGAAGTGTCCTCTTCTTCATCTTCATCTAAGGATGAACCTTTAAAATCTTCATCGGACGCGTCGTCATCTTCCGTACTTATATCTAAAGTAGTTAACTTACGAGACTTTTTCTTAAGCGATGGTTTGATATTTAATTTACGTATTATAGGTTCTGCATCGCTGTCATCATCCTCTACATCTTCCTCCTTTTTTATTTCAATTTCAGCCTTAGTTGCGTTATCTTTAGTATTTTCCTTTGCATTTTCAATTCGATCTACTTCTTTTGTTTTTGTAATTACATCTCCTTCTTCCAATTGTTTCTGGCGAGCTTTTTCCTCCTTATCGGCTTCGATTATAGTTGAAATGTCCTTGCCACGGCCTAAATTACCTGCACCCGCAGCATCGTCCATTTCTTTTTTTAACGCTGAATTGATTAAATCATCATACTCATTCAGTCGATAACTCACATTAATTTGTCTTCGTTTGCGCAGCTTATAAATTGGCTCATTGTCGCTGTCAGAGTAGGTTGACGATGATGAGGAACTACTTCCAGACGTAGTTTGGGATTTTTTTGAATCCTCAGAATCGCTCCCAGAGTTACTGCCTTTACGATTACCGCGCGTAATATTATGTTTACGATCTCGATGATTTCTCTTTTCATTTTTTTTCATATTTCTTAGGCGGGTTCTATCCATACTTTTAGAAGAATGTTTCCGTGTTCGACTGTCCTCAGAATTGTCGCTTGAATGCTCTGCATCGTCTTCGTCCCGCGAGTTCTCCTCTTCACTGGAATTATCTTTAGTCCTTTTTGCATTCATTCTGTGCCGCTTGTCCTTATGCTTCTTCGATTCTTCTTCGTCTTCCTTCTCTTTACGGGCTTTTTCTTCTGCTAACCGTTTATCTTCTTCTTCTTGCTTCTTTTTATTTTCAACTAAACCATCGAATTCTTTTAGTTGATTTTCTAATGCTATGATTAGCTGTTCCTGTTGGCAAGGTGGACAGTACCAATCCCCCTCTGGTATATAAAATAGCACTGGTGATAAGCAAGAACAATGGTATCCTTTATCACATTTGTCGCAAAGTAAGATCCATTCCGGGTGGTCAGATTTACTGCACTTTTGACAGGCTTCTTCTTCTTCCTCATCGACAGCGTCGTCGCCGGCATCTTCTTTACGCACAGTACGTGCCCTTTTCATAGGTACCACCTGAGATTCATCTTCTATTTCCGATTCGGGTGAAAATTCATGATCTGATCTAAAAAGGGGTGATCCAGGATCAGTCTCATAGTGCGGAGGCTCTTCGTCTTCTTCATCAGGTTCTTCTTGTTCTTCCGAACCCGAAGACCAGTTGCCATTTTTACCTGGACATTTTTTCTTTTGTACTTTTCTTTTAGTTTCGACATCGCTCTCCTCAGATTCTGAAGATTGCTCCGACGGTGGTGCAACACTAGGATCTGCCTGTTTTTCGGCTTTCTTTTTCTTTTTCAACTCTTGCTTCATGGTTCTAAGAGCAATTTCTTCAAGTTTTCGACGTTCTGCTTCTTCTCTTATCTTCTGCTGTGCTATTCGTCTTGATTGACGAATTGGAGTTTCAGAATCGACGTCTAAAATATTTGTAGTGTCGACTTCGCGTTTCTTTCTAGTACCTTTTGCAGGCGTTTTATTTGTTGGAGTAGTTTTAGACTTGAATACATTTTCGCTTTCGGAACTTTCCAAAATATTTGTACCGGAATCTATATCATCAGTTTTTTTTTCTTTTGCGTTTCTTTTATTATCTGACATTATATCTTTATCGTTTTGCTGAAATTAAATGGTTTTAGTAATTTATTCATATCCGCTGTTAAAGAAAAAGAAATTACATTTTTAGAACTTCACTTACCGTTTTGATGTTAGATCTCACGACTTCAGGTTTATCATCTGATTCCTTGGATTCAATTTTCTCTTTAACTTCAAGTTTTTTTGCGTCGTTATCATCATTTTTTACTGATCTCTTTATAGTTCCACGATTTCTTTTTGATTGTATAACGTCCACATAAGATGGAGCTATTACACTTCGCCGTCCCGAACGTCTGCCAGGAGTAGGAGTTATTATTTCAGTTGTTATTTCCTTTTTTATAATATTTTTTTCTGAATCTGAAATAGTGACCTCTTCCTTAATAACATTAGAAGTATTATCTGGCTTCGAAGTAATTTCTCCGCCTTTTACAGCAATCACTTCTTTTTTGGCCTCTGGTTCTTCAGGACTTTCTTTTTGAACAGTTTCTTCGCTGCTGCGACGTTTTCGTTGACGATCGGGAGTAGTTCTTTGCTTTTCTATCTCTGTTTTTACACTTGATTTTGATTCTACAACAATTTCTGTATCAAATTTTTTATTATCTGTTATAAGTGCCGGAGTTGATTCTAAACTGATAGTTCTTTTTCTAGGAACAGCGGCTTCATCACTCTCTTCCTGCCGAATTTGATTTAATAAATTCTTCTTTAAAGGTTTCGTAATAGGACTTTTCGCTGGAGAAGGAAATATGGATTTCACTGTCATACCAGCCAGGTTATCCACGACTGAATCTTTATCGTTCTTTTCCGGTGTCTTTTTTAATTTCTTTTCAATTATTTCTGCTAATGTTGGTTTTACTTTAGTTGGCGTAGACTGTGTAATCTTTTTAATTGAACTTTGCTGAGGCAAATCTAAATTACTATTAGAAATAGTCTTCTCATTGCTTTTAGTTGAAATGTCAGTTTCTTTATTTTGAACAATGTCTCCCGATTTTTCAAACTTATTTAATGTTTCTCTGGTTTTAAATACTGGTGGAATTGAATGTTCTTTGCCCAATATTATCTTTTTTCGTCTTCTTAATTCTTCCTCACCACCGCTGGATGAAGTTGTTTCATCATTTGCCGCAAATTTTTGAGCCTCTATTTTCTTTCTTAGTTCAGTGTTGGTTTGTTTAGGTCTCATTTTAAGTCTTTTACCGCCTACATCTTCCTCAATTAACTCTTGGTCATTTGGTGCATCATCTACATTTTCTGTATTTAAATCTATTTCACTCTCAGAATTTGATGGTCGTATAGTAAGTGTTTGTTGATCAGTTAGACGTCTTTTACGATTGTACATTGCTGGATTAGAAAATTTTGTGCTGCTGTTCTCATCGGTGGATTGGGCATTTTTTTCTAATTGTTTTTGTTTTGATTCGCGGAGTTCCTTTTTTAGAGATTCTAGAGCAGACATCTTTTCAGCATGTGTTTGTTTTATTGTTACTTTATCATCGGACTCTGTCTTGGCAACATTTATATCTTTGTCGTCACTATTCTTTACAGACGTAACTACAGGAGCGTCCTTTTCTATTATTTTTGCATCTAAAGATTTAGTTTTACAATTTGGTTCTATACAGTTTATTTTATTTTCTATTTGACTATCCAATTTTGGAGATTTATGATTATGATTTTCTCCATTTATTTGGTTTTGGACCTTCGGACTTTTCTCTATACTTTCATTTACATTTACGACCTTTTGCTCAGGGATGGTTTCGTTTTTTTCTAGTTTTAGATCATTGTTTGATCTTTCCGTTTCAGCGCTTTCATTACAATCAGACTGCTGCGAAGAAAAATTTTGCTCATGAGACTTATCTTGTTCTGCATTCATTTTTTCGTTCAAAGTGTTCTGCTCATCTAAAGAATTTCCATTTTTAGTATCGTTAGTTTTTGCTTCTGATACCGGCTCAGTTTTAATGGATTCGTCGTTATTTTTGTCGTCTCCGACTAAGCATTCATTACCATATCCATCTCCCCACACAAAATACACTTCTTCTTCTATAACTTCGCTTGTGTCGGTTTTATCGTTTACATCTGAGTCAAAATCTATATTTAAAAAATAATTCTCTGCATCGCAATCCTTTCCAGAACCTTCGCCTACTACACGTACGACAGGGTCCGTTTTCTCTTCCCCAACTATTTCTTCCTCACTATCATCGTCATCATAGTCATCGAACGGTTTGTCCTCGTTTTCATCCTCTTCGGCAGCTGCTGAATCAATGTCTTCTTCTTCTATTTCCTCTTCAACATCATCTTCGTCGTCATCGACTGTTTCCTCATAATCCTCTTCACCCACATCATTATTATCATCATATTTGTTAATCGATTTAGTCCGTTTCGAATCCATTAATGACGGTCTTTGTTTTTTGATTAGTTTCATTTCCTGATATTCATTTCCAGAGGGAGATTTTGGGTTCACTTCTTCGATTGGTCGTTTTTTTGTTGGATTTGTTGATGTTGACAAATTGTCAGTGTTTAATACTTTGTTTTGCGATATTAAAAGGGGCTATAATATGGAAAATATTTTAACATTTAGACAATCATATTTTTTTTTTAATGGAGTTACCTTAACTTTTTTATTTTGGTCAATAGCGGAGTTAGAATTTTTATTTAAATTTTTATCTGTAACATTGACGTTTTTCTTTGAACTGTTTAAGTCATCCTCTGCATCGTCCACATCCTCTTCGCTTTCCTCATATTCCTCTTCTATTTCTTCAAATTCTTCTTCATCGCTTTCAAAATTTTCTTGGCTATTACCAGTCTTTTTAAATAGCTTTGCATCTTCTTCAGCCGCTATCTCTTCCTCGCCTTTGCCAATGTCTTTACTTTTGTTCTCTTTAGAATGCATAAGTTTTATGCTAAGTTTCGGAACTTTTTGTTCGTCCTCTTGGGAATCGTCTTTTTCCTCGGGTGGTGGAAGCTTCTCTAATACTTCTGAATCCAAACGACTACTGCTACTTGTTGTATCTTCATCAACTATACCAATGTCAGTAGAGGGTAGCACGACCTCACTGCCTTTAAGACGCTTTATAAGATTGACAAACTCTTCACGATTTGTTGCGACAACCTGCCATATTTCTTCATCCAAGTGTTCTTGGTATATATGAATATTACAATCATTATCTTGAGTTACCCAATATGCGTGACCCAATCGATCACGTCCTATTGGTTGAGATCTCAATGAATCAGCACCAACAGTCAAAATTTTTGCACGAAATTTCATATTACGTTCAAATTGACATTCAAGTAGTTCCTGTAATATTAAATCGGATATGTGATGAAGTAAATTTCGAAATTTAATGTGGAATATTTACTTACCCGTAAAATACGAAGTTTGACTTTAGGACTTGAATTCTTGTATCCAAATCTCTCTATTTCCCAAGCATCCTGTGCTGAATATGTAAAACAGAATTTACTTAGAGCTGATTCCCAGCTTTTTTCATGTACCGTTTTACGAGTTTTCCTAAGAAGTTTTATTTGCATATCCCTTAGTTGAGATGGAACTAAAAATTGAAAAACATGGATTTAATGTTTAGGCATTTCTATCTTCAGATCTATTTTAAAAAAGAGTAATACGATTTTTGATAGTATACAAAAATAGATATAAGTTATTAAGTATGTTGTTCCCCGTTCATTAATATAATATTTATGCTAGGATAAGGGAATTAGTAACTTTGTAGCGACCAATAACTTCAAAAATTAATTTACTGAATGTAATAGTGATTTGATTTTTAAATGTATAAAAGTAAAGGGTTCACTAGGAAGTAGGATACAGACTTGACATTCAACAGTGGAACAATGACTTTAAAAAGATTGTCTCCATCGATGGGTCATGATGAAAAATGGTTAAATACCATGAAACAAATGAAATTAGATCGTTCTTTTGTAAATACTTTAACCAGTTACAGTTTATATTTAACTGCATGGGTAAAAATATGTGTGTTGAAAAAATTTATGATCTTTTAAGACAATCGGGTACTTACCTTCATCAGTTTTGGTTAGCCAAAGCAACAGCAGCTTAAAATTGGGCAATTCAATGCCCAAATCTTTTGAGAATTTTTGAAGAAAATCACAAATTACTGCAAAATCTGGATCATTTGCACAGGTATGCAACACAGTCTTCATGGCTGCATCAACATCAGCCTCGGTTGACGCTAAAGCTGACACCTCTGCCGTTAGCATAGACGACGCCATCTCTGCATATTTATTTGGTACGAATTAAACTGTTTTAACCAATCAAATCGAAAAATTAATTTCAATAAATTTATTTTACTTCTATTTTTGCTTATGAGACTTTTAAATTATAAGTTTTCTTATGTTCTTATTATACTTTAAAAAATTTTCATCGCACAATTTTCTTTTTTTCTAAGGTTTTTGTTACACACCAAGGATGGGCTATTTTGTAAAAATATTCTCTTATTGATTTCATGGGGAATTAATATTTATTAATAATTGATTACATTTTAATAAGACACCAACAGACGATACATATTTTGTTAACTTCTTTATTTATGGATTGATAAACTTAAATTTATCGCAAAAAACACTGGATAAAATACAACAAACTATATTTTCGTTCACAAGAATATTAAGACGATTGTACGAAGAGTTGCATTTTTAAGGCAATAATTAATAACACACAAAAAATGCTACCCTTTGTAGTATGTATCGCATGTAATCGACATAAATATCGATAAAATAATACCTTTTTTGTATACCAAAGTGTTGCCAATCTTATATTTTCATCATAAAAAATATATATTATTTTATTAAAGTACAATAATACCATTGAAAAAGTATTACAAGTACAAAAGTATTGAATTACATTTAAACTTTTCCAAACAAACTTTTTTTAATTAATGCTTGATACGTATAAAATTGCTTGAACAGAGCATTGTTGTTGTTAATGTTATCATTTTCTATGATTGTTGTTTTCCTAAAAAGAAGAAGCAGTTTTATAATTAAAGCGGTACGCCATTTATTTTTGAATGCAGCTGTTGAGTTCAGAAATTTTGTGAATTTATTATTTGGTGTATATTAAAGAAATGGGATCGAAACAAAGCAAAATTGAAGGTTGCTATCTACCATCGACACCGACAGTACAAACTGTTTCAACGCATCGTTTAAATATGAATGTAAAAATTAGTAAAAACGAAACGATCGATCCCAGGTCACCTAGTGGTTCCAGAACCCCTATAAACGTAAGTACGAATCGTATAATAATTTTAAGACGGTATAGGATTGAGAACTTAACATTAACGAAATACACAATGTGCCTAGGTCCCTAATAACCGCGTCGACACTAAAATTCAATTGGTACCAATTGAAACACCGAATCGCGATTCTCATCCAGATAATAATCCATTAGAAGTTTTACGTAAACGGTTTTTTCGTGGTTTCTCATACAATCTTAACGATCCCAGGTCACCAAGTTTTTATCTAAATCGTACACCATTAATTTTTGAAGACACTCTTGAGCAATCTCTCTCTCTTGATGATACATTTGCTGACCTCTTTGTCGATTCTCGTCAGCCGGAAAAAGTAGACGAAATTAAACAGCAGGAGGAAGTAAAACATGAAGAAGATCAGGACATTGAAATGCCGGATGTAAAAGAAAAGCTTGACATTACAGTTGAGGAGGAACAAAAAGCAGTTCCCCAGCTTCCCCAAACGCCTTTTATTTTACAACAAGATTTAGATCCACGTTCTCCATCAATTGGAGTTGAAAGAACACCAATTATTTTTACCGATGATGAAACTGATGAGGCAAATGAGGATGTTATGCTTGAAAATATTTTAGCCACTCTGTCATTAAATTTAAATTCAAGTGGAACTAGCAGCGTTGCGTCAATGGCATCACAAAATCCAAATGTCAGTTTCCATGATGACAATAATTCAGAAATAGCAATGTCTAAACCAATGAATAAGCATTTGGATCGCGTAAAAGGTGCTAAAAAAAGTTCTACTAAGGGAACACATCGTAAGCCAAAACGCCGTTTGTCACGTCAACAAATATATGAAGACTGTGAAAATCAAATTCCTACGACACCAAAGTTAAAAGTATCGCAAACTGAGAACAACGATCCGACGAAGGGTAGACGCACACCATTGGGTTGTGTTCGTAATCGCAACAATATGCATACACGTTCTCGATCGGTAGAGTCTTCAGTTAAATCAATTAAGACCCGACTTGCACTTACCAGTTTTGACGATACACTAAATCCTTCTGAAAACAAAACGGTTCATAATTTGGTCATTATACAACAAGAATCTCAATATTCGTCCGAATCTTAATTATATTCGTTAATTTTATTTATTTTTTCTATGAACTATTCACTTTCAAGAGAGCTATAGATAATATTTATACAATTAATTAACAACAAGACAATTCATACTGTTTTAAAATTTTTTTTATTTAATTTTCTTTGTCGGTCATTTTTTAATACTACTTTTTGATATATATTTTTTAAAGAAAATAAAAATGTTATAAGTTTTAAAAAATATATAAGCGTATGTTATACGAAACAAAATAAATGTAATATGTATTTCCTCTGTTGGTTTCAGGATTTTATTTTTTTTTCTTATGTAATATTTTATATGTAATGCATAAACATTGCATGAAATCGAAGAAAATAAAATGAGTTTTTATATTTCCTAAGATTTTTTAAATTTAAACTTCTTAATTGTTTCATTAATCACAAAACATACAGAAACAGTCGCTTATGCTCACATAATTAATTACAAAACATTGCATGATTAAGACAACAATGTAGATTAATGTGGAATAATGTTATTGCCAAAAATTTAGGCATTTATGTTTTTGTCAATTCAAAATAATATTCAGTTATGCTATGTTGGCCTAATCATTTGATGTTTTCGAAAAAATTTTCAATTAATTTTAACGAAAAAATGTATACGATTTAATTATGCGGGCACAGACGTAAATAGTTGTGTTAATGCACGATTTAATAATTTCTTTATTTAATAATACAATATAGTTTTATAATTTAAACATAATGTCATACATAAATAACAAAATAATAAGTAATTAATGTTAATAAAATTTACATAAACTATATACTGACATAACGGAATAATTATTTTAATTCAGTTAACAAGAACTGGTTTTTTTCTCGATTGCTTGTATTATGCTCATAAATAATTATAAAGATATATTTTTTAATACAGATCAATAGATGATACATACTACCATACATTTATATAACAATTTTTGGGTTTTACTTTTTATTCGTGATTTCAGTTTCCTTTGCTACGCTGATCATTAAAGAAAACTAAAATACGATCTGGTCATGAGAATTTAATAAATAAATATAGAATTTTAGAAAGAGTAATTGAAAAGCCCTGTAAGATGTATAAATAAATTCATGTAGTTGTGTAGAAATTTTAAATTATCTTAAAGCTCACTTACGCAACTAATTTCTATGCTTTCCTATTTAAAATAAAAAAAAACGTCACCTGTATGCAATAAATGTCATATAAAGTATTATTTCTAGTAACCAATTTACACTTTGAACCACCAGCAAACTTTCTATTTACAATTTTGTTGGATAAAAAAGATAACATGCAGTAATTATTAATTAAAATAACAGAATTGTAATTCATAAAAATGAAATGTTTAGAATCCTTTTAAGCTTATCTCTTATAAATTATACAATTTTCAGTTTTTTTTGTCTATCTGAATGACAAATATAAAAATTATAAGAATTTAAATAAAATTTTCAAGAATTCGTCATCTTTTATTTTAACTCCTATCATTTTATCTTAAAGTCACGATTTAAATTTGTGTAAAAAGAACATTTCCAAACTAATTTGGTTGTATATTTTTGTTTATCGTGGTCCTTTTTACAATGTACGCACTTACAACGCAATTAACAAGTGCATTTCTGACCAGATCTTGGAACTTCTTGTCTCGAGAGGGTCCAATAAATTAAAGACGACTTTTGTATTATGGAAACGAGTTCTCTGTATAGTCCCCTATTTAAACGAATATTATTAGACATTTGTGTTCTATGCAGATAGCGGGTTGCTTATTTGGAATCTTCCTAAAACGCTGACAATACCCTCAGCCTATAACATTCTATAGCTAGCTATTCATTTAATATATCAATCCTAAAAGATGTATGGCTTACAACTATTACACACGTTACATGGGATAGATGAATATGTGTTCAAGACAAGTCTGCAATCAATGTAAAGCCTAGTGATTTGGTGTACGAGCATGCACTGTTTTATTGACCTAGCTTAGCTGGACTTAACAAGAGTTCTGGCTCGTATTTAGCGCCAGCAGTAGTTTGGGTGGTAGGTGTCGTAAACGATGTAGAACCAATTAGACTGTTTGGCGATAGCGTAGAGGAACTACCAGAGTATGTGGAAGATAACATTGATGCTGCGGGAAATTTTAAAGTCGTGCTACTGTAGCTGGGTTCATTTATAGTTGATAGTTGATTTGGCACAGTGGTAATGGCGTTACCCATGAATGGTAAATCTTGAACCACTTGACCTGGTATACACTGTATATTGGATGCAGACTCATTTGTATTTGTCGTTAATGCAGAAGGTGCCGTCGAAGGTGCTGGAAGTGGAGCTGATGTTGATGTTTTAACCTGGCAAGTACTGGGTGCTGAAGCTGGCAAGGCATATGTGGATGAAGAGGCAGCTAGTACGTGCATTGGCATTCCAAGTGGACCACGAATAAGTCCTTCAGTGCGTTCGGTGTTGCCGCGGGAAGATATAGCTGCGGCTAATGCAGCCGCATAAGTACTTGCAGTGTTAGTGGTACTGGTTGTCGTTGACAACGAACCTGCATTAGCTGGTCTCGCAGTTAATAAACTAACTTTTGCCACATTACTAGGCGCATGAATCGGAGGAATGAGAGTATTATCTCCTATAGAATAATTTAGATTTGAAACGGTTGCATCCACTATCGTAGTTGTTGTTTTGGGCTGAACTTGTGGTGTAAGCATTTCGTTTGTTAGGTTCGGGTTTCTAACGAACATTAATGATGTCTCCATTTCTTGGGTGCTACTTTCACTTAGAGCAACTAAATTTTGTTGAGATAGTAAATTTACCGCAGGATTTGATTGGTGAACCGAAATACGTTGGCGAGACAATTTGCTGCTGAAACCGTTATTCGTACTTACAGCACAGTCCACAACCTCCTTTTCTTCTGACTGTTTTAAAGGGGCTTGATAAACGGCAGTATTAGTAGTTGATTCATTAATAGCTGCACTAGGGCTTGAGACTACATTATGTTGTTTTGTAGTATCCAGCGTTGGAGCTTTTTCTGGCGTTTGTTTATTGTCGCTTGAGGCTTCTGGTATATCTGCTTTTAATTATAATAAAATTAATAATAAATGCAATATGTTGAGTCAAAGTATGATTACATATCCATAATTAAACGAACGAAACATTTGATTTTGCATATTATTCAAAAAGCATTCCATTACAGAATTACAGGCGAAAAGCAAAAAGCAAAAAGGAATATATATTTACCATTAAGATTTTCAGGTTCTTTGATAATGGGTACAATACGATTCGTCATGGGCTTTTGTTCATTTTGCATAAACAATGAAGTGGTGGCTATTTGTCGCAAAGCTTCCATACCCTCATTAAGCATTTTACTATTAGACCTCTTATGAGTTATCGGATATCGTGGCTTAAAATAAAAATACAATGTAGTGTTAATTATTGTAATACTTGTGCCCGCTATAATAAATTCATACCTGTTGGCCTGGTCCACGTGCTATTGAAACACGTTTGCTTTCCCCTCTGAGCAGAGATGTTGTGTGGTCGGCGTCTACTTTATTGCTATTCTTCTTTCGAGCATTTTTCTTTGTCGATATACAATGAGATGGACATATGCAAAATAAAATTCTTAATAGACAGCATATAAATCCGATGCCTGATCACAAGTAAATCAACAACAATAACAGGTATTTGTAATTTTTTAGGCATTTAATTTGCATTGAGCATAAGAAATAGATCAAAGTGTTTGTTACCTATAAGTGAAGGTCCAATCAAGCGCAATTCCACCGTTTTGAAGCCTTTTTCACCAGTACCTACAAATGCTATAACTAAACCAAGAGCTATTGTTCCCAGACCAACATATAAAAAAGCATTAGCAAAAGTGCTTGGACCGCGTAGGACACCTAAAAAGTCCTCATCATCTGAAGAACCACCCAAAGAGGCATCCTGTATCTGTTGAATAATTTTGTATACATTTTCAAAGCGAACAAACGATACGTAAAAGTATGTATATATTATTTGTACATATTATATTATGGTCATTAGAAAAACTTGAACAACAGATCTTGTTCTTTTAGAAGAACGAATATTTAGATTTGAACTTGTAATAGTTTTTTTTTTTTTTTTGTTAAGCGAAAAAGAAGTATAATTATAGTATTGTATTATATTTTTAATAGAAGTTTTTACTATGTATGTATGTATTTAGAATTGTTGTGCAGTATAATTTGTATGGTGAGAGAGGGACAGAGAGATTATATATTAGTTTTATTCGCAATAGCATTGCCTGAGAAACTTATATATGTACATCTTTGAAAGTGCTGTTAGATTAATATGTACAGCAATAATTGATTGGAGCAGTCTTTGAATTGTAGAATACTTTGATTTATCTACTCGTATACACTTACTCTATTTCTTTTTACCCAACGTCGATGACAAGCCGCCGCTTGTTGTTGACTTTCTTGGACACTGCAACGACGTCCTCGTTCCAACCAAGCCGCTCTTCCCTGAGCACACTAATCATAAACGGATTATAAAATTTAGATATGCTTTATTACATACTTATTTTAATTGTGTATTCTTTTTAATAAAATTTCGCATTAAGACATCCAATAAATTACACCAAACAAAAAATAAATATTAACCTTAAAATATTATATTTTTTATATACACAGATATTCATACATACATAAGACTATTAAAATTTTCTTTTTAATTGTATGTATGTATAATTAAAAACATAATAATAGAAAAAATAACTAGAAACACACACATACATATAGAAAAATATTTTTTTATTTTTTTCCCACTATAGTGGGTTATAAAAAGAATTTAATTTGATTACATGTATGTATGAATGCATATATACATATAAATGTATAGCATATGGAAATACATATGTGTGTGTATGTTTTAGTTTATAAAAATAAAAAATAAAATATACTACAAAAATTATACCAATTCTTTATGATCTAATTTAATTGAAATTTAAAAAAAGAGACAAAGTCTACTTAACAAATGCAATAACATTCAAGTTTATAAAACAAAAATAGTGAAATATTTAAATTGTTCACATACATATGTACATATATGTGTGTAGCATACAATTGCTTTTATATTTTAATTTTTATATTATATATGTATATACGAGTATTTATGTACATGGATTATTACGTTATAATAATAATAATAAGCATAAGATTTAGTGTTTTGTAGTATCGGAAATTATTGAAATGCTTAAAGTGGTATTAATCGCCTGAAAAATACTGAAATTCATGCCATTTAAAAAAAATTTCATGCAGATTGATTGAAGACGTATACATACATACCACCCTAAATGCTTAATTTTATGCATATATGTATTTATACAGTTTATGTACGCGTACTGTGCTTATGGAATATGTTGCATGTACGTGGTGATAGTACATATTGTCAGTCGTATGTTTTTAAAATTAAATTAAAACAAATTGTAATAAGCTGATATAATGTGAGAGACAAAACAAAGAAAAAACAAAAACAAAAACAAAATGAGTAATACTTTAAGAATGTCTAGTGATTTATGATTTTTGGTAACTTCTGAGAGTTGTGTTCTAAAGCATGGACTGTAGCATTTTTTCCAATAATAAGTTATGTATTTTGAAAATTTAACAAAACTTTATTCGTTTAATAACCTTTCAAATTTATAACGCATAGAATTTTGAAAGGATAATTAATTAATTAAATTAATTTTAAGATTCTAGAGTTTCTACATCTGTCTACACAGACATACATACATATGTATGTATGTATTCAAGTATATATGTATAACAATATAAATGCATTTGGCAATATCGTTTAAGCAAATCTGGCCTGACGTCAAACAATTCTTACCCGTATATCAATTGTTTACTACTTGTGATCGTTATGAAAATGTGTATTTTTTAAGATTTTTGTTTTTGTCCGTTTGATGATAGAAAAGTGTGATATGAAAAGAAAAAAAAAATATTGATTTAGTTTGGTTCGTATAATGAACAATCGCCACCGGCAAAATGCCTTATAGAATATTTAGTTTGTCCATATAGTCGGATGAATTGACCTTTGTTTTGATTTGATTTTAGCAAACAACAACAATATTGATTGTATGTATTTGCATACAAAAATAAAAAACACTACAAAGTTATTGTTAGTTCTTGAGTGGTTGCGACAAGAGTATTTAATAAATAAAAACCAAAAGAAAGATTTAAAAAAAACAAGACGATGGCAGAAACAAAATTCACAAAAATCAAATCTCTGCAACAAAAGACTGCATACCACCAGATGTATTCTATAATACAGGCATCAAGATTGTTTGACGTTAGCATCAAGAGTATAAGATATGTATGAACACATATTTACGTACAATAAATTTACATATGCTCATTGTATGTGCAGAACATGTGTAGTACTTACAACATCCGTAGTCTGAATGACGATGCACTTTTAGGATTTATTTTTTCTTTTTTTGGTTTTTTTTATTGCAACTGGAAGAGGCCAAATCTTCGAAGCATTATACAATAATACAGTAAGAGTGAAAATTAAGCTGAGCTTTATCTTTAATAGCCAATAGTTGCAATATACCTGAGAAACTAGGTCGTAATCCTGACTGAAGGGTTGTAATGACCAATTACGTACGTAGTTGCAATATAATCGAAATAGTCGTTAAAATTGGATTTTTTTCAATTTTTGTTAAATAGCAGATGGATGAGGTCCAAATCTTTCCCAAAAAGGTGTAGTTTGTATTTTTTTTTACAAAGTTTGCAGTAAAATCAATACAATTTCTGACCTTTACCTCTTAAATCCATTGTAAATATTTATGTATTTCATTTCATGTAAATTAAAACCCAAAAAATTTCTGGTTTTACATTTGAGATCCCATTCATATTGATGTTTTTGAATGCAACTGGTATATAACGGATTCTTTTAGTGCAGTAGGTCCTTATGAATTTGATCACAATGTTGACCCGTTTTAAGTTTTGTATATGAATTTTATGAACTAATTCTATATGATTTAGCAACTTATGTACTCCACTGTAAATATTCAAATATGCAAACTTACGTATGCATACACTACTGAACCTGTATTTTGAATCTTCTTTATTCAACGTGATCTTGAGAATTCACAAGAATATGTGTAGAACTCTTGTAATTAAAATGAAGAAAAAAAAATATGACAATAAGTACTTTATACAATATTTGAAAATATTTCACAGCTAAATTTTTATAATACCTATGTATGTATATTGGGAGCCGATAAAGTAAATGATTTAACTAGAGGGCAACAAAACGAAGTGACAATTAATAAATATTGGGTAAGAAAAATTCTGTGCTTTATATCAAGTCCAGAAAGAAAGAGACAAGTGTTGCCTTTTCTCTTGTATAGAATGTTTGGTAGCTGAATATATGAATGTGTAGTATATGAATTTGAGAAGTAGCTCTTCGCATAAGCAATTAAGGATAGATTACAAATAAATTTAAATCTCTACGTTTAATACTAACAATCAACTGGCCCAACGCTATATTCAATATGAATATTTTTTATGAAAAGGTTCCCTTGTTGATAGCCTATGCCTACATTGAGGTAGCTTGCATAACAACACTAACCAAGGCGCTATTATTATTATTATTATGCCTCCCAGACATGCACATATAAGTTAAGCTTTATAATAGCTTTAATACATATATGAATGTTTGTATAAGTTGCTATCAAATTGTAATGTTTTTAAAGTCTTTCGGGAAATTTAAATCCTTGACTAACAAAGACAGTCGCCTACTAGCACTTGTGTTAGAATAAAGTTTTTCGAAAATGTTTTTCGTTTAATTAAAATAAATTAGAAAAAGGAAGACAAACGAACAGTATTATATATGTATGTACATATGTGGTCTTTGGCCAACAATGATTTATAGAATGGACAATATATTTAGAGGGCATGTACCAAAATATATCCCACTACATACACATGAATGTATGTCTATACTCGTATATTGTGGTGTTAGTAAAGTTTATATGACAACAGGTAAAAATTGTTTCTTTTTTTAATGAACATGAAGAAGATTTTAATTAAAATATTAAAAAAAAAACGAGAACCAAATGGTGATAAACAATAATTAAAAAAACTTGCTTTTTGAAAATCGCGTTTGATTTTAATTACATGTTCGACGACGTACATATGTAGTATATAAATAAATAAATAAATTCATATGTAATTAACTTGTTGCAGGCAAAAGCAGTACATATTCATAAATAGTAGTCACTGTGTATGTGTATGTGTTTGTGTGTGTATGTGTCATTTGTTTACACACAATAAGTTTAATTGCTCATGCAATAATAACAACAATAGCGTAAAATATAATAATACGAACGAATAACGAACAACTCAAACAGAGGTCACACAAAATAATTGAGGAAAAAAGGAAAATAAAATGACAAAATAAATATGATATTTTGTGTCCAGCTTAATTTGGGTCAATAACGTGATAAGCAATGCCTGTAATAAATAAATCTATAAAAATATAAATCGAAATTGACGAACTTTCGCAAAAATAATGTAATTTATGACATTCCTGGTACCTCAGTCTAATATTTTGTAAAGACACAACAGATTTTTTGAGCATATTAATAGAGTTTGGAGGAATTTTATATTTATTTCAATACGAAAAATTAAATATTATTTATTTAGTTATTATTATTATTTTAAAATAAAATACAAAACTGCTACACACATATAGCAAAATCGTGCATTATCGATTATTATAACTCTACTACGACCTATCTTCACAAATCACTCATGTGGAATGTGTCAATTTTATGCACAATTATGCTAATGCTACGTCGGCTCCTGTTGGCGGCCGTGGTGTAGTAGGTAGTGTGTTGGCTTACTATTCGTAAAGCCCGGGTTCGTATCCCAGGTCAGACATCAAAAATGAAATATGAAAAAAAAAAATATTTCTTCGGCGACTTCCTCTCAGCAGATTTCTGGCAAAAACTCTGAGAGTAAAATAAACTGCCATGAAAAAGTTTCTCAAAAATTCTGTCGTTCGGAGTCGACGTTAAACTGTAGGTCCCGCCACTCACGTAAAAATTAACGCACACAACATGAGTGGTGTGAGAAGCTAGGCCGTAATCCTGACTGAAGGGTTGTAATGGCCAATTATGTATGTATGTATGTACGTCGGCTCCTAGTGACAGCCTTGGGAAGGTTTTTTATTATTGGGTATTATTATTTAACCGTAAGAAATTTTGTCTAAAAATTGATATTTTGAGTGATTTGAGCGTCTTTTAAAAGTTATTAAAAATTAATCGACTAGATCCGCTTTCATACACATGTCAATTTATTTATTACACATTCCCATACATCATTAGTCATTACAACTCTTAGTCAGTTTTTTTTATTTTTTAAGATGTCGGTTCACTTTACTTTCTAGACTACGGCGACCATAAATTTTATTTACTAACGCTTTTTAAAACTTCTTAATATCATAATAGCATAGGCGATTTAGACTATTTTACTAATTTTTAATTACGTTCCACGTTCAACTGTAACGTTTTCATAGTTTTGGTAAAATTTAGACGGAACGATATCTCTGGAATAAAAAAAGATATCGTAACTATTCAATCAGTTTAGGATTAGTGCAAAAGCCCAAAACCCTTTAGAAAAGTATAGTCTAGTTTTCGTGGTTAGCCATTTAGTCGGCCTGTGTTATTTACCGAAGAATTGGAGTGTCTTTGCTAAACAGCAAAACACAAGCACGACGACGTACCGCTTTCTGAACATGTTGTGAATAATTACTATATGTAGAGTTTTTAAATTGCTTTACATGTTCACTACTTATTTTTATTTTAGTTTTAATTCCTATTGAACTTATTATATCTGTAGGAAAGTAAAACTCATTCGATTCTATAGCCGAGCTTTAACTTCGTATTGAGTCTATGAACTATTCATTTATTTTAATATACATACATATGTATATAAATATATGTACATATATCTAAATTTAATAACCATATATTTTGTTGTAGTTAACGTGAAGTGCTATCAATTGTATTATTAGCCTAACAAGTATGTAAAGGTGTAAACTATACCCTCTCCTAAGTAGACTTGTGATATAAATTGCCTGAATTATTCAAATAATAAATAACAGAAATACGTCAAAAATAATTTATAACGTTTATTTTTTAACCAGATTTCATTCGTTTAATAAAATATAACATTTATACTGTAGTATGTATATTCATATATAAATGTTTATATGTTTTACCTTGCATGCAATCTCAGTACAGAGTGACAAAGTTGTGTTCATACAGGTTTTTATATTTGTTGACATTTGCTAAACTCAAGCACAGTTTGTAGATTCACTATTTCATTTGAGTTATCACGTGAATAGAAAAACACTTTTACAGTTAAACTGTATTGGAAAATTCAAACTGATTATCAAGTAAGGTAAACATTTTATGTTTTAATTTACCTGTTAACTTTCATCAACTTTTCGTTATGAAATTTGTCTCAGTTTACAAGAAAACATTTTACAAAACTCAACTAGTGCCTTTTAAATAATTTGAAGTATTTTGTGCTTTGCGAATCATTGCACATAAAATAAAAATGGTAGACCTTATGGGTTATTAGATGCCCTTGGTACTAGTTCAAGTAGCGTATATTTGATAGAATATAGCCAAAACAAAGAGAGAAAAGTAATCATTTTAATGTCTGACAAATATTTTTAAGAACGGGTGATCTATTTTCCTCTTAATTTACCACGATTAAGATTTTAGAAAAAAATTAAAATTTTTTTTTTTAAATTTCAATAACAGTGTGTTTGGAAATGAAATTGAAATTTGTAAATTAAGCTTACTTAATTGTTATACCCAAAGAGCGTAGCACAATTATTCAATTCATACGGTTCATATATGAAGACATATTTCGGTAGCTGATCATTGATCGCTCTGACTTATTACGGTAAGAAATCTTTTTTGTATTTCTTTTATGAAAAAAAAAAAATGCTGCTGATACACTTCAATTGCTCAGCGAATATTATCTTAAACAAGTTCCATCAATATCAACATGGATGTGGTATTTTGCTCAGTTTAGAAGTGGTGTTTTTGACAGGGAAGAAAAATCAATGTAGATTTGACAAAATTGATTCATTTGCAGAATAACTAAATGTTGCTGAGGCCTTTTTCACCAATCATACTAAGTATTCGAATCAAAAAATTATTCCTGCAAGCAATAAGTTGGTAAAGTTTGATTCTTTTTCGAACTTTTAAAGATTTCGAGCTGTTTGTAGTGTTGAATATATTGTCAAGTAATTGTATTTTTGTATGTACACTTTTGTCACCAAATTGTACTGTAGACAGAATCATTTCTTCTGCTATATGTTTTTATTGTTGACTTTTAAGCAAAAGAACTATAGTTATCAAGGACAAATAGTTATGTATTGTGTATAGACAGCATATTTATGTATATTCTATACTTAATAATAATGTACGAAAACAATAAAAAAATAATAATAATAATGAAGAAATAAATATAAAATAAAAGGATTCTATCTTTACTTTACGTTTATACATATTTATATTGTATATAGAGTATATAGTACATACATATTGACTTGCAACCATATAGCTGGACAACAGAGAAAGATAAAAGAAAACAAAATTTGCTTTTGTTTTAACAATAATGATCGTTATACCTAATGTGATATTTGATGGCCATAATGCTTGGTTAGGAGAACAACCTAACGACGCACGTTAACAACAACTGAACTTTAGAACGTGTGTCGTCGCATTCATGCAAATCAATTGTTAGTCTGATTGATTGATTGATTGATTGATTGACTGATAGACTGACTGTTTGTCTGACTGACTGACTGATTGATTGATCCTCCAATTAAAAAAAAAAAAAAGAACACGTGCTTTTGTTATTTTATGTTTTTATTATTATTTAAAGAAAAAATGCTAAAAGAAAAACAAGATCACTTTTTTAAATGTATTCCTAAAAACTTTTCAAGAATTAAAAACCGTAATTATTAGTAATATGAATGAAACTTAAATAATAGCAGAAGAAGTAATAAAAGTAGAATAGAGTCAAATATTGAAAAACGAAAGGAACAAAAAAAAAGGAAAGATAAATTGTGTACATATAAGGAAAATGTTTGGGGGCTTTTATACATCCTGACATGCATACCGACTGAAGTCAACAAGGATACAATCGAGCATATTTTTAAATCAAGCATAATTACTTTAGTTAAACAATTTATTCCAATTTTAGAAATCAGTTGTCAGTACGGAATTGCTTGTTTTGACAAAAATTTTAATTTCCTCCACATTATTTCTTTTTTTTTTTTTTTTGGAAAAGTACATTTGCTGCTTGTGGCTGTTAAAATAAATTGATGCAAAATTTCTTGTGTTCATAAAAAATTTTAAAATTTCAAACATTAAATTTATTTCAAGTCTTTATTAGATTTAACAAAGCTCGCCTGTAGTAATAATTGAAATATTTATAGCATAACCTATGCTTAATATATATGTCTAATTTCTCCTTGCAACCGTAAGTATGCATGTTTAGGTATACGAATTGAATCGTTACGAATAAATGATATAATTTTTGGTATATAGTTTTCTTTTTTTCTTTCTAACACAATTAATTTTAAATTTAAAGTAATTTCTACGTATCAAGAATTGTAACAGTTACGATTAATTGGTCTACCGATTGATTGATCTCTAAATTATGTACATACATACATTGTATATATGGGTGTTAATTGATTATAACAAATAAAAAAAAATGTATAAGTATACCTACTCACAAACGCTCAACTAGAGCAGGAGAAATATTTGAATTGTAGGGTTTTTCTTAAAGGACACCGTTAATGATCTATTCGAGCAATATTTTGTTTTGTCTAAATTTATAGTCATTGTTTGACCTTCAAAGTTCTTAATAAATATTAAAATATATATTTTATTTATTTATTTTTTTTGTTGGGTATTGGTATAAAAAATATTTCATTTAATATTTTAAAACATAAATGTAAGAGGCCATTAACTGTTAAAAGCTATTAAAATGTTATTGACTATGTGGTTTTTTCTTTTTAAATATTGAAATATTATTATTAAATTAATGTTTTAGATTTTTTAACAATCATAAAATATAGATGGATTGTTATCTTTATTAAATGCCAGATATGGTTGAATGTCTAGATTTCTCTCAATTGAAATGCGTTTGTGTGTACGTATAATTAATATTTATTTGTTGTGTATTACGTATACGACGAATGGTCCAGACACTTTATAAATTTATTTTGATAGTTTTTTTTTATTTTATTTTGGTTTTTTTCAGTCATTAACAATAACTAAACAATAACTTACCGACCGAAATACCTGCAATTATTTACTATATTACAAAAAAAAATTTGAGAGAATTGAGAGAAAATTGTTGTATGCATTAACAATACATATAATACAACTAAAAACACATACACGCACATAATGCACAAAGGCTATGGAACATACGAACGAACAGTTCGATATGTTCGTATGCATGGGTTTTAATTAATTATGCTCGTATGTGTTTGTTAGTTGGGAGAGTATGTATGTATAAATATGCGAAATTTTTTTTCTTTTTTAGTTTTTCTTGACTTAACCGTTATAACCAATACGCTCTTCTCCACACACACACATACTTACACACCAGTTTTGTTTTTGTTTTGATAATTAAATATTAAAGAAAAGAAACAATAAATAAAAAAGTAGTAATAATCATAATAATATTAGCAATAAATATGTTATGTTATATGTTAAAAGAGTAAGAAATACAGAGAGAGAAAGAGAGAGTTACGTAAAGTTAACAAAATTTTACAGAGAAAGAGAGAGATAGAGAGAGAGAGAAAGAGAGAGTTTAAAAAAAGCAATTGTGAGTGATTAAAAATAAAATAAATTAATAAAAAAATTTTTTTTTATTAGAAAGAAAAAGATTGTCTGGTGTCCGCGCTTCATTTGCATTTTGCTGATGTACTTCATTTGTTTGTTATTGTTAACACCTCAATGGAAAGATCTTTGTGCTCTAATAGTTTAGCAGAATTGTTATAATTTCCAGTTTCATTAATTAGCATAGTTCAGTTGAAGTTGTAAGAATTTCGTTTATTTTATTTTCCTTTTTTTTGATTTCGTTTTGTTTAGTTATTCGATTTTATTCGGTTTTACTTTTATCACTTGTTTCAACCTGTGAATGTTCCACAAAAATACTCAGTGATTGTGTTTTCAATTTTCAGCTGGTCGAATATATGTGTATGACATACGAATCAATTTTCCTTTTTCACAAAGGCATTTACATATATGTATATAAACTTATGTATATGTACATACAATATTACATATGTTTTATATATGTTGTATGCTATAGAACATGTAAAATATGCATATATGTATGTATGTATGTATGTAAATAAATTTCGTTGATTTTATTTTGTTGGCCATTTTTTGTGGAATTTAATTCGCATATTGAATCAAGTTGAGCTCCTAGATCGAAAACGGGAATGAGAGGCAAGCAAGCTTAACAGAATCTTTGGGAAAACTTGATAACCGTTAAAAAAAATGTTTGGTTTGTTGGTTGTTTGGTTAGTTGGCTGTACGATTTTCTTTATTCTTCAATACATTCATGTCGTTGTTAATAAAAAAACTCTTTTGATTTTATTTTTTCATTCGAATTATTATAAACTGTTATAAACATCATACTGGTCTAACTAATTATTGCATGTTTTTATTTATTTTATTTTATTTTATTTTTTACTTCTACAATTATGTATGTAAGTATGTACACAACAAAAATTATTCGATCATAACGTAACGCAATAATACATAAAAGTTATCGTTACGGGTTTATTGTGAGAACAAAAGAAAAATCATAAATCATGTTTGACAGTGGGGGGAGAGTGGTAAAAAGTGGCAAAGTGGCAATGGTAATAGTAATGGTAATGGCAATAAACAGAAAAACAATGAAAAACAACAGAGAATTATTAATATTGTTCAGCTGTGCCATTTTGTATGCTGTGTCTCCTATTTTACAGGGAGTTTATGTTTGTTTTCAACAATTACTACTTTGAGTTGAGAGAGTGAGTTAAATATATAACAAAAGAGAGAAATTAGAGGGAGTGAGAGCCAGAGGAAATGGAGAGTGAATTGATATTGAAGTGTATCAATGTAAGGAAAATGCTTGTAAACCATACTTATACTACAATGATATCTACAATACATACAAATATTGTAATTATTTACATACTATTTTTAATTAAGTAAGTAGTATTGTTTGGTAATAATGGCTGATAGTGACTTTGTTTACGTTACATTAAACCTTATAAACATACTCTCCTATATACACATTAGATACATATATATGTATATATGTATGTACACGTGTATGTATGTCTATAAGAGAGTTTCTTTTATGAGAATTCAATCTAACAGCATAATGTATAAGAGTGTGAGTGTGTGTGAGTTTGTAATGTGTGATTAACAAAATATTATAAGAGCATTTTTGTGTGTAGGTGTTGTGTGCTCAGGTAAAATATATGTATATTGAGATTATGCAAATGCTCGTTTACATTTCTAAAACTAAGAGATTAACAGAGAGAAATTATTTGATCTTAAACAGAAAACATAGGAATGAATGTTCATATCTATAGTAACTAAAATTAAGTTGTTATAAGGGTTTTTAAAAATAGTATGCATCGTATGTATTTACAAGCATTTTCACAGTACTTTAAAACTTCAAAAAAAAAAAAAAAACAATTAAAATAGAAGAAAATTATAAAATATATATTCGCTATACTTTCAATTGTAAGAAGGTGAATTCAAAAAAAAAAATATTTAATTTTTTTTTTAATTTTTGAGTACGAAACTTACTGTCCATTTTTACACAGATACATATATACAATAGGACGAAGAAACGCACGAAGGAAATCACACACGCACCGTATGATCAATAGAACGAACGAACGAACGAACCAGCAAATGGTTGGCAATGATTTTAACAGAGAGCGAAGCGGCACATTTGAATGTTATGTTATGTTACGTTACGTTATAGACAATAGCAATAGTATGTATATGATGAGTTGGTCGGTCGGTTGGTTGGTTGGTGGATGGAAAAATCGTGGTTTGTTTGGTTGATTTGACAGTTTACACAGGTTGTTTTTTTTTTGTTGTTGTTTGGAGCAACATATATATACATGGAAGGCAGGTGAAAATTATTTTTTTAATTTTTTTTTAACAATATTTTGTTTAGCACATGAAAAATGTTTAGTTTTGGGTTTTTTTTTTGTGTGACCAATTACGAATTTTGCCGTATAACATAAAGGAAGAAAAAAAGGTATTCGGAAACTGATGCCGTCATTTAATTAACAGCTTTTATAGGTCATTTAAAGCGTTATCGATTTTCAATGGCAAAATACATGTAATTGTATGACTGAATGTTAATCTGAATGTTTTCGTAAACGTCAGTCAAGTCGTGGAAAGAATGGGGTCTGTGTTTGTGTTTGTGTGTGTGTGTGTATGTATTTGAGTGTATATAGTAGCTGATGTGATAAGGAAATGTTTGGCAACACAATTTCCAATTTAAGCAAAAAATAAAAAGAACGAAAAACGAAAAAGAAAAAGAAAAACCATAAATTATTTTGAAACACAAAAATCATTTGCTTGGTTTGGTCGGCCTCAACAAAAGCCATTTAGAAAAATATTTTGTTATTGTAAATATAATTATATACTAAAGATATAAACATATTGAAATAGTTACATACACTTGAGCTCAGCTAATTAAGACAAGAGTGGGTAATTAATTATACTTGATTTCCTCTTTTTTTTTCCTATAAGAAGAGGAAAAATTTTTACGAATTAATAATAAAAAAGATAATATTTTACTAAACTTTTAAAGTTCAAGTAATGAAAACAATTTCCTCCGATTTCAGCGATTAAGTATATTTTTGATGTTAGCTTGTGGTTAAATGGGAGAAACGAATTTTCAAATTTTGAATTTAAATACGATTTGGTAGAAAACACACAAATGTTAAAGTAGAAAAATATTGATTAGCGTCAATTAAGGGCAATTACATGTTTTAAAAAAACATCATTAATTAAATTAAAGATTTGCCATTTAATGAAATTATTTGTCATGGTTAAACAAAATTTATTCACTTGATATAAATTTTAATAAGATATGTTCCGAAAATGTTTGTAAATGATAGATTAATTTCTTTAAATCTGTTTTGCATGTTTTGTAGGCCGCAAGAATAACTAAAAGTGCTCTTAACCAACTTATGAGCGCAAGTGTTTGCATGAATTGTAATCATGACTGATCGAAGTCTGTTGATAAACAAATATTTTACGTATTAAAGAAACCATTATAACGACAATAGATTGATTTGCTGGCCAATAACCAAAAACAGAAAAAAAACAAAAATATAATTTAAATTCAAGAAAAAAGTGGAGGAGAGAGAGGAAGAATGTAATATGGGACGGACATACATAATTGAATATTATTTAAAAAATTTGTTTAATAGAAAATGATATAGTATGAGTTCAAAACTATTTTGGGTACACTTTGGTAAAGGATCTTTGAAAAGGGTCATCTGTTTTGTTTTGTTTTTGTTATGTTTTGTTAAAAAGCTTCAACTATTATAATTCAAGTGAAATCAAATGGTGCGAGATTCTACAAAAATTTGCAACATGTTTTTTTTTGTTTGTTTTGTTTTGTTTTGTTTTGCTTTTGTTATTTGAGACTAATTACTTAAAAAATGTTTGTAATTTTTATACAAATTTGCTATTTGACATACTAAGAGTTGTTTTTGTTAATGTTTATGTGATTTGGAGGCTGAAATAGAATTTAAACTACAAAATTTATAAATAGGTTAGGCAAGGTTATAAACTAAAGTGAAAAATATAAAAAAGTACAGGACAAAGAGAGAAAGTTCTAGTAAGCTTTATTTATATGTATGTAGAAGGATAGAAAGGACAAGAGTGGTAATGAAGTTAGTTATAGATAAGAATAATTTTTCTTTATTTTATTGCTATATATCGTAACTATTTAGTTAATATTGTATGTATATACATATGTAGGCATGTAATTAATTGTAAAAAGGGGTCTAGATGTAGACAGGTAAGCATTTGCATAAAATAATTATTACAAGGTTTAATTGTTTTGAAGTATTTTACTTAAAAATAAAAAGCTCTTAAAATGTTACTCTACTATTGAGTAAAATGTAGGTAGTGAGGCTACTATTAAAGAAGGCAAAAAAGATTTTCTATTTCTTGATTTTTTTATTTATGAAAACAAAAACACAAAAAGAAAAATTAAAAAAAAAAAATTATTTTTTGAATTCTTTCTACATTTAATATAAATTTAATTAAAAACTAACATAAACAAATTTAATATCTAGGGCTATAGGTTGGCTTTATAAATAAAAATAAATCATAACGTAAATAAAGAGAAAGAGAGAAAGAATCAGGAAATAGAAACGATTACAAAATCGTGTCAAGTTTTTTTATTTTTACCGATATTTTTAGTATCTACATATGTGTAGGTAAAGTGGGTGGTAATGGTTACTACATTTCATAGGTTTACTGTTTACCGGGACAATGACTTTATCGAATTCAATTTTAGCATATACAAGAGAGATAATATATTGATTTTGTAAGAGTGAGAGAGAGAGAGAGAGAGATAGCTACAGCGAGATCAAAAGTATTACTAGGGTCAGCTAAATAATTATACATAATTATTATTATAAAATTTACTATTGTATTTACTATAGAGTGGTGTATAATAAAGAAAGAGAATATATTTATTTTTTTATGAGATCTATTTCTGTTGAAATTGAAAAAAAAAAAATTTTGTTATTTTTTTTTCTTAGGAGACTGATGTTAAGAGAGAAAGACAGAGGGAGAGAGAAATAAAACAAAACGAAACGAAAGAAGAGAGAGAGAGAGAGGTAGAAAAAATAGTATTACCCATGACTCAGGCGGATAACGAGGAAATGGAGCTATTTCTTTGGTTGCTACATTACTAGGCAACTCAAGTCTTCCACCTAATTTTCGTAGCTTTCTTCTTCTCGCCACCCGAGATTTCGATCTTAGCATCAATGCAGCCTGCATCTTTAATGCTGATTTTCTTTTTTTACAATCACTCTATGCGCAACAACTAAATCAAATCAGATCAGAACAGATCAGTTCAGCTGAAGAGAATATTATTTTTGTTTTTTTGTTTTTTGTTTTTTTGTTTCTGAACGCCAATACTGTATTGTACTGTATGTGGATACAAAAAAAAACCCAACTACTCTTTTTTCTTAACAAAGTAGGCGGGTAGTTGTTGGGCGTCTTACGTTACGTTACGTGTTGAATTTTGTTACGTTTTATTTGTTTTTTCTTTTAGCTTTTTGCTGTTTTTTTTTTTATTAAAAATTTCCTTTATATTTAGCTCTTATTTTTTATATTGTTTTGTTTTGTTTTTTGTTTTTGTTATTATAATTTTATTTTACTTTTAAGTAAGAATCAGCGTCTGAACTTGAACGTGAACGTGAACGTGAACGTACGTGAGTGCGAAGAACTAGAATTGGGTTCTTCAGGAGCCCTATATATATGTAAAACTGAAGGCTAAAGGCGTTTTGTTGTTGTTGTTAATTGTTGATTTTTTTTTAATTGGTTGGTAGTAGGTTGGTTGAATTAATAAAAATTAAAAATGAAAATAATAAAATTTCATTTAAAATAGTCTTACAGTTAATTAGAATAGTTAAAACCTGATAAATATTATATATAGATATACTACTACATATACACTATACATATAGTATACAGGTATATGTATGTATTGTGTAGTATTTCTTCTTCTTGCTGTTCTTTCTTTAGTGCTAATCCTTTGCTAATATAGTATAATGCTTTTCGTTGATTTCTTTTTTTCTATTTATTTATCAGTTATCGTTAAAGATGACATTTAACGTTTAAAGCTTATTCGCTTTTTTACTGTTACTGTTACTGTTACTGTTGCTGTTGCTATAATTGTTATCTGTAGATGTCGTTAAATATCACCAGCTGCTGCTACGTTCTTTGATTGTGTTTCCAACGATGATGATGTTTCTGTCTGCGTTGACCTTTGCGACGTCTACGTCTGCTGCGCCGACGCAACCACCAGTTTAAACGTAATTGTGCGCACGTACACAACAGTCGATACATAAACTTGAGATTTTTTTCAAATTTAACGTTTCGTTTAAAACTAATCGAAAAGTCTTTGATCATAAACACTATTACACGATCAGAGGTTGATCAAATTGTAATTTTAGCGAAAAACTTCTTTCTTTCTTTATAATATTTCGTTTCCTTTTGGTTTTTTTCTTTTGTTAGTTTTCTTTTCTTTTCTTTTTAATTATTTATATAAATTCTATATTATATATATATGTATGTATGTATGTATAAGTATATATATATGTATATAAATTTCATTTATTTATTAAGTTATATATGTATTGTAGTATAATAATAATGCTGCTAAAAATATGGCGGTGAAGGCGTACGTAGTATGTAAAAATTCAATTCAATTCATTTGTTGTTGTTGTTGTTGTTGTTAATATGCGTGTTCTTGTTCTTGTTGTCGTGAAAATTACAAAATCGTTGTTGTTTTAGTCATAGTTATTAAAGCTTCCGTTGCTGTTGTTGTCACTATTTTCGCCTGTTGTTTGTTTTGTTTTTGCTGTTTTTTTTTTTGTAACATTTTTCGTTCTTTTTGTTGTTATATTTTTACTTTTTATTAGCACGATATGTTGTTAATAAGTAGTTGTTGATGTAGTAATATAGTAGTTGTTGTTGTTGATGTTATTTTTGTGTTTGTTTTATTTTTATTGCAAGAATTTATAAGAGAATTCCTTTTGGCTTTAAAAACTAAACTAGAGTTAAACTTTTTCATTTTCATTTTACTTTTCACTTTTCTTTTGTAATTTACACTCATTTAGCAGTTACACGCTATTTGGCTATTTTCCTAATACATATAAGAAATATTTTTTGGCACATACTTAATCATTTTTCTTACGTTCTTTACACAAAGACAACACACACACACACACCCATGCACTCTCCTCCTAAATCTTATTTAAATGCTCACTCGAAAAAAAAAGAAGGAGAGAAACTTTCCCTTTCTTTAATGACACTCATTTACTATACATACACATATGTATGGATGTATGTATGTACCCAGCAATAAGCTGTGTGCGTGTGTGTGTGTGTATGTTTAATATTATAGGATAGTCATATCCGGCATTTAAAAAAATTTTTTAAATAAATTATTCTCTTTTTGTTTGGCTTTTTTTTAACTTAATTTTTATTAATTGTTGTTATATTTCCGTTTATTATTTATTTGTTTCTGTTTTATTTGTGTTTTTATTTTCGGCTATTTGTTAAAAAGCAATTTATGTGCGTTTTTCATTACAACGCAACAAGTTATTCAACTTTTTTTTTTATATTGTTATAGCAATTATAGTTAGTTTTTGTTGTTGTTTTCTTTGTTATTTGAATTATCGTCACATTTGTATGTAGAGCATTGTATAAAGAATACAAAAAAAAAAAAACAAAAAAGGTACAAAAATCTTGTTAATGCCAAACACTTGCCATATATGTATGCATGTACACTGGTTTAGTCGTATGGTTTTCCACAGAGTTTGTATGTATGTATTTTTACAAGCTTTTGTTTAACTGTATATTGTCCTATTTTATATTGTTAATGTATGTGTGTGTATATATAATGTTTATAAATTTTGTTTATAGTATGTACATATGTATGTATGTTCTTCGAATATATTATTCACAAGTACCAACAATGATAATCTTACACAAAAATAGATAATTTCAATTGTTATTGTTGTTATTTGCCTGGATTATAGTTAACAGTTACTTGGATTATCACCTACAATGCAAAGGAGGACACATATTTAATTTTCTTTTTCAACATTTATGTTTCTATTAGAAACAAAATTATTCTTTTTTTATTTTTTTTTTCTACTGCAATTTATTTTTATTGCAATTAATTTAAAAATAAACATTAGCTAATTTCTAGTTTTTAGCTCAAGCCATTAAGCCATTCTAAACTACCAACATAGCTAGTTTTCTAATGTTATCATTAAACTATTTAATACACATTTGAATAAGGAATATCTGCTGACATTCTCAATCACAATAACATATGGAGCATATTGCTAGGCAAAACGCCTGTTACAAACTTATATCCGTTATAAAATATCTGTATAACAATTCTGCTTGCACAAAAACCAGTCGAATTCAGCGTTAATTTAAGGGTTTATTGAACAAGTGACTCACATTACAATCAGGAAAACGCAAATGAAAATACCAGATGCATAAATACTTTCGGCTAACTACTAACTAGATATCTCGTAGAATCACGAAAATATGCATTTTTGCTGCCTACATGGTATTCATTGCCATATAGAGTAAAGCTTTATTTATCGATTACTTGCATTTTCTATAACGAATTTGTCAATGACTTACATTTTCTTTAGAAAATTTGTCAATCATTTGCATTTACTACAGAAAATTTGTTGATGACCCGCATTTTCTACACCAAATCTGTCGGTTAATGACTTCCATTTTCTAAAGTAAATTTATCGATTATGCTATTACAAAACGAGCCATGCCCCAGATTATGTTATTGGAATACCATTATAAAACAGAATTCTTCTATTTAATAAATTTTGCTAAACAGTTTTGTTTATTCACTACATCGAAAAACCTATAACGAACTTTCTTTCAATTTTAAAAAAGTTACTAACAGCACACTAATATATAAAAAAAAATAATATCTGAGCCATATCATTACGTAAAAATCTACTTAAAGCAAAGAATTTATGTTTTCTTAAAAATATCTAACTTTCGTAACTTGTTTAAAGAGTTTCAAATTCAGTTTCACAATATTCGTCTGTCTTTGCTAAACTAAAAGTCTAAAATGTGCTAAAATTTAATGATGGATTTATCTGTTTATCAGCAACATTGTAATATAATGTATCTATTAAGTAGCATCGCATTTAGGCAAGATTCCAATTTTTTTTTTCTACACTACATGAAATTTTTATAAAGGCAAGGTTTGCTTTCACAGTTCTTTAAAAGTATAACATTTTCATTTCATTGGAAAAAAATTGTTATTAAATGATCATCAATTGGTGAATTTGTTATAAACATCGATACATCATTATATTTGTATTATTTGCTGTAAACGAGGTCAAGCTAAAACATAAATATTCTTGACACTGACCTTATAATTATTTTATTAAGTGTAAAACGTAACCTTTTTCTCTTTTATTTTAAGAAAAAAGAGAGAGAGAGAGAGAGACAGGATAAATAAAAGTTTGTATCAATGTACATACATATGTACGTAATAACAACAAGTAAAAACTTTATAACGGAACTTTACACATACGCGAATATACATATATGTATATAAAACCATGTGTGTGTACGTCTTGTCAAAAAAAAAAAAAACAAAACTAGACAAGACAAAATCGCCAAAAAGTTACAAAAAAAAAAAAAAACAACGAAGGAAAACTGAAACTGAACACAACAAATAAACCAAACCATTTACAAAGGAGAATAAGGTTAATTAAGAATATGTATGCATGTGTAAGTATGTTTCGTGTGTCGGTGGCTAAGCACAGAGTAAGAAAAACCCAAATATAGCGATCTACTATTCCTTAGCATGTATTGTGTCTGCCGCCCAACCGTTATCGTTCTTACCACTAATGAGCTGTTTTTCTAGCCATAACTATACAGAGTTTTTTATGAGCTTATTTCATTTCATTTCATTTAGGAAATTGAATTAAAAAAGAAACAAAAAAAAAATAAAAAACTGACAACAACAAAATACTCGAAAAAGAAACGAAAAACATGCGAGCAAACATTATGACATGAAAAATGTAAAGGGAAAACAACAACAAACATGCAACATTGAGAATAACATAGAACACCGAAATAATAATAATAAAGACAAAATCAACACACGTAACTACACACCAAGAAAAATATATAATAGTTGTAGTAGTGGTGGTGGTGGTGGTAAATGAATAAAAGGACAAACGAAAATGCTAATAAAATATGAAGCCAATATGGTGGTGCTGGTAAAAACTTCATACACCGTTATGAAGTAGAATAGAAAAAAAAAAGCTGAAGTATATTCGCATGACAATGTGTATGCACGTATTTGTCCTTATGTATTATGTACATGTGTGTATGTATCTATGCATGTGTGTGTGTGTGTGTATGTAAGTGTTTCCAGAGACTCTATGTAACTCTGTAAATAAGTAGCCTGTATTAGTTATTAGGAGTGTTCGTTTTACTTTCGCTTGTATTATTAGCTTTTATTTTGCTAAAAACAAAAAAACAAAAACAAACAAAGAAAAAAAAAACGAAATATTTACTGTTATAGCTCGTATAAAAAATAGAATAGAATAGAATAGAATAGAATCGTAAAAACTTAAAAAAAGTACATTTAAGTATTAAGAAGATGAACAAGAACAAGAAGAGTAAGCAAGTAAGGAACAAAGATAAAAAGTGAAATTTTGAATTATTAAAGAAGAAAAGAATTTTGAAATTAGTTTCTAATACAATATTCAAACATTTGTTAGCAGGTACTAGCGATACGAGTACATAAAAAGCTAAACACACACATCAGATCAGATCAGATAAAATCAGAAGGAGGTTAGTATCAAGCGGTTTTAACAACAAGAAATATTCTCCACAATTGATAATAATTTAATGAGATTCTCAAACATTACATCTACTCGTATTACAAATGTGTCGTTTAGTAGTTTACAGTGTTCATTTTTCTTGTTGATTTTCCCGCTGGATATCCACGCCCCAACATTAAAACATGTCAAAAGTGTTTCTCTTTTTTTTTACTTCCTTTTTTTCAAACTTTTTCAAATATATATGTATGTAGCATTAAACATTTAAATAACGATTAAAATGGCAGAGTAGTTAGAACAAAAAATTATTACAAATAGGGCCAGCTTTAATCTTGCTCTTGTGTTTTTTTGCATTTGCAGCTGTTGTAGCAGTTGTTGCTGTTGTTGATATTTACCTCAATGTGTTCGCATACGCAAATACCTTCTTCACAATAGGCACAGACCTGTACCTTGCGGCCGGTGGTGCTTGAGAAGCCTTTGAAAATTATATGCGGATCATCGGTTAACAAAGGCTCATACTGTTGATGCTGTTGCGTGAATTGCAACTCCTTAAACTGGCGCTTTACTCCGCTCACGGCGGCAGAGGCATCCAATTCGAAGGCATCGCTGCGCCGCATACGATAGACGCTGCATTTGCGTTCGAGAGGACCGGTGGGTGGGTGCATTTGTTCATCATCGTCGCATGAGTCCATGGCGGCGGTTAGAGGTTGCTTTTCGGCTGCGGCTTCGGAAAGATCGTCGCGCGGCTTGGCCACATGTCCGGGCGAAGCCAGGGGCGTGGCCGGCGTCACTATGATAGAGTCGTGGCAAGGTAAAGCCATACTGGCCTCTTGACCAGTCATCGTAGTTGTAGGTGGGGTACCTGCTGTACTGTCGCCGACGGCCACGCCCGCTGGCGACGTCGGTGGTGTGGCCTCGACTTGAGAGACAAGCGGAAACGTTGCGGTTGCAGATTTTGGCAAGTGCGAATGGTGGAAACTAGTGCCGCTACTGCCGGAATGACGATGCACCAGTTTCGGTGACACACGGCCCATGTGATGGTGATGATGATGCTGATGGCCCGCAGGCTGATAATGTCCCTGACCGTGAGCATGGCTATGGGCATGATGACTATGTCCCGTCTGCATCTGTCCGCCATGGGCATGCGAATGCATATGCATGTGCAGTATCGATTGCGTGTCACCTTCATCGATTGGCAGTAAAAGCTTCGACTGGGCCGTATAGCTTGCACTGAGTTTGCGCGCCTGAGCTTGCGGTGTACGTAAGTAGTTGTTGGGTAATTGGTGGAATTGGCGAGATTGTCGCGTGGGCGTGGAAGCGCCATGATCAGCAAGGACGATGCCTGCTGCTTTCGGTGGATGTAGTTTCGCTTGAAGTTGTTGGGTTTTTTTCTGTTGACGCTGGCGCTGACGAGCCTGGCGTGAAGCCAACGAAGCACCGCCTGCTGCCGCATACATTTTTATTTATTTACCCTCTAAATACGTTTTTAAAAACTAACTTAGTTTGTTTGTTTCTTTATTCTAATTTTTTCTTTTTGTAGTTGTTGTTTTTTTTTTTTCGTTTCTTGAAAGCCCGTCTAATTTTTAAGGTTTTCTTATGAAATTAAAAAAAAATTCTATTTCTTCTCTATTCTAGTTTGTGGAAAGGGAAAAAAACAGCAGTAAGAAGAAGAAATTAAATTGGTCGTATAGCAAGTATAACAATAAAGTTTGAGAGAGAGAGAGAGACTCTGTGTAAGTGAGAAGTTATCGATCACTTTTAGCCTACAGCGGTAATTTTGATGAGATTTTGTTTTAATTTTGGATAACGAAATGTGACCATGAGTTATCGAAATGGAATTTTTCTTGGCTTCTTTCTAAACTCGACTAATTATAGCAGTAGTAGTGGTAGTGGAAGAGCGGTGGCTTAAAACTAAAATAGGAACTAAAATTTTGAAAAACGTGCTTTCAAAACTATAACTCTATAGAGAGAGAAAAGTGTGCAAACGATTTTTATTAAGGAGATATAATATGAACTCAGGATATTTCTAAAAAAAAAAAGAAATTATATAATTTACAATATTTTTACATCATTTTAATAAAAAATATCATTAAAAAACTATTTAAAAAATATTCAATAATTCTAACTAAATGACGTACGACTATGGTAAAAAAAAAAAATTATTCAAAAATTTCTATAAAAAAAAAACAAATTGTTTAGCTGCTCCTCAATTAACAACCTGTATTTGTTAATGTGTTTGTTAATGAAATCTCTTTATAAATGTACATTTAATATTGTTGTTGTATATATATAAAAAAAAAAAAGAAAAAACTTAGTAAACTAGCTATAAAAATATATAATTTTCTTCGTTTGTTTTTTATTTTTGTTAAATGACAACAATTAAAGCTATTTATTCTCGCTCGCTTGGTTTTTTAATTACAAATACGAATACGATCTTTGTACATCAATGAGCATTGTTAGGAAAGAAGAAATTTCTTGATTTTAATTTGATTTGATGTGTTCGGCGTTAAAGTCGAAGAAGTATAAAAAGTAAAGAGTTTAGAAGACCATGTATTCATTAAAGGTTAGGTCACATCTGTGTCGAAAAAAGTAGCAGCAGTAGCAGCAGCAAATTGAATATCGATCGTTAATCACACTAACAATTTACATACATATGCATATATGTATGTATATGAGAGTAAATCTATGATTCTACAAAGTTTTGTTTTTTTTTTTTTGTCTATAATGTGTTTCTAAAACAAACAACAATAATTACTGGAAATTTGATAGATAATATTTGTTATTCTTGTTGTTGTTGTTTTTGTTTTTTATGCTTTTTTTTCTTTGTTTGTTTGTAATTAATATACGCACAGAGTAATAATAATAATAATAATAACAATACCGATATAAATATGTAATTCTATATAGTAAATGATTTTCTAAACATTTGTATAGTAAGTACAATATAGTCTATATTGTTCGCTTTTGGTTTTTTAGTTTTTGGTTAATATTGCATTAATAGCTAATAAATATACATAAATACATATACATATATACATATACATACATCTACTACATACATATGTATATGTATACATACATATATAGAAAGAGAAACAGACAGATCTAGAAGATATTAAGTATATGACAATACATTTATGTTTCTATAAAGAGATATCTTTTGTATGCTTAATGTATAAATAGCATTTAAATTTAAACAGTTTAGTAAAGCTTAACCGATTTTTCTTGAATTCTGGCCATATTACCTACAAACACACATACATTATAAAGTTATATAACTTAAACAAATATCTTTGGAATACATTTTGGTTTTGTTTTATTCTCTTTCTTGTGTTTGCTTTTTAAACTATGTTATTTTATTTTTTTTTTGATACCAACTACTAAACTGTTTCTATTTATAATTTTGTGTTTCTGTTTTCTGTTTTTATTGGTTTCTTTATACTTTGATTATATAGTTTTTGTTTTCGCCTAAACCAATGTTATAATAATACTTTTTTCTTTGCTTTCTATTGGGTTACAAAAATTTTATAAATCGATAGTCGTTACATAATTCTAAAAAGATAAACAACATCATTCGCATAAAAATTACCATTTGGATTGGATGGCGCAAATAGAAAAACACTAATCTAAAACTAAACTAAAAACGCCTATAATAAATGCAAAAGAAAATAAAAATAGATCAAAATTACATTTAATTGCTATTTAAGGTTTCTTTGGAATCGATTCGTTTTGTTTCAGTAATTTTAGTATGGATTTTTCTTAAAATCTAAACTAATCACTAAAAACAGTTTATTTTGCTTATAAAGTTATAACGTTAAGGCTGAAAGAAAGGTATTATAATGCAAATATATTAAATAATAAAACTAAAATAAAATAAACAAATAACAAGAAAAAAAGGAAATAATTTAAATAAATGCAAAGTTTTGTAAAGAGTTTCTTCTTAAAAGTCTGACTTTTTGTCGTACGATTACGACTTGATTTAATAAAGCAAATTCCACAAGGAAATTTTAAAAACTAAATGAAATATACAATCGTATTAAAGGTGATATTCTGTATACTGTATATGTACATATGTATGTATATGTAGCACATGTAGTATAAACATAATATAAATATTAGCATATGCATATTTCATAATATACATACATTTTATATATGTACATACATATGTACGGTAGTACATATAAACACAAGTAATTCGCATCGGACTTATTGCTGACAGTGCATAAAAAAACTAATAAATTAATAAAAATATTATCAAATATTCTTTTGAAATGCCAATAAATGTCTCTAAAATATTAAAGAAAAATAAATGCTTTGTGCCATTACTTGACACAACAACCACAACCATAATTTCTAATATTATAGCATTGAATATGTCAAAATTTCAAAGCTCCAGGGTTAAATGTTTAACACTCACACACAAAAGCCGTACTAAACAAACAAATCAGGCAAAACAATTCAAATCAATGTTCACATTGTATTGCCTCCACAATTGTAAAAGGAGTGAAAGGATAGAAACAGAAGAACAGACAGTTGTTATGATTTAAAAGTATTTGAAATGTCACTCACACACACATACCTTTGCTAGCAAAGCACACTGCTTAAATGTCTTTACGTTTACTCTCAACATTGGACATAAATAAATAACAAACACACAGGCGCACTCGCACACACCCATGCCATTGTTGGTTCTTTCCATTTACTAGGTCTAAAACATTCTATAAATTATGCACTGTCACTCTTTTAGTTGTGCCTCAATTATAAAGAAGAAAAAACAAAACGCTTAACGAAGATAAAAGAAGACCACCACCACCACCACCACCACCACCACAAGATGGTGATAGGTGAGTAAACAATAAATAGATTTTAATTATTCTCCTTTTGAGTAGAACAGCAAGAAACAAGTCTATATAATATGTGTATAAATTTAAAAGCAAGACTGCAATATAAAAACATACACTAACATCGTATGCATGTAATTGTACATATGTATGTGTGCATGCATGTAGATATTTATTTACATATGGCTTTCAAGTTCCATAAAATGCAAATGAACATGACCCTTCACATGTGTAAGTGTGGTAAATAAACATTTAAGCCTACGCAAACAAAACAAAATGTTGGAAAAGAAAAGGAAAACCAAGCACCCACTTCAGTTTTAGGCCTTAACAATTTTCTTATTTTGATTTTTCACCATTTTTTTTTGAGTATCACAGATGTACATGAAGCAAACATCGCCTTCCCTACCTCAACTTTCTCTTTTGTTTTTGTAAGTAAACAGGAGCGTGCAACAAATTAGCAAATTATTATAAAAGAAATGAAAAAAAAAATTCTATTGAAAGAAAAACAAAAAAAACAAAAACAGAATGTGTTTACATTAAGGCTGAAAAGTTTATCGATTTTTTTCTCTCTAACTTTTGCTCACTCTCTCTTTCTCTCTCTCTGTTTTAGTAACTAAAATTTACAGGGTGTGTACAAAAGATAGTGTCAACTTATATTTGAATAATAAATGTCGACTGAGTATTCGCAGTAGTGCTGTTGTGGGATTTGGTTTAATAGCAGTGTTGAAAAATTCAGTACTTTAGTACTTTTTTCATTTAAAAAATACCGCAGTACCCCCGCAACGCTTTCAGTACTTGTTTATTATTACATATTTTACGTCTTGCAGTTTCAACTATTAATGCATTAGCAACATTTTTAACGTAACGTTTTTAGAACACGAAAATCAATGAAAACGCTTGCCGAACCGTAATGTAATTTCCGTAAGCATTTACATTGCTTTTCATATGCTAAAAACTAACGTATGTTACATTACGTTCCATCGACGTTTGACTAAACTGGGCTTTTACGTTTTGTTAAGTCCGAATCAGCTGTTTTTTTGTCTTGTACGTAAGGAACACGAATAAGTCGTTAGTTTTTCTGTTCCGTGCCATATCTGTATTAAATATAAATAAATAAATAGGCTATCAGGTAGTGTTCAGGCTAACTAGACGTGAGCGCAGAGTTCAAACCCCATCATCTCCATCAAAACGAAAAATGACAAAATATTTCTCCAGCAAAAACTCTGAGAACAAATAAAATTGTCATGATAAAGTTTCCCAAAAATCTGTCGTTCGGAGTCAGCTTTAAACGGTAGGTCCCGCCACTCAAGTATAAAATTAACACACACAACATGAGTGGACTGAAGGGTTGTAATGGCCAATTATGTATGTATGTATGTTTTATAAAAGTACCATTCGATGCAAAAAAGTACTCTTTCAGTTATAGTTCAGTACCATTTCAAAATTTCAGTTTTGCAACACTGTTTAATAGTCTACATTTTAAATTATTCTCTCTCCATCTCTCTCTCACTCTATTTATTTCTACGTAATATTTACAATGACTTTGTTTACAGCATATATTACATTTAAAGAAATTCTTTATATACATACATACATACATATATAATGTATATTTCATAAAATGTAAAAATTTATGATTAATTAAAAATTCAATAAATGCGAAACATTACTTAAGTTAACAAGATACGAAATGTAATTTAAAAATTATTGTATTTTGTAGTTTAGAATTCTTTTAAATCTTAAATCAAGTGAAAGCCAAAGGAAATATGAGCAGAGATCAGATAAGCTACCATGACAGCAGTCTACAATCGTTGCTGGATAAAACTCTACACCGATAGTGTTTACATCAACTTTATTTCACTTATTGTTGAAAGCACAGTCTAATTTAGTACTCTTGAATTCTGATTATTTTGCAGTCTTAAGTAGAACTAAGTAATATTTTTCTTTCTTTCTAAGTAATATTTTATGCTATCGTGACACCTTTCATTCTGAGGAGGATGAAGCCATTCAGACTGCCTTCTCCTACAACGTAACACAGCTGACATGGAATCTCAATGGTTTGAAACCAGAAATCGTACAAATTATTGCGAATTATTTTAAATTTATAATGTGATAATAAAAGAAATTCTTTAAAATCAGATGAAATTTTAAATGCAAACACTGTTTGAAGCTTTTCATTCGTATTCATCAAAGTAGCCGAGCTAAATGTCCTCAATTGAAATAGACCTGTACGTGCATAGAAATATAAACACCTAAATAGAAATAGAAATACGTGTATGTACACTATTTACGAGCGTATACGTATGTACATACATTTGTACATAAGTTAAATTAAATGATCAAATCTTCGGCAACTAACACTTTGAATGTTTAAAAAAAATATAAATATTTTGTTGAAATCAGTAGTTGTAGTAGTTATTACGAGAGAAACATTTTTATTTATTTATTTATTTATCTTTTACAATCATTTCAATTCTCACTCACTCACTTTACTTGTGTTAAATTTTTTATTTAAATTATAACCGAAATTGCTAGGAAAATTGTGTTCATGATGTGTCTGTATTAAAATAATCATACTCATTGCCATATACAAACAAATGCACATATATATGTACATGCATACATTTGTGTGCAAGTATATTGCATTTTATCTCCTTCTTGAGATTTTTCTTGCCCAACACCAACTTGCAGTATGTGTTATTGGCTTTGTTGTTGCTGCATGAACATATATATACATGTGCTAGTAGGTTTGTATGTGTATGCACAACATATGCAAACAAAGCACGTTTCAAAACACGCTTCATTGGCTGCTTTTTAGGGGAATCTCTTTAAATATTTATGACCGTTCTGCCAGAGTTTCCTAACACAGACACGGATACGGATACAAACAGAGAGCAAATGAAAGATACTGAATGTAATACTCACACTCTTGCACACAGTAGTTACGTTATTTTTGGAATTTTTCATTTTGAGTTTTTTTGTTGTTATTTTTTTTTTATTACATGTTTTTGTTTTCTCTTTTTATTATCAGTGAACAAACAAACAGACAGTGTTGTGTAAAACGATAGCAGCTAATTACACAGAAAGTTACTTGAAAAGTGAACACATACATAATACGATAATAAAAAGTAAAAGGAATTGAATGAAAATGAAAATCGCTTCTGTAAATTATATAAATTATTAGCTAAGTTTTGTTTATTTAAAAGAGCTTAGTGTATCTCACCCGCTTAGTACAAATAAGGGAAGTGGTACAATTGATTAATCAAGACTCGTTTTAATGTGCTGTAGTTAAACAGTATGCTCCTTTATTGCTCACAACTGTGTTCTATACATTTTTTTCTTTCACATCTAAAGTGTAAAATAACTGACTGGCATAAATGGGTTTATGAAGAAATATTAAATTTGTTTTGATATTAAATGGTGTTTTTAAGTTTTAGTGTTGGTATGCTATTCAATATATTTCAAAAATCTATTTACTTGACTCGCATTTAGGCATTGTGGCAAAATATGAACAACATCTGGTTGTTTTTTTTTTTCTTCTTTCATCTCATCTCTTACATTCGAAAGACTTTAAATGCCTAATAGCCTTGACCGTACCCAGAGAAAGAATTGGGGGAAAAATACCATATCAGCTTAAAAAGAAATGCACACACAGTTAAACGCTAAAAATACTGCATACAACTGCAGCAATTGAAAACTGCATGAATAGCAGCACACTTTTATACGATACGGCTTTGAAATAATAATAATAGCAAACGACTTAAATACGCCATCATCAACGGATTATAAAGTATTATAATAATGCATAGCGAAAATATGACCCGGTCCTAAATATTACATTTTTTTTTTTACCATCATTGGCTCATTTATGCATAATACATACATATGTACGTACGTACGTACTTATGTAGTTTGCAAACATGTTTATTTTGGCATATCTACTACATACATACATATGCACATATGTATACATACTTAATATAAAGTGAAAAAGCACACATACATACTTTTATAATATGGTACACATGTTTGTGGCGGTTGGCTTTGTTTTTGTGTTAATCAATAAAAAAGAAATAAAAGAAAAATAAGCAAAAGGTACACAAAGATTATAAAACATATACGCACATACAATTACATTATATATGCAATTATAGCTTCTCATAACAACAACAGAAATAATATTATTGTTGAGCTTATTTTTCTTTAGCAGAGCGACCATACATACATATGTATGTATGTCTGTATGTACAATCAGTCAGTCAGTGCCTCTTGCAATAATAAAACCAAACATGCATATGAAGTAATCCCACACAATTCTATTGTTCTTTTCTTTTATTATTTTTTTTTCTATTTAACTATTATTCCAATTTCATACTTTTTATTACAACACTTCACTTGTTTGTATTTATATTCTCGAACATTTTTTTTTTGTTCTTTTTCTACTGCACTTCACCTACTCTTGTTTCTTTGCATACGCGTGAGAGTGTCGTTTTCATCTACATATAGTATGGGTATGTGCATGGTTTTGAGTACATCATCAATCATTATTATTGCTTTTGTTGTTATGGTTGTTGCCATTAATGTTGGTGTTATCGTAAAGAGAAGAGTAGAGCAGGTGATTGTTGTTTTGTTTTGTTGTTCATGCATATTCGTTCATGTTTGTTTTTAGTTGTCATTGCATGTAATTGTTGTTGTTATTATTGAGAACAGTTATGGTGAACACAATTAATGTTGTACATACATGTTATTCATATTGCACTGGTTTATTTAATTTTTATTATTTTTTATCATTTTTTTTCTTGTTATTTTTTGTTTATGGCAAATGTTTGGTTGTACAAGTATATAGTCAAGGCTATATAATAATATTAATAAATAAAAACTGTAGAGACATACATATGTAGTATGTACATACATATATGTACATATATTTAGAAATATATTCATACGTTTAATTACACACATTTTTATGTACACACACCATGTATGTGTATGTATGCATGTATCTATTACAACATGTGATACATGTTGGTATATAATAAATAAATTCTGCAATTACCAGGTGGAATTACTGGAAACTCAAGAACTATAAATAATTTATCGTTATGGTAAGCAAACAAACGAATACACTGTGACATTCACTCTCTCTATTAAATAAATATTCACAATTTTTTAATTTAAATTTTTCATTTCTCATTTCTTATTTCTTAGTTTTTCATATTTTCATTATTATTATTATTAAACTTTTACTTTTATTTGATTTTTCAATTTTATTTTTTTTACTCCCGTGATTAGTTGTACCATATTTTTTTTTAACGTTTTGATGTGACCATCAAATGGGTGTGATTTTATTTACATACATATATATTATATGTGAAATACACTTTTAACGGTTTTTTTTTTGTCATCATTATTTGCATGTAACTTTTTCTTGTTGCCTTCTTAGCCTTTGTTTTCTTTTTTTTTTTTTTGTTTTTTCTTGTTATTCCAAAAGCTAAGATATAATGTTCATGAATAATTTAAGGTTTTAATAAAAGCAGAATTGAAATTTCACACGGCGTATAAGTGATTTATTTTCTTTCGATATCGATATCATTCAACACACATTCTTCATACGTCCAAGTGGCAAACAAAATATATTACAGGCTATAAAGTGCACTCAGTACTACTGCTCTTAACTATTGGTTTATTATCGTATATTTTTATTTTAAACGCTTTACATACACTCACATGTACACGGGCTAACCTGCTTTATATATTATTTATTTAGTGAAAAATTTTCTTCTTGCCATTGTTTGTTCACTAAATCAGCTAAAACTGAAAGTTTAACTTACACATAAAAGAAGGATAATTTTGAATAAGAAATAAAAAAAATTTGATTTTTAAAGCTGAAACACAACGACGACAACGACAAGCACGAACAACAAAAACACGACTGACTGGCCAACTGTGCGAAAACGATTTTAACATTTTGTCCTGTTTTCAGTTTTCAAAACCTTGTTAAAATAGTTTGCACCTTTCTCTCTTTCTCTCTCTCTCTGTCACACACTCTCTTAATCATCTTTAACTCTCTCAGCAAAGACAGAAACTAAACGAAAAGAAGAAGAACAACTACAAGATATATAAGCAAAACAAACAAACACACACTCACACTCACATAGTAATACTTATAATGTAATCATTCATAACAGCAATAACAAAAAAATCAAACATATGGACATGCTAGGACGTGTCTAGTATCCCATCTAACGATGGGAAACGACAAATATACAAATATTGTTAAATGTGAAGAAATAGATTGAAAAGAGAAGAAAAGGAAATTGCACGTTACCTTCTTATTATTATTGCTCTCACCATACATACATACAATATCAAAATGAGAACAAAATAAAACACAGATATGTACGTACATACATATGTACATACAGACGTACATAGGTTTGTATAGAGCTATTATTATTATTTTCGTCTTTGCCATTTGTAATTTTATTTGCAGTTACTTGTTTTCCCTTTTCATTAAATTCTCTTTTATTTGTTTTTACTTGTTTTTTTTTAGCACAGTTTAACACGGTGTGTGTAGGAAAAAATAAACGGTATTATTTTATATTTAAATGTGTGGGTGAGAATTTACGAGGACGAGTCTGGCTCTCTTTGATTTCGCAGAGATTGCTAATTCTCACGCAAATACACTGGCACATGTAAAATAAAATTCGTACAATACACTTCGTAACTTCTTACTTATGCACAGAGTTGGAAATGGATGAATTGTTGAATGAAGACTGTAAATTCTTGACAAATAACATTAAAAAAGTGGGAGAAAAAAAAAACACATAAGGCAAGAAGGTTTATAAAATTACGGTCAAGCTTTCTAACGTTTCACAATTCTTGATTATTAAGAAAAAATTTATTTTGTTATGCTTTCTATAGAATTTGAAGTTTTTATCTCATTTATATATGTACATATATGTATGTCATTCAAACAAAGATCTGACATTCAAATGAAAAGATCCTCTTCTGCTTTTAATAAATAAACTTTTTAATGTACATATTTGCCGAGATGTCAACATTTAAGAAAAACTATCACCCAGACTTGCACTAATGTGTTGCGTGTCTGTGTGTGTGTGTATTTAAGGAACCAGCACATTTTAAAATTTTGGTTTTTATTTTTTTTATACACAATGTCCATTGTGCAAAAGCTACAATTAAAGCAACAGTGCATGTACATATGTGCATTATTTAGTTTATGTTTGGAAAAGCTTTCAACAGGATATTTTAGCTTGAACAGCTTTTTGCAATAAAAAAAACCAAACACTGTGTAACAGATGTTCTTCTTGAATGTCAGTAGCTGAAAAGTTTTCATAATTTCCGTATATCGTGCACAAGAGAAAGTTGAAGAGAAAGGCATTTAGCTTTTGCTTTAAGAGAATAACACCTAATATCTCTTTATATTACAAAATAAATTTAAGTAAAGAATAACATCTGTTGGATTTTGAGTTACACCATTTCTCGCTCGTAGAATGTATATTGTATTGTTAAATTGTTATTAAGAGATAGTAGTTTGCCATAAAAATATTTAAAAAAGATCTTTAATTATCTAAAATTTTGTTTCCTAAAGTGCTAATTTGCTTGTGTTGCTATTTACAATGCTTTCGATTTAAAATTGTGGTCTTATGTTCAAAACGAAAGAACTTTTTTTAACCATAAATAGAGTACACTGCACTAGAATGTTGATCTTTTTTGTTTGTAACGTAAGGTTATTTACATACATTGAATTCATTTTCTTCCTGTTGTGTTTGAAATGCATTTCTTTGCTGTGTTTGTTGTTGTATTCGTTGAGCAATATTTTCATCATCGTAATAACCTGCCAGAGAGGGTACCAATAATACTCCAACCTTATTACGCGCCAATTGCTTTCGTGTAGATGCAGCATGACCGGTACGCGTTGATAAAATCATGCGATGAGCAATGAGAGCCATCTCGAAAAGTTATTTATTTGCATAGAAGCAAACACACACATACGTTGCTCTACCACTTTAATTATCACAGCGTTTTTTTAATTCAATTACAATTATTACAACAAATTGGAAAACGTTTACGAACGATAACAATAACCGCGTTCTTGTAAAGTTACTTGAAAACTAAAAACTCCAATCAAATGCCATTGATAAACAGTGGCAGTTTCTATGTTCATTTTGTATTGTTTTTCTTAATTTTTTATGTTAATAGATAGACAGACAGACAGACAGTTATCCTTTAAGCCAATCAGTTATATTGTTATTGTTTGTCAATTGTGTGTGTGTATAAGTGTGTATGTGTGTGCTGCGTGTTGAGCTCTTTCCATGATTATTGTATATATTGTAACCTTATGCTCACTTATTACAATTGTTGTTGTTGTAATAACATTAAATATTTGTTAATAACAAAATGTCATTTCATTCTTACTTTTTTTTCTCTTCTACACTTTATCGCGTACATTTAAGTTCATATACTCATGTATGTTCATATACATACATACATTCTTATAGTATATGTATATGATGTACGTATATATGTATGAATAAATAAATAAAATAAAACTACTGGCAACGCATATTTAACAGCGCTATAATCGGCAACAATTGTACATATTCGAAAATAAATAGTTAATAAGCAATTAACGTGTATGGTGTTTTACTACCAACACTTAGGGTTTCTCGTATTCATTTTGGGCCATTTAGAGAATCCCAAGTGTAAAGATAAGTTAAAATGTTGTGTCAAAGACTGCTAAGTTGAGTTTTATATCGTAAAACAAGTTTTTAATGAACAAATCAATCTGTACACAAATATACGTACGTATATAATAGGTGATTTTTTAACGTTTGGGTATTGAGAATTGCATGACTGAACATTATTGGCATTCTCACATATGAAGAGACTTTTTAAACAAAAAAAAAACAAAAAATTTACACTAACATACATACATATAACAAAAAATGAAATTGTTTTCGAATTAATTGTGATCCTTTAATCCTTCCAAATACAAACACCTTAGCCTAGACGGTGCCACCTCTTGAGAAAAGTAGGACTTAATCAGCAAAAGATGCATTAATATCATATGCAACACATGCCCACACATGGCATTGTTCTCAAGCATGTTATATAGATCTGCTAACATTCTAAGACCTGCTAAAGAAGAATCAATCACTTCCTGAGTTGGAAAAACATTGATTAGTAACACAATAACAAAGCAAAAAATAAATAGTAGATGGGGAGATGCTAAGTAACAGACTAATGTTGCTTAAACTAAAGAAAGGTAATAAAAAATCATACATATGATATGTAGGGTGTATAATACCCTATAAACAGCAAATATCCCATATCCGAATACCCTATGTGTTGTTTGTTTGCGTGAGAAAGAGGTGTGTAATCACAAACATTTACTATAAATATTGTACTTCGACGTATGTATGTACACATTGTATGGACACAGGTTACAAATTTAAGTATATGTACAGTGGATACGAAAACGTGTAATGACATTTTAAGAATAATTCTCATTACATTTCCATTCGACAGTTAGTCCCATGGACTTAATACGATTTGCACAATTATTGTCTTAAAACGTATGTACATTATTAGAATTAAAAGAGTTTTTATTAAAATATCACTTTCACTTTCGAGTGCAACTGTCATCCACCATTCGTATTCGTGTTAGTTATGGATAATAACGCTAATGTACTTACTAACTAATTTCGATTCGTCTTTTTCCCCTTCCTTTACCTTTAAGCTGAATACTCTAATAATCTGTTTGTGGTGATAATAATTGGTGACCACATGTTTTGTATTCGAAAATCATTTGAAAAGTAAAAACAATTGCAAAAGGGCCACCAATAAGGCTATATTGTGTTGAACTTAAATAAAATAATATGGTTTCGTGCATTATTTATTTTTCATTTTCAAATTCAATTCAACGTAAATTGTTGGAGCATGTTAAAAAAGTTTTCAAAATATCGATTAAAAAAAAACAGAAAATTCAAGACTAATTTAGGAAGTCGAGTCAAATTATTTAAAGTCCTATTTTAATTTATATTTAATTTTGCGCAAAAATTAAAAAGTTCTTTACAAAACTTTGCAAAAATAAAAACAAAAAATTTTAATATAAAATTCAATACTTACTTTTCATTTTTACAATACCAATCCACCATATCATAATCTGTAATAAAGCATAAGAAATTTTAATTAATAATTTGTTCAACTTTAATTTATTAACTTATAGTACGAAAAATTTAATTTAAAAGACATTATCATATTGATTTCAAAATTTGTTACTTAAGTTAAATTATAAGCAACAATTTTATAGTATTTTACTGGTTATTAAACAATTCCATGCTAGGACAGCAGTAAACCAATTTTGGGAGTACACGATTTTTACCCCTAAACTATGTTTGACGGTTTAAATTCGCTGAATTATTAAAAGTTACACCTACACAATAGCATTAAATTTTCAACAAGTTAATTTTAAGCAACTCGTATTTACAGACAACTATTCTAACTTTGATCTTTCGTAAAAATCTATAACTTAAAAATTAAATATGAAATTTACGTCCGTACGTAGTTGGTCATTACAACCCTTTAGTCAGGATTACGACCTAGTTTCTCACACCACTTATGTTGTGTGTGTTAATTTTATACAAGAGTGGCGGGACCTACAGTTTAAAGTCGACTCCGAACGACAGATTTTTGAGAAACTTTTCATGGCAATTTTATTTACTCTCAGAGTTTTTGCCAGAAATCTGCTGAGAGGAAGTCGCCGAAGACCTTTTTGTATTTTATTTTGATGTCTGGCCTGGGGCTCGAACCCTGGCTTTTCGTCTAATAAGCCAACACACTACCTACTAGACCACGGCGACTTCAAATTTACGTCCATTTTAAAAAATTAGATATCATTTCAAAGTTCAAGTCTATTTTTTATTAGATATGATTAGCGGCCCTATATTCATTCCTCTAATACCTATTCTCATATATGTAAACTTTTATAGTGTAAATCATGGCAACCCTCTTGTTGTGCTCGATGGTGGCAGTGCTGTATGTTGGCAAACAACGAGTAGTCGTTAACCATTTATTTGCTTTGTTTTGTTTTGTTTTGCGCACACTCTTTATCTGTCATTTGATAGTTAATAGAAGAGATTTTTCTGTGTGTGTTTTTTTTTCCTATTGCTAAAGAAAATTCTTATAAAATTTGGTATATTAAAATTGTAATTCTGTGGTTGTTTTTTTTCCTACGGAAAATTATTGTGTTGCAGATAATTATTAAAAGTGAAGAAAGTTATAAATAATGTTCGAAGGCAAATTGGAAGAAGAAATAAATAATAAAACGAATGCCGGTAGTACACAATCTTTGAGTCCATTGGTCTATTGGGCTCAAACGGATAAACAAATTACTTTAAAAGTTGATCTTAAAGATACACAGGTATAAAATAAATGATTGTTTAATTGCTGTAATCAATCAAATCAAATCAAATTTTATATTTTCCTTGTAATTTAGGGTCCGTCAGTGGAATTTACTCCCAAAACGGTGAAGTTTAAGGCGAAAGGTTTGGGTGCAAGGGGTATGCATGAGTACAAATTTGAAATACATTTTTATGGTTTCATAGATGATGAGGTTAGCGGTGTAACTTTAAGAAAAACGAAAGGAGTAACAGTCTTTAATGCAACTCTTTTTATAGGAGTCAACATTTAAGGCCACAGGCAACAATGTGGAAATTTTGGTAAAGAAATGTGAGAATGGCTGGTGGCCAAGGTTGGTAGCCACTCCTCAAAAGCCACATTGGCTAAAAGTCGATTTTGATCGTTGGCAAACAGAAGACGATGTGGACGAACAGCCCCGTGATGTTTTAGATGATTACTCCAAGGAATATGATCGCTTGCAAAAGGAAGAATTTGGCTATATAAAGGGTATGTTTTCTTTGCTTCACTGTTAGCAACCAAAAGGACATCAAAACTAAACGGTTTTTCTTTTTCTTTCTGGCCCTCTTAGAAAGTTCAAAAAAGGTGTACATGGTTTTTTATAATTTGGTCCAGTTTATCGGTTTCCTATACATTTTGAGTGTTATGGCTATTTTGTATTACCGTGATGGTGCCGCTTTCATACCAAAAGCATATGCCTCCGTAGGCAATGCCATGAAATTCATACAGCTGTTGCAATATTTAGAGGTTTTACATCCCATATTTGGCTACACTAAAGGCGGTCCGCTCATACCGTTTATGCAAGTAACTGGCAGGAACTTTGTTCTTTTCCTAATGATCGATTTTGAGGAACGTATGCAAACCAAACCGGTTGTATGTTATGTATTCTTGATATGGTCTTTGGTGGAAATTTTCCGGTAATATACTTACAATTAACTTTGAATTCGGTTATAAAATATTTTTAATTTCTCTGTTTAGCTATCCTTATTATATTACTCAACTGTTGGGACGTGAAATTGGTTTATTAACTTGGTTACGCTATACAATTTGGATACCTTTGTACCCGATGGGCATTATGTGCGAGGGAATTATTATATTACGCAATATACCCTACTTCGAGGAGACCAAACGCTTTACATTGGAAATGCCAAATAAATTGAATTTCGCATTTGATATGCCCACCTTTATGAAAATTTATTTAATTCTGCTTATACTACCTGGCTCGTTTATACTGATGTCACACATGTCCAGGACCCGTTCCAAAAAATTGCACAAGAAGCGTCGTACTCGCAAACACAGTGATTAGATTAATTGTACATTTCTCGTGTTTTTTTTTATTCTTTTATCAGTAATTATACTCCTAATTGTGAAAGACATTTAGATTTCTTATATTTATTTTTTAATTGATTGCCACTCGCATTATGTCCGTAATTTTATGGCCATCACTACAAAGTAATTCCTAAAGAACAATTATACCAAATAAAGAATAATTTTAAATTTTAGAAAAGAGTTTATAATTGAAAATAAGGTGAGAGAGTTTTCTAGCATAAAAAAACAAGAACAGATGGAAAGTTTAATGCTCTTCTAGAACCTTGCAATCGAACTCCAAAGGCAATGGGAATGATAGAAATTTTGCCATTACAACATTTCTTTATTGTATTTCCATATATTGGAAATAATAATAATGATAACTGTAATCAATATGGATGTTTTTCGTTCTTATTTGTAGTTCTAAATGATTTTAATAATAAATCAATCAATCAAAAGTAAGTCCAGCATTTCAGGCCCTGCGCTGGTAAATTCCATTTTCATCAGCATTAAGATTTTATATTTGCTCAAATATCAATTAAATCACTTTTTGCCAATCAATAAATGTTACTCTTGGTTTCATAAACTATTTTCAATCTCAAATAAAACCAAAATATTGTACGTATGTAAGTCACTATGTGTGTACATAATCTTGATTACAAGTTTCGTTAAAATTGTTTTTTTTTTAATTTAACATTTAACTTAAATCGCCACTTACTGTAAATGCCAATCCAACTTTGCCTCGAATGGAACTTGGGTAAACTGATACAAAAAGATTATTTCACTATTTCTTATTCGAATCTTTGTTGTTGCTGCCGTTGTTTTTAATGTGTATTACAAAGTTCAAGTGAATTTGCATATTTTTTATTGTATCAAAAATTGTTTTTAAAATTTTATTGTTTTTTTTTGTGTTTTTAATTTTATAAGTGTTTCTTACTCGCATCGATGGCAGCCAACACGATGGCACAAAACTTTTTTCGAAACAAAAATGCAAGAAAAACAAAAAATGTGAAGAGGAAAACATTTTGAAAGAAGGAACTTTAGAATAACAAAAACAACAACTAAAAAATGGACAGCAACAGTGTTTGTCCAAATGTTTTTCAAAGTGAGCAACAAGGACACCAACAAGAATAGCAACAACAATATAAAAGGGAAAGAAAACTTTCTTCATCACAAACACGAAAAGGAAATTTCGTTAAAGAGTAACGAAGTTGAATTAGGAAAACACACTCGCTCACTCGCACACACGCATATACACCAGTCTAAAAGAGCAAGTGTTTGCAAGAGAGTATAAAAATGTGTGTTAGTGTGTGTATGTGTATATGCATGTGCGAATAAATAATGTTATACTTGAGAGATTTTAATAGTGGTTTGAGCGTTTTTTACAAGAAGTGTTTGTGCAAATAGTACATATAAGCATATGGTGACAAAAGTAAGCAATTTTTGAATTTCGCGAAATGCATATATTCGAGTTTCTTCTCTTATCATAATATATACATACATAATCCCACAGCATTCGCGGTTCAGCCATTGTGGTTTCAAGCACAAGTAAGAAATACAAATATCCAACTGCCCACAAAAGATCGATTGTAGACAAGATTTTAATTCCTGCGACATATTCCTGTTAACATGACAACATGGCGATTTGCAACAATTGAGGGAATATATGTAGGTAAACTGCATTTCCTTGAGGTATTCAAGAAGTCTTTTTTTTGTATGCAATTTCCCTTAGAAGGAGCTTATTTATATAAGCGATTTTCCTAATAAACATATTCAACAACACTGATACTAATAATACCGACGAAAACAACATCAATACTTAATCCCACACACATTCAACTACAATACAGAAAACTTTAGGGATACAAACAGAAATGCATTTATTATATATGGCATACCCAAACTCTGCCACGCATACTCACACACACATGCACGGACAATATGTGCATGTATATACATGCAATCAAACAAATATACGAAATAACTCTTCGCGAATAATGCAAAAAAAAAGAAATATTTTAAAAAATAAATAAAAAAAAAAGAGTAACAACAACAAGAAAATACAAGTACATCATTATTCTCATCGATTCTTGTAAATATTATCCACCAAATAAGGCACACAACACTTGCACACATACATACGTACATATGTACATATGCATATATGTGTATCTACATCTGCATAAAGTAGCCCCAAATAAAACAGAAACTAAAACAAAAACAATGAAGACACTACAAATTACTGCACAATATTCGTGTATGAATGATTGTCTAATGGTCAAACATTTGCTTATGCACATACATACATACATTGTATGTATGTCAGAATGTGTGTATGTAGTTGTTTTGAATGTGAATATAACAATCAATTGTATAAATCAGAAACTCTCTTTCTCTGTATGTTTTTTTCATATTTGATTTCTATTATAAACACCGTCGGTTTGTTGATGTTTTGTAAACCATTATACAAATACAAAATACAAATTGCATGTCTAACACACATCCATACTTACATGCGTTCATGCATACATACATAAACATACACACATTCATATTCATATTAAAAGCACAAACGCATGTGTGTTCATATACAGTATTATTCAGTTATATTAAGTTTTTCTGTATATTTTCCATTTCTTTTGGTATATACAATGGGTGATGATGAGTTGTACACAAAAACAAAAAAAAACAAAAAATAATAAACCATTGAAGGACACACACCTGAAGGCATGTTAAAATAACAACAAATATCAACAGCAACAACTACAACAATAAGAAAAACAACAAGAGGTGCGTGTGTGTGTGTTTAATATATCATTTCTTTTAATTTGCTGTTGTTATGGCTGCTACCAGTGCTGCTGTCGAAAAGGGTTCTTTATTTAACAAAAACAAGAAGTTGTTGTTTTTCTCTTTCTGGTTATTTTTTTATTTTTTTTCTGTTTGTTGAAGAATTCTTTCTTTCTACAAAGTTTTCATGTCTTTTTTTCACTTCAAGTACATGTCATGTATGTATGGATGGATGTGTTTATGTATGAATATGTGCGTGTTGGCAAAAATGTTTAATTTTAATGAACATTTTCTTATACTCTCTTTGCTGTTTTTAAGTTAGTTTGTTTTTTAATCGATTATATTGTATTAAAATTGATATCAATTAATTGTTATACAAAAAAAAAAAACAATAACAATAACAATAATAATGACAAATTATATGTATGGTTGGTTATTTGTCTCTTGGTTTGTCGCCTCTAATATAAAAAAAACTTTAGAGTATGTATGTATGTGTTCATAATGCTTGTATATGTATGTACATACATTCGTTTATATACTTATACATATACATATATGTATGTGTGTGTGTTGAGTTTAGTTTGGTTTTGCCATTAAAGACAACAATAAAATTGTGAAAGTAACGCAAAAAATTGTAGAAAATTAAAAGCCTTGTGCAGTCATTTAGGGTTAATGTTAAAATATCCTCCTTACAATGTTAATTATACTCTTTTACTAAGGCTGCTGCTGCTGCATGTCAAGATGACAGCCGACAAAGCCATTAGAAATTCGAAATCAAAGAACATCGACAAACAATTTAATTAATTTAAAGGGTATTAAAGCGAAGTATGTATGCATGAATGAATGTATAACGTTTTACACTTTTTTACCTTCTTTTTCAGTCAGTTTCTTTTTGTTTTATTTTTTTGCTTTTTATTTCGTAGAGGGATAAATTATTGTTCCTGTAAGCTTCAAGGCAATACTTCAAAATTACTACAAATACTCATATACATACATACATACATACATAAATATGTTGTTGTACAAAAATCACTCACTTTTCTTGTGTATTAATTTTGACTTTTTTCACTCACAAATCCTTCTTCATCATCGACAAGGATTATTATTTTATTCTTATTTTTTTTCCCTTAATTTATTTACCGTGTGTAATATTTTTAATTTATTTTCACTAAATCTTATTTAAAGAACTACAATTGATATTCCTTCTCTATGTATATAATTTTTTTGTGTTGTTGGCTTTTTGTTTTAGCACACGTTAAATTTGTTGTTTGTGCTACGAGCTGTTTTAGTAGTTGCGAAAAAGTTATTACTAAATTCATCAACGATTAAATGACTGACACAACTGGAGTATTTGTTTCCTTTGCAATTCAAACTAACGCACCACATCACTAGCATTATTCAAATACCATACACATATGCACACACACTCACACATACATTTATATGTGAACGAATACAAAAACACAGAGAGTGTCAAAAGCAGAGAGCAGCCCAATATTACCACAGATTGAGAGAGAAATATTCTTAATACAAAAACAATAATAATAGAAAAAAGGAAAAGCACGCATAAGGAAATACATAAATTGTTTGGTGATTCTCTTTAACATTTAACGGTTATAACAGAGTTGCATTCTTATTTATGTTAATGCGAGAGGAAATTCAAGCTAGCAGCACGTCGTTAACAGAATGACCGTTACCTTTAAGGGTTGTTACAAATAAAATAATTGAAATTATGAAATGATGATAAATAATGAAACAATTGCCATCTGTAATAAGAAATTATTATATTTTTGGTAATTGAGAACTCATTTTGAGTTCGATTGCCATCCATAATAATAATAGCAAAAGAATTAATGAATTTTAATTCAGAATTGACAACCTTTAATAGAACCGTTTAATTCTGTTCAATATAGGGGTATTTTATTGAAATCTCAAGTGAAATAATTTAATTTTTGTCAAATTTATTAGTTGAATTTTGGCGAAGATATTTGATTTGTGTAAATCACTCTCAAGGCAAGGCCCCTAATAATAACGCAGGACAAACTATTATTTGGAATCTACAGGTTAGGCTGAAGAAATTTAATTTTGCAGTGAAATTAAATAAATAAATCATGTCATTATATTGATTGAAATTTAAGAACTATGTCGTAGCTCTATAGGATTTAAAGGAATAAATATGCACGTATTGAGTCTATTATGAACAGCAAGTGAACTTTTGTTACGTTGAAAGTTATTAACGAAAGTGAGATTCTGAAATGTTAGTTGCCTTTTGTTATACAATTTGTAGCAATTGATTCCATTTGTAGTTTACATCCACGGTGGCATTGAATGGAATATACAGTATTAGGAACTATTCATACTTATTGGGGTTGTCTAATATAGACATTCTTTTCAGTCCAAAAACATCAGCAATCAGTGTAAACCAGTACATACTAAAAAACAAAACAACGAGATTTTTAAAATACTACATTTATTTTAATATATATATATATATAATATATCTTTTGTTTTTGTTTGTTTGTTTGTTTTAAATTATATATAATAGAATTACATCAAAATTTAATTTTAAGAGTTCATAAAATATGTATGTATGTTTTTCATTTATTATGTATGTATCTATTTACGGGTTGCGTGTATATATGTGTGTATTAGTTTTATATGCTAAAAATTTAATCAAAGTTATGTGTAGTCAATAAAAAAATCAATTAATTTTTACACGTTTAAAAAAAGAAATAAAAAAATGTACAAAGTTTTAAAAAATATTTATATATTTATATACACATATAAATATATTATATTATCGATCGATCTACTACATTTGCGGTGTATGTGTGTGTGTGTGTGTGTGTGTGTATAGTGGGTAATTATCGACATGTTTTGTTTTCCATGTCCGACCACTACCATCTAGTCTAGCGCGATCAGGGATTTCGTCCGTTTTGTTAAGTAATGTTCAGCTCCTAGTTCTTTATAGTTTTCTTTTAAAATATGGGCGTAATTCTGTTTTTGATTTAATTTTATTTTGTTTCAATTTGCAAATAATACATATTCTATGTATGTTTAAAAACTATTTATTTTTCATTTACTTTATTTATATATTATCATCATCATCATCATCATCATCGGCATTAAAATAATTATAATAATAATAATAAACATTGTTTTTGTTTTTTGTTTTTCTTTTCTAACGTTCGTGTTGTTCCTTTGTTTTCAGTTTTATGTGTATATAATGTGTTTATATGCATATAGGAAAAATACATACATTCATATAAACACATACATATGCATACGATATAGATACATATATACATACAGAACATATATATATATATATACATATATATATGTAAAAATAGAGAAGAGAATAATAGTAGTTATACTAAATGATTATGGGCAGAGTGTTACATACTAATTAAGCATTACAAATTACAAATACAAACTAAACATATTTTAAATAAAATTACATATAAGTTATAATTTTTTGTTTGTTTTTAATTAATAAAATAATAATATTCTTCATTAATATAGCATATAGAATATAATAGTGTAATGTAAATTTATGTATTTAAAGAAAAGAAATGAAAAGAAAAAAAAATAAAATAAAAATAAAAAAGAATACACAGATAAAACTACTACCGATTTTCAAAATTCATTTAACTTGAAAGGACCAAACGAGCAAATATATATACGTAAATTATTCCATTCAAATATTAATTAAATATAAACTTAATGCCATAGCATTTTGTTTTGTTATCTTATCATTTATGGTTGAAGGGGCGGGGGGCAGAAGTAGCATAAAATAGCGGCATTTCATTCTGTTTTGTTCTATGTTCTGTGTTCTGCTCAATAGTTTTAGCTGCGTGATTTTGGAATTCTGTGCAAAATTATTTGTTCATTCATTCATTCAGTGTTACTTCATTCTATTTATGATTTGCGTGTTTTCTGTTCTGTTCTGTTCTCTTTTTTAAATTTTTTATTTGAAATTCTTTCTTACTAAAAGGAAAAACAAAGTTATAAAAATATGTATAGGAAAAGTGGGAATTGGAAACAAAAGTGAGGTGGTGGTAGGTAGGACAATTGAATGTGATTAAAAGAATATGCCCATTAATAACAGCGAAAACAAAAATTTTTTTTTAATAATATCGTTTGAATATTTACTATGTATACAAGACGCTTGCTAGCTAGGCTTGATGACTTATTGGCTGGTTAATGGTAACGACTACGGGTACGGCTACGACTAAGGACATATTATCGCTTATCGTGCCGTTTGGGAGCGGCCTTTTTGTTGTGTCGTCACTGTTGAAACCCCACCACCAGGCGTTGTGGTTACTGTAACATTTTTGGAACAACGTATGCAAATATAATCATCATCGGCTTTGATCTGGCTGCGATTGAGGCCAACACAATACATGTGAAACCATTCATTGCAACCGCCATCACATTGTACCCAGTCGACTTCACGGCCCGTTGGTTTATGACAGTTCTCAGCACGACATTCTTCTTCGTCGTCCTCTTGCTGGGCCATTTGAGCTCTTTGAGAATTCTTCTTCTGACTAGCCGTGGCATTGGCAGCATTGTTGTTGTTGCTGTTGTTATTATTGCCAACACGTTTCCTGTGCTTCTTTTGGGTCCCAGAAGATGCGTTTGTATTGTTGGTATTTTGTGAGCCGCCATTTGATTGTTTGGTGGGAGTGTAATTCTCGACATTATCGTCTGATGGCTTGTTTGTTGCATCCGATTTTCTACCAGACTTTTTCGTCGAAGACGTGTTGTTTGCGGATATCGCGTTTTGTTTATTTGGGGTGGCAATCTTTTTTCGTGGCACAGGACAACCCGTGGTGGGGTCAATAGTTCGTCGTTTTTTGATTGTACTAGCTGAGTTCCTACCATTGCCGCTGCCGCTATTGCTGGTGCTGTTGGGACTGCTCTGTACTAACAAACTGTCGTTGGAATCCTCGGCAGCTGAATTGACACTGGAAGGCGCTTGTTGATGCTGTTGATTTTGTTTCAGCATCGACTGATGCTGTTCGACCAGAGCTGCCGCTTCTGAAGGCTGGGCTGGTTGGACAGTCGAAAGTACCCGCCAAAGTTCTTGTGATTCATCGAGAGATACTTCTAGCAGGTCGCCTTCCATCATCAGCTCCTCGAGATTGTCTGTTTCACTATCCGACAATAATTTTTGAGCTTGTAGGCCATTTTGAGTGCTGCTGGTGTTATTATCGTTTGTTCCATTTGCTTCTCTGTCTTCTTCTTCATCGTTACTAAAGTTTTCTTCTACTATATGTAATCGTCCCTCATCATCTGAATCGGCATTATCTGATCCGTCGTCCTTTGAGTTGCGTTGGCTGCTGCGTCGTGGCTTTCGTGCTGTACCTATATCTTTCGTGCCCTTTCGTTTTTTCTGCTTACTTCGTTGCTGGGCTGTTGTGGCGATAACTTCTAATGCAGCTGTTACATCGGGACTTGTCAGAGCTTTTCGGGCCCGATCTTGCCAGTTCATGGCCCTTTCAGCAAGACAACGCAACGCTTCGTCTTCTGGTAAGCGTATGGGTAGCGTTTGCAAGGACACCAATAGGGGAAGGATAGTTTCAAGGCGAGGTCTTTTTGAGCGAACACAAGAAGGGCACAACCACTTCATTTTACTGCCGTCATCTGCCAAGCAATTTGTTTGCGTTTGTACCGGTAGTGGTACACAATCCTCATGGAACCAATCCCTACATAATTGACAATTGTACATAACGCCTTGGAAGGAGGACTTGCACAGGCAGTAATCGTCACGTAGAGGATTTTTGGTCATATTTTGTCGTCTCAGTTCACGCATATCTCGCAATTCCTTTTCTTCTGCTACTTTAAACGAATCCACTATTTGAGCCGGGTTCATTTCTTTTACAAAATCGTCTTCAAATGGCTTTTTTAGATCTGAGTCAATTATAACTGATTCCGCACGTGGCATTAGAACTTCTAGTAGCGTATAAAAGGTGTTTTTCTTTAAAAATGCTCTCTCTGTATTTTCTTTCCAATCATGGGCACTCTTTAGGTGACCCTGCATTCGCAACAATTCTTCAAGTTTTATTTGTATGGTTGAGCCACGTGCCACAATCGCTTCTAGAGTATGACAATAGGGAAAGTGATCATTGGCTTGTAATTGCTCTACAGATCTTAACCATTCCTTAGCCTTACGAAGAGCGTCCTTTAACGCAGCGTACGAAGGGACTTGACCTTCAATATCGGTTGCAGTCTTAAGAAATTGCTCAATTTCTACCAACTCATGCCGTTGTGTACTACAATTAAAATATTTACTCGCTTGACATTCCCAGGCTTCAATTGAAGCCCCAATTTCCTGGAGTTTGTGTATTTCCGCATCTATTATGGGATCAGTGGGATCTATTTCAGCTGCAGCAATATGTAACAAGTTTTTAATGTCATCGTAAGTTAATTTTGCGCTCGATGCCCGTAATCCCTGTGATCTTTTGTACCATTTCAATTGTTTAAGATGCATATTTAGCTGATGCATTTGTGGCAATTCAATGCGTAAAGAGTTGCCCTCACTGATGATGGCTTCCAATTCAGACTCTTCTAAAGTATCCAAAGGATTCTTTAGTACTTCATTTGTGCGCTCCACAAACTGTTTGCCTAATACTAAAAGCTCTCGCACGGAAACACCCTCTTCAATGGTACAGCAAAGGTTATCTATTTCTTGTACGAATAGCTCAAGTTCTTCCATGGTAAGTTTGTACTGAGCAGCTTCCGTATTGTTATCAGAACGGGTGCGAACCTAATGATATAAAACACATTGATATATGTAAATGCTTGGTCTATATATCACTTACTTTCATTACAATAATGTCATAATTAATAAGAAGACACACACACATATATGTATATATGTACATTTATATACTCACCTTGTTTATTCCCAATTGCTGAATTACTGTTACGCATTTCTCAGCCTCTAGAACAGCAGCATTCAGTCGGTCTATAAGCAAAGATGAGGGAAATTTCTTTATTTCGGCTTCCTTGCATAGCTCTTGTAACTCTTGCAAGGTAACTGTCGTTGGGGTGTTGGCGTCAACAATATCCCGGCAACGTGACAGCCACCTCTCGAAACTTTGGGCTTTAGATTTCAGTTTTTGTAACATCAGTGGCATTTCGTCGAGGGTGTAGCGATATAACAGGGTATGTTTTTCAGGTGAACAAGTGCAGAGCACTGTATAATGACGCAAGCAAACAATTGCCTTTGTGCACTCACATGAAACAGCAGAAAGGAAACACGTCGTATTACATTCTTGACAGTGACGTTCATCGTCTGGAATTAATTCGAATGCTTTACGTTCAGCTCTTGTCACACCCCATTCTAGCAGAGATTTGCGCAACTTCTTCTCAGAGTCCACCATCTCGGCCATATCAATGTAACAGGCGGTCGCAATGCCGAAAGTAAGTTTTGCTGGCTCTAGAGCCATTTTGCAAACAAGTTCATCATGCGAAAAAACACAAAATCGACGCAGCATGGAATAATGATTTATGCACTCACGTCCCATTTTAAGCCAATCGGCCGGAGCAAAGTTTACGGCCTCGGCAAAATTATAACCCTGATTGAAGCCGGCATGATATGCTCGAGGAAATGTTATCACAAATTCGCCAGCATTTTGGTCAGTGCGATAGACGGGGACGCCATTGTTCATTAATATGTTCGGATTCATAATTGTAACCAACTGATGCAACAGATCTGGTTGAGATGCAAATAATTCGGGAGCAGCCTTTTTCATAGTTTCTTCAAATTGTTCGGCACAGCTGCCTGGTACACCATACCACGTCTTTGGCTCTCCCCAATGTAAGTAATTAATTGAATAGCTCCAGTGATCTTCGTTGTGCCAACAAAAGGCGGCAAAACACATACCAACATACATCCAAGGAGCATTCATACCACTAATGTCTGCATTTATGTGACCCAATATGGAATCCTCAAGTAAAGGGAGATTATTTAAATTCCAGCTGGACTCTGCATATTCTTGATCGCCGGGTAACAAGTAAAGAGAACTTTTCGTAGGGAAACCAGACCCATGATCCATGGTATGTAGATCTGCTCCATACTCCACTGTAACATCCTCATCGATAGAGGATACAATACGCCAAAACTCCCGTTCTACCAGATCGGTTGGCACTAAATGCACCGGTTTACGGAAATAGTCCATTTTAAATTGATCGGCCATCTGTCCAAACTGTTGTAAAGTGTATTCACGTTCCGCCTGTTCGAATCCAAAGGCTTCTGTAGGCTTGCTGACCTCTTCAACCACACAACGTGGACAGAGCCATTCACCTGGAAAGCAATAGAGAAAATTTAAAAATTATATATTTAATGTAATAAAGATCGGCAATTCAGTTCAGAGAGACAGACCTTTTGGTATACTCGAGAGAGGTGGAAACAAACAAAAGGTGTGATATGAGTCATCGCAGCCATCACAGAGCAACATAGATTCTTCTACATCACCGCGATTGCAAATGTGGCAAATATACTTCATAAGAGGATCGACAGCTGCATTAGGATCAGGAGCTTTCTTTTGTGCTGCACCAGCAAGGCCATTGCCGCCATTAGCACGGTTAGCAGCTGCAGCAGCAGAGGCATTAAAAGAACTCAATAAATCCCTTTTAAAGTCTTCTTTTGTTTCAATTTTAATGCCACTTCTATTTACACCCAAGCCACAGCTTGCACTTGAATGTGCAAATCGTTTTGATCGGCGTGCATTATTTTCATTTGGTGGTGCTATTTGTTGGCGTGTTGGGATCTCATGGACTTTATAATCCGTACCATCTTCTAGCTTAACATCTTGATTTGCCGTAGTTCCAGCCGACCCACCTTGTCCCAATACCTTTCCGGATGTATATACCTCAAAGGGGTGTAGAATGCGTTCGTAGTGAGCTTTCAGAGTGGCACCCACACTCTTACTAGAAGGATAAGACATTCGATTAGCCACTTTTGCCCATTTACGATCCCTGGTTGTTTGTTCCATACCGCCCTCCTCCTGAACAAAACGATGCAATGTATACAAATCCAAAGCTTTGCGTTCAACCATAGGTATTTTAAGAGACGAGCCCTGTAGTTCCCAAAACTTTGCAATTTGATCGAGAAAATTCAGTTTGACTCGGGTTTTCGCTTCCAATTCATTTAGACGTTGTACACGTGGTGTAAACTTTAATTTGTCAACATCTACGGCAAATGGTGGGGACCATGATTCAGGCGGCAGAATCTTAGCTATTCCACACTTTTCAGCAATTGGTCGTATTTTGCTAATATAGGCTAGAGGATTTTTGAACTCCTCAATTGTGGGTCGAAACACCGGACATTCTAGGGGTGTATCAAAGTGGAATTCTTCCGTTTTATTCATGTTAAATGTGCTGGAACTGTGAGGTTGTGAATGATTCTTGTCCTTTCGTCCCGAACTAGATGGGGGCATAGGACAACTGTTGTGATATTTTTTACTTGCACTTGGTTTTTCCTCATTAATCGCTTGTGTACTTGATGTATTTGCTATTGAATCACTACGTTCGGTAAGTGGTCCATATTTTTTTTGTGCCGATTCACTGCCGCTGACATTACCACTCGTTGAAGTACGTGTGCGTAAACGTCTGGCTGGTGTTGTGGAACCATTAGCAGTTCCAGACATTGACGAAGTTGTGACTGGACTGGCGGTAGTGCTATTACTACTATCGGCTGAGGCTGTTACCTTTGTGGACATTATTCTTTATCTACGTTGTTTATAATGATAATGATGATGATTGATGTAGAGACCTATTATCAGTCAGTTTATTGCGTGCAGTAGTGTTTGGTCTTCGAAAAGAGTCTATAGGAAGAAAGAAAAAAAAAAAAGAAGAGAAATACCGTTTTAAATAAAGTGAGTACAAAAACAGAACAAATCAATTGTGATTGTTTACATAATTTCTTATCCAATGGAAGTAACTTCGCAAATATATTAAAAATGGTGAAGTTTTAGGGTTGAAAGCAAACAAGTCGAGTCGTCTGTACAGCTAACCAGCTTTTTTCTATACACATACACATAAACATCACGCAAACAAGCACACTTAAAAATCCCTTCCTATGCATTGTAAGTTCTATTGGAATAAATGAGCGTGCAAGTGTTGGGGGATAAAAATTTTGTAGTAATTAAGATACAACATAATAGTAATAACATATGAAAGTTGTTCTCCTTTATTACTGTGCTTACCTTTTTTTTATTGGAAATCTAATAATAAAATATATATAAATTTGTCGATTTTCCGCCCATTACAAGAGGATATTTAAAGAAATGTTTTAAACCCCTGCTTGCCTGCTGCTATCACATTCATCAATTGAAGTATATAGAAGAATCCTTGGCAACGATAATATAGAAAATTGCTTTTGTTACAATTCACAAATTTTAGATTTGATTGAAAGATATGGCTTTCGTTTGATGTTCAAACAAATTTAATTATAAAACTTAAGCCACAATTTAAGTTATAAACTCAAAGGTAACCAACTTATCCAATGAAAGATAAAAGCCACTAAGTAACATAATACATATATGTATATGTATATCCTCAACAAATTGAAACTATATAAAATGACATTTTCAAATCGGAAATACTTGTGGAAATTTAAAAACAGACACCGCAAAAAAATTTATTACGTTTTTTTTAATGTAATTTATAATTTTAGACATTAAATTGGCATAATAGTTTTCAACATTATTTATAAGAATACCGGAGAAGAACAGCATAGCATTTATAAGCTTCATAATTCCATATTGCAAGCTATACTATTCTCAAAAGAAATTCTTAATAAAATCAATAAAAACAAAACAAAAACATAAAAAATTTACTTAAATTAACGGTAAGTTGTTGTAAATAATTTCAATAATGCAAAAAACTTTTTAGTAAAGCTTAGGAAAATCAGATCTATTTAAAATCTATACCGGAATTAAACTCTTAAACAATCAAAAGATTTTAAACAATTTTGAGTATATATTTAGTAATGTAGCATTATGATTAAAAGTTTTCACAAAACTTACACTTGACAATTTATTGATTTTATATATTTTTTTCTTTTTTAATCACATAAAGTCTTTACAAAATGAATTACGAATTTAGCTAATTGAATTTTGCTTTCCGGAAGACTAATTGCATATGCATGCCGATTAATTTGTATGCTCCATTTTGAGTAGTTAGTTTATTATTTTAAATTTGTTTTCTTTTTTCTTTTTTTTTTGTCTTCTTTTTAAGAGACAACCATTTTCGTACACAAAAATAAAAGAAAATGGTTTTTCTATTTATGATTCTAATTGTCTGTGTGTTGTTAAGGCTTTTTACAACGTATGTTAAGAATAATAGTAATAATATTGAAATAATAGTATAAAATTTCGATGTTAAAGAAAGAGGGTTATTTTTGTTTGATGTGGGCAATTGTTGTAATTGCGCAAGTGCAGACAAGAAACAGTGTGTATGGCATAATAGAGAGTTGCAATATGTTGGCGGCACAATATTTACAATGTGCATTATTTAGTTTACATACTTACAACAAAATGTACTCGATGGCAAACATCAGTATACAATATTTAAGCTGAAATTTTCTAGCACTGCTAGTGACAATACTTAAGTCTTTCGGAGATCTTTACTACTTTATTTTTTTTATCATTTTAAACGAGTACTCTTTGTTTTCATAAATAAAAAATATGCGCTTTTAAAATGAAGTCAAGTTTTACCTTTAGCAGTAGAAATCAGGAACTGAAACAGAATCTGAAAGAGTTTAAAGTTCGCCCGAACCCGTTGTTTCCATATATGAAAATACCGATTATTTTTAGCGAAAAAGGCAACTAGTACATAATGTACACAAACAAAAAGGAATTATATATTGTTGCTATAAAGCACAAATTTAAAAGATTAAAATTAGTTTTTAAAATAGATAAACTCTGAATCTAGTTATTACTTCAAATTTGTAAAAATGATGAAATACAAATACCTATACGTTTGTTACTTTTTAGTTAAAAATTATTAATTAAATTAAAGTTATAAATTTTATCATATTGAAAAGTTAAAAATATTACCATCCTTTTATATCGAATAGAAATAATAGAATCAAGAAATCAATTGGAATCAATTTTCGCCAAACGAAAATTATTAAAATTTTATATTTGACTTTGATAATCTAGCTCAGAAAATCAAACAACATGAATTAGTGTTATTTCGTTACAGGTAAGCGATTTTTGTGTCATTTCTTTAAAACCTTAAATGAGGTGCTTTCTTACCTACACTTTTCTCTGTTGTAAAAAGTTTTAATTAAATTACAAGTTCCTGTCCCCACGATTATTAGAAAACATTTTTTTTGTAACTGCGATTTTATTTTTGATTAAGCTCCTCTATATTATTTTTTTATTCGTCAATTTATTTCTAACACAATACGTATGTATGTATACATGTATGAAGGTAACAAGAACCAATAAAACTGCCATAATCTTGTTAATGGTCTACTCCCAATACTAATTTTTCTAGGTGGTGAACGGAAATATTGGTTAAGTTTTGTTTAGAGGGTGATAGATGATGATAAGCTTATGGTTTAGAAGTGAATTTTTTTAATTTTTCTTCAGCACCAGACTGTGGCTGTTGTTAATGTTCAACGCTGTTATTAACCTATTAAACAACCCCCACCGTGCTTTATAAATACTTTTTATCATTTCTACTCTTTCATGGAGAAAATGAAAATAACAAAAAAAAAACATGTAATTGACACCAAGCAAATTTTTCACCCCGTATTGAAAAAGTCAGACGAGGAAAAATTAATTTTGAAAACTTAGCAAAAGGACCATTTTACAATCCATATTATAAGACAATGCAAATGACAGTATTTCAAAATATTATTGTAAAAGAATCACAAATTAATAGATTAAATAAAATATTAAAGAACTCACAATATCTCGTACATATACGCACTTATTTTGTTTTTCTTTTTTAGATGAAACAACAAAAACAATAAAACAAAAACACCTACAAAACATTGTTCAAGTCAATACACGCACTCATACTTAAAGAGAAATAATTGTTATAGTATTGAACACATGTATTCTTGCATATATATATGTACATACATACATACACACACAGTTACAATTCAATCACCATCAGAGGGTATCCCCTATCTCTCTCATTCTCTCTTTTAATATTAGCATTGTCAACTTTTAATTTTTAAAAATCACTAGAAAAAAATCATAATTTTTCATATAAAAAAGACGTTCCGTTGTATTTTCGATTTTTGCAACTAAGTTACTAACTAAATTGCTGTTTATTAAAGGACCACCGAGTATTGAGAGATACAATGATTATTTCAAGTATATTTCTTAAAAATCACAATTGCATGCATACTAAAGGGTACACAGGTATACAAGAGCTGTATACCAAAAATTCTTTCTTTTGAGTCACTGTATAATTTAAAACTAAATAATTCTTTTTACACTGCCATAAATCAAATTTTAGCAGAAAGTAAAATTCTTTAGCCTTATATAGTGCATACATACAATATTTATTGTTACTATTTTTATTCTACCTGAATATCTTTAAAACACATTTATTTTTGGAAAACATGAAATGAAGCTAAAAACTCGAACATTTTAAAAAGCTAATATCGAAAATATTGTCAAAAGCACTTAGTTGTCTACACTGCTCAAAATCTTTGCATTTCATAAAGCATACGTGAGTAGATGTGTACACATGTAAAACATGGAGAGAGTATATATTTGCCCATATATGAATGTTTGTATGGACATATTTACTTCTGTATGTGTATGTTTTCTCTATTCAAGCAAAATTTCATTTCATCGCTGCTTCTGTTGCTGTAACTTTTTGTCTTTTTTTTTTGTTTCAATAAAAACTTCAGTTAAATACAGACTATTTCTTAATTTTCTTTGGAAGTTTTTTTTCCACGAGATTAATTAAATTAATTTTTACTTACATTTCCAAAAAACCACAGCGTAAATGTTTGCTCTTGATGCTTTCTAATTAATTTTTATAAATTTCTTTCTTTATTTTGTTTTCTTCAGCTTCAAATCTTTTCTTTGTTTTTTATTTTTGTAACCTTTTTTAGTCCTATTCCAAAATGAAATCAGGTTTTTGTTTTTCTTGTTAAAGCCAAAAAAAAAATATTTTTAATGAAGCACGAAAATCACTTAAATTGAATATGGGATCTTCTCAGTATTTTTTTTTTAATTTTTATATATTTGCGTTCTTTTGTTGTTGTTATTGTTTTTGTTCACAAGCTTTAGTACAGTATGTTTTGCATAATATTTAATTTGGACAAAAAAAATTAATTTATAATTAATTTTATCAATATTTCGAACACAAAAAAAAAAATAAAAACCGAACGTGGATCACAAACACCACAAAAACAAATTTTTCTCCATTAAAATTGTATTAATTTTACCGTAAAACCGTATAATACCGTTCATTTGAGATGACGATTTTCTTTTTTTTTTTTTTACAAAAATCCATTTAATGTTCGAGAAAATAGAAAAAATAACTTCGAATAAGTACGGAACGGGCTAGAGGAGCAAACGATTGTTTTCTTTCCGTTTAAGTTTAATGTCCTCGAATTAGGTTTGCATTCGATAATAATAAAAAAAATAATTTCACTTTTTTCTCTGCCATAATGGCTGCGATATTTGATCGTTTGTACGCATTTCGCAGAGGTTGCGTTAAGCTGTGCCTTTGTAAAAGTCAACCTCGCTGGGAATCATCAGCCAATTGTTTTGAATTTCTCCTTTTTCGTTTCCAAAATTTTCAAAAACAGTTTTCCAAAATTTTCTTATAATATATTAGAGTTGGGTGCCTGAAACGTTGGTCTAGTTTATCCAGACTGCGTTATTAACAGAAAAGCAAAGAAAATATTTTCTTTTATTTTTGTGGTGCTTTTTTATTCACAATTTGACGTCGTCATTATAAAATTCACTTTAATTCGGGCCTTCTTCACGTTTTATAATAACTCACAATTACGGCAAATGTCTTTAAACGTTTAAATGATTTATTTTATGTTTAAATTATTAATGTTCAATGGAGTTTTTGGTTATATTCCAACAGCAAAAGTAGCTTTTTGTGCAAAGATTCACAATTTTCTTTCACACGACGACATACTTGCCTCCACTAGTGTTGCTTAAGTAACGAGCTGCGTGAATGGTTATTTGCAAATGGCGATTATATGTTTGCAACTTGGCAGCATTTTTAACACTTATAACACAGAGTGATCAATAGATAATATTTGTAATCAGTTATAAAAACAAGTTGCCCTAAACATTTCCGGTAATTAAATTGGAATCGGACTTATAAAATATTATTATCGATATTAATACGACAGGAGTGCTTAAATGAGACCAAATAATTTGAAAATTATTTACAAACGCTGCTTACGAATTACGTGGCTGTTGAAAACAGTTCCTTTAATTTTATAATAAAAATGCCTTCTGTTGTTTTTTAAATTTGTTAAACTTTTATTAATTTAAATAATCAAGCAAAAGTATTAAAATGTCTTTTATTTCAAATTGATTTGTTTAATTTATCTTTTTCTTTTATTGAAATTCATTCGCAAACGGTGACAATCTTCTAAGCTCTTGGCTTCCGTAATACATAGGTATGTACAATATGTATTATAATTTCTGTTTTATTTACTCTTACAATATTGTACTTAAAAGACATAATAAAGTGTTAAACTAATAAGTATTACTATAAAATATTGCATAGCAACAAATGACTTAAGTGACGCTATGATATGGCTTTATTCTTTATGGTGAGCACTACAACCATAAATGAAACCATAAATAAAAAAAAATTGAATATGAATCTAATTTACACTTAAACCTACTTTTAATATAATTATTACACTATATTAAATATAAATACGATGTCTTTAGGTTGTAAGGTTTGCTAGTAAACATTATGTGAAACTATTCTTAAATATATTGAGAGGGAGTGAGAGAGAATATAGGGAAATATAGCTAATTGATTGTACTATTTGTTAATAAATTAATTTCATTAGTTTTTACAAATATTAATAATAATAAAAAAAAAAAAATTAAATATTAAACGCTTTATCCACATCTAACTTTTATCACACATAACTTATCTAAAAATGGATGCAGTGACAAATACATACATACATACATATACACACGCCAAGGTATCAATGAACACAAAACCTATTTCGATTGGCCTTATACTTAGTATAGGTACTAAACACAAATGAAAATAATGACAAACAAATAAAAAATATGAAGAGTATTAAAAGGATTTATAAAGCAACCTATATGCATACTATTCTGAAACGTTTCTGCCCAGTTACGCTGCTTTCGACCTTTATCTCGTGTTTTGACTGTTGATCTAAAGTTTGGCAGGATTTGGTAGGGTTAAACGATAAAAACAATTCCATTCAAAATGAAAAGATTTTCTTAAAAAAATCTTGAATTTCAATTCTGTTTCAGCTAAGGTAATAACTTAATGCTTTAGCTTTGCCATTGCTGCTTATGATGGCCTTTTGACCTGAAAGGTTGTTAAAAGTAGAAAACTTTAATTTTTCTTTACTTTAAAAAACTTTTATTTAACTTACCTTCATCATCAGAGGCATCTGACACACCCATTTCCGATAGAGCCTTGAACAATGCCCCCAAATTAGAGCGATCGTCTAAATATTCATGACTTATTTTGACCGGTTCACGGTTATGATTTTTAGTTTGTGTATGCCAGACTAAGACTTCTGTGCAATTATTGCCCTTAGGTTCGATTTTATCTAAAGTTAAAGCTATGCTACGCAAAAAATAGTCTTCCTCATAGCCTGGCTTAAAAGGCATACTGGCATTGGGATATTCAGCCATATAAGATAAACTTACTGCGAAACCAGCCATATCAACAGGCCAACGTCTACCAGCCACCCAGGAATCTAAGAAACCAACAACTTTGCCCTGTTTTTTAAGATAATAAAGCATTAAACAAATTTTTATATGGAAGTAAATTTCGTATAGTCAGTCACCTTACGTACTACTGGACCACTAATGCCATAATTGGCTATTAAACCCACGGGAAACATGGACACTAATTTAGTGTCTCGTATCTCGCTGAATAATTTAAGATCGTAGGTATTATCATCATCACCAAAATATAAAACTCCAGTTGTTATATTGCGCTGACGTAACCATTGCATAGCAGCACGCCTATTGGCTACACCTCTCGGCTTTGATTTAGCATTGCGAAAACGATCCGGCATAGGACTTGCCAAATGGGTGAAAGGAATGCCTAAAATAAAGAAAATTAACTACGTTAATATACCAGAAATTACATTAAGATTACAAATGAGAAGCGACAACTCACCAAACTTATATAGTAGAGTATCTAAATAAGGATTACAAGCGCTAAAATCATTGGCTACAATCCAATGTAAACGTGGCACATGCTGCAACGTATAAGCTAATCTAGTTAATTCGGGCACTTGTTCTCGCCTAGGATATGTTGGTGTGACAAAGTATATGGTGGATAAATTATCCCACTCCTGACGTGGTTTATCTTGAATATATAAACGCGTGTCCATAAAAGATTCTGTACATGGTATTGAGGACAATTCAGTTGATAATTTATTATCGAGAGTATCTGCAAATAATAATAATAATAAAAAGAATTCAATTGTATTGAACAAATACACATGCATTCACTGTATTTATGGAATTTGCCTTAAAATATGTTAATAAATGTAAAAATATATGTACGTATGAATGGCAGTTCGTTAAAATAATATCATACAATTCATGTCATTTTCTTTTTTTTTAATTTATTATTAAATTAGCTAAAATTTATTTAAAGACATTTAACAATATATGCATATAGTGTATACATATATAAATATACAAATATGTATATAATATATGCACATACTTATGTATATATGTATATACAAATGAATGTACATTGTACAAAAAAAATAATGGTTTTTATTTTCCCCCGGCAGCATAATATGGGCAAAAAATATTTATACAATATGCATATACATATGTATGTAAGTATACGAATGATGCATAAATAAAAACAAAAAAAGCTAAATAAATATTACACATTAGCAAATCCCAAGGGTTCATTTTGCATATATTTGAGAAAAACAATTAAAAAAATACCTAAATATACATACATACATAAACATGTATGTATTCAGCCCCAAACTAATCAACTAAACCGTTATTGTTAACAATTGTTTATGCCCCTTTAACTTGACAATGGCAATCAAATTGAAAAACCAAAAGAATTTTTGTTTTCTTGCTTGAGTAGGCGAAGAAGAGATAAATGAAAGTGAAAAAGTATTTTTTATTTTCAATATTCTTGTGTAACTTGCTCCAACGTACTTATGTACATACATACATATATATGTGTATAATTTATTTCATTAAATTTTTCAATTTCAAGCGTTAGAATTAGAATCGTTTAAAACTTTTAAAGGTGATAAAATAATTTATTTCCATTGAAACAAATACAAAAGTAATGTGTATAGACTTTTTAACTATTGACTTATCTTATTCACAAGCATTATTTGAATTGAAACTATAGCTACAGATAATAAATATGTACACTTAAGATATTAAACGTATCGGGTTATTTCAACGTGATTTATATAAACTATAAACAGCCAATAGCCAAACTAAATATTATCGCAATTAAGAATCTATAATATGTATGTATAGGCTGGCTTACTGTTGATAGCAAATAGAGAGTTTAACGAATTATAATAACTACTTAATTAAATAATGATGATAATAGTTACGTTTGTTTTTTGTTACAAAACAAACAAGTCAAATATTATTTATTAACAAGTTTTATACAATATATTTTGAATACAAAAAGAAAATGTTCTTATTTAATTGCCCTCTACATACATATGTATAATATAGTAGAAAAACAATTACGTCGATTAAAGTATAGACTTGTTAGATGCTAAATTTTAAACAGTGTATTTAAATAATAATAATTAATTAATTCATACTGGTTTCATATGCAATATAGTATTTGCTAGGAGACCATTTATAAAAGCCTTACCAGAAAGTGTGTAATATTAACAATTCGAAATTAAATGAATGGAACTAACAAGCGAGCATTTAAATTTATTTATTTATAACATTATAGAAAAGAAATGAGTCATGTGAAAAAGAGAAGTATTCATTTGTCATTAAAATCTCTTTGTTTTTTTGAATTAAAATTCTTTTTATTTACTCCCTACTAGTTTACTTTGTCTTGTTTCAAAACCCCAATAAAGCAAAACCCTAATAAACAAAAGCATGCTTTAATCTCTCAATTTACAGTAGCGTGTATAGGAAGTGTGAGGAATGCTATGAATTGAAAATCTACATTTTGCTTAAGATAAGGTTTTATCAATAATTCTTTATTATCTCATAAAGAAAAGTAACGTGACTAACTGATCCTAGGCAATGAAAAATGGGGAACTTAACATTTACAATTCTTTGTTGATTACTCATTCATTTAGCGTCAAAGTCCAATATTACATAATATGGAATTTTTGTTACAAACATCCTGTAATAGCCCTGACTTTTACTACTCGTTAGAATTTCTATTTCAGTCTTAGGATTTATTCATAAAACTAGAGGAATAAATAAATAAATAATAAGCTAATACAGATAAATTTAAATGTTGTGAACATATTTGCATATTTAAGAAATGGCCCCACATTTGATAGGCTGACTGGTCATGGCTAAAGCGTCTATTATAATCTGGTTGCAGGTAAAGGGACTGTTTAACTTGCAATTAGAATGATAGCGCAGGATAAATAATTAAATTTAATATCCTGATAGTCTTGGCCCATTTTGTGATCATAAAATATTGTTATGGTTTATTACGTTTTATTAACTCATGCGAAAAGGGTGGAAAAAATATCGCTTTGGCAGCAAAGTAATGGGAAAAATCTTTATCGCTCTCTGCCAAACATATTTTTCCATAATTAATGGGATACAAAAGTAAAAGTCATGCCTAATAACTTTCTATTTCTATGACGTATAACCGACATTATTTAATGAAATTGTAATTTAAATATGAATATTATTTGGAGGCAGTGTTTAGCTTTTATATTTCGGTAGTTCACCGATAGGAATGTTTAGCAACAAAAAAGAGTTACCAAATCAATTTCAATTGTAAACATAAAATCGTAGCCAATGAATTCTATCCTTTAAATGTTTCCTTAATAAAACGTACGTCTGTCATTAGTTCTATCTAATTATTGTTAGTTTTTGATGAAACAATACTTAATAAGAAGATATTTATCCATGTTTAAATCTATCATGTATTATTGCAATAGGTATGTATGTATGTATTTATAATAATAAATATTGTTTATTATTTAAAAATGTTTTTTTTATTATTTATTTATACCAGCACCATCACCAAATGACACTTTTGTATTAAATTTCCACAATTTAAGCTGTTTCTGTGTGCAGTTTAACATGCAAAAGTTGTGTACACAAGGGTCGTGCTTTTAGGTGTAGAGGTTCTTTAGATAAATGAGGGGAGCAACGACAAATTTGTTATGTTTAGGGATGACCATACTAATTTTAATAATATCTTCAAAATTACAATTTTGTTTTCTGTTCTGTATTACAAATAATTGAACATTAATAATTCTTGTATTTTTTGATTGTATTGTTTAGAAATCGCAAAAAAAAAATAATTCGGAAGTATATATTATAATATATTTCCATAGATCTTGGAACACAGAACAATTGCCATACAATGGAGAAGACAAAGCAGTACAGAACGTTAATTTAAATATTTATGATTGTGTTATTCGACAAAAATATGAATAGGTATGTTATGTATTCCGAATTTTGATTTCGAAGTTTGATTTCGCAATTGTAATGTTTTGTACTAATGTTGTTCGTAATTCTATTTGAAAAAATATCCAAAGGCGGCAATATTTTCGTCTTAAGTGTCTTTAAAGTTAGTTGAACCAATCGGAATATAAAACATAGGCGATAAATGCAAAATAGCTTAGATGGGTGCGTATTCAGTTAGAATAAATCGGAAAGAAATGATGCTGGGTATGGAAAGTTTAAGTACCAGCCAATAGGTATGCAATGCCTAAATGGCCTACTCACTTGCTAAGCGCTGTATATCATCTACACTTGCATTTGGCTTAGTTTGAGTTGGTGATATAGTGCTGATACCTAATCCAATTGGGGAGGAATTAAAATAAAGCGGGTAATCATTTCTAGTTTTTGGTTCAGCATTTAATTTCTCTAACATTAAAGGAGCGCCCACTGCCCATATTTTCCAACCTTGGCTTCTTTGAGAATTGTTGTGATATTGTGCTTCAAATTTACCTGTGGTCACTAAGGCATCAGATCTACCCTCGTCCGTGTAATTAGCCACCGCACACCAGACAATGTACACCAAAAGTATCATCAGCAGTATAACACACACGAACATACGGCGACTATTGGCGGTTTTGGGAAACAGAGCTCGTAGCTTGCTGCCATTAGAACCACGCAGCGATACGCTTGGTACTGGCCGACCATTTCCAGTATCTAAAGGACGATACTGGGCACTGGGCATATTAGCTCTATTAACTCTTTTAATTGCTTCACAAATGAAAGTTGTGTCTTTCAGCGCTCAATGTTTAATTTATTCTCTCTTGCCACTTGCACTTGTTATAAATAACGCAATGAATTGAATTTTCCCAACATTTGTGATTGGATTAAGCGAACCCGTAAGCGAATTGTAACGAATGTGATTATGGCAACGAACGGTCAAAGGAAGGAAAAACGGACGTAAACGGACGGATGCCCGTATGTGATGCCTTTTTTAATTAAATCGATTTTATTTATCACTGAATTAAATTAATAAAGCTTGTTTTTATTTTATAAAACCACAATTTGATTTTATGTTATAAATATTAAATAAACCACTCTAGATAGAAAGCCCCCCACTTATTCACATTAGAAGTCATTCATATTTTAATAAAATATTTGGTTTATAGACGCAAACACACGCACACGCTCAAACACAAACACAATGAGTAAAATGTGCAATTAAGAAATAGTAGCTGGAGTATATAATAGTAAATATTTGTTATTTGTATTTGCATTTATTAAAATTGTTGTGAATTTGTTTTAATTATTTTTTAATTTTTTTGTTAAACAATTTAAACTCGCTTATACAATTGAGTAGAGATTCAATTCGTTTAATTAAAAACAGCTTTTTTTACTATTCGTTTTGCAGGGGGAATGCTTTATTTCTCCCTTTATTACTTTTCACGTTATTTGTGCAACTTTTTTAACCAAATATACCGAATTTTTTGTTTATTTCTTAAATTATTCTATATCTTCTTTAGCAAAATTATGCTTTTTAACGCGACAATACTTTAATCGACTAAAAAACTGTGCACAATTTTTATTATTTATGGTCTCAAGTTCGTTTGCAATAACAACACTATTGTAGAAAAAGAGAGAGTCAGCACAAACAACAATACGCGAAAAGTAGTGGTGGAATAGAAAGCAAATAACAGCTGATTTCTGTATATTAAAACAGAGTTATTTTCAATCTGAAATTGATTTGGTAGCATTGCAAATTAACCTTTAAACGTTTATAATTTATTTTGACGTAGTCTGTTGAAAAATGCTTTAAAATATTTATATAAATTAAAAAGGTATATTTGCTTAATTACAATTTTTAAAAAATTAAATCTTTGACTCCTTAATGTTAATGGTAAAAGAATTAAAGAAAAATCTCGAGACGTTTTGCTTTAACAATTTGAAAAAGTTTTGTTAAACGGTACAAATGGACCTATAAGCAAAAAATGTTTGCTCGATTATGGATGACAACTGAACTTCAGTTGAGTCGACAGCTGCCAAAAATTATCAAGATTACGTTTTAAAATTTTACTTGTAAAAATAAAATTTTGTTAGCAACTACTGATATATAGTTACCAGTTGGCAACACGTACGAAAAATTCGAATCGTTATTTTTTGTCGGTTAACTATGTGAAATAAATTGTATTTTTTTTAAATAAAATATATATACAATATTTAAAACTTTAAAGACATTCATTCATTCCGTTTTCAATATTTATTTATTTAATCATTTACAAAATATTCTATTTTAACGACAAATTTCTACTAGAGAATATTGAAAAGTGTTATGTAAGGTTCGATGAATTCATAAATTTTGCTATTGGTGTATGCGCTAAGTGAGGTATGGGATCAACACCAAAATAGGGTTGCGTTTAACATTAATTAAGGACTAAGCACTTTACTACGTACGTTTCCTGTTTTTGTTTTTCTGTGTCTTTTTATTTTATTTTATTCTTGTAAGAATTTTTCACAACTGCAGTTGACAATAATTTGTTCTTTTTTTTAAAAACATGGTTTAAATTACAATTAGAAATTAACATACAAATTGAAAGCAAAATAAATAAAGAAATTAAAATAATAAAACAATCTTTACTTTAAAGCATAGTGGCTAGATTTATATAAAAAAGAAGTATTGGTTTGGTGGCGTTCATATTTAATGTATGCAATTTTAGATTAGTAGAACGTAAAAAAAATTTAAGCCAACTTTAGAATTGTGTTGGTCAATTTTTCGGCATTGGCTCCAGCAAATTCTTCAACCTTTTGTTTGTTCTTGATGAATATGAAAGTGGGCATGCTGGAGATGTTGTATTCCATGGCAATATCTTCGCAATCATCAACATCAACCTGCAGGAAAAAGAAAAAAATTACGTCATAAGTGTGAAATTTTCATATTTTTTAATCAAAATCTGCTAAGCTTACCTTGATAATGACAACTTTGTCAGCATAGTCCTTGGAGAGTTCTTCCAATTTGGGGGCAATCATTTTGCAGGGACCACACCAGGTGGCAAAGAAATCGACTACAACCAATTTATCACCAGCATTTTCCAATTGTTGGTCGAAATCGGACTGAAAAAAAAACGTGATAAAAGCATTACTTATTTTGTAGCAAAACAAAAAATGCTGTTTGCTGATTATTGATGACAATAAAAGTTACATAGTACTTGATACAAATTGTAAATGTTTTATTGTTGCTGAAAAATGTACGTTTTTATTGTGGTTGTGTAGATAACTTTTTACAATATTAGTCTCAAATTATATTTTATGAATGAAAGCAAAGTTTTTATAGTTTTTGAAAGGAAGCTTTCTTGTATTCTTTTGTGTAATATTCAAAAGCAATTTACAAAAAGAGAACGGTGCGACAATCAAATAATAAGTTAGGTTACAAAGTCTGATAAAAACACAGCTCTACACAGAGACTAGGATGGTCCACTGTGAATACCTGTGCGACCTATTTAATCTAACCATAAATTGCTCTTTCAGTGCAATAGATTAAATTCTATTTAATTAATGCAAGTGAATAATAAATGGGTTTCCAAAAATATATGTATCCATTTTAATTTAAATTTTATTTAATAATACGTGATTATTTTAAGTAAAAATTATTCTCTTCCAGGGAAATTAAATAATTAGATTTTGTGGGTATGACCTAAATACAATAATTGTGTAAAATGTATTCAATTTTTTTCTAAACTACTCTGCATTTTGGCATTATATTTGAATTATTCATAAGCTGTCATTATAAAGACAAATAATCCCAGAAGACATTTACAGATCCGTAAACAAAACTAGAACTTGACGCAGTATTGATTAATAATTCTTGTTTTTTTTTTTATAAAATAAATACTGTATTAAGTCTTAAAAGAGCGAATTGCGGTGTGTAACCACCGCTCGCTAACGTTTAATATAAAACAAGGTGAAATGTTATCAAAGCTATAAAAAAAATTAATCTGCAATTTTATGTTGGAAAAAAAGTATACATGCTTACTATTCAGTAGTCTGTGCGAGGGGGTAATAGTGTAGAGTAAATAATATAATTAGTATGTACATATACATATATTCAATTTATATGTACATATATATATATATATATATACATACATATAAATTGAATAGTTGTGTTAGAGGTTGGTAAATAACACACTTTTGCTGTGTAGTGTTATGTATATACATACATGCAACAAACAACCTTTTCAGCCAAAATCCACACAACAGATGATTGTGTTTCATTTACTTTGAATGGTGAGTGGTTTTTCTAATTTCTAAATTAAAGTTTAATACAAATATTTAGCTAGGAAAACAAAAACAGAAAAAGGGTTGATCACACTATCACGTCGTCCTTATCGTTAGTGTTTGATTGTTAATTATGATATGCGCTTTTGGTTGATTTTAATAACTAATTTAGTTAGTACATAAAAAAATTTTGTCGCTGCTGCTATTGTATATGTTCTCTATTGTGTCATATAATTATATACATACATACATGTATACATATGTAAAAACTTAAACAAACCTAAGTGGTATATTATAACATTTGCATACAAAATGCATTAAAGCTACAAATGAATTTTATAGTTTAATTAAAATCAATGAAAACCTATCGTTATAGCCATATTTTACTGTAACATTAAAATGAAACATATTATCTTTTACCTGTTAAATTTGTATTTATTTATAGTATATTTATTTAGTAATCCATTCATATGATGAATACATAATTAAAACTCGCTTCTTGAAGCACAAGTAATTATTAGAAAAATATTCGTTTTTTTCTAACAGCTTAGCAATATCTGTGTAAAGTTGTTTGGCTTTTTTTTATATTGAGTTTATTTTATTTTTATTTTTTGTTGTATTTTAAGTGTCTATGTATTTCAAAAGTACTGTAGGTACGGATTAATTATAATGAAACTTCATAGCCACAATGTGGAGATAAGTATTTTTATAAAATATACGAAGCTAGTATTCCAATTAGAATATATCGCAAGCTTAGTGGTGGACTTTAGTGAATTCGGTATTCGCTACGGAAATGGAAAAATGGTTGGCATTGGTTTGTGGTAAACTTGTGTTAATTTTCTCGCTAATAATGTAAAAAAAAATATCTTTAAAATAAAGTATTAATCATTAGTTTGTATGCAGTTGTAAGACAGGCATTTCCATTATATCACAATTGATTTAATTTAAAATGTTTAATGTATATTGTGTAGCAAACCACCAATATGTTTGAAAATTTCAAATTTGGATAAGATTTTTACGGATTTAATCCGCATATGTAAACTTCATTTACTCTCACAAGTTATACAAGACGTAAAACAGTCAAGAATTTCTTCTGATGATATCTAAACAATCATTATTCTGTTGTATATTTTTAATAAATTGTTTCATTATTTATATTTGGCATCAATAATAATTTATTATAAACAATTTCAGTGACAAAATGTATTTCTGGATTTCTAAAAACAAATGATTATATCAGAATTTTTTTTCAATAAGCAACAACAATTTCTTTGTACCACTTTTTTTAAACTTTTTCTAATAAATATTTTGTGATTCATAGCTTAACGATGACAACTACTAAAACTCTGGTCTGAATGCTAATTTATTAATTGAAAAGAATGACTAATATTAATAAAAACGAATTAAATGATATTGGTTTACTAAAAAAAATATAAGCTGCTAATAATGTAATGATCTTCTGAAAACAACAATTTTTGTTACAAGAATTTTAAATGTGTTTTCCTTGATAACTAGAAAATAATTTGTTTTTAATTAAATTTTATATAAACGGGTTTTGTGGCTTTTAGGTTACACTAAACTATTGTTTGTGAAGTTTTTTTTATTAAATAAATCGACAAACAAAAAATTACATATTTTACTGTGGCAGAAAAACTGAGTACGAAAAATAAATGTTTGAATATTTTATAAAGCATGTGTTTAAATTTGCAACTTTTCTCTAGCTTATTTTTATATTTTTCACATTTTTGTTACCATTTATTCATTAGCATTTTATTTTATAATGTTGATATAAAAGACTTTTAAAAAATATAATTCTTTAAATAGATAAACGCAATAAACTGGATGTCTCTTAATCATAAAGCGTTCTAAACTTATTCTCCTTATCAACGAAAAAAACGTATGTTTTTGAAATAAATATGACCACAAAATTTATTTTTGTTTAACTTTAAATTTGAATAGAAATTTGTGAATTGCTAAGCATTACATACAATATTAATTAAATAATTAAATGCGGTATTTGGAAACGCCTAAGTAATTTTTTTTAATAATTATTTGCATGAATGCAATTAATTTTCCTGTCAGCCTTCTGATTGACCGCCAAAATAAAAGTGCTTTTACATGCAAGCAACAAAAAAAAGTGCTGGTAAAAACAAACATGTAATGTTACCATAGGAAATGACTACATTTTAAATATATATTCCTTCTTTATACATACATAAATTATAGTTCAGAATACTTATTAGGTCAATCGATATTCTTTCTACTTTTGTACACGTAAACGCCTTTGTAAACCAAATTATATGATACCAAAGTGAGTCTATATTTATATATTAAATTATATAACATAATACATTAAACTAATAATCGAGAGGATATGTTTCAGGCTAAGTAGTATACATATACTATGAGATCTGTAAACCGACCAAGTTAGGAGGTATATTTAGGAATTTAGGACACTCGGTGTATTGTATGATACGGATATTATAAGATATCTAGGCGACAGCCCGAAAATTGTAAAAACCTAATTAGCTAGATCTGACTGAATTTTTTTTATGATGTTTTATGTATTATTGACTACCCAACTAATTGGATAATTTCATGATGTTAGATTTACAACATAAGTGAGTGTTTGAATTGAGTTCAGTTTTAAGCGAAATTTGATATCCGTTACAATATTCTTATAATTTTTTATTCTTTTCTATGCAAATTATGACGCTCAATTTTATTTTTATATTTAAAGCCGTTTTCTGTGTTTATTTTGATTTAAATAAACAATAAATGAATTTTATTAAGTATTAATAAAAAAAAATAACTAAATATTAACAATCAATCTCTTTTGGTACATATTTTCTGTCAAGACATATAAATATAGTCTGTTGAAAACGGTCGTAAACGGAATGACGGAGGTAGACTTTAGTGTACAAAAACTAAGGATAACGTTCTAGGGTTAAGAGATTTAAAGGTTTTAATCTCTATATTAGATTGTTCTCCCTCTCTCTCTATGCAATTATATTAATTGGCCTTATGAAAAATAATTTTATTATATTACATATAATTACGAAATAATAAATTAGCTGATCTTGAAAAAATTTAGTAAAACAGGTTTCAATGACTCATTCTGTGTTGTAACATTAATCAAAACATTTTTTAACGCTTTCTTTCTTACCTATCTATCAATATTTTTTTGTTAACTCATTCCCTTCTTTTACTACTTTATGACCCAATAATCATTTAAAAGCCACAACAATACATAATAAACAAACGCCATTATGAAGTTATTTAGCACCGATTAAGCTTTTGATAAGGGTTTGTTGTTTGTTTCTACCACACATCTTAGACATCATAGAACCACTGGAAAATTTTTAATTTCTTATAAAACAAAAAAAAAATATTTTTAGTGTATTTTTTTAAATAAAATCTAAGAAACAACACAACCCACAGCTATAAATATTAACCAGTCTGATATTAATTTGTTAGCGAAAACAAATGCCCTACTAACGGCAAGTAAGTGGTCAATTGTTGTTGTTTTGGGTTAAATGAGAGATGATATCATGCTATGGTAGTTGTGTGTATTATCTCTGCCAACAGCGATTCAGCAGTTTTTTTTCTTTTCAACGTTTGAAGTAGAATTATAATCTAAAATTATGGATATTTGTATTACCAATCAAATACATATTAATTAATTAAAATTTTCACATTAAAAACCCGCACCGTTGGTCCCTCAAGAGGGGTATGGAAAAATAAATAAAGTCTATCCTGTCCTGTGTGTACTTTGGCTACCGTTTTTTCCATGATGAAATATTGATGATATCGTCATCGATAACACTGAAGTTGATTACTTAACATATCAAATAATTTTTTTCTTTCCCACATGAATACCAAGAAAAAAATACACGGAAACAGAAAATAATTAATTAAACTGTGGAAAACACGCCATTTTTTGTTTTCTATCTTTTAATTTAACTTAAAAAATGTTCTTTTTGGCTCACTTTTTCTTTAATTTGTGGTGTCATCTCTCATCAAACTGATTTTTTTCTTGTAAGTAGTATTGTTTTCTTTCCACCATTCATTTTACTTACCTTGTTCTTGACTGTATAAACCATTTTGTTGTTGTTTGTTGATTAGAATTTAAATGCGCTTGAATAAGAAAATTATTCTATTTATTTTAACTGTACCGAGCAGACAAGCTTTTGACTGCGACCACACGTTTTAACTTTTATTTTATTAATGCCGCTTTGGTTAATTTTTTAGCTAAAAAATTAAAGTAAAGGATGAAGACAAAGACGAAACAGCGATAATGACTTTTACATTTGCAAGAGTGTGTGTCATATGTAATGAGCATGTGTGCGTGTGATAATATGTGTGAGAAATTAGTGAAGAAGGAAAATAATAAAAAGAAGAACTGAGAAAAACATGTTTTCCGTACACATAGTTGCATTTAACAACAGGGTTGGCAATAATAGTATGAAATTCGGCTGTTAATTTTGATAAAATTTGTTTTTTAAATTCCAGGATATTTTTATAATACACATATACATATTACTAAGTGGTGGAGAAAGAGGGCTGTTGTTGGTTTTTTGTTATCAGAAAATGTAATTTAATTAATTATTATAATTAAATAATTTTTATTTTAACATCCAAATTAAAATTTTTTTTCTTCTTGGCAACACTGATGGTTTTAAAAATTCGTTTGTTCTTCGTTCAAAAAAATAAATGTTTTATAGTAATTTAATTCGCACATTCTTTTTTCGTGTCCGTTTAAAAAGCGTCTATTGGGATTGTGTTGTTGTTGTGTCAATAATTCTTTAATTCTTTATGGGTTTCAGTGACCGCCAAATGATAAATGTGTAAACATGTTGGACGGAATGACGTTTTGGATATTCAATTTAAGGTGGCGAAAGTCCTGGTAAATTCGGTAACGGAGTGGATCTTCTAATAAAATTTTGTGTGTTGTTGGTTGAGTAGGCAGATAACATGCCACCAAGTGTCCTCTGATAAACAATATCTTGTTCTCCTCGTCCAGGTGATCATACACTTTAATGTGGCGGAAGTCTTGTTAAATTCGTCAACGGAGTGGATCTTATAAAATTTGGTGTGTTGTTGGGTGAGTAGGCAAATATCATGTCCCCAGTTTCCTCAGACAAACAATATCTTATCCTAACACTTATGTTGTCTATTTCCATCTCTGATGTTCAAATGGAATAGTAGTATGGTACGTCTGTTTGGCGGTACCACATATGTATATACATTTAAATATGTTATTAAATCTTACTTTCAAGAAAGACGGTAAGAGTGTATGTATTCCGTTTTTATTTAAAAATTTAATTTATTTTGTTTTTAATTTTTTCAATTTAACATTTAATGCCAACAAAGAAAAAAGAGAGAGAGAGAGATAAAAATAAAATTCTCTTGGATTTTAATTAGAATATAATTCTAAAGAGAGTAAAAGTAAAAACTAATGAGCATAGGTATGGCAGGGTGGACCAGTCATTATACTTCCACCACGCGCATTTACTTGATCGTAACCATAGGTGGAGGCATACGATGAGGCCGAACTACTAAAGTCGTATGCAGGAGTGTGGTTCTGTTGTGGTGGGCCATGCAAGTTAGAATGAGGTGTACCAGTGTCATAGTAGTTACTTACACCAGCATAACTGCTGTTGTGGCTGTGACTGGATGTGATATTTGAAAAGTAGTTTGAATTCATAGCACCACCACCGTACTGATGGTGCTCATACTCATATGCAGTCGTTTGGTTAGTGGCTGCGTCTATTAAGTATTTGTCTTTAAGCTTTTCCAATTTGGTAGTACGCGTACTGTTGCTGCTATTGCTATTGGAAGCGTAATAACAGGTCTCATAACTAGTGGTACCTTGTGGATGTCTGGAAGCTGGTGTTTCATTGTACAAAAGAGCTGAACTTGTTTCTTCATCGTTCAGTAATTTCGTGGGTTTAATTTCCTGTTGCACAGATGTGGCGGTGGATTCCATAATGTGAGGATAATGCTTCAGTTCCGAGTAGTTTATGAATTCAGGTTCCGTGCTCGTGTTTTCATTAGCTAAGCTATGGGTTAATGCACGAGCGGGGTATTTCAAATCGGAATAGTTTATAAATTCGGCAGGTTCACTGATAGTGGTGGTTTGTTGTTGCTGCATATGATTTGGCAGGTCGTGCAAAGGTAAATGTGCGCTGCCACCATGTCTTAGTGCGTTCATGTCATATTCATACGCGCTGTTTAAGTTGCTATTGAAGTTGGTAATGTTATCACAATTGTTGTTGTAGCATATAGAAGTATCAGAGCCATAGCCTGGCACAACATGGGAGCTATGATAATGATGGGAATGATATGAATTCGTTTTTGTATGTTCATGACCACTATTGTGTACACGGGCATTATAGGGATTAACAGTGTCATGAACTGTGGCGACGGGTGAACTATTACAAACATGATGTGCCGCCGCCGATTCCGTGGTTGATCTTGGAGATGCTAGCACTGAGCTATTAGCAGGTGTTACCGCTGATGTTGGAGCATGGTATATGGGATAATTGTAGGTTATATGCTGATGGTTGACCGTTAATAAAGCAGTAGTGGCTTCACATTTCGTATTTGAAGAGGAGTTGGTTTCATTGCTATTGCAAACGTTATGTGTGTGATGAGAGTGCGAAAAGTTTTGATGGGATACTGTGCCAGTAGATAGAGGTTCATAATGATGTAACGGAGTTGTGGTGTAGTTTAGACTGGACGTATTTGCTAGGGGTTCAATTACACACGTACATTGGGTTCTAGTCTCACATTTTTTGCACGCTGAAAAGAAATAAAAGAAATTTAAATTTACATTCATTCATATGTACATCATTTGTTAAAAGAAAAACAACAACAATAATAATAAAACTTACTATTGAACTGATAAATCTCTAAGGCGGAGGTATGGGCCATGTTATTTGTTGTTTTAGAGGAGCGCTTTAAAACTTTGTTAATAAAATTATTGTGGGTCTTCATTTGTCTCAGACTTGTGTTTAAGCCATTAACTAAAGTGGTTGACTTTTTATTTGCTCCTCTCGCTGATGATGATGATGATATCGATGAATTTCTATTTACGAGGGATACGCGCCCAAAAGCTCTTTTTGATACACTAGAATTTTTGGGTTCCGGTCTGGGATGATCGTGTACTCCTTTGGCCTGGAAGAATATGGCATTATTTGAGTGTCGCCAAAAATGAGTCACCGGGTAACCACAGTGGCCACGACAAGGTTTGATTTCCAAACGGCCTCCTCTACAATTCTTATTGGGACAAGCTTTGCCTTCCTGCTTACGGCGTGCCTTGTCGCATATGGCTGGTCTTAGATTGATTTTATTGCCATTCGATAGGGTGCACTGATGGGAACAAACCAAAACGCCTAAACAACTCTTCTTTAAAATATTTACATTATGATTGTTGGTATTACGCATGGCCCAGCCCGAGATGTGCTTCTTGGCCTCTTCATTGTTGATGGGATAGATAAGGCGTATGTGACCGTCAGTCCATTCACTGAATACATCAAAATCACCTTCGTTAACTTGCGGCACTACAGCATCATTGATGTCCCAGTCACGTTTTGTGCGATGGCTCATATTCATTTGTTGTTGTTTGCGTGAATTGAAACAGTAGGCATTTCTGGAAGATGACAAACATACATACATCACGGGTTATACATTATACATGGAAGAGAGCTGTACAATGAAAGATTAGATTACATCAAAATGGGGCTCATTTCCGTTTGACATTATTTCCCTTCCCTTGAGATATTTTAACCTAGATTTTGTTGTTCGTGGTTTTCGTTTAATTAAAACGATTTGGAGCGAATCAAATTTCTCAAAACTCAAATCAAAATATCCGATGACAAATATCGGCTTAAATTACTAAACATTAAAGAAGAGATTTTCAAAGTTATTTGTGAAGCATTTTATGGCTCAATTAAGTTTTCCCACCACACCACGATTTATCGTTTCTAATATTAGCTGACTGGCACACTTTTGGACCACGTTTAAATTGATTTTTCATTTTTTTTTTTCATTAAAATTATTGCCAATAAAACTGTTAAATAATGGTGTCGACTTTTAAATACAACAACAGCAACAATAACAATACAACAATACAACCTAAACAAACAAAAACAACGCCTAAAAACGATAATCATAGTGATGAGCCAGCCATTAATGAGAAAACAAAACCCCATGAAATACTTAAAATAACACCTAAAAATTATTCAATTCAACATAGAACATCTGAATAGAATGAGGCATGAGGCTCAGTCTGATGTGGTAACAAAAAACAAAAAAAAAAAAGAATAGAATAGATTAGAAAAGATTACAACAACAGTAAAGAAAGACTAAAAACATTATTTTATTATTGATACTTGGAAGTCAGCAGGTTATTATTTTATTATATTGTTAGATAGACGCGGTTGTTTAGAGTTTTTGGTGTGGTGGTCCCAAAAAACAAAACACTACCACGACCAAAACCATAAATTCCAAATACAAATCGAAATCATAAAAACATACAAAAAAAAAATAAAATTAGATGTGATTTAATATTGCATTCTTCTGGGCATTATCGTGGCTTAAAGGAAAAAAAAAAACAAACAAACAAAATTGTTACCACATTGGAGGTGGTTTTTATAATGATCCATATGCCATAGAACATACAGTTACTATTTAATGAATATACAGTGGTGGTCTAATAAGTAGCCCACCCATTTTATGTTTAAAACGATTAGTTTTTCTGTCGCTTGCTATTTAAAAAACCTTCTCTTCAGAATACCGGAAATATGGAAACTCGTTAGGGAAGGGACATAACATCTTAATTTTAACAAACAGACTACAGACAATCCACTCATTGGTTATCAAAACAAATATAGTCTTGCGGCTCGTCTCTCTTTCGCTATAATATACAAAAATAAGCCAACATTATTCAGGAAAATACCGCTCCGTCAATAATAGGTGGACGGTTTTGGACACGGGCAGAAAATCTGACCAAAGCTGGATGGATGAAGCATGGCAACTCCATAGAAGTAAGCTGAGTTCTGTTATCAAAGTTATTACAAGGCATTGCATTATAGGCACGCATGCGAGGACATTAGTCCTGAGCACCTCGCGAATGATTTCTGCAGAATGAACCTGCAGAGATGTGGAAGAGGATAAGAAACAATTGGGAATATTAAGCAATCCTGAAACAAAAGGGTGTACGAAATTACAAACGTTTATTAAACATAAACCACACTGAATCGACCATAAAACACCTGAATTGCTTAAAGCAAATGCCACCATATTCTTCCGGCTTATACGTACGATGACAACTGAAAGAGGGGCGTACGAAAGATATGTAGGTAGTTTCATCACTCGCTTAAGAATGGTGCAAAAGGAGTTTGCAAATGGATGTAAAACGAATGTCGTATAATAAATACACTGGTTTTCGCCCTGGCAAGTATGGCACTGATAATATCAGTTTGCGCATAATCGCGATACAAAAGGCCGAGACCATTCTCTCACATGGATGCACTTTGCGGTCGAGGAATACCAGAGTGACTTATAATCATATCCCTTATTATAGGTTTATATGGGAATGCAACCTGCCACACTAAGGACGAGAATATGACAAAAGTCTCCATAAATGTGAATGTCGGAGTTTAACTAGGCTGCCCCCTTATTGCTTATCGATCTACAACGTGATAATTGACAGCATTATAACGAAAACTACATCAAGGGTAAGTGGTATCTGCACCCGAAAGTCAATGGAGACTAAAGCCGCACTGTGTGGTCACTCAAAACCAAGTCTTTTAAATTTGGGGAGCTCTGGAGGACGTTGACTCTAGAGAGGACGCTGTGAACCGCATTAACAGGATTTAATAAGTCTACGGGCAACTATACCCACTTTGGAACTGCCGGTTCATTCCTCGATTAAATTAAATTGAACATTTTTAGCAGGTGTGTAAAATTTATTGTCTTGTACAGATGCAAAGCAAGATCGACAGCTTTTTGTGACCTCAGGCCAATGCAGACCCAATCAGCGATACTTGACTGTGCAGACTTTAATTGAGATTGATCAGTCTCTGCGCATACCACTGTCTATCTATACTTTAATCAGAACTGCAACTGGAGTTAGAATGTATATGGCACGCTCCAGAATCACCTGATGCCGGCATATTTTGTATTACCATTCAAAAGTGGATATGACATGACACGCTCCGTGTACAGCAGAAAATTGCTCGGCCATACATCAAATAATGAATTAAACTTGCCTTTTTTTTGTTAATGTGTTGGTAAAGCTATACTCACACGTATAGATTGAGAAGAGTTTGAAGAATATTAAAATTCTTTTGATTTTCGCTAACTGCTTTCCATAAATCATATGTTCTTTTCTTCTTCACAACAACAATACAATGCAGTTTGAAGGTTCAATTTTGATCTGTTGCTGTGCTAAGCAAACCAAATTATACCAACACATGCAAATTTCAAATCAGTTAAATTTGATGCGTCGCCATGCGCCATAAGTAAAAATATTTGTTTTTTGTTTTTGTGTGTTTCTTTCTCCATGTGAAATTGTTTCTAATTTCTGTTTGGCTTTTTTTTGTGGTAATAATCACATAATATTTTGTTTAATGTTGTTGTTGTTGTTAATTAATATTTCTAATTTGTTTGAAGTCAAATTTAAGAAAAATCAGTCATTCTCCTTTCTCGCCTAGGCTGATTAATAATTAATGATAATCAAAACAATAATGATGTTATTACAGTGGTTGGTGTGTTTCTGTTTTGTTTTATCCACCTTTTTTTGTTGTTGCTTAAAAAAACATTGATTGTCTCAAACACTAAGAGTCAAACATATTAAGTTTGTCACCTACAACAACAACATCATCATTATCATTATCGGGTCCTTTTTTTTAGTTATTGTTTTTAATTTTGGTATGTTTCTCTTGCTGTTGTAGTTGTTGTTGTTGCTGTTAATGGTGACTTTCTTTCTTTATTCCTTAAGGTTATACGACAAGGTATGCCGTTTGTTTGCTTCTTTGTTGCTTGACATCATAATGTCGTGTTGTTTTTTTGTTATCGATGAGTAAATTATGTTTTCATGTTTTATTTTCTTTCTTTATTACATACATATGTATGTATTCTCCTTTGAGTGTGATGGAGTTAATAGTTGTCTTTTTATATTCGTATGTTGTTGTTGTTGTTGACCTCTTGTTAACATCTATACTTTAACCGTTTTAATGGGACTGTGTGTGGTCGAACTGTGTTTGTCATTATTGCCCTTTTTTCCATACGGTTTTGATTAAGAGATTCGTTATTTGTTATTGTTGTTGTTGTTGTATTGAATAGTAGGTGTTGGAAATGTTGTCCAGAGAAATTATTATTTGATAGAAGAAGAAAAAGGTGCGACAACAATTAACATTAAAGGGAGAGATAAGTAAAGTAACTCAATACGAATTAATGTTGAAATGTTGCTCGAATTATAAAATTAAAAGGGAAATTTAGTAACAATTTACTCCACTATTCACACTATTCAGCGGATAATGATCAGAATGGTATAGGACTGTATCAGGAGTTTTTATCACGTTACGTCTTACTTTCCTGAAGATTTAATAATAAGATGATACTGATCAATCATAGTAATGCCATGCAATAATTTAGCAAAAAATTACTTTTAATGCCACCAAATGCACGGTTTTTCAAATAGATATTCGACTTTGGCGTTGATTTAACTCCTTGTATTGCGGGGTAGTTGTAATTTAGTGCAAAAATTGCTTCATCACGTGTCGTTTAAGCGGCAATAGCCTAATATTTTGGATGCTTAAAATACTCCGCATTACTGGCTCCTAATGATTTTACAAATTCTTTTACAGTTAAACAACAATGTACATGGCGTAATGCCTACAATTATACATCAGCTAAGATAATGTACTGATCGACCAGAGCAGTATTTGTGCTTCAACTCGGGCACAAACTATCGAAATTAAAAACATTCTGTATAACCAGCGGTGGGCAATCAATGTTGTTCAGTTCCACTTTTTAAGATTTTGTTGATGTAATATAATGAAATATAAGTTCTTAAGGCCACAAACCAATAAAGATTGCTCTTTATAATGTTTTTTTTCTTAATTTTAATTCTGATTCCAATTACTTACAGTATCACCATATTTTTGCTGATCAAAAATTCTCCTTTAAATCCATTAAAACAATGCTGCTGCGTAGAATTTCCTTTTTAATTGTTGAATATTGAATATTATTTATTTTTAGATTTTTCACAACACATAGAAATATTAAAAAAAATTAATTTTTCTTTTTCCTATAAAGTTATTATTCTACAGAAAGAATTATATCGTATTTTGCATGAATATTATTTTATAATTCTTTTTTTCTATTATTTTTCATAACCTCAATGACATATACAAACATAATTACATAGAGAGAACTAGAACCGTTATTCCATTGCCATACATTTCAACCACACACATACATACATACGTTGTTATGAAATTTTTTTTTCAATAATTTTTGCTATTTGAATTTAAAATATTTTCCTTAAGCACTTTTGTATATGTTTTGTTAATGTTGTTATTTTAATGTAGTTTTTATGATTACAAAATAGTTAATGAATGTGTTTTGTTTTCTTCATCGAGAAATAATCCGTTGCGCACGGGTTAAAACGTATACAGCTTTTGTGATACTAATACGTAAATCTCATGTACAGACTTAACGGTTACTTTTGGTGTAAAACTAAACTAAACAATAACAATAGGAACTAAAACAATAGGAGGCTCCACCTACAAAACAAGAAATTAAAAACAAAACAAAAGAAAAACCCAAAATAAAAAACAAAATGCTTTAATACAAGAGAAAATGAAACTAAAAAAAAAAACAATTCACCAAGAAGAAGGGATTCAAATAACAACACAAAAGCATTTTTTACTTTTTTTTATTTTTTGCTTTAGCCACCCGCATAAATACTAAACAACAACAACAACAGCTGAGAGCACAGTTAAAGAGAATTTAAAGCACAACACAAACTCCAATTCCGTTACACTACTCCAATGGCAAGCGTACTTCAGTAACAACAACAACAATTTTTAATACATACACATACTTATGCATGTACACATCTATACATAAATAAACAGGCAAACTTATGCTTAAACACCACACTAAACATGAGTAAACAAATGTATGTGCAATTATATGTATATATTTATGTTGTATGCTGAAATTTATATACAAGAAAAGAGCTACTGAGGTTAACACAGTGTTGGCTGTAACTGTGTATTCTGATTGGTCGGATAAAATTTGAAATGCATTGTTAGCATGCATACACTCTCAGGTTGTTGTACATGTTTATCCATTCAACAAAATGTATAAGTGTTAATTAAAAGAGAACTAAAGAGAGAGAGTGAGAGATGTAAAGAGAGCGTGAAAAGCATGAGAGTAATTCCATAGTAAATGAAATGTTTACAAAGTTTGTTTATTTATTAATGTCTGTCTAACTGTTATAAATGCATTGTTGTTGCTTTAGTGTTAATATAATTAATTAAAGCTGTTGTTTTTGTTATTGTTGCTTTAAATTGTAAACACACTTCAATCACTCATTGAATTGTATTTGTAATGATTTTTATTGGATACTCGTTTGTTGTTTTAAACAAAATCGTTATATTGTCTTTGGCTTTTCTTTCCTTGTTCTCTGCAAGAGAGTAAGTTTTTAATTTTATGTTTTTGTGCTTTATTACGAAAAAAAAAAACACATTTTGTTGCTGTTGTTGTTGTTGCTGTTAATTAATATGTGAGTATAGAAAATGATAATTATTGAAGAGCGCCTATTTCTTATTGTGATTAATTTTTCGTTTTCTCTAATTTTTGTTAAAAAATAAAAAAATAAGAAAAAAAATAAAATTCAATTTTTTTAATGATAAAATGTGTTAAAGATATGTAAACTAAACAAAAAAAAAAAACACAAAAAATAGAATCAAATAAACCTTCAATATTAATCCGCTCTTAAACTCTAAACACCGTACGGCTGTAATATTTAGCAACCATTCGTTCAACATAACGGTTGTAACGTTGCACCAGTGAATCCATTTGCTTGTACAGTGGTTAGTAATTGATTTGCTGTAGTTTTTATATACTTTCTGGCATGAATAACTCAGGCAAGGTGAATAGTAAATTCACTAAAATGTGATGAAAACTATGTGGGACTTTTAATATAAAATCCTTCGCTTAAGGAGACACGAAATTTAAAATCAAAACCGAAAGACAGGATAATGAAAAATAAACAGTCGTAAACCAATTGGGGAAAATTTGGGCTACTTGTCCGATAGATTATGGTTAAGTCTCGGAGTAACAAGAGGGAGGCACTGTTTGGCAGTGATTTGAGTTATGCATCGGACTATTCAGAAGTACTAGACTTCTAACCGGGTACTGTATACCCAAAGAACACTCTGAGGAGAACACATACTTGGAACCAGAGATCAGCAATAAGTATTCAAAAAGATTAGTAGAATCGAATCCTACTCCTAATTTCTGATACTTATACGCAATCATACTTATTTTAATATCATGGAACCTCTACTCATATTTAAAGTTTGAAGTACTCATCGTATTCATACTTAACAACACGTTTGATGTTATTGATTTCGACTCTCCATAACTCAACATACATATACACGAAGCACAAAATAAGTATGAATCGCGTACGAACACTAAAGTATTTACATATGTACATACTTCAAGGTTGTGTGTTTGCTCTGCTTGCTGGTCTGTCTTTTTTGCTTATGTGTGTTTTTTTTCTTTTTTTTTTTGTAACTGCAACAATAACTAAGACCGTAAATTTTGATGAATGATTCCAGTCACTCGCACCATTTCTCAGTATTTTTCTAAAGTTATGAATCTAAATGAGTAGGCTTATGAATCCAATATATTTCGAATGGTATGAGTTTGATGTCAACGTTGTACGCATACTCATTGCAACCTGTACATATAAATCAACGTTGTAGTGAGTACGAATGAATCAGAGTACATAGTTAAATTTCAATATTGTGACTCACTTATATTCAAAATTCCATGAGTCCTTATGAGTAGCAAAAAACGATTCATTGCTGATCTTTGATGGATACATGCTGAACAGAATTTGCATTAAAACTATCAAGATTCGATTTAACCTAATCTAACATAACACAATCTGTTGCTCCCCTAATATTAAAACTCAAAAGGCATTATTTTTTATGCTGTAGAGTACTTTTAATATTCGTTCTCTACTCTATTATTCAGATTTAGTTTAATTTCAGCCTTGTCGAGTTAAGTATGAAAGAAACCCCCTTAAAGCACAAAAAAACAGAAAAAAAATTCCAAAAAACACACGTAAAGATAAAAGCTGTTAATCTTTACGACCGCCCAGTGTGAAGACCAATTAATTGCGTAAATTACCAGAGATTATGACGATGCCACAAGTCACACTTTGTCTTACAATGAAACAGAAACAAAAAAAAAACCAAATAAAAAAAGCCAAATAAAAAAAAAAAACTAAAAGCTATAGTTTTGATTTTGGATAATTTATTTAAACAAATTTGAAAAAAAAAACAAGAAACCAAAAAAAAAAAAAGGAAAAAGAACACTGAAAACATATTTTCGATTTTTTCTTGTTTCTACTACGTGTGTGATTAATTTATGGCGTCAGTATCATTGACAGGCATTAGTCATGTTAAAGCTTCACAAGAAATTAGAAATGGAATCAAAACGAAAAAAAAAGATCCAAAAAAATTTTTCTTTTTTTAATTAAAAAGAAAAATAGACCAACACCACGACCAGACCACACGTAGAGGCCACCCGAGAAATACATTTGTATGTGTTTGAGTTGTAATGAGTTTATAACTCAGAAAAAGAATTTCGTAATTATTTATTGGCAAAATGAGATAATTTTGGCATACATTTTAGGAATAAAAAAGCCGGAAAAGTAACGCAATTGCCAGGAAAAACATTTTTATGTATGGATGTAGGCAGTTGGATGGAAAGAAGACCAAACAAGGATTTCTAAATTGTAATAATGTATGCCATTAGCAGTTCTTCTTTCAATCTACTCCTTTGAGATGAGTTATATCTGGTATAGTACCATTCAAATAAGAAAAGGGATATCGAACATACGAAAGCTTGACAATGCTCTATTGTTTCGATGTTTGTTTCAGCGCATGTCCTGCATTCATCATTTTCCACCACCACACCAATATGGTTCAGATGTACATGTACGTGTACGCTCACTAGTGTATTCAGATTAGAGATCAGCAATGAATCGTTCTTTCGCTGGCCTACAGGCAATGTACGACGCGAAATGTTAAATAAAACCGACTTTAATTCAAGACAAAATCGTTTGTAAACTCGCCTTTAGCTGTGGATCAGCAATGAATCTTTTTTTCGCTACTCATAAGCACTCATGAAATTTTGAATGTAAATGAGTCAACAATATTGAAATTTAACTACGAACTCTGATTCATTTGTACTCACTACAACGTTGGTTAATAAGTACAGGTTGCAATGAGTATGGGTGCAACGTTGACATTAAACTCATACCATTCGAAATATGTTTGATTCATAAGCCTACTCATTTCGATTCATAACTTCGAGTGACTCGAATCATTCATCAAAATTTACAGTCTTAGTTATTGTTGTATTCACAAAAAAGGAAAACAGACACATAAGCAAAAAAGACAGAGCAACAAGCAGTGCAAACGCACAACCTTGTAGTAAGTATTTTAGTGTTCGTACGCGTTTCATACTTATTTTGTGCTTCGTGTATATGTTGAGTTATGGAGAGTCGATCTCAACAACATCATACGTGTTGTTAAGTATGAATATGATAAAGACTTCAAACTTTGAATATGAGTAGGGGGTTCCATGATATTAAAATAAGTATGAATGCGTATAAGTATCAGCAAATTATGAGTATGATCTGATCTCTGCTTGTAATTAAAGTTCCCATCCCGTCTGGGATATAATTTTATTCTCAAATTAATTTTTTTAATTCCTTTAAAACTATAAAACAATGACATCTTATTTACGGCTCATATCAGGTGCCATCTTTACATATTAGTTCTTAGAAATCACACCCCGTATGCCATTCATCTTATCTTTAAGCGCCAAAGGGAGTATCCTTTGAAAATAAGTGTACAAGTGTGTACATGTCATAAATCATGTTCATCATCATAAGGTCCAAAGAAAAAAAGTGACCCCAGGTGTATATTAAAATGAAAATTAAATGTCGTTATTATCACCTCAGCTCCATCAAAACTGAAATACAAGTTCAACATTTTCTGTTGAGAAGCTATACTAAAAGGAAATTCGTATTCTTGTTGCCACCGAATCCTAATAATAAAAAATAATCATAATTTATAAATAAAATAATAATAATTTAACGCAATAAACAAGACTAAAAATGTATGTAAAAAAGATGAAGAATCGAAAAATATTGTGCATCGAACACGGATGTTTAAAGTTAATGCTGACACATAAAATTATGATGATGACAGCCTAAGCGACAAGAGAAGAGAGACGGACGCTGCTCATCAGTATTAATGAAATGTACAAAGAAAGATACAGATGGGAGAGGTGAGTATAGCTGCGCAGTCTTCCTATCCTTAAGGGAAGTTAATCAGAGAGTGGAATTCATTATGGAATGACTGCCTGACAGTCTGCGCTTAAAGTTCTGTTTAAAATAAATGGATTTCTGTGAAAAAAGCAATGAACAGCGGACAACGGACAACGAACAAATATTGGCACAACAAAACACAGATATTTGAAGTTCAAATTGCCCCTTTTTGGTATGATGAACAGCAAACATTTAAAACAAATTGAACAACATTTTGAACTTTAGGAGCAACCAGCCCGCCAAGCATTGCCTTCGATGCCGATAGAGAGAGAGAGAGAGAGTGTGTGAGGCAGTGAGGAGTAATTTCCAAAAATAACAAACACACAGTATCTTTGAAACTAGAAATTGTGGTGTGTAAATATGCCGGCAGCTATAAAATTAAGTGTGCATCAACAACGATTTCAAACACGCGTTCTTAGCCATTATGACACGCAATATTTGGCCAATGTTAACAACATTAAATCTCACACGTCTGGTACTGCCTGGTGCTTGTTGGTGCTAAAATACGATCAGCATCCTGCCATTTAACAAACAATACAGAGGAGACGTGATCTTCGATGATCGATTTTTGTCGCCATTGGTGACAATAATTACAGAGCAAGCAGCGAGAGGCTTGTTTAAACAAAAACCTTTTTTATTGCCCTCAAGCTGCTAAATAACCAACTGCATCATGCAACAAACAATTGGTCTTCTTCTTTATTTCATAAATTATTCCTGCAACACCACACTAAAAATTAAAAACGCCAACAACAATACAGAACAGAAACAACAGAAAGAAGTTTTTTAAATAAAAAAAAAAACACAGAAAAAGTGCTTTACACAATACATGCTTGGAATTTCTCACGGCCATTGACATTGAGTTTTCGACACACACACACACACACTTACTAAGAAACAGGCATATGGCCATCGGTCCACGTTGTGTTTGATGAAGATCCCTCAGTAGGCGGAGTCCACCTATCAAGGGTGCTGTCAACTAATGTACGAAATGCAGTTAAAAGCTCAGGGCTATTTAAACAAACCAAAATCAAATTCATCAAATTATAATCGAACATCATACGTGTGTGCAAGTGTGATTATTACTAAGGATCTGTGTGTGTGTGTGTGTGTGTGTGTATTGCAGCAAACAGTTGCAACAAACAGTAGCTGAAATTGTTTTTCAAAACACGCTATAATATTGAACAGAATTGTTTTAAAAATGTTGTTCATTTCATTTGATTACTTTAGTTACTTAGGATATTTGGAATTCAAGCGTTGCAAGACCAATATTCCGTGACTGTCATAATAGTGTGTAAAACTATAGAGGACATGGAATTGTACTTGCGTAGCAAGTATTTGGACGGTTGATTTGCTTCCAAAAAATGGGTACAAAGTCGCCAAGACTCACTTAATTGGGCAGTCAGGATTACGACCTATTTGCACGCATCATCCATGTAGGGTGTGTGTTAAATGTATCCATCATTAGTGACGGGAGTAACTATTTGAAGTCGAATTTTTACCAGATTAAGTTGCCAAATGAAATATTTTTTTCATATTTAGTTTTGTTTGAGATGTCTGACCTGTTTGTCTCACCCAAATCGAATCAATCATTAAATCCATGATGCTAATCACCAAGAACAGTTAATCAGGTATTGTTAGTTACTTCCTAGAACGTAAGTGCTTACCTGAGCTTAGATTTAACAAAGCTGCCACTACCTTCTATAATATAAAGACTCTGATGGAAATCCAGCCCGCGATTCGATTGCTAAGAGCATATCAGCATGCCCATGCAATTCGACAGGATATGCTGTCACCACCACATCTGTTTAGAAAAACATGTACCTTACTTGTCTTGCATAGCAAATCAGCTGATCTGGACTGCTTAAAATGTTATGAGCATTTTTGTAGACCAGTGTACCACCTGATGATGATTTGCAACAAACTCAATTCGCAATTGAAATACACATTTTTCGCTATGTACCGCATACCTTTAAAGACATTGTTTAAACAGGCAAATCAAAATCAAAATCAAATGAGTCCAGTTTTTTTCGGCCAAGAATCAATTTAAAGGCGGTTGAATACAACAAAAATATACTTAAACTTGCACGTATAGGTGTTGTAAGAAAAAAAAATTCCATTGCCATTTAGAAGGCAAACCCATTATTTGCTTCTTGACAGAAAAACAAAAATGAATACAATGTAAGAAGACCAGAGCCAGAGATAGTTTTCTTTCTTTTAAAAGTTTAATTTTATAAATTTTCTTAACTGTCAGTGGCCTTAAGATAAGATAAGCAGCCGTCCGGTAAAACAAAACGATCATTTTAAATTTTAATTTGATTTCTTATTTCTTAAAAAGTTATTGAAACTGTGTGTGTGTATGTAATCAAATTGCGATCGCAATAATATTTTAATAATCTGATGATGGGGCTGCAGTCTTTATTATTTTAAATGAAGTTTATTACGCTTCAACGTCATTGTAATCAGGCATGCCATGATCGTATAATTTTGCAAACTGGTCTATAAACAAATAATTCTAAATTAGTCCAGGGACCACCCTGTTGTTGCAAAGTATTATTACATTTAACCAGGATTCCCGCATTCACATTCATTTATAGTATAATGCATTGGGAAGATTTATGCCACCATCTATGTCTGTTGCCATCAAGACAAGAAGATAACAAATAAATTGATGGCTATGAGAAATGCAATGGGCTACTGTTGAAACAAACCAAACCAAGCCTACTTAACCAGCCAGGTCTTTTGTACATGTAATCATAGCGGCTTAAAGTTAATAATCGTTGATTAGAGTTAAACAAACTGTTATTAAGCACTTTATTTACTCAAACAGAACAGAACAGAAAATAGTTTTTGAACACAACAATCAACTCAAATCTATTTTTATCATTTCCAGTCACTGACTTGGTCAGTTACAAAATGAAAATGAAAACAAAAGAAAACACTTTTGATTTCATTGCTTGCATTAGCGCGTGCTAGCCTCCTGCGCTTTTAATATTCTGCACAGTCTTCTGTCTTCTGTCGTCTGTCGACTGTTCTTTGTAGCCAAAGACAACCAACAATCCTTCCACAACAGGTGGAAGGAAGCACACACCAAACAACAATTAATTGTTCTTTTTCGCTGGCTTCTCTTAGCCCCACCATTCGTCGTTGTCGTCGTCATTGTCGTTGTCGTTTTTACTCTCAACACTTTTCCTTACAGCGTTTCGTATAAAACAGTTGTTTTGGAGCAGATGTCTTCAGTGTCGCATATGATTTTATGCTGCTGGTCTGTGAATCATATTGTAAAAAGGGAGGCTGTAAATAAAAAAACAAACAAAACAAACAAAACGATCTTGTAACCGTGTTCTATGTAGTCATTATGATTTTAAGCCTGGCTTACAGAATTTATGTACACACATATGTACGTGCTTGGCATACTACAATTACATTATGAATGTACAAGAGTTACATGGGCTTGTAATATTGCCACGTGCCTCGAATAAAAAAGTGGACATTTTTTATGGTCAAAAATATCAAAAAAAAAAAAAACAAGAGTGTTAGGATATTGATGGAACAAGTTAAGCCTTCAGATAAAGAGCTTTCTTCCAATTCTTCCGGTTATTTGATAAGTACATTAACTTAAAGCCATTCTTCTATAGTGTTGACTTGATTATGCCGTGATTGGCAGCCTTGAAAATATTTTTTTAATAGCTCGTTCATCACATAATTTAAAGATTTACTGAAAGTACGAATGATGATACCAGTAGGGGAAGAACTACAAAAATATTTTGAAGCAATCCTAATGGGGAGAGAACCATAGGTACTTCAAAACTAAATAAGAGCGAGCCTACTCACGGGACGACACTCATACTCCCATAGATGTACATCTGAACCAGAGATCAGCAATGAGTATTAAAAAAGATGAGTAGAATCGAATCATACTCATAATTTCTGTTACTTATATGCATTCATACTTATTTTAATATCATGGAACCTCTACTCATATTCAAAGTTAGAAGTACTCATCATATTCATACTTAACAACACGTATCATGTTGCTGTTAATTTCGACTCTCCATAACTCAACATATACACGAAGCACAAAATCAGTATGAATCGCGTACGAACACTAAAATACTTACTACAAGGTTGTGTGTTTGTTCTGCTTGCTGCTCTGTCTTCTTTGCTTATGTGTCTGTTTTCTTGTTTGTAAATGCAACAACAACAAAGATGAATGATTCGAGTCACTCGATTTTTCTAAAGTTATGAATCTAAATGCGTAACCTTATGAATCAAACATATATTCGAATGGTATGAGTTTGATGTCAACGTTGTACGCATACTCATTGCAACCTGTACTTATAAATCAACGTTGTAGTGAGTATGCGAAAAAACGAATGATCTCTCGTTACAATACACGATACGGAACTTTTGTGGACTAAGGCGATTCATTCTTAATGAAAAGTTCGACCGGAAGGCTAAACTTTTGGTTGAATCGTCACTGCTCTGTCTGTAGTGGATGTTTTATTTCTTTTGATAGGTTTCTCTTTTTAGGAGGAACCTGTTTACAATCACCACATGGTATATTTTACGAAAGACGTTACCTTTGTCCTTTAATTGCATGACCCGCATGCCATTGCCTTATTAGGACTGCTTTAACTGTGGATCAGAAAATGAGATCGATTTTAGGGGCTTGTTTTGTATGTCGTTTATAAGAGTGCATACGTCCTATCAAGCCCTTGTTGAAATAAACACTTTTTAGTTGCCATAGGAGGCATTCAAGTATCAAGCTGTGGAAAATATGTCACTTTATCTCATCTCTGTAGATTTTATATACCGGGAAAGAAGTCAGCACTTAGTAGAGTGTCGTTGTAAAGTATGTGTGGTTGTTATTCACAAATAGAGGAATTTATTTCTACGCTGCACGCATGTTCCGAGGAGGAATATTCATATTTCAGCCCCATTGTTCATAAGGAAAATGTTTTTCCCTTAAGCGGTTGTTACACTTGCCAACTTCGCCTGCAAACACGACCTGATGAGAGCGAGTGTTTTGCAATTACTCTATTTAGTCAAGTTTATCAAACATCAGAATACAAGCAGTTACTGAATATTGAAGTTCTTATGAGTTCGTATGAGGGCGCGTGAATTAATTTCATTTTTCATGCCATAAAGAGGATGAATGCCATCATCAGAGTTTTGATCGTACATAAGTAAGAATAAGAATCAGCTGGACGGCAACAAGATTGGAAATTTAACGAGTATACCATTAAGGAGTTACCGTTGTCCTTTTAAATACGATAAATGGTGTGGCAATCAGTACCAAATTATTATTAAAGTAAAGAAATACCGATCGATTGTCGTCAATATATAACGTAAAACAAATAAGCAGGAGTACAAAGTGAAATAAAACAATGAAAATCATAATGAAGAGGCGGAGCAGCAGTAGCTTACAAAAGAGGCCAACTGCAAATGGCAAAATGTTGTACATTTTAACCCAAATGTAAATGACTACAATGGCGATGACAATGGCGATGACGATGATGATGACAATGAAGAAAAAGTTTTCACCTGATCAGCCCGCATCAAATGTAAAGTACTGGGTGAGTGAAGCAAAGCAAAGAACGTCAAGTACTAATGAAAACATAATTTAGAACAAAAAGACGAACTGTTTTCTCAATGTTTTGTAATTTAACAAAATAATTTAATGTCAGAGAGAGAGGTATTTAAAATGCAAAGCAAACAAACAATTGTTGAACATTGAATATGGAATGGAGACTATCAGCTGGAATATTTCGTTTCCAAATGGCTGAAGACGTTAGCGAAGATAGGTTTTCTTAAGTCTGCTTGAACCCTTTAATCCCAAAATAAGATGGTACACATTACATGGAATGGAATAACAGGAAATGATGGACATTTTACGGCTTATAAGCACTTTTCTTGAAACGTTTACACTTGACATATCAGCGGTACAATATGAAGATACATGTTTTGTAATGTCTAAACGTTTTTTTCTGTTTTTTTTTTCAAAATTATCACATTTATACAGGCAACAACTACATGATGAAATGAATGAAACATTTTTTTAATTTCTAAACAAAAAAACCGAAATAGAAATTGAAAAAAAGTAGCAAAAATGGCTGTGAAATAAAAACTTATGAAAATTTAAATTTCGTTGCGATATTTTTATACGGGCGACACAAGAAATGTGTAAAAATGGAATGAATTTTAATGACAAATAACGAATTAAAAACAAAAACAAAAACACTAAAATAAATACAACAATAATAAAAACAACATAGAATTATTAACAACAATCAATTCTTGTTGTTGCTGGGAAAACATTTAAATAATGAGCACTAGCCATGACCATAAGGTGATCTGTTAAAATTAAAGAAAATTGTTTAGAAAAATAAGCGGAAAATAGTTGGGACACTGGACGGTCTCTCGCCTGATGCTTAGTTATTCGACAGGATGCCTAATCAATATCAATAGCAACCAATTTAATCATCATTCTAATTTCCCGGATGGACTTTCTACTTCAAATGGAACCACATTGTGCAGATACTCGTGTTTGGACTACAGGGATTGCTCTAAACATGCAAATGGAATGGAACTGGGCCTTTGTATAGAAGAACCAGAAATTAAACTTTGCCTCAGGCTAATTATTATTTGATAAGCTAGAGAGAATTGAGGTTGTAATCTTGACTGCAGGATTTTAGTGACTAATTATGTATGTTATGTACCTTTCACTATAAATTGCTAATCCTATGTTCTCTTAAAAAAAAAAACTGTAAAAAGTTCTTTTAATTGTGTTCGGTAGTGCTCAACTTGCAATTAAAGTTTCAAAATTTAGGCCCTCATAATATTTTATGGTCTATTCGATTATTATTTGGTTACAATTGAAATTTCCAGCGGCGGGCGTATTAGTTCCATTGCATGAGAAATTAGCATAACTGTGCACTGATTGTGCCTGATTTCGATTGATTTCTAATATAAAGGACAACATGCGGCTGTAGTAGCTTGTCAAAATTGTTTACCTATTGTCCCAATAGAGAGAGACTCATAAATTACTCAAGTTAGTTGGCCCTTAACGACCTTGTTTTGGTTCGTTTATGGGCTACACATTGTGGTTATAACGACAAACAAATAGTAAACAAACGAACGGTAGAACCAACCTCTCACTTACCATTACAAAATTAATTCGTAATGCTGCCAATTTGTTTTAAATATTTTTCGTATTTCAAGAGTTTTTTTGCAACAAAACAAAAAAAAATACAAATAAAAAGGGAAAGAAATTAAATATTTTTGTTGAGTTTTATTGTGTTTTACTAGTCATTACCGATTACAGTGACAATGGCGTTGAAGTTGAACGTACGACAGCGATGTTCGTTCGGACCTAACAAAAGCTGCAATGCAAGTATCCTCTTGTCCTCTTTTTGTTTCATTCTTTTGTTGACGATCGTTCGGTTCGCAAACGCCTTTTGTTTTTTGGGGGATGCTGCAACCGAATGCTGCATCGCGAATGCGTATGATAAAGCAATGTACTCAGTATTAAGCAACGGATGTTTAACTATGTATTGTTTATCATTTTATTAATGATTTTGTGTGCATGTGTATTAGTTTCTTCCTTTTTTTTTTGTCGGGTAATTTGTATTGCATTCGTTAGAAGCAATGTTTTCAAAGGCTGGATAGCTGGCTGACTTGACTGGCTGTATGTTTATGTATGTTTGTATAATAATACATACATACATACAATATAATAGAATGCTAATTTTTAGTTGCTGTTTCTGGCCTTCGATTCATAATAAACAACAATAACAACAGCAACAGCAACAAACAAATGATAACAAATGAAATCAAAAAATGAAAAAAAAACCAAAACAAATTGCAATTGCCAATCATCCATAAATAGTTGTCAGACAGACAAACATTGAAGTGGTAATCGAACGTGGTGGTAATCGAACGTAGTGGTGAAAATCTATCGAATGATACCCGCTAATAAATTAAACATTTTGACACTTTTTTTAATGGGCAAAATCATAAAATTCGATTTGATTTGATTTGAATGCTCATTTAGATGCATAGACTGTTATAAATACACACATGTAAACTTATGTATATGAATGCACAGTCGACAGTTATAACGATAAACGCGTTTATTTTGTAAATTTATAATCTTTAAGTAGGTTTTCTATTTTTATTTTTTAAAAAAAACTTTATAAATAACAAGAGATTGAGGGCTTTGACTAGTTTTTTTTTTAACACTTTTGCATTTAAATGTTTAATTATGATCAAAATAAATAAATTATTTATTTTTAAAGGCATTAAATTGTTATTTAAAGTGCAAGAATAATTAATGGCTGTACGCCAATAATCCCGGATTTTCTTTTAGGTGATTAAGTGATTTATTATAAACTAAACTAAACAAATTAAATGCGTATTACAAACACTCGTGGGCAAATTAATAAGGACATCAATATGACACTTATGGATTTGATCAGAATGTACGAAAAAAGAGAAAATTCCTGGTAAGTGCAATTACATACTTATCAGTGCAGTTACTTATCAGGACATACTTTCTGATCAAAGTCACCGTAGTCTAGTTGGTAGTGTGTTGGCATATTAGACGTAAGGCGACGGTTGAAACCCCAGGTCAGACATCAAATCGAATATATGAAAATATTTTTTCGGCGACTTCCCCTCAGCAGATTTCTGGCAAGAACTCTGTTAGTAAATAAAATTGCCCTGAAAAGTTTCTGAAAAATCTGTCGTTCGGAGTCGACTTTAAACTGTAGGTCCCGCACACAACATAAGTGGTGTGAGAAGCTAGGTCGTCATCCTGACTGAAGGGTTGTAATGACCAATTATGTAAATATGTATGTATGTACTAAATGTGCCTATTATTTTGAACATGACTGTATGTACAAAAGTGCGTATAAAGTATGTGATTAAATTTAATTTATGATATGACTGCCACAAAGTAAGATGCAATAATAGTAAATGCAATGCAATTCAAGTATTATAAAAATAAAAGAACCGTAAAAACATACAGAAAATCGTTTTAAAAAAGAGTTCACTTCTATATTTCTTTAGTGTTCTATTTGCTAAGATATTTGCCTCTAAAAAGGTTAAAAAATAAGGCAAACTTGTTCCCTTAGGCCAGCATTTAGGTCCATTCCCTAGAGCAAAGCTACCCAATTCCAAAATAATTCTTGCTATTGCAGCAATCCTTATATTAGAGAGCTCGGAGAAAGATAATGAGAGCTCAAAAACAAGAAAAGACACTGACACATACGGTGAAAGACAATTTCTTCCTTCTACTCAGGTCCACAGCTCCTGTAGAAGCCATTTAACAGAATGCCAAGTCTTTCGGCATGCCTACCAAAACTACAATGACCTGTAACAAACCTCTATTGTGCGATGGATGGCCATGAGATTTAAAGACAGAAGTGAGTCGATTAATCTAACTTGAGCTATCCTGTAAAATGAGTGGATAATATCCAATTTAACTGAGGCAATCGGAATACCTATGCCCTGTAACATGTCAAAGATTACGAACTTCGTATCGGCTCTGGGCAGCTCATCACCAATGCAATTTCCAACGATATCCCTATGCCCCGGAGTCTATGGCGTTAAAAACTCTACCAAAACTGATGCAATCGATCGAGGTAAACGATAGCCAAAACAAGTTTACCGATAAGTCAGTTTTTGCTATAGGTTCTGTAGAATTGGCTGTACAAGCTGCCTCCAAATTGACACAATTAGACGGAATAATTGCAATTACCAAGAAGATTTAAAATTATTTGAATAATAATGCACTTTTAAACGTTCCATTCCTTTGTCCCTAGCATGTGTACTTAAAGAAAAAGCATGCAATTAAAATTTTTTATTGGAATTAAAAAACAAAAATCATTGAAATCTGTGCCTCCTATTTGACATGCTGGGGCTTTCCTTGTATCTTATTTCGTTGCTGACAACTTAATTGTTTTTGTGAACTCACGAAAGAAACAGAAAATTAAGACACAATAACTGCCAATGATACCGCAGATGATCACAAAAATGCTCATCGAATAATACGACGACGATACAGTCGACAACTCAATTTAAGTTTCATGGTTTAAGCAGAAATTCATTTGCGGTTGGGGACATCAACGAACCCAGTCATCAGTGATTTTCAAATAAAAATAATGGGGATTATGATGCTTTGCCTCACTATCTGTCTGTCTGTCTGTCTGTCTGTCTGTCTGCCTGTGTGTATTTTTATTCGTGTACTTTTCTTAATAAAACAGCACCGTTTATAGCTTAGCTTAGCACAAACACACAAAAACAATATATTGATGCACAACAGAGAAGAGCCTTCCTTCCGCATGTCACAAGTGTATCAAGATTTTGTTTCATTACGTTCGGTTAGGTGCGACCAGACAGTATGGAGTCGTCACAATTTCAAATTCGAAGGAATCTCTCGCTTGGCTTTACTCTTGCTTTTGAGTTTCGCAACAAATTGAATTTATTTGATTTCGTATGGTTTGTTTATATTGAAGCTTCTTCAAATGGCCATTTCCCATTTTAAATACGTAAATACGAGTGTGATCTGGTGAATATTATGTGAGCTGAGTAAGTGAGTGAGTGGTGGTGGAGTTGGTGGTGATGTTGATTTCGATCAGTGAACAGAACAGCATGAAGTTTTCAAGCTTTTCTAGCACGACTCACATATAAATTTTCTTCAACAAAAATGCCAAACATGTTGCAACACAACCAAACCAAACCATGCCAAAGTAAAGCAATGCTGTGCTGGACTCTCTGGTACTGGGGTCTCTATCAGATTCTAGTGTGTGCATGAGTGTGTGTGTGTGTGTGTCTTTATAGGCTGGCGAAACAACTCTATTTAAGCTGTGAAGTGCTTAACACATTATTGCGTTTGTCCAAGCAAGCAACTAACCAACCGATGATGACCCAATAGGTGTTTATGTCAATTGTTTGCTTTTTGCTTGGCTGCAACAACAACAATAACAATAACAACCACAATGGCAAACAAACGGCAATTCAATGGCCAATTTTTATTTCTATTTCAAGCAACAACCATTTGATAGACGATTGTTTCTTAAGAAATCAATTTAAATGAAAATTCATTGGAAAATTTAACATGTTTTTCTTATTTGTTTGTTTGTAGCAACAACATCAACAATGTTCTCATTTTATGGCTTACATTTCTGTTTTCATTTCTTCTTTTTGTTTTTGTTTTTACCAACAAAAAAAAACGCCAAAAAAGCTGTGTGTTAGTGCAACATTTTTGTGTATCATCAGTTTTGCATCTTTGGACAAATGTTTTGAATACGAACGAAATTCATTAGAATAATGCCAGGAATTAACTACTCAATGTTACATGTTGCTGTTATTGTTGTTGTTGTTGTTGCTGTTATTATTGTTGTGGTCCATCTCTATCTGCACATTTCAATAATGCAACATATGTTAAGTTATAGCCGTGTTGAATGGTATGTACATATAGAGAATCACCCTTTTTTTTTCTTTTGCTTTTTAAATGTTCATGCAACTATATGTTGCCACATACGTGGCATATAGTGCTTATCACTTAAGCTAAACAAATTACTGTCCCGCTCTCTCCCTCTTTACGGTATGTAGTACACGTCTGTGGCATGTGACAAAAAACAATTAAATTTAAGTGGAAACGATAAAAATTTTACAAAATTACGTATGAAACAAAAACTAAATTTCTAAACCAAAAAAGAAAAAAAGGACAACAACTTTAAAGTTATTTGCATAAATTACAAAAACAAAATTAATATGCCACATCGCATCCACCCCCTTGCTATTCGTAGACGATCGAGCCATAAACGAATGAAAACTATCAGCAGCAGTTGGAAAATATTGAAATAGTAAATGATGATGATGATGAGTCACTTTATTAATTTATTCACTTTCAAAGTTGGCACACGCTAATTGGAATAGCATCAGTGAAAATTCACCTACTTTTACTCCTTCTAAACACAAAAACTGATGTTGTGTGTTTGTTTGGTGTTGCCTGAAAGCCTTGAAGCGTGACTCAAGTCCGATAAGAACAATTGCCTTTTTAAACTGGGGTTCAGGTTCTAATTTAACAGCAGCATTAATAATAACATCTGTGTGGTCAATTGATGTGCCACAGAAAGCATAAACAAGATAAATAAACATATTACACTGAGAAAAACTGTTGTATAACAGTAAATATACAGTGATGATACCAATACAGTGATAGTTTTAAACGAGAATTTTGATCATCATTAAAAACGATATGTACATACATATGTATCAGAGGTCAGCAATGAGTATTCAAAAAGATTTGTAGAATCGAATCATATTCATAATTTTTGATATTTATACGCATTCATACTTATTTTAATATCATGGAACCCCCTACTCATATTCAAAGTTTGAAGTAGTCATCATATTCATACTTAACAACACGCGTATGATGTTATTGATTTCAACTCTCCATAACTCAACATATACACGAAGCATAAAATAAGTATGAATCGCGTACGAACACTAAAGTATTCACTAAATGGTTGTGTGTTTGCTTTGCTTGCTGCTCTGTTTTTTTTGCTTATGTGTCTTTTTCCTTTTTTGTAAATGCAACAACAACAAAGGCGAATGATTCGAGTCACTTGAATCATTTATACATATTTTTCTAAAGTCAAAGAATCTAAATGAGTAGGCTTATGAATCAAACATATTTCGAATGGTATGAGTTTGATGTCAACGTTGTACGCATGCTCACTGCAACCTGTGCTTATAAATCAACGTTGTAGTGAGTATGGATGAATCACAGTACATAGTTAAATTTCAATATTGTTGACTCACTTATATTCAAAATTTTATGAGTTCTTATGAGTAGCGAAAAAAAATACGATTCATTGCTGATCTTTGCTATGCATACATTTATAGTTTTGAAGAAATATGTGCAACTATTTCTTTCAATGTATTTCCTTTTGGCCAAATGACACATGTACGAGCATGCATGCAGTTCTAATATTCTTTCATTAGTATGCACCCATCACCCATCACCCAACGGTCGGTCGGTCGGTTTGTTATGAAACATAGACTCTTTTAGCGTTTACCAATTGGTTTTTTTTCTATTGTAATGACTTGGCATGTATTCCCATTCCAATTGTATCGTCCAACTTCAATTTCATTTAATTTATTCATCGTTCGGTAGTAATGGAACAACGAAACCATTAATAATGGACTGTAAAGCAATTTTCTACCACTAAAAACTCATTGCAATTAATATTTATCAGATCAGATGTTTCATTTGTTGTTTTTTTATTTTATTTAATTTTCTTTTTATTATTTTATTGCATTTATTTTCTTTTATAATGACAATCATAATGTATCAACGTCATCGTCATCATCACCGTAATTGATGACATTTTAATGGTAAGGACGAGTGCATAAGTGGGTGATATTTATAACCAGAATTAAATTTTTGAAGGAAACCTTTTATTTTTATAAATCCTCTTCGTAATCATTGTCGTCAATATAGGCCTTAATGCCGTGTTTACTTTGACGCCGCCAATTCAAGGGAAATAGCTTTTTCCACAGTTCATAACGTTCCGTATTGAGTCCGCCACGCATAATCAATTCATCGCCAATATCCAAATAGTATTGTTTCTTATAGCTGAAGGGACGCCAGCGTATATTACGTAGCTGTTCATCGCTCGGCTTATTGGGATCGCTAAGAGAATGAAAAGAATCCATATTTATGGCAGAGTACAATCAAAGTTCACAAATTGTAGGATTATTTACCCTTTATAAGCAAATGAGCTAAACATTCGGGTTAAAATATTCACCATGGTAGACTCATCGTCGTCCTCGGTGAACATACGACTAACAGATGGTTCCACAAATAAATACATCAGATCGTCATGATGTACGACACCTACAAGGGTATAAAAACCAAAAATCATTAAATTTTCAATTTACACGCCGGATAATCGGTTAGAATGACCAAACACCAAGTATGTATTCGTACCGTATGGACCATTTTCCGGATAATATATGTGACTCTTTTGACCCTGATAGGCAAATCTATAATAATAGACTTTCGTAGAACGGGCGGCCAAATGTACGAAACGATGAACCGAGAAGCCAGTCAGAGCATCAGAATATAATTTCGTTAGATTTTCCAAGGAATCGTGCAAACTTAAAGGCTTGTCGCCCATGTAAAAATTCCATAATTCACGACTTATATTTGCAGCTTTAGGATTTGTGTTGTTGTACAGAAAACAAATGGGAGCCACTTGATCGAAGTGATATTCGAAAGAACGTAAAAGACTTTCATTCTCCAAAATAGCTGAAATGGAAAACCTATTAACTGATCAATGTAATCGCAAAGAAACATTATAATGTGGACTTACATATAGCTGGTCCAACAAATTCATCCTTTGTCATGCCTGTTATGACTGGTATTTTCATAAAGTCACCATTTTGATAAGAGTTAACCGGATCTTCGGTAAGGAAACGTTCTTGGCCAAAGTCGCTTTCAATCACTGGCTTCCACAATATTAAAGGATTTTGTCTGCCAAATTCAAACATGCCGCTCAAAGAATTCGCATATTCAAGATAATGTTTCTGTAAAAAAAAACTTGAATTTCAATAAAAATAATCAAGTGTTGATATATGAATTACCGCTTGCAAACATTCCATCATTGGCTGAATATCTTCTTCCGGACATTTCATCAGCCTGGCTTGGCGCTGAGCCAAATACAATTGTTCTTCGGGCAATTCCCATTGCCCCGTAGCCGAACCACTCATTATAATGGCCTTGTGAAACAGATTACGTGACATAGGCGATACCATATGCAAAGTTATACTTATGGCACCAGCACCATAACCTAGTAAAGTTATGGAAGACGAGTCGCCGCCGAAACGTGAAATATGCAACTTCAGCCAGCGCAGTAACAGAACTTGATCCTTTAAACCTAAATTACCTGGAGCCTCTGGAGAGCCGGTGCTTAGGAAACCCAAGCTACCCAAACGATAATTGAATGTCACCAAGACAATGTTACGATCCATAAAATATTGTGGTCCGGCAAAATTTTTACTTTGACCCGATAGCGAATAAAATCCACCCGGATGTATAAACACAATAACCGGTTTCTTAACGTTGGGCGTATTTTCTGAAGGTAGTTCTCTGGTGTAGATATTAACACGCAAACAGTCTTCGGAGACATCTAAACTATTTAAACCGGGTTGAGGACACATGGGGCCATCTAGGGTGGCATCAAAAATATCAAACCACTGTTCCACCGGTTCTGCTGGCTTAAAACGTAAATCGCCTATGGGTGCCTTGGCATAACGTATGCCACGAAAAGCATAAAAATTTCTACCAGCCTGGGAGGTTAACAAAGTGCCACGTATTTTGCCTAAAGCCGTGGTAAGAACCAAATCAGAAAGTTCCTTATCACTGCCAATAGGTATGTCATCCGTCGTTTTAGTTGCTGCCTTAATCACACAGAGAAGCAAAGAAAAATAAAAGATTTTAATAAACACGCGTTTTAACATGTTGAGTACGAACGCGACGTTACAACTGTTGGCTATCGGAGCTAAGAAGGCAGCTTTTATACTCTTAGCCTGTTTAAAAGGAATGCAATTCTTTTCCTATACGCAATAGCAAGCAACAAAGAAAGAAACCTATTGAATTAATGACTTTTTTTTCAGCATTCCATTTAAAATAAATGAATCGTTTCATATGAATTCTTTTCAGACTGTAGCCAGCCTGTTGCCCTTTTGCCAAAGAATGTTCTTTTTCAGGTGTTCGCAGGGTTTGCCATACTGGCATGCAACAAAGCACGAATATTGAAGAAATTTCCATTAAAATTGTCCATACACTCCATTGCCTATTTGAGATGTAATTCTGCATAAGCTTACGCTTATGGTTAATTAACGATCATTATTATCATCTCTGTTATGGTAGTACCTTCTCATTACAAAGTTTTATATTTTTATTAGATGAGAGATAAGTGTACATAACAGAGATTAGCAATGAATCGTTTTTTCGCTACTCATAAGCACTCATGAAATTTTGAATATAAGTGAGACAACAATATTGAAACTTAACTATGTACTCTGATTCATTCATACTCACTACAACGTTGATTTATAAGTACAGGTTGCAGTGAGTATACGTACAACGTTGACATCAAACTCATACCATTCGAAATATGTTTGATTCATAAGCCTACTCATTTCGATTCATCATAACTTTAGAAAAATACTTATAATTTATTCGAGTGATTCTAATCATTCATCAATTTCATTTACAGTCTTAGTTGTTGTTCTATTTACAAAAAAATAGAATAAAGACACGTAAGCAAAAAAGACAGAGCAGCAGGCAGAGCGAAGACACAACCTTGAAGTAGGTACTTTGGGGAATCATACTTATTTTGTGATTCCTGTATGAGTTATGGAGAGTCGAAGTCAGCAACAACATACGTGTTGTTAAGTATGAATATGATGAGTACTTAAAATTTTGAATATGAGTTCGAGGTTCGAGGTTCAATGATATTAAAATAAGTATGAATGCGTATACCTTAGTATCAGAAATTATGAGTATGATCCGATTCTACTCATCTTTTTGAATACTCATTGCTGATTTCTGATACATAAAACAAACAAGAAGAATGAAGAAAAACGTTAAATTTTATTTCAAAACAACTTTAAACAATTCATGAGAAATTTAATAAAAATTCTGAGTACTTTCTAACAAATAATTCCTAATTTATCACAAATTTTTGATTAAAGAACCCTTAATCTTAACAGCACTGGAATAAAATTCCAGTTTTTTGCTTTTTTTCCCAGGATTAAGTTTAATTTAAGGGGCACTAAAAGTAAGGCTCATAAATAATCAAATTAAAGTGCAACATTTAAGGCAAACTGTGTCGATATAAATTTGCTAAAAAAGAACGCAAGAATACTTCCCACACACACCCCAAAGGTGTTAAAGCACCATTAAACTAGTGGCTGATCTTTAAGGTGTGAAGAAGAGTAGCACATTTGTTGGAATATTCCCACGTAAGGAACCAAGAACCAAGTTACAATTGCGTGTCTTAAGCCAATAAGCCAAAAGAGTGTTAAAACTCATATGAAAATATTGGAGAAAAAAAAACCCCCAGAAAAGAACACAAATGGTAACTAAACGCTGGTAAATATCCACTAATGGCTCTTCAGCAAGTAATCGATACAAAAAAAGTGAAAAAAAAGAACGGCACACACCAAAACATAAAATTACAGAGACAGAGCAGATAGAGCAGATAGTGCGGAGGCAGTTAAACCTTAAGATAGTGTGTCAAATATTAAACGAACTGTTAAACCATTTGGTGTGGTTTCGATATTGTGTTGAAATTTTCCACACATTTACCCTTAAATTGTAAACTCAAGGGCAAGGGCTGAAAAAAGTCGACTTAATTTTTGTGTGAAAAACACAAAAAAAAGAACCTTCAAGTGGTGATAATTACGAGTATTTTGTATTTATGCGTTAGTGGGAAATCGAGTTGAAAGTGACCAGGTATTAAAACATTTTCAAAAGGACTTATTAGCTCATAGCCAACCTCGCAAGTTATTTGTACAATGATAGATTTTCTTAGCTCTTCCAGAGAGCTCTATACGAATAATAATTCGTTTTCTTTTTTAATTTGGAAATTTTATATTATCAAATGTGTAATCCCACCTTAACATAAATCCAATCCAAGAGCACTGACACAATAACGTACGAATTTGAAATACAGTTGATACATACATTTATCCACATATGCTATGTCCTTCAGGAGATAGTTTCAAATTTATAAAATTATCCTTCAAGTTGGATATACGAACGTAAACACTCCAATCAATATAGAAAATGATACTCCATGTGCCTTATATTTAGAAAAAACATTTAAATATCCTGCTAAAACAATAAATAATTGTGGAACTGTGTAGTTAGCGGGTAATAATTGATAATTAAGGCCACTTCAACTTATACTCAGTCATGTTAACACACGCCCTTAACGTGTACGTTAATTTCTTAACGAATTAATTCAAGTTAAAATTCTCTTTTAAGGGTTAAGTTTTAAGAAATTCTGTGCGGTAATCAAGTTTTCTATATTATCATAGACAGTGGGACTATACCAAGTATTTAAAAAAAAAAAAAAAAATGTTCACCGTGTTGGCCACACACATTCACTGTATCAAGCAAGGCTTACTTTGACATTTTGAGGTATATTTTTGCAAAATTCAAGTGCAATATGTCAACACACTGGCAATTAACTTGTGTGCGGAGTTTCTTTCTCAACAAACAAAATCTCATTAGGATTTTTATAGGTTTTCGATTGTTCAGACTAAAGTATAGACTGTGTCTACAATAACACCTTAGGGAGCCCCAGCTGCAGTCTCCGGGCTACGGTGTAATAAAATCATTTATTATGTTTGTGCAAACCAACCTCAGCTACATTTATATGTATGAACATACCGCAATTACATTTGTAACTCGTAAAAATGATTACAAAATAAAATTAAAAGAAATTGAAAATGAAAACAAAAACACAGAAAAAAAGTGCACTCAAGTGCCAACTACAAACATTACAATTCGCACTTTACTTACCTTAAGCTACACCGAAGAGGAGAGAGACTTCTATCAGACGAAGAAGAACGAAAAATGAAAAAAAATCCTGTGGTGTAGCGTAGATATACAGCAGAAAGACTAATAAAAAGAAAATCAAGGAATATGTATACGAGAGTGTGTGCTAAAAATAAACTCGTGCTAGTGAGTGGTTATGGCCAAAGCAACAAATCGTATGCCACCTGCCGTTGCAGGCTCTTTTAAACTCGTGCTTAAATATGTGCCAAACCATAACAATTCTTAAAATGCTGTGAAGCTATGCTATGAAGCCTGCTGCCTGGCTCTGTTACCACAAGAAAACATTTAATAAAATATTGCCATACGTATGAAGCATACATTAACTCCAACAAAGTCATCATCAGTTGGATTTTATTGATTTAATATGCGTAGTAGACGACTTTACTGGAATAATAATAAATGTCAAGCCAAGCTAGTGTAGGCAGACAGTCACTGTGTAAACTACACTTTGAAAAAATAATGAAAAAAACAAATCCTTTAAATTATGCCTACCATTACAAAGGTACAGAGATTTTGGAATATTTAATAACAGTGTAAACATTTGTGAAAAAAAGAAATCCTGGACGAAACGTACTTTGATTCTTAACATCTGCCCCTGTTAATTGCTCATAAATACTCACACAGCCTTTGGTGTAAACAAAAAAAAAATAAAATTCTACTCTTAATCTCGCATGCAATTCAAAATCCAAATAAATATTTAAGAGAAGAACATTTCAATTTTCCTTTAGTTTTTAGTCATTCAAATGCCAAAGTGACGATTGTTGTATGAAATTTGCTTATGGAATTGTGTTTTCGTTTGTTTGTATTTTTTTTTTCATTTATCGATAATCGATCATGTTGAAGTGTCATCTCGAGACAATAGAGCATCAATAGAGATGATCGTTAAGTGTGTATAGATGGAGTGTGTGCTGTTAACGGTAAATCTCAGCATTTTTTTAATTGTTTATCGACCCATAGACTCATCCATCATTTAATCAAAATAAGAGGGTTTGAAACCTACTATCACTTTAGCGCCTCTTCTTTATTCGTGGGAGTTTCTTTTTTTTTACTATATGTATTAAAAGTGGGGAAATAATATAAAAATTTAGTTTTTGAACACTTCAGAACTTAACCCACTTTGTAGAGTAAAGCCCCACTAAGGCGAAAATTTAGGCCGATTGTAATGTCAAAAAATAATATCCAACCCGAGGATCAAACAGTCTGTATTGCATTAATCCTTATTTTAAAGAGTTCAGTCAAAGATGATAGAAACTGAAAACTCAAGAGCCAGGCACTGGCGCATGAGGTGAATATGGTCTCTTTCTCTTTCTCCGATGCAAAGCTTCCGAAGAAGTGTTTCACGGGAATGCCATGTCTATCGGCATGCCTTACAATAACATCACAAATTAGTCCCCTCCTTATCCCTATCAATCGACCATAGCTAAGCAATATTTAACGTATCCTTTTGCAACCAACAAAGTTGAGCTTCCGTGTAAAAGGACATGCATGATGCCCGGGATTATGGGTTCTGTACTCGCCCTGACCGTTACGTGACAAATGAAATTTCTGGCAATTACCAAAGAGTTCCAGGGGTTCTCTCAGAAATGCCTGATACGCATAGGCAAGGACAGACGCCGAGATGAATATCGTTAGACACCTTGACCTTCCTTTATTGGATATTCTTCTCATATATAAAGGGTGTTTTTTATAGAGGTATAGAACTTTAAGTTGCAATAAAACAACGATGGATTATTCTATTGACATGCATTTTATTTATCCGAAAGATAATCTGGTGGCATTACATTTTAAATATGATTCCTGGCATATGACCGCCACGGCTGGCGCGGATGTAGTCCAATCTGGACGTCCAATTTTCGATGACTTTTTCCAACATTTGTGGCCGTATATCGGCAATAATACGGCGAATGTTGTCTTCCAAATGGTCAAGCGTTTGTGGCTTTACCGCATAGACCAATGACTTTACATAGCCCCACAGAAAGTAGTCTAGCGGTGTTAAATCACAAGATCTTGGAGGCCAATTCACAGGTCCAAAACGTGAAATTAGGCGGTCACCAAACCTGTCTTTCAATAAATCTATTGTGGCACGAGCTGTGTGACATGTTGCGCCGTCTTGTTGAAACCACATCTCCTGGACATCATGGTTATTCAATTCAGGAATGAAAAAGTTAGTAATCATGGCTCTATACCGATCACCACTGACTGTAACGTTCTGGCCACCATCGTTTTGAAAAAGTACGGACCAATGATTCCACCAGCCCATAAAGCGCACCACACAGTCAGTTTTTCTGGATGTAACGGTGTTTCCACATACACTTGAGGATTACCTTCATACCAAATGCGGCATTTTTTTTTGTTGACGTAGCCATTCAACCAGAAGTTCGCTTCATCGCTAAACAAAATTCGCTTATGAAAATCGGGAACAACGGTAATCTCGTTTTGGGCCCATTCGACGAATCTACGCCTTACTTGATGATCGTTTGGCTTCAATTCTTGCACGAGTTGGATTTTGTAAGCACGCAAACCAAGATCCTTCCGCAAAATCTTCCATAAAGTGGATGGACACAGATCCAATTCCTGTGCTCGATGGCGGATGGATGCAGCAATAGCTTCTTCTGTACGCACCGTACAGCGTCTCTGGGGATGCGAGCTATCAATAAGAGTAAACGTGGTGCGAAAACGCGATACGTTTTCCGCACAGAACCATTATTTTCGAAATAAAATTGCACTATTTGCAAGCGTTGTTCAGGCGTGAGTCTATTCATGATGAATTGCCAAACCAAACTGAGAATAAATCACTTGACAGCTGTTAAATCGGTCGCCATCTTTAAAAGTAATACCAACTTAAAGTTCTATACCTCTATAAAAAACACCCTTTACATATGTTCTCATAGAGTCAATAAGGAGTATAGGACCTTAACAAACTGATTGAAAACATGCCAGCTTGGTGCTGAATCCTTCAGTTGGCTCTAGTTTTTCTATTTTGCAACAATTTCCGAATCAATTTATTTTTTGCATGTATACGGTGGTTGTTCTCTTCTTCGTTAGGTTATTATTTGCAGAATGTATCTAATCCATCGCACTTTTCGACAATAGGTCTCGGAATTCTTTGGAATTGGGCTTTCAAGGTATCTTGTTACTGGCAACCGCACGGGGCACAGGTTACGGATGGTGAACGGTCTTTTGATATAAATGTTGATTGCCAATAAATGATTACACAAATAGGCGGTTCCAGGCAATCAGCGGTTGTTGTCCTAAGGCTAAAACCTTTCCATCTGTCTCTCACGTCATTTTTTACCCCCACAATTTGCAGTGCAATTGCATATATTCCGAACTGGTAACCCTTTGAAATCTTTTTCCAACGAGAAAAATTAAAAGTCATCTTAACCACTCGGTTATTCGGTTGTGGGAATTCAGTATGTTTTCATTTAATTTTAATTTGTTTACGTGTGTGTGTATAATTTCCATCATAAAGTCAATGGATGTCAACTATACCATCGTAAACATTTCCTTTTGTAATGTAAAGTCGGAGAGTATAACGTTGATGACATAAACATTTTAAGGTAAACAAAGAACAGAAAAAGAAAAAAAAAACATAAAACATAATAGAATTTAAATTAACTTGTTGTTAACAAATAAAAGAAAACATATGTAAGGCAAACATTAATTCCATTGTGGGATACATTGAAGGATTCGTACAGCCACTGTTGCCATAGATGCGTTAACCGCAATTGAAAGAAGGCAAAAAAGGTGTGTCTGCCTTATCTAACCACAACGGGTTTTTGTTAAACGATGTTGCACATGTTTATGGTTGCAAACCCCTTATCGTGGATATGATTGTTGTTTTGGAAAGGGTTTTCATAACCCACAAAACATTTTCCATTGCTACGCTGTCTGGCAAATTTTATGGCCACAGATTTATTTGTGGGAATTTTCTTTAATTTGATACTTTTATTACGATTTTTGTTAAGTTTTTTTCTTTTTGCTGATTTTTGACACATGTAGACAAGATTGATGGACTTAAGCCTTCTGCAGCTATTGAATTAATCAGCAAAAGAAAGGAGTACAGTGAGCACTTCACCTTTTTTTTTCCATATTGATTGCGATGCATTGTTCATTTATTTGAAATCAAAAGTATTCCATTGAATAGCTGATGGAGTTACTCAATTATTTTCGTATTATTTTAAAAGGCCGCCCATAACACACGAATTAACACTTTCATACACTTTCCGACAGACAATAGCATAGACAGACTCCCTCCCTATTTGATTTGATACTTAAATAGGATTTGTATTGCAATTCAAAGTGAAATAGGAATACAAAAAACAAGCACGAGCCTATTGACTTTCAATCGTCAGACGGTTTAGTTCGCTTAAGTGTGGTATGTGAACGCACACACACACACATCTAAGATTTTGATGAATGTCTGAATATACCAGGAGGCTTCTCTAGGTCTTCATCTCTTTACGTTTGCTTTGACAGTTACAGCTGCTTCTTGACAAAAGGCTTTTATTGTGTTGTGTTGTCTTCTTGTTCTCAAAGTATGTATGTATGTATGCATGTACACTTTGAAATCCTCTTCATTATTGTGTGATCATATTTAATGCTTTTGTGTTTATTGTGTTGTTGTTTTGTACCGTTTTATTGGATTTCATTCCATTTGTAGTTTTGATTCGATTTCAAAATCATTATCATCATCGTCATCGTCATCGTCATCGTCATCATTATGAATGGTTTTGATTACGTTTTTCCAGAAAATCCTTTCATTGTAAGGGCTTATGTGTATCACAGCCATAGCAAATCAATATTACACAACACAGCACAATACAACAACAGATGAATATTTCAAGAGCAAAAGGAGTAAAATAATACACACTTACGTATACTCACACACATGCATGGCTGGCTGGCTGGGCTGTTAGACACACCAATCGTAACCAGAACTATTTCGATTCCAATAAAGTTTTTGTTTTTTTTACTTTTTATCCTCTTTGTTCCTCGTTTTGTTCTCATTTTAGAAACGAAAACCAAACCAAAGAAGGAGAATAAATATTTGCCCGTTTGGTCTTTCTCAGCTTGTATTATATTGTTGTTGTTGTTGTTTTTCATTAATATTTCGTAAATATATCAGATTTCACACAAACACACGCTCTGTCCGTAGTTAGAGCATCACATTTTACTAATCGACAATACAAATTGATGCATTTGGTGGTATGAAAAAACAACAAACAAACCTTTTTTATACCAACAAACAGACAGACAGCCAGCAAAAAAGACATACGAATTAAATGCTTTTGTTTAGACAATTTTAGTCGTATTTACTTGGGTTTCGATTTCTGGGAACATCTTGTATAGCGCATCTCCAAAAAAGAAAAAAAAAAACAAATCAACAACATTTTGTATTTGGTTAACAATTTATACGATTAAATGTTCTTTCTACACACAATAAGCAGAAGAAGGCATTTTTCAAATCCCAAAAACCCTATAAAACGTTATAAAACAATCCACTGACAACTGACAACTTACCACCTTAAAGCCTTTCAAACAGAAACTGAAATATTCAGCAGAACCTCCCTAATAAAATATGATTGAATAGGAAGTTGTTTAACCAAATTTAGGCTACTTAAACCGATATATTAATGCTAAACTCATTGGATAATGTTTTACAAAGTGTTACGATCATTAAAAATTGAAGCAAGCACTCCACAGGGGAGTAAGCCTTTATCATTTTGAAAACTAAAAGACCGCTTGAAAACACTTTCACTTTGAAAGTGGCGTTTAGGTTAGAGGACGCGTATTTGCCAATTGAGACAAGTACAGTACCCGGAGGTCCAGTTGACCCATTGTAAAACGTCGTAAAGGGGAGAGGATAATAGGGCAGATAAGGAAAAAGGGAGAGGAAGTAGAAAAGGGAGAATAAGGAAGCAGAGGAATTACACAGACTAACAAAACACACAAGAGAGCGCGAGTACACTATTGAAGCCCTAGCACTTCTCAACCAGCTCAAACTAATAATGAATCTATGTCTTTGTACTTTATGTCGGCTCTTGACACGAAATTCAAACCTTCAGAGAAGCCCCTGTCAAGGGTCTTCAACCTCAACCTACTAAGGGCTGGACAGTTACAGAGGAGGTGTTCAATAGTCTCTAACTCCTCCTCATCGCAACATACCCTGCAATAGTCTGGCTGGGATCTGTTCCAGACCCTTGTCAGCGATCCAATTTCGCAGTGCCCCGTAATAAATCCAATAACTAACCTTAAGCTGGCCTTATCCAAACCTAACAGCCGACCTGTCCTTACACTGTCTATAGTAGGCCACAGATACCTAGAAACATAAGACCCACCCTTTTGTTATGTCTGGTCTGTGTGATTCCTTCGCTTCCCACTCCCCCCTTTCCCATATACCCTCCTTTCATCCTAACCCCTATATTATCCTTCCCTCCTTTAGGACGTTGTACAATGGGTCAATCCGTACTTGTACTTGTCTTGATTGACAGGTACACGTCCTCTAACCTAACCTAACCTTAAGCTGGCCTTATCCAAATCTAACAGCCAACCTGTTCTTACACTGTCTATAGTAGGCCATAGACACCTTGAAACATAACAACCCGACCTACTCCCCCAACGCCTCTGTTCTTCCCTCTGACCCATCCATAGGCCAGGCCGTAGAGGTGGCAGATTGGAGGATCAGGGGGTATCACATCGCCCTCAGAAAATGAACCTAATCTAGCGAGATCATCCGCCATCTCATTAGTGAGTATTCCGGAATGCAGCATAAACGGATTCGGTACTTAACGACTTCTTTCACCCGCGTAAGAGCCTTGCAATGGCCCTTAGGGCTGCCTGACTGTCAACGAAGATCATATAACATTCCGAATCCGAAGTAGGCCTACCAGCAAAGTTGGCGTTAGTTTGCTGAATACCTCAAAGTTTCTTGAAGAGTCCTACGCCTACAAGTATTTGCCCCCTTTTTTCCATAAAGCTGCTGACTGCTCCTTGAAAATTAGGAACTGAACTGTGCGTTCTCCTTTAAAAACATTTTCGTTTTATAATCATGAATCCTGTATTCTTATTTTGCACCTTTACAGACCCCCTTTTGGTGCCTATTTTGCCAACTAAGGGTTAAGGTTAATTTAATTACTTTTCTAATCTTGAAAGGAACATAAAAAAAAATTGGGAATTTTTGTTCGTTTAAGCCAAACAATTCATCAGTTTTTAGCTCGTGCTACACTATCAGTCAGTCATACAGTCAGTCATTCAGTCAAACTTTCAAACGCTTACCCGTATATTAAACTCATATTGTATTGTGTGCAATCGAATGTGTGTGTGTGTTCATTTAGACTGCTCAACTATAATTACAGAATTATTATCAGCATTTGAATTGAAGCATTATTGGCTGACAAAGGTGGCAGAGGAGTAAAACCCAATATTTTGAAAACAGAAAAAAAAACTGAAAAAAAAGGGAATTTGCATAGATAAGCTCTGAGCACGTACTAATAATAACACAGACAGACCGACAGTTTGTTTGCTTTTTTTTTGTAAATTTTAATTTCTGTGAATGGAAGAATAATTTGTTTCAACTGTTATTAGAATTTATGGTGCATGATAATGATGATGATTGCAATAGAAATAAAAATAGAAACAACAAAAAACACGAAACATAGTTTCTAATTGGAGCACATACAACCGAAATATTCCAAACATTTTAAATATCCTTCCTACTGTGTGCGACTAGTGATAAAACAATTAACACCCCACATTCATCTAGTACTACACACATATAGTACATCTGTTAACCAAAATTTGTGGTCAATTTGCTTAGGCCATAAATAATTTTAATTATAATGTTGTATGATGATGACACCCTGAAAATTTCAACTTAACACTCCTATGTATGTTTTCTCCCTAGCCTCTACAGATCATTTGCATTTGAGAGTGCTTTATCAAATTGGAATTTAATTTTCATATTTTTTTATTCGAAATGTTTTGTAATTTGAGAATTAAGAAGGTTTTCATAATTTTCATATTGTGTAGCACGCGACAATGTTATTTTGTAACACTCACTCATCATTCTCATCCTCATCCTCGTCGCAAAGTCATCTTCATTCATAAGCGTTTATTTGTAAAACATACTAAATTTTCCATATGTTTCGTATGTTATCGTTGTTTGTCTACGTTTACTATTACAATACAACACATCCGAATCAACGTCATAACGTCAACTTCTAGGTGATCATGTTACATGTCATCATTCTCAATGATAGGGAAACAAAATGTCACGTAAGATGACCGTTTAAAAACATCAATTTTAAATAAATTGAATCTTTGGCAACTAAATAATATTTTTAAATTTTTTGCCTTTTAAAAACGTTTAAAATATGAGCTCGTAGATTGCAAATATAATAAAAATAAATTTGTGTTTAGTTTTAATTAAAATTCTTTATTGTTCGCACAATTCTGTGTGCCACTGATCACAACTTTATATAAACAACAACAATTGCTTGGTTTGTTATTCCTGTGTTTATATTATTTGCATAAATAATAACAATTACTAGACAGATCTTTGTAACGGAGATCTTCAAACCACGATTACTCTCTTCAAACACACCGCATCTTCACACAATACTGACTGAACTTCACTAACTGACTAGCCTGCTTTACCTTGCCTTTTATATGGAAGTGTAAACAGTCTGATGAATGTTCTTGAAGGCGAATGTTCATGACTTCGCCTTCTCGGAATCTCTATAAATGTAAACATTGTTGTTTACATTTATTATCGTAGTGTTGCTTGTGGATTTGTGTTTACTTGTTTACCATTTTATTATGCTGGTGTTTGTTGTTATATTAAGCAGTACGATAATTTGTAAACAAGTTTGTTTACTGCATTGTTTTTGTTTTAGTAGCCTTTGTTTATAATTTTAATGTTAAGCGTTGTAAAAAGCAAAACATCGGTATCTTGATTTTTCATTTTCGTAACAATATTCTAAATAATATGATTTTTTAGACCCTGCAAATAGGCCTGCCATCATATCAAAAGCGCTCATCGCATTGTAAAACTTAAACCTTAATCATAAGGTAACTTTTCTTATTTAAAAAGAAAAATAAAGAAAATTTTACCGAGATCGCTTACAGACTTCGCTAGATATATCATTCGGGACAATGACTTCAATGAGTACATGATGCTGAAATTTTGGTAAAAAAAACTGCTCTTTCACCAGGCAACACTGTTTTCTGCAGATTATGTGATGAAGAAATGAACGATTGATGATGAGACTGTCGAATAGATGCTTCGGAACTGGAATAGCTATTCATTTCATTTTTATTAACAGTGCGACTTATATAACCTAACTTAATTTAACCTAACATAACCTAATCTAATCTGGTGTTGATATTCACATTTTGGACAAGAATATTCACAAAGAACTGCGATGTCCAGATTGAATCAATTTCTGATATTCAAATCCAGAACTTTAATTCTTTTTGAAAGAAATCCTGAGCTTAAGATCGAAATTTATCTTTTTATTGGTAGGATACATCACTCAATAAAGAGGTTCTTGAATAACCAGAATTGTTGAATTCGTTGCTCGAAGAACTTGGATCTTTCTTTTAAGATAAAGAGTCCGTAGTTGCAGATACTGTAAACGGCTTTAGCACGATCTTCTTAAGCTCTCAATTATGTGATGTCCAGATTGAATCAATTTCTGATATTCTAATGATCTTAAGATCGGAATTCAGATTTCTATTGGTGAGATACAACCTTCTGAAAAGGTGATCGCAAATTCCACGAAAAGTCATAGGCTTCTCATCAGAGAACAAGCTGAGTCTAATTAGCGCATATTTTATTCCATATTTAATCTATGGTGGCATGTATTTCTTTCTTAATTTTTGAACCTTCTCGGGTAATACCCTATTTTAAATAAGAGAAAAATATTTTGAAATAAAATTAATTTTTTAAATATTTTTGTAAACCTGAACAAACGTTAACATTTTGAATTTTTAAGTTTTTTAGTTAAAAAAAAAACCCTTTTTATCACTTGAAACAACGTTGTTTTGTTGAAGCACTCGATGTTTTGGTCCTTTTTTTCTAATAAACCACTAAAACAGTCAAAAACAATGTAATAACGCGACATGCCACAAAATCCTGATGACTTTTGATGGGATGCTGCTGCTACGTTATTTTTTTTAAAAAAATTTTTCTCTTCTTATTTTTCATAAATAAATTACAGTATTACTAATAACAACAACAACGCCAACAATAACAGTAATAATCAACCAGTAAAACGGTAGTTTTATGTACAGTAGCAATAACGCAGTGTTTAATGAAATGCTAGTGAGTGGTGGTTGTGATGTTTGGTACGTACGTACGTATGTATGGTGGTGGTGGTGGCTTAAATTGCAAATCTTAATGCTGTATTGTCACATTAGATTAATAATGGGCTTTTAATAACGTCAAAAAGGACTCGAAAAAAAGATTAAATGAAAAGGAAAACGTATGTTAACCGTCATACAATCATATTTGAAGTGTCTGCAACAACCAAAAGGGGAGTGAGGCAACGATGAGCTCTTGCAGCATAGACAGACAGTGTAGTAAGCACTCACTGTGTATCTTTTTTTTTTGTTTCATTCTGTATTGAATTGTGTTCAACTGTTTTATTGATGAATACTATGAAGCAAATAAAAAGCGAAAAAGAAATTCTTGAAATGCTAGTGTGTGGTGTAAATATAAATAAAATTCTGTTTTTTTATTTATCTTTTAGAGTGTGACAATTTTTTTGTCGTCTGTAGTTTGTAGTTTGTATTATAATATCGGGCAGCTGTCTTGTGGTTTAAAGAATTTGTTGTTTTGTTTAATTTTGTTTACCAGCCTAGAATTGTCGATAATTGTAATAAAGGAAGGAGTTAAATAAACACCTTGTGTTTAAATTATAATTTAATTACGTGCTTAGAAAGTCTAATATGCCTGTTGTAAGAAAGCATTTCCGCTTAAAGGCAGCAAGAATCATCAGCAACAGCAGCGACGGTAGTACATAATGCTGCCATAAGAGTTTGAGTTTGTTTTGAAAACAAAAATCGTTTTTGCTAAAAGGCAGTAAGTAGAACGAACGTTAATAATAAATAGTTTCTGACTGACTTATACCGTTTTCATGATCATGATCATATTCATTACTATTGTATCATCATTTTTATATTTTCATTGTTGAATGGGGTGTAGTTGTTGTTATTGCATCGTGGGAATTTCTCTAAAGTGGCATGCGGGTGTGGAGTTGGTTTGTTTTTCTCTATATTTCTCAACAATTTTTATTTAAACATCATATTTTCTATACAAAATACAATTTTTTTTGGTTTGGTTTCAGTATAGTTTGGCTTTAAAAAATTTAAAAGAAAAATGTCTGAGGAGTTTATAATTTTGTGAACAAAACAATTACAACCTGGGAACATTGTATTGTACTTGAGAAATTAAAAGAAAAGCAAAGAATACCTTCTTTTTCAATAATTGATTAATTATGAGCAGACTAAACAGTAGTAAGAACGGAAAAGCCTAAAGTCAAAAGCCTTAAGGTGTTTAAAATCCACTTGTTTAAATATTTCAAAGTCGCCACTAATACTGGCGTCTAGATGAACACAAAGTTTAAGAAACTTTTGTGAAGAAACATTAAAAAGAGAAAAAATTTTGTTTAACCTTAAGCAAAAGATGTAAATCTATTATTGAACTTGTTTTTTAAATGCATTCCTATATGTATAATAAATAGGAATTATTATTAAAAATATAATGTGTCTGCTCGAGAAATACGTACAACTATTTGAACAGCCTTAGATTCTTCGTTCTAAAGTGTGTAAGGCAACTGAAAATCAGTTGATCGAATCACTTGGAAATCTGTGATTGCAGATAATGATCAATTGCTTGTAAATAAACAATGTTTGTAATGTACGCTTTTACATAACCTAACAATCTTCGCTATCAACAAAGCTGCTCCAATTAACAACCTGCAACTGTGTTTTTCTCAAGTATTTGCTTAATGTGAATGTAGCTTCAGCATAAGAATAGAGGATAGATACACGTAGGGCGCGTGTGGCCCATTTCCAAAAAGACGTATCCAACTACAGCTCAATTCAGTTCCAAACCATCCATAAAAAATTTGCATGAATTCGTTCACGAGGTACACACAGTTACTAAAGCATACATACGGTTAACAAATTTCAGACATTTTTTAATTAATCTGTTATCGTTGAATATCTTCATAATTGTCTGACAACTTTCCTCGATTTTAAGACGGTCTTTTGCATTGGTTAAAAATTTCTGAAATTTGTTAACTTTTGTGGGCTGTGCAAACAAATTTCATAAATTTCTTATAAAGAAAATTGTCTTATAAAGATTTTCAACGAAAAGGGATTGGTTAAAAAATTTCTGAAATTTGTTATCCGTATGTATACTTTTGTGGCTGAGTGTAAGTCACAAAATTTTCGTATTCGCTTTTATCTTCGAGCATACTTTCTTACTTACTTTGAATTGGTCATTACAACACCTTAGTTAGAATTACGACTTTGTTTCTATCACCACCCATGTTATATGTGTTAATTTCATCCATGGGTGGCTACAGTTTGAAGTCGTCTTCAGCAATGTTATTTGCTCGCAGAGTTTATGCCAGAAGACTGCTGAAAAGAAAATTTTTTTCATTTTCGTGACTTAGGTGTTAAACCACGGGTCAACACATTACCTACTAGACTATAGCCACTTCATCCACAAGTTTAGCTTGAACTAATTGTTCTATTAACATGTCCAAGCAAAATAGGCTGTAACTGGCCATGAATTAAAAATAAAAATTATATTTTCATAGATTTTTTACAATTTGTTTCAAGTAATTCTCATCCTTTTAATGGTTTTTATAAATTTATTTACTTCTTGTGTATCCATATCACTTGAAATGTTCACATACTCTTACGGTTGTATGATTAATTATTTTGCGATTTAATCTAATCAACTGACATTTGAATCCCTTAAATTTTGTATTTAAAACGGACAAAATCTGAACGAATATTAATGAATTTCAAATTATCATCAGTGGCCACAACAACATCAAACGGAATTTCTCTCGACTCTCTGCTCTTATCAGGTCTTTTGTTTTCTGCTTTTTTTGTTTTTGTATTTCAGCTACAACATAATGAACAGTTTTGTGTTTGGGCACAAACAAAAGGATAATCACAAAATAAAATACAAACAGAACAGAACAGAATGGAACAGAACAGAAGAGAACAGATAGTAAACAGGGACAAAAAGATTTAAAACCCGATGATGATAATCATGATATCGCAACCAATTTCACAAGTGTTCACATATTAGAATGGAAGTGCAGTTTTAATTGTGATTAAAATAAAATTAATTGTTTTTCTTTTGCTTTTTTTCATTTTTTTCCAGAAAACTTCTTAACAAATCACAAGTCAACCATAGGCAAAGGGGGAAAAGGCATTTCATAGAATTTTCTTTATGATATTTGGTTGGGTGGTCCTTTCTTTCGTTGTGCGAGTTTAAAGCCTCTTTGATTTCTAGTGTTATTTTCTCTCTCTATCAGAGAGAGAAAGAGAATGGGAGAGAGAGAAAATATTTTGGGGGGTTTTCGTTTGAATAATCCTTTTTTAAAGTGTTTACACAAGCAGTGTAATGCGATGTTAATCTGAAATGTCAATAACACTACACACGACATCATCATCATCGTCTTCTTTATTGTTTAGCCTCTACAGTGTTTGTATTATTCTGTTCCTTTTGCCAATGCTTACAAAGGATGGTATTTTTCTTTTTGGGGGAGCACAACAAAGGCAATTAAGGCAGCAATTATATCAACACACATAAACAAACAAATCACTGTGTAAATAACAACAACAGTAGCAGTAGCAATAGCAGCAACAGCAAGCATATCTTTACCCTCAAATTGTACGTATGAAAGAGACCATAAAGAGCACAACTTACCTACAAAATTAAGCTTAAAATGTGTAAAGAATGGTAGGCAGAGAGCGGATAAGAGAGCAGTTAATCCTTTAAGACTAATTACAAAATGTTTTCCTTGCTTTGCTCTTGTGCTTATTTAGCAGTTTTCGCAAACACCTTTTGATTAATTGAAGAACAATAAACATCTTTCGTTTCGTTTCGTTTCGTTTCCTTTATTACAATCTGAATGGCAATTAAAGAAAGCGTTCTCTTCAAGGATATCACATTTAACATTTGATTATGGCCACAGCATAATAGCAGCATAGCTTAGCAGAAAGACTATCATTGTGCAACGATGATTTGAAAAATAGGTCCCATAATTGATAGCGTTGCGGGAAGGGTGGTTTCGCCAAATAGGCCTCTTTATCATTGTAGAGAGTTAGAAAAGTCGAGTCCTCCAAAGCTGCCACTTTAGCACATCGTTGGCATAAGGTATTCTAAAAGAAATAAGAAAAGTTTGGTAGTTTTTTCATCAAATATTTTTTAAAATTTTTAACGAAATGTATTGCAGAAGTAATAAAGAATAAGTGCTTAAGCCGATTATAGACAAAGCCATTCTTCATTATCACTTTTTATTTAAAGATATTTTGTAATGCTTCTTCTTTCTTACCCATCTCTAGCAAATGTCGCTCACAATTGAGTCATACGTTTCACCTTGAATATATCGCTGTCATTTACAGGTAATTGTGGGCCATACCATAATCCCGGCATTATATATTGCAAATCATCGGCATGACCCAATGCCTGCAAGATAGATTGCAGATTAACATGACATTAAAAACAAAACCATAAAATATACCTCTCGGCTGGCCATTTTCGTCATTATATAAGCTGCGCTTGCCCTTATAGTCCATGCAGTAATAATAGACCGGTTGATGCTTGTATGTTAACTGAAGTAGACGGTAAATGCCATGCCCTATAATGGCATCAGAGAATATTTCACCCAAACGATATAAATTTGAGGAATTAAACTCCATCAGGTCATTTAAATAAAACTGTTTTAGAAGGAGACTTTTTGTATTGCCATGTTCCTGCTGATAAAGAAACATTTCTGGTGCATAGGATTCAAAGCTTACAAACAGATCATGCAATAAGCCCGTATTATTTTCTTGATCTATAAAGAGAAGACAATGCTCATATAAAATGTCATTTATTTTGTTTGTTCTTCGACTTACGTTGTACTGAAAAGTCCAGCTCATTGCGTGTTAGACCCACCATTAATGGTACTTTATTAAAATTACCCCCAGCAAAAGCCTCTGTGGGATGTTGTTTCAGAAATATGCCATCAATTTCGTAATTCCATTTCATGTTAGTAAACTTATAGGGCTCCCATTCTGAGCACTTATTCACAATTTTTTGCCAACTTATTTCCCTTAAGCATTTTACCATATCTTACTTACTTACTTACTTACTTAATTGGCCATAACAACCCGTTTATCGGATTTCGGCCTGCCGCAACACATCCTTCCAGGCGCCTCTGCTTCGTGCGCGCCTACGCCAGTTGGTCACACCAATCGATGACAGGGCTTCCTCGATTTGGTCCTTCCAACGGATGCAAGGTCGTCCTCTTCGCCGACTTCCGCAGATTCCCGCATCTTACCATATCATCTGGATGAAATTGGGGGCATGACAGTTCTTTAGCCAATTTACGTGACCAATACAGGTTATCGATATGAAAATGATTAGCCGCTGAACCGCTCATAGCAATGGCATGCTGAAACAAACCCTTTGACAAAGGGGAGGCCAGATGCAGGGTAACCGCCATAGAGCCAGCACTTAAACCGAATATGGTAACTCTATTTGAATCACCACCAAAATTTCGTATATGCTTTTGCACCCATTTCAATAGCATAACCTGGTCTAAATAGCCATAGTTACCTGGATACTCGGAAGTTTTGGTAATAAGAAAACCCAAGGCCCCTAAACGCTAATTAAATGCCACTAAAACAATGTCATGTTCCAAGAGATATTGGGGGCCTGCCTCATACATGCTATGGCCACTACCCAAAACATTTGCACCACCATGTATGCATACTATTTTACTGGATTTTCGGTTGTTAAATTTCTAGTGAAAACATTTAATTTTAAACAATCCTCGGACATTAGCATTTGCAATACACCCGTTTGCGGACAAACTAAGCTATCCTTTGTGGGTTTGAGCGTATCATTACATGCTTCTATCGGCTCGGAAGCCTTAAATCTCAAATCGTTTATGGGGGCTTTGGCATAAGGTATGCCCCTATAGGCGTAGATATCCTGAAAAAATAAAGATTTCAATATTGTACCTTTAATTTTACCTAAAGCGGTGCTGACTGTGGGTGCTTCTGTTGCATTGTTATCTTCATTTAAGGCGCTGGTCTGTATTATTAGTGCATTGAAAATTATAGAAATACCGGTAATCGGTATAATGCCACACGATGTTTTCATATCGATGGTTAAATGAGAACTGATATGTTTTTTTATCAACACTTTCTAGCATATTTTTATGAAATGCTGATAAGATTTTTTTAATAAAAAATTTCTACCGTGACCGTACTAATTTGATTAATTTTATACGGCTTTGCAGATTACCACTCTTCGTGGCCGCCATTACTAAGGTCTTGGTTCCATTGTGAGAGAAAGTAAATTGAAATTTCTATCCAATATGGGAACCAAAACTATAGTATTTTATCAAAATTGCAGTCACCCTGTTGCCTTAAATAGGCAATATTAATTGCATGTTATCTGTTAGGGGAACTAACATGGGTATACGTGGACCTAGTTAATGCGAAAGGAACTAAAAAGAAAACTTACATGTCACCAAACTCTTAGTTTCTTAGTTTCTCACACCACTTATGTTGTGTGTGTTAATTTTATAGATGAGTGGCGGGTCTTACAGTTTAAAGTCGACTCCGAACGACAGATTTTTGAGAAATTTTTCATGGCAAATTTTATTTTATTCCCAGAGTTTTTGCCAGCAATCTGCTGAGAGGAAGTCGCCGAAGAAATATTATTTTTATATTTTGTTTTATTGGCGATCATCATCATGTACATACTTACTTACTTACTTAATTGGCCATAACAACCCGTTTAACGGATTTCGGCCTGCCGCAACACATCCTTCCAGGCGCCTCTGCTTCTTGCGCACCTACGCCATTTGGTTACACCAATCGATGACAGGGCTTCCTCGATTTGGTCCTTCCAACGGATACAAGGTCGTCCTCTTCGCCGACTTCCGCAGATTCCCGCATCAAATACCCGTCTCGCCGGAGCATCCTCCTCCATTCGAAAGACATGGCCGAGCCAGTACAGCCGCTGGATATTAATACGCTGTACAACGTCAATGTCGTTGAGGAGCTCATACAGCTCACTGTTGGATCGGATACGGAAATCATCGCCAACTCGTACAGGACCGAATATCTTACGTAGGACTTTTCTCTCGAACACTCTCAAGGCCGCTGCATCAGTTCTTAATAGGGTCCATGCCTCTGCGCCATAAAGAAGCACGGTAGGATGAGTGTCTTGTAGAGTTAGTTAGTTAGTTTTGTCGCACGAGAGAGGTCTCTGCTACTCAATTGCCCATTGAGACCATAGTAGCACCGGTTGGCAAGAGTGATCCTGCGCTTGATCTCAAGACTGACATCATTTTTGGTGGTAACGATAGATAAATTCCTTGACCGTATCAAAAGTATAGTTATCGGCCGTAATCTGAGAATCAATACGCTGCGCGTCTCTACTCGTCGATAACATATACTTTGTTTTGCCCTCATTTACTGCCAGACCCATCTTACTAGACTCCCGCTCAATAGCACTAAAGGCAGCAGTAACATCTCGCTTGGTACGCCCTATGATGTCAATGTCGTCAGCGTACGATGCACTCCCGCCTTTCGCAGAACACTCTCCATGACGATGTTGAAGTGGTCGCATGATAAGGGATCGCCTTGTCTGAAACCTCGCACGGTATCAAAAGGTTCGGAGAGGTCCATTCCTACATTCACGGAGCTGCAGGAATTGCTCAACGTCGTTCTGCATAGCCTTATCAGCTTCATCATGTACATATGATTCCAAAATTGGACTTTAGCTATCGTCTTTTCTTTAGCAATTGAATCTTAAATGAGCCTAAAACAGGTTCAACTATTGGCTTAACGAAAAATTCAGATGTTTGCACAGTCTTCTGTCTTCTGTATTTCATTTTATAAATCTTTTGTTTTTAAAACCGATCTATCAATCCAACTTTCTACATATCTCCTCAACATACGGCGTAGTTTTTTTTATTTCATTCTTCTCTAGGATTCGAGTTTAAAATCGATTTGGATTTCCTATGTATTTCTCTGCAACGTATATATGTTTACAGATTTATTTTTTTTTTTGTTTTTTTTTTTGCATTTGTGGGACACAAATTAAGCAACAATATGTTGTTGCGCATAAATTGAACACACATTGTTTCTATTACACTTGAGTTGTAACCACTTTTTGGAAAGTTTTTTTTTGCTTTTTGGAAAGCTTGTTGCTGTCGCAGACGATGTTGATGCTTCGTTTGTTGCAAATTTAAAAACAAAAAAGGCCACTTGACAGATACACATATATCCGGAGAGTGCAAACATCCCTTTCTTTAAAAAAACAATGAAAAATTCAATTGCAATTGTTCGGTCACATAAACTGGAACGGGAGGGACCTCAAAACACTTGAAACTCGGCATGAGTAAAAGAAGAAAAAAGAGAAGCCAAATAAAAAAAGGGATTCCTATGGTTAAAAGAAGTGGTGTGGCATAAAGTAATAAAATGAATAATTTTGTTAATGTTTTTATAAAAATTGATACATGAATTCATTAAAAAGTTTAGGGGGGTTGAAATGAACTGTATGTAGCACATAAAAGATGAGCTTCAGTAGCAACATTGCTGCTACGTAGATGTAGATGCGTCCGTTCTGTTCCATTGACAGAGAAGAAGTTCTCACGCATCGCTGAATGTTTAATAATGGAAAGATGTCGTGAGTAAGCTCGAGTACTTAATAGAAAGAATAATAGTTTAGTATTTAACACTAAAACGTATACAGATTTTGTGTAAAGAATATGGAAAAATTTGAAATAACAGTGCTTGATAGGCAATAAGAATCAGAATATTTGATTTTGTTGTTCAATTTCTTTTATTGTGGCCTTTGTAGGGTTAACAAGATTTACTTTTAAAAATTGTGCACTCATTTGAGAAACCACATAAAAAATAAATAATTTCTCTTTTTCTTCTTCTGTTTTTTTTTTTTTGAATAAAATTCTTTAATTTTATCCAAAATTAATGGAAATCTTCTCACTCGTTAAACACTCAAGAGCGTATAAATTTATATTTTTATGCGATTGGTAAAAGCATCAAAGCATTTTCGCAGAATTAGCATTTGTCGAAAAACTAAAAAAGTAATCGAAATTAAGATCTGTGAGGTCTTTTAATTTTTCTGAATTTCATAATTGTTGAATTAAAATGCCAGAGATTGCGACATTTGAGATCTTTATACTCATTTCGTTTTCTTTTTCTTCGTCTCCTTTTCTTCTTTTATTGTATTCGAGCAGTTAAAACAGATCATTTTCGTTTTGTATTGCAAACAAAAAGAAAGAAGGACTCTGTTGAGTCACACAACACAGCTTAAGACACACAGAAATTGAGGTTTTGTGTAAACAAAAGGCCATGCTTAAGGACATTTAAGGATTTTTAAGAGCCAGACAATTGTGGTCGCATTAGCACACTTTAAAGGGCGATATTGTTTTCTTCTTGGCCTTAAAATTGGTATACGAAATATAGTACATGATACGTTTTTTGTTTGTATGCAAAAGATACAGACATCCGAGGTTCGTGCGATAGTTTACTCATGCATTAATTGTTTTTACAAATTTAATTGAATAATGTTCGTGGGAAAACCCGAACATGTTTTACCATAAGCACTATCCGCCGAATACAGGGGTATAAGGCTTTTCCATACTGCATACAAGGTTCTTACGAGCGCATTGTGCAAACGACCGAAGCCAGCCGTGCATCTTCAGCCCTGAGAGGTACACCATCGATCAAACATAGAAAATAATTCGGGACCCATTATCTTATTGTCGTCAATATCGCAGCCTTCGATAGTGCCGTAAGGAATCGTGTTTTTGTTGCAACGTCTGTGTTCGATACTACTGCGAAGGCAGATGTAACACGTGCGTCTTTAGTCCTGAGAGGTCCACCATCGACCAAATATAGAAAACAATTCGGGACCCATTATCTTATTGTCGTCAATATCGCAGCCTTCGATAGTGCGATAAGGAATCCTGTTTTTGTTGCAACGTCTATGTTCGAAGGCGGGCATACAACACGTTCGTCTTCAGACCTGAGAGGTCCACCATCGACCAAATATAGAAAATAATTCGGGACCCATTATCTTATTGTCGACAAAATCGCAGACTTCGAAAGCACCAAAAGGAATCGCGTTTTTGTTGCAACGTCTGTGTACGATACTACTGCAAAGACAGAATGACACTGACCGACTTCTGCAGCTCCGTTAAGCTAGGAATGCACCTCTCCGAACCTTTCGATACCGTGCTGGGTTGCAGACAAGGCGATGCCTTATCATGCGACCTCTATACTCTACAAGTCGCTCATCCTCTCCGTGCTTCTTTACAAAGTAATCATAATCATACTTATTCACTTATCACACGTTCCTCGTATGTAATTGAAAACATAATGCTTAGATGTTGTGTTATCAGCCCTTGAATATTGTGCACATGCATAATTTTTGATATTTTACATCTTTTTTGTTGTTTTATTTTTGAATTTAAATTTTCTTATGAATTGTTAAACAAAATATACTCGTATGTATTCATAAGTATATTAAACGATTATGAATAAGAACAACAATGTATGTATGTGTGCATTTTAAGTTGTGATATCTTTTAAGGGCATGTCTTAAAAATGTTAAATTTTCATTTGTTTTTTGGTTATTTAATATCGGAATTTTCTATGGATTTTCCCCAGAGTATAGATTACAAAATATCAACCAACAAACAATATCACACATCACTACCATAGCAATACACACATTCAACTACTCATTCAGGCATTCATTCATTTTTTCGTTTTTTTCTCAAAGAAACAAAAATTTTCTTTTGTTTTGCAAAATGTTTCTTTTTTGTTTTTGGACGAAAACAACGAGTACGGAAATTATCAACATAAGAAACATATACTCACTCCCCATTCCATTCCCTTCCCTTCCCTTATACGTACGTAATATTGATATGAGGATATTGAGGATATCAAGAGTTTTGTTGTCGTTGTTGTTACAGGCTGTGCGTCAAAGTGCAAACGATACGTTCGTTTCTACAGTTTTGTCAGAATGCAAATGGGTTTTAGACATCGCCTGTGCCTCTATTGTTTTGTGATCAATCCTCAGTCTTTCGTTTCTCTTTCTTCTACTCTTATGGGGTACTCAAGTACATATTCTGCTTCATATTGTTTCTTTTCTTATTGATTCAGTTCATTTCAGTTCAGTTCAATTGAATTTGAATTTTGAATTCCTTTTGTTAAGTTTGTTACTTTTCTTAGATTGAATTAGTGAAGTGGTTACATTGGCAAAAAGAATATCGTTTTGATCGATTACACATTATTTAGAGCTGCACTCGTATATGCAAAATATTACCATTAAAACCATTTAAATGTCTTAAGGCGCGTTTTTTTTTGTTCAAAACGCAATCTTAAGTGTGTGACATGATGGAAATTGTATCGAATTGTACTACTTCATGGCGGTCACTTGAAAAACCATTCTTTTTTATTTTTGTTTCAACCTAATAAAGGTATTAAAATGACTGAATAATTAGCATGGCACGTAAAAGCAGCTGCTTTCGTATTTGCAAATGTAAATTCAGAAATTCAAAGCAAACAACCGATATTTCTGAAAACTAAAAATGTTTTAGAAATGTTTGCATAATTGAACGAATTTTCCTGCATTTATTATGAATTTTTAAACAAATTTCCTAAGAACTGCTTTCGATACTTAGTGCCATAATTTGTCATGAGTCATATGCGTTCATAAATGGGTCAATTCGACCTCCGGGTACTGTACTTGTCTTAATTGACAAGTACACGTCCTCTAACCTATGCGTTCATTCCGATAGCTAGGCTTAGATAATGTTGATAGGTATATTGGCAAACTTAATTGAAAGGCATTTGCATTACACATACAAATTATTCGAAAGCTAAAATATGATTCGATTTTTAGTCTTACTCTTACTAATACCATCGTATCGCACTCAATCTATACGGAGTATTCCCATAATGACTCCTCATTCGTGTATTGCCTTAACAAACTTCAAAATTTTGTTTGGTATCTGAGCACTAGTGCGGTCTGTTCCTCTCTATTTGCTATACTTCATTGGCTCTCATCTGACCTCCTATCAAGGCAGAGGGCAGAGTCCTGACCCAACCTGGACATGCTGCAATTGTAAGAAGGCATAGACATTTCGGAGTCGATTATATGATTCCTTATATAAATTTCTGTACAGAACATTCGATTTTAGAATTCCATCTAAGGACTTCTGGCCAGAAGAACCGAAGCTTCCCAACGGAATCCTTAAAATTTACACTGTTGACTGAAGGGATGACTGACAGAGTAGCAGGGTTCTGATATTAAACTTTCTTATAGGCTACCTAACCACTACAGTGTTTTCCTGCTGCAATAGAAAGATTTATTTTGAATTTCGGAATGGTTTTCTCTAGGTATCACTGTAGGCCTCTTCCTTCAAGGAGGTTCGTCATTTTATCTAGCTTAACCTAACCTTGGTATCACTAAATATAATCCCCAACAACAGATTTAGATACTCACCCTGGACTTTCCTTCTGAAATACATTAACACCACAAGGTTTTCAATTATGAAATAGGCCACTAATTCCTAAAACGTAAGATTGCATAAATAATTGCCGGAATTATTGTATTATATGATGACCTTTGATCTTAATACATAGTTTTCACTTTCTAAACTCCTAATACTTATCAAATACTTTTATTTTCACTATTTTGGTAATTTAAAATTGTATGTTTTTTGTATAATTTTTGTAATATTCACCCGCATTTCCCATTGATAAAGAAATTTATGTTTTTATGCCGAATGGCTTTTAAACGAAGAAAGAATTTTAATGGAAGAGAAACAGAGTTAGAAATAGAAATAGAAATGCGAATATTATGTTTCTGCTTAAAGTTTAAATTGAATTTAAAATATTTATTTCAAAATTTTATATCGTTTCGTTAGACAATGGAAGAATAGAAAAAACAAAAAACGAAAACGGCTTTAAAATGGCAACGCGTGTCAACCTTGAGTTGCCCTAAGTCCATAATAATTCTACCTACTACAAGCGCTATTACAAGCATATATGTATGTAAACAGTACTTATTTTATACTTCGATCGCAACAATAAATGTTTAAAGCGATTGTACGATTGTATCCTATTATGTCAATGGAACAGAAGTAGGCCTTTAAAGATAAACATTTTCCCGTCACTCCTTTTTTTTCCAACGAACGATTGTTGCTGTTTTTTTTTTAACATACAAAAGCGCAAGTTTATTAGCGTGACTGGCGGACAATATGATCCTTTATTTCTAATAATAATGATTTGTCTCTTGCAATCGCGCGTATTTCCCCCTCAATAACACGGATTTTAAAAACTTTAAAATATTGATGCCACCTATTCGTGCAAAAGCGTAAAAAAACAAACAACGAAAAAACATGCGTAAAACATTAGTCATGGTTTTCTGGTAGTATTGCGTGATGCAATTCGTTGCACACTTCAAAGTGACAATTACGAGTGTTTTGTTTCCGCTTTTAATAATTCATTTCTGCTAAAAAAAAAACAAAACAAAAAAACTCCATCGATTGTTTAAATTTTAAACTTTTCGCGCTTGATTGCATTTCTGGGTGTCAGAGATTTGGCAACAATAATTACAAAAAAAAAGAGATTTAAGGGGTGTTACTCGTATCATCAATTGTGTAATAAAGTCCTGTTTATTTTTTTTGATTCTTTGCAAAAAACAAAAACAAACGTTAAAAATCATCTTCTGAAATTTCATTTAGTTGTGGATAATTAAGGCTTATAAAAAAGGAAAACTGCTGTTAAAAAAAAAGAAGGGAAGTAGTCTGCTAATTGCTTTTTATTGCTTGTAACGAATTAATTGAAAATTCAAAGGTGTGAACAATTTTTGGAAGCCATTAAAACAAAAAACTTTGGTGAGAAACAAAAGATCTCCAGCAAAAAGACGAAATATTTTTCTGTTTTTTTCTTTAAACTGCCGTTCTAGACCAACCATAGGTATTATCTGCTGTCGTAAGTGCATAGTTAAGGTAATAATAATGGGAGTTTGGTGATGACCATTCTTTGTTTTTATAAAGTGGTTTCAGGGAATTTCGTGGTTCAGTATGTAACCACTGAATGGATATTACGTGTGAGATATTTTAATATTCTATCAGAGAATGGGGTAATTGCATCGCTGCACCAATTTTTGGCAAAAGCTATACAGCCTCACTCCCCTGCTCAGTGTTAGGATCTGAAATAATCGACCAATATTAGAGGCTTAAACGTATGGTTTAATTTCGCGTAGCAAAGAAGTCGATCTAAATTTAGTATGATTTTTGTACAATACTCACTTATTTGTACTGATGGGCGCTCATTTATTTTTACGACACCTAATCTTGCTCATATTTGCATACAACGAAACTAGATTGCGGAAACGTTGGCTTTGGTCTATAAGATCACCTTCTGTAGGATAACGATTAGTAAGTAAAAGTAAAAGTCTCACGTATGTGCTTTTTTAGTTCCTGTGCCATTAACTAGGTCCACGTATATTCAAGTTAGTTCCCCTAACTGAAGTCGTCGTAGTATAGTAGGTAGTGTGTTGGATTATTATTGGCTATTAAACGAGACCATGGTTCGAAAAAAATCTCTTATTTTATGAAAAAATATTTCTTCGGTGACTTCCACTCAGCAGTTTACTCGCAAAAACTCTGAGGGTAAACAAAGTTTTTCAATTGTCATGTAAAGTTTCTCAAAAATTGTTGTTCGGAGTCGACTTTAAACTGTAGGTCCCGCCACTCATGTATCAAATTAACACACACAACATGAGTGATGTGGAAACTAGGTCGTAATCATGACTGAAGGGTTATAATGACTAGTTATGTATGTACATATGTATTTATGTCTTCAAGAAATTTCAATGGCAGCACATGAATTATGGTGAAAAACAAACAACGGACCTATACGGTACAATTATGCAGCGATTAGCAGTCGAATAATTTAAATCTAAAATCTTTTTAGACGCTTAACTGAAGATAACTCTGGGATTTGCTGGTAATGCTAATACTTTTTGAACTTTGTACACTTTTCATAATCAATCTAAGGCTGCTGAAAAGATCACTTAAAGATCTGTCATATCCAAATTCAGCTTGCTCTTTCCTAAACTACATACTACATACATAATTGGCTATTACAACCATTCAGTCAGGATTACGGCCTAGTTTCTTACACCACTTATGTTGTGTGTGTTCATTTTTTTATACATGAGTGGCGGGCTCTACAGTTTAAAGTCGATTCCGAAGAACAGATTTTTTTTGAGAAACTTTCCATAGCAATTTTATTTATTCTCAGAGATTTTGCCAGAAATCTGCTGAGAGGAAGTTGCCGAAGAAATATTTTTCATATTTCGCTTTGATGTCTGACCTAAATTCCTAAATTGCTGATCCATAATTCTGTTGCCTCGCCAGTTTCAGCATTTTTTTTCTTTTATCCTATTTTCCTTACAATGTACATACATAAGTCAGAACATACCTAAATTTCTGATCACACTTTTTGTTTTGCGGCAAGTTATCGATATCAATGTTATCGATTCCTGGTGCTTTAATTTTTGATTTTAATTAGGAATTTTATTAAAAATATCTCCTGTAAAAAAAAACTTTAAATACAAAAAGCATTGAAATTATTATAAATTTTTATTCAATAAATATATTGTGTATGATTAATGAAATTAATATTTATGTATGTGTGTGTGTGTCTGAGTCATAAAATTATGCCTAAAGGTATTTACAATTCTAGCGCTTACTGTACAGTGAAACCTTTAAATTTGTATTATTGATTATAATAATAATAACAATAAAAAGAAGAGAGAATACCTCCGAATACTAAGGAAATTTTGTAAATTTTGAAAACAATTTTTGTAAATGCTTCCCAAACAAATAGAATGTAAAGTTTAGATCAATGATTAGATGAGTAAGTGAGTGAGTGAGCGAGTGTATAGCTTGGTTGGCTAGTTGAAGGGATGGATGGATGGATGGATGAATGGATGAATAGATTAATGGTTGGAATGAACGAAATGAGTGTGTGCAGCAGCAGCTTAATTGAAATTAATTGAAAACGAACGCGCATATATTTATGTTTAACAAAAATTATTATTACTTTTTTTTGGTATTTTTTTTGTTTATTTTATTTTGGAAACTGCAGTTAATAAAATTTTACACTTCCAAAGAAAAAAACAAAAAAAAAAAAAAAATAGAAATCATAACAATGGAAACAAAACTCCATTTTGTTATCAAAGAAAAAAAAAATTCAAAATGTTGGAATTGAAGATTATTGTGTTCAAAATTTTGAATACACACAGCTTAACAGTACGGCAGTGAACAGCAAGGGAAAAAAGACACCCTGAATAAACCATGGGATGCGATCTTTAATTAAATTAATTAAAGTGAAAAATAAATAAAAATATAACAGCAACAGTAACAATAACAATAATAATCATAATAGATCCATTAAATGAAACCAAGTTTGAGTGGAGAGAGGGGGAAACAAACACAAAAATTTTATGTGCCATGAACGTTAAAAGTTCCAATAGATTCCACCGGTATTTGTATTGTTTTTTCCTCCTTCTTTTGCTTCACCCAACAACACAGAGCTGAGTTCAATGTACTTTCCAATTAAAGATTTTTATTCGTTTACTTTTTTCTTTTTATTTGGAAACCGAATCGAAATGTTACAAGTCATTTGTAATATTATTTCGATTACAAAGCAACAAAGTGTCAAAGAACTTTCTATGATTTTAAGAGAAAAAAAAAAATCGAAAACAAATAATAACGAAATAACCTTGATATCGATAACTTGCTGCAATAATAAAAAGTGTGACCAGAAGTTTTGGCATGTACATTGCCTCCGAGAATACGTTACTGTAATGTAAGGAAAATAGGATAAAAAAAATACTGAAACTGCTGAGGCAACAGAATTATCGATCAGCAATTTAGGAAAGAGCAAGCAACGTTTCGATCTTGTAGTGGTCATATCGGAAGCCTTAGATTGATAATGAAAAGTGTACAAAGTTTAAAAAGAGTATCAAAATGTTGTAAAAGAAGTGTGATGCCAAAGAACTCTATTTAAACGGAATAAAAATATTATTCGGTCTCCTTCTACGGCTGTTTTGATTTGCTGGTATTATTTTCAGTGTCAGCGGGGGTTATTTAAAGACTGCTTTACATAAATGATTCAATGACGATCTGGAAACGGCTACAGGGTGTGTTACCTTGGTGGCCATAAAATCTAACATCTTTCTTTTGTCACTGTAGTGTTTAGAACATACATACATACATAATTGGTCATTACAACCCTTCAGTCTGGATTACGACCTAGTTTCTCACACCACTTATGTTGTGTGTGTTAATTTTATACATGAGTGTATAGAATGTTTAGAACAGTTCTATCAAAAGCTCACCCAGATACCTATTGACCGGCTGCCTTTTAGACAAGTTGGCAACCGATTTAAGAGCTGATAGTCACTTTTTGTTAAAATTGATTTAACATTTCATTATCGATAGATTGTAATGTTTCTGTTGGCCAAAGTTATGGTGCACTTCGTCTATTTCATGACGTACATAATAGTCCTACAGAGCGGCTAGGTTAGGTTAGGTCGGAGTGGTAGCTCTGATATCACAAAGCTCACTTGAGCACGCATAGCGGCCCGTTGTGATGCCACAGGTGAATGCAGACCCTGTACTAACCAAGTTCCACCAAAGTCAGGGAAAAGGAAGAAGTTGGTCAGCGCAAGGGCTGCACTACAGAGCGGGTAACTCGAATAAAAATTAATCATTTTCGGAACACGTTTACTTTTACTGGAAATGTGTATACCGTAAGACGCCGAACTGTGCGCACTTGAGAAATTGTACAATATTTGCCATTTATAGGGCTATGAAAAAGGCGTTTAACAATTACTCCAGGCATAGAGCAGTGCGCATTCTGTTAGTTCCTAGTCATCTTGGATCCAAATATTTCGGGAATGAAACTATCCCAGACATAACTCATCTCAGAGGTATGAAGTGGAAGCAGTTAAGGAAGTTTTTACAAGATACAGACTTTCTACAGAAAATAAGGTGGTAGATCTAATGCTGAGAGCGCAATAAGTCTACATGATGTCTAAGGTGTACTTCAATGGGCATGATACCCTTGACCTAACATACCTACCTACAATAAGAAACCATTGAAAAGTGAAATATTTTAACGAATTTAAGTATTATTTTCTACTTTTCATTTCTATTAATCTGTCAAACAATTTTCGTTAAGACCCGCATAATAAACGATTTTTTTTCTTCAATTGAAAGGAAAATTATTTGCAATATTGCCTGATACTATGGAATATTTTCTCCAAATATTGAATTTTTCTTTAAAAAAAAACAAGATTTTTGTTAAACTTTCTATGTGTTGTATAGAAAAAATAGCCTTAAGGGTTGAAGGTTATGGGCATACTTTGTTGCAACTCTTTAAAAATCCAATGAAATTTTAATGAAAATTGAAAAATTACGTACAGCGTATGAGTGTGAGTGTGAGTGTGTAACATTTTAATTAGAAAATATGAATGAAGTTCATTGCCATCATAATTGGGAAAGTAATTGAGAAGAGGAAATTTTTCATTGCCCCGGCACTAGTGGAAATAATTATTCTCATACCATGAGTGGCATGGACAAAGAGAATATTCGACGTAATTGTAAATGCAATGCGCAGACGCAAATGAATACAAATCTTAGACTCTTTCTCTCTCTCTCTCTCTCTCTCGCTAGCTCTTTCCAACCGATTGCTTTTGCAATAAAACCAATTTTTGATCCTACGCCCGCAGCTTTTTTTTCGAATTTCAAAAAGAAAAAGATTTTATTTTTTGGTTCCCATCACTGTAAGTGATGAGTGTTGGTTGATTGGTTGGTTGGTTGTTGCTGTGATTTAAATTAATTTCCTTATTAATGCCAGCCTGCCTGCCTAGTAATAAACAGTCTCGTAATAAAAACTTATAATAATGAGATGAGGATGTGTAGTAGAAGTAGACTCTTTGCCATTCAATATTTTTTCTATTTTTTTGATTTTTTGTCAATACATAGATCAATTGTGTGTTTCAATTGAGAGTTTTTCATTTGAGAAAGATTTAAACTTCCCTCTTATTGTAATTAATAGAGAAACAATTTAAATACTTTTATTATATAATACCAGAGTATTTACTATATTTGAAATGTAAAGGCTATACTGGCAATATGTGGAGTATATAGTAACGACTTTGCTATGTTTTTTATTTAGATTTTTTTATTTGAATTCATATTAAAACATGGAATTTTTGCAATGAGTTCAGGATAAATTTGAAGATGTTATGCTTACGTTACCATGTCATCATCCTGTCTGTCGTTATAAATAAAAAGAATTCACATTTGGTCCACATCAGTGATCAGCAATGAATCGTTTTTTCTCTACTCACAAGCACTCATAAAATTTTGAATATAAGTGAGTCAACAATATTGAAATTTAACTATGTACTCTGACTCATTCTTACGTTGATTTATAAGTACAGGTTGCAATGAGTATGCGTGCAACGTTGACATCAAACTCATACCATTCGAAATATGTTTGATTCATAAGCCTATCCATTTTGATTCATAACTTTGGAAAAATTCTTATAAATTATTCGAGTGATTTGAATCATTCATTAAAATTTACAGTCTTGTTGTTGCATTTACAGTCGCCGTAGTCTAGTAGGTAGTGTATTGGCTTATTAGACGTAAAGCCAGGGTTCGAGCCCCAGGTCAGACATCAAAACAAAATATAAAAAGTATATCCTCTTAGCAGATTTCTGGCAAAAACTCCGAGAGTAAATAAAAATTGCCATGAAAAGTTTCTCAAAAATCTGTCGTTCGGAGTCGACTTTAATCTGTAAGTTCCCACATAGGTGGTGTGAGAAACTAGGTCGTAATACTGACTGAAGGGTTTTAATGACCAATTATGTACGTATGTTGCATTTACAAAAAAAGAAAAAGACACATAAGCAAAGAAGACAGAGCAGCAAGCAGAGCAAACACACAACCTTGAATTAAGTACTTTAGTGTTCGTACGCGATTCAAACCGATTTTGTGCTTCGTGTATATGTTGAGTTATGGAGAGACGAAGTCAACAGCAACATCATACGTGTTGTGTTGTTCAGTATGAATATGATGAGTACTTCAAACTTTGAATACGAGAGAGAGGTTCCATGACATTAAAATCAGTATGAATGCGTTTAAGTATCACTAATTATGAGTATGATTCGATTCTACTCATCTTATGTATGTAACTACGACAATGTGCTTGCAGTAGCGTAACAGACCACAGGCTCGAATGGGAATCGACCTCATGTTCTTCACACTGATTGACCAGCGCTTTACACAATAGACTACTAGCGTACACTACCATATCTTTTATGTTGTAATTATATTCCAATTATTACGAACAAATTATAACTGATTACCACACTTTCTACCATACTACATATACTGCCGAGGCATACGTCTACTAATAACTGATCTATAATGGCTGACAATCAAGGCGATGATTGTATTGTAACATCACATTACCCTTGTAGAGAGTAATCATATCGAACTTGGCCGACTGTATTTTTTTGATTTTTTAATTTTTTTTAATATGAATTCAATTGATGAATATGAATTACAGTGTGATACAAAAACAATCACTTCCGTTTCTCGTTTACTGTATTTTATGCAGTTTTAAATGATCGTATGCTGTTCTTAAATTCTGTGCTCAAGGGCATGGAAACTGATTGATGGTATGGTTTTCAACAAAAATTTGTTTAGATTTCCATACAATCCACCTTACATGCGAGTATAAATCAATCAATAGATCCTATTAAATGTTGTTAATCCCTATTTAGATCGTTTTCTCGTTTTATTTTTATGTACAAAATTGCAATAATGAATCGTCTGTCGTGAGAGTCCATCCTGAATCCTTTTAAGTCTTAAATCCTTTTGAAAAGATTCATGAAATAATCACATTTGAAATTCTTTTGTATTCTTTGGTTACAAACAAAAAAAAACATTTAAATTTTCAACAGTAGCAGTAATGAGCAGGTTAAATGCTGATTATAAAATCTGACTGTAAACCTGGCTTAATCCTGCATAGGAAGGATATGGTTTTGTTGTTTTATTATTAACATCTCTCTTTCATTTGTGGGTACGTAATTCGATTACATATTTGGTTTTTAAGGATTTTATTGTTGTGTTCCATTTAATAACATTTAAAACATTATGATGATAATCCAAAAATCTTGTTTTTTTTTTGATTATTTTCCTGGTTTGACAAGTAAATTGTTTTGAAAATAAATGTCCAAACAAATGATTTTTTTTTGTTTTTTTTTCGGTTGTTGTTGTTGTTGTTGCTGTTGTTACAATCTCTTTATGTTGCCAAAATGTTTGTACTTTTGTTGTGTTTTATCTTCAACAAAACATCAGCAGCTCAATAGTCGTCTCTTAGAGTTTATTTTTCAGTTTCGTTTTTTTTGTGTTTTTGTAAAACCCTGCAGGACATTTGAAAATGACTTTGTTAGCTGGGAATTTTTTGGGTTGCGTTCGATTACGTCTACATGAGTGAGAACGGGCAGACAGACAAGCAGCTAGAAATTGTGCGATTGCGCACAAATATTTGTTGTTGTTGTTTTTCTCTTTCATTTGTGGGTTCGTTGGATTCAATCACATTTTATATGTTATTAACCCTAAAAAGGTTGTGTAGTTTTTTTCAGTGATAGGCCATATTCGTTTTTTTTCAGGCTATACCCAAGCAAACGTGGCGATCACCAGTATTTTTAACTCTAACACTTATGGGATGACCTCTATACATACAGTGCATTGTGTTGGAATTAGAAAAATCGATTATGGGAGGAAGGAGGAAGTAGTGTTTGTGGACATTGAATCTTTTTATATTATAAGTGATAGGAAAGATCTCTGTATGAAGGGAGTACCTAACACGGATAGTTCGGCTAAAAACGAATTCAATGAAAAGTTGGAAGTTTATCCGATTTTCCAGTTGTTATTATAACTTTGTGCTCTGCAATCACCTCTTACATTTATACCCACAGTAGAAGTGTTTCATGTTGAAATTATATTCTAATTCTTACAAACAGACCTTTTTCACCGTTGCATTATAGACACACTCATACATACATATATAATTGGTCCTTACAACCCTTCAGTCAGGATTACGATCTAACTTCTCACACCACTTATATTGTGTGCGTTAATTTTATACAGCTGTGTTCAAAATAATAGGAGTGCTACCATGTAATATTTTCAAAGTTAAAATTTTTTATTCTACCAATTTGCAAAACATGATATATTTTAATGGTAGTTACAACGACATGTAAGAAATAAAATACAAAAAAAATCTCGTAATAACTTTAATATTTACGATGTAATTGATTCATTTCTGTTTTTGCCTCTGAATTCAGTTGATCAAAAAAATAGGAGTGTGAGTGTTCTTTTAAAAATAAAAATATAACAGGCACATAATTTGAAGAAAAAAGTGAAAAATAAGTACGGAAAAATGTAGTTAAAACTTTTTCTACAGTGATTCACATAAATTTTTGTAATAGTGGGACGAGAAAAGCACTGTACTGAAGAAAAGAGAAAACTAATTAAAAATTTTCGAAATAAAGGCAAAACTTACAAAGAAACTAAGGAAATCTTAAGTTACTCCGATCAAGTGATCACAAATACATTAAAATATAAAAAAAGTCCGAAACGCGGGGGCGCAAGGCCAAAACATCTACTGTCGATGACCGCCGAATTGTGCGATACAGCAAAATAAATCCTTCAGCGTCTTCAAATAAAATTCAAAAGGTTCTGAATCATGCCGTAGGTGTCCCTACTATTCGTAGGCGTCTGATGGACAACAATTTATTCGCAAGAAGTTCACAAAAGGTGCCATTGTTGACATATAAAACAGGCAGCAGCACCCTTAAAGTTTGCCCAAGAACATATCAAATATCCGAAAGAAAAATGGAGAAACTTATTGTGGACCGACGAAAGCAAAATTGTTTTATTTGGTGGTACTGGGTCTAGACAGCATGTTAGACGTCCGCCCAACACCAAATATAAAGCTCAGTATACACAAAAGACAGTTAAACATGGTGGTGCAAAACTAATGATATGGGGAAGCTTTTCTTATAATGGTTTAGACCCAATACATCGAATTAGAGACATAATGGATAGGAACGTCTATGTCAGCATTGTGAGAGAACTGATTTTACCATATTCCACGCCTCTAAAATGGATATTCCAACAAGACAATGACCCGAAACACACCAGTAAATTGGCAAATGAGTGGTTTCGGGTTAATGGGGGAAAGGTTATGGCGTTGCCAGCTCAGTTTCCTGACATTAATCCCATAGAACATATATGAGGGATGTTAAAAAATATGTTGCCGAGAGAAAGCCGTCAAATGCAACTGAGTTGTGGTCTGTAGTGCAAGATGGGTGGAATAAAATTCCACTAAAACAATGTCAGGATTTAGTTGACTCCATGCCTCGTAGATGTGCTGCTGTAATAAAAATTAGAGGCTATTCTACCAAATACTAATCGTATTTAAAGTTTCTGATTATAGTCATAAGCATTTTTAACTTTTTTAATAGTAAATTTTTATGAAAACTGAAATACTCCTATTATTTTGAACAGCACTTTTTAAGATATATTTTTTAAACTTCCTGTTACTGATTTGTTGAAAGCTTTATTTAATTAATGAATAACTTAAATAATTTAGTATTGAATCAACATTACATTACACCAAAACATTGAATTAAACCATGTTTTTTCTTTGTTAAAAATTAAGCTTTTGTTTTTCAATGGGCTCACTCCTATTTTTATGAACACAACTGTACATGAGTGGCGGGGTCTAAAGTTTAAAGCTGATTCCGAATGATACATTTTTGAGGAACTTTTCATGGCAATTCTATTTACGCTCAAAGTTTTTGTCAGAAATCTACTGAGAGGAAGTCACCGAAGAAATATTTTTTCATATTTTCGTTTTGATATCGGACCTGGGCTTTGAACAGTGGCCATACGTCTAAAAAGCCAACGCACTACCTACTAGACTACGACGACTTCATCATACACATTCACGAATACGAAATAAGCCCCCGACTACCGTCTATGAGTTAATGCTGTCTCATGTGCGCTAAGATGTTGTATGTTGAACGTGTACCTTCTATTGAAGAGTTGATTTCTTTTTAACTTGCTGGCTACGACTTTGGCTTCCTTGCTGGTTTTGTGGTTATCAGTTGGTGTAAATCTTTATGAGGTTGTTTTGCGTCTATTGTTCGTTCACTTGCGTAGAACACAACACTTACCAAGCCAGTCAGTCGAATGAGCGACCAACTAACCGATCCAATGGAAAACTAATCCGATAGTTTTTGAAAATTCTTTTTGAAATTTTCAATATTTCACAGTCCGAAAATTATTAAAAACTGTAAAATGTTGTAAATTTATTGAAGGTTTTTTTCTGGTAACATAATTAAGACACAGAAAGCGAGAAAGAGAGAGAGACAGAGAGAGAAAGAAAGAGGGGGAATTACCAAGTAGGGTTGTTTACAAAGCGTTTAGTTGTTGTCACAAAACGGCGTATCTGTTAAAGATGGTTTGATTGGCCTGGTCTTATCACTGTTAGCCATCAGTTTTTTAACATGATCGTTAATAAATAATGAAAGGAAAAGTGAAAATTAGGGAAATGGAAAATAGAAAATAGAAAATATCCGAACGTCTATGTATGTTCAGTAGAGGTACGGAATACTTGTTAATGTGGTTTGTTAATGGAATGAATGGTGTGTGTGTGTGGAAATTGTTTTCCTCTCTTACGCCAAAAAAAGTTAATTAAACTCATAATATTCCATATCCATAGGTTTACAATGGTTTATGATGGTATTTGAAGGAATACATTTAACGAAATCCCTTTTTGGCTATATGATAACGAGCGAGCAAGCATATTCATTGATTTACGCCAAAGATAAGGTCACACACAGAAAAATTTCTATTTTACACCACAGGATGCCAATTTCTAATTTCGAAATCAAAAGTTAAATACTTACTTGGTTTCACAATTTTGTTTTGTGGAATAATTTCGAAAATATTTTCTTTTAAATTCGTATGCGAGTAACCATTAAAATGAGGCGGTTTTTATGGCCACTATTTGTTATTATTTTTGGGTTTTTGGAAAATGAGGAAATCATCAAATACTCTTCAAATTTACGATGACATTTATGTTTTTGGTTTTGTTTTTAACTTTTAATTTCCTTTTCTATTCTATTAAGCCAACATCATCATCGTCAGTGGAGTAGTGGTATTTTTAATGATTATTATGACAACGAATGTTGAAGAAAAGAGTGATCCCTTTTGGTGTCATCATCAGAAACTCGTTCGTTAATTGTGTGTGATCCAATTACTGACTTTAGTTTGTTAAACGTTAAACTGTTTCCATTGTTCCACACAACATATTCTTAAATTGTGATAATTGACGGTCGGGCAATGTCAACCTATTAATTGTGTGTGGCATAATTAAAATACCCCGCCTACTTTTTTTTACCTTTTTCTCATTACTTCCTTTCAGTTTTGCTGTTGTTAGTTGAAATGGATTTCTTACAACCCGTTTAAGTTCTTTGTCTTTTTTTTTGCTTTCTTCTAATAATCCTTTTGCCAGCCATCCTTTCCTTATAAAACCTAAAACAGAAAAACATTCTTTAGAATTCCAACCACCCTTCTTCTTCACCAAACAAAACAAAAAAAAACAAAAAAAAAACACAGAAGATCTTTAAGTTTATTACACGTACTTCAATCAATACTTTTATTTTATTTTTTTCTTATTTTTTTATATTTCTTTTCATCACCTCCTAATTGTAGAGTGTTGCCTAAATTATAGACTTGAGGCATCCATCCCCTTTTGTCCTTGTTCGAATAACTGTAAACGAGTAGTTTTCATTCATGCCATGCCATTTCGTCTGCTTCTTTGACGGCGTTTTGTCATCAGTGTCAGTACATATCTCGAATGGAATGATCTTTCTTCGTCAGTTTCTATTGTATGACTGACTTACAACGTAAATTATATGATTGCGTGTGTTATTTTTGGCGTTACTTTTAACACCTTTTACTTACTACTACTTCTTCTCCTTCTTCGTATACTTTTGCTTGGCATTATTCAGTTTAAAAAGCGGCCTTGAAGGGGTTGTAACGTGCCGTATCTGGGACGATCTTGACAACTTATCTGATGGCATTTTAAATGGAGTTACGCAGATTTGACGGGTTCATTATTTAAATGCGTGAGAAATTTCTTACAAAATCGAAATCGAAATAAGCACAATCCTTTAGAATCATTTGGTAACTATGTATTATGAAAATACAAATGATTTAAAAGAATTTCAAAATAAAATCATACAACGAATAAGTTTCAGTTTAAAATCTACTCGAAAAACACATACATATGTATGAATGTACATACCTATGTAAATATCAGAAATCAGCAATGAATCGTTTTTTCGCTACTCATAAGCACTCATGAAATTTTGAATATAAATGAGTCAACAATATTGAAATTTAACTATGTATTCTGATTCATTCGTACTCACTACAACGTTGATTTATTAAGTACAGGTTGCAATGAGTATGCGTACAACTCATACCATTCGAAATATGTTTGATTCATAAGTCTACTCATTTAGATTCATTATAACTTTAGAAAAATACTTATAATAGGTACTTATAAATGATTCGAGTGACTCGAATAACATCATATGTGTTTTTAAGTATGAATACATCATTAAGTATGAGTACATCAAATTTTGAATATGAGTAGAGGTTCCATGATATTAAAATAAGCATGAATTCGTATAAGTATAAAAAATTATGAGTATGATTTGATTCTACTCATATTTCTGAATACTCATTGCTGATCTCTGGTACACACTTGTGTTGGGCTATATAAACATAATTTATTGTATAATATTTGAAAAAGAAATTTTTATTTCCATTGATATTTTAATTAAGGACTTACCTAGTATAATTCCTAGTATATTTTGACAAGGAAATTCGTTTGAAATTTAATAGGGAATAAATCAGTTATTATCTCTCCTCTGCTCTCTCTCTTTGACGCTTTTTGCTACCTGCCACTCCACTTTTTTTCGAATAATTTTCACATTTTTATGCTATTTTGCAAAAGTTGAATAAAAAGGAATAAAAAAAATTAATTTCACATATACAGTATACCCTATGAAAAAACTAACAGTTATGTACTTGCATGTATTAGTGTTCAAATACTTGAGTTTGTAATTGTTTCCGAGTAGAACTAAAATAGGAAAACAATTTAAATGTGGTAGCAGTAACTCTCTCTTCCTCTCTCTCTCTTTCAAAAAGTAGCAACAACGGCATCAATAAAAGTAAATACACACCTAAACTACTACAGCCTTCTCTCTGCGATTTATTTCTTAATAAATAAATAAATACACACACATATTGTATTGTATGCATATATACATACATATTTGCTTCGCTTTTAAATAACAGTTAAAGTAAATATTGTGCTCTCTACTTCACAAACATCACAGTGCCTAAAATAAATATATCTCGTTGGTATGTGTGTGTTGGATAAATGGATAATTAAATTTATCCAAGAGGAAACCAACCAATCATCATAACTGTAGCTGTTAAGGTGTGTATGTAATAAACAACCCTGTATTTGCTGTGCATTGCATAGTTGTTGTTGTTGTTGTTGATTTTCCAAACATGATTCGGTCGAAAGGAACTTAGTTTGGTGGCATATTATGAGTGAAGTTAGTCAGCATTGCGCAGTCGTTTCGAGTGGTCGTTTGTTTAGTGTACGTCGGTAATATATGAAACGAAAAGAAAAACAATTAAACGAGAGTAAAAAATAAATTTTTTTTTCATTATAAAAAAAAAAGCAACGGAAATAAAGATTTTGAATGTGAAAAATTAAAGAAAGAAAATATACTTAAAATAGGTGTAAGAGCATATATAACCTGAGTGTTAATTAAAGGTGCCACTTGGAAAATGGTTATTAACACATCGTTGGCGGTAACATGTGGCGCCGCCAGCCCTCCAGCCACCAGATCACGTGTGCAATTTGATTGGGATATTAATGATACCGTTATACCCATGGTTAATGAGTTCGATGACTTCCACGATTGGGCCAATGGCCACTGCCGTTTAGTCTATGCGGCCAGCAATGAAGATGCCAAGAAACATTCGTCCGGCTGGGCCATGCGAAATACCAACAATCACAACATCAACATATTGAAAAAGAGCTGCCTTGGCGTTCTATTGTGTTCGGCCAATTGTAAATTACCCAACGGCAATAGCGTTCATCTACGTCCGGCCATATGCGATAAGGCCAGACGCAAACAACAGGGTAAACCCTGTCCCAATAGGTAATTTTTTAAATAAATTAAATTAAAATTAAGCTTATAGGATATAAAAATGTTTTTTTCTTCTTCTTCTTGATTATTTTTTTTTTTTTTTTTTTAATTTAAAGAAACTGCTGTGGCCGTTTGGAAATACAACCTTGTCGTGGTCATTGTGGCTATCCAGTGACACATTTTTGGCGCCGTTCAGGTAATGCTATATTTTTTCAAGCAAAGGGCACACATGACCATCCTCGACCAGAAGCCAAAGGATCTTCAGAGGCCCGCAGGCTATTGGGCAGTGGTAGGCGGGCTCGCAGTTTAGCAGTTATACTGGCTAGAGATGCCGCTCTAAATGATAAGCTAAGCAGTTTACGAGGGGGGATCAAAAGACAAAATCATAAAATGGATTCATGCTCCGGTACTCCAGCAACAGTACAACAGTTGGCCAAAAGGAAACGCAATCTAAAAGAAATTTCCAACGCTAATAGCAACCAAACAACAACAACAACATCATTCTTCAATCCAAATCCAAATCAATTTGAGCACTCAATGGCCTCTAATCAATGGCTAAACGAAATGCAAACACCACCGGAGTATACCACCACTACGCTTAATGAGTTCAACTACAGCCATCATCACAATGCTGCCTTGGAGCAAATGTCCTACAATATGCCATACGAAACAGCTGCTCAATCCCAACATACATTGCCGGCACATCATGATACAACAACAACAGCCTTTGTGACTTACAACCAACAACAGCAACAGCAACAACAATATTCAGACAACATCTCATTATTGGAGGACAGCGCGGTCTTATGTCAACACCAAGCCGCAACAGTGGGCCTTTATGACACGCAAAATGCTCAAATGTTAATACAAGACTACCACCAACAACAAGATATCCAGCAGAAATGGATGTACGAGAGCTGTGATGATACGTCCAGTTTAACCAGCAGCTCAGGCTATAACTCCGATGATTATTATCTGCCCAACTTCTTATCACCCACATTGAATGGTTATGATAATCAAAACAACAGCGTTCCTTTAGGCAATTATAATAGCAACAGTGCCAACACGCCTACTTCAACTGCAACTGATATCTATGCTGCAGTCTTTGATGTCGATCTACCAACAACAAACACTATTACCAGCAGCAGCAGCAGCACCAACACCAGCTCTGCAGTTCAGTTTGCAGGCAGTGGTGATAATTACACGCCGTCTAACATTCCGGCCATGAGTTTTGGCGATAACATGCTTAACAACGAGCGTCGTCAAGAGCATTCACATGCGTCACAATACGAATCGTTATCTCATTATGCTTCCGATGCAGCAGGACCCGATTTCTATTACAGCAATTCAGCTGGTGATAACGGCAGTGAATGGAACATTCAAATACACGACTCAACATCCTCAACGCAGCTATACACTGCAACGCCAGCAGCTGCGGCAACAGCAGCAGCAACAACTCTAACAGAATTACAAAATAATCATCAGACTATGGGAGTTTTTTAATGACTCTTCTGTCACCCCGCACTCGCTATTATTCATACTCAATTACTTGTTAAATTTATTGATTATTTATTACTTATAAACACAATATTTGTTTCTATTTTCTGTTTAAATTTAAGTATTTATTTACTGTTCCTCAGCGCCCCCAACCACGCCTTATCATCCATTATATGTACATCATTCTAGTCGTCTAGTCAATTTTCTCTTTAACAAATTTCTCCTTTTTTTCTCTCGTTTTTTGTAAGTCGCTCTCTCTCTTCCTCTGTTTTTCTTTGTATTTTTCTTAACCCGTGTGTGTGTGGACGAATGTGGTTCTCCTACAAATGATCATAAACGTACACGTAGTACACATAAAAGGTATAATATAACAGAGTTTAGTTTATTTTAAGAGTCTTAGTATAAGAGTATAACAGCTTTGTTTGAGTTTATTTTCTCTACTGCTGTAGTATAAGAGTTAAAAACATTTCTTTTTTCTTAGTTTTCAACGCAAAACGTATGAATTTCTTAAAATAGTTTTTAAGCCAAAGATTGTGTAAAAAAATAAAATTAAAAATAAAAAATAATCCGAATAGAATTTAAAATATTATCGTAAGAATATTTCTAATTGACTTGTTTTTTTTTTATTGTATTGGGGAAATGCCTTCAAAATGGGCATTAATTCGGGAATTTCGTTTGCAGTGGCAAAATCTCTTCTACAGAGCTTACAAGCAGAATTGTCTTCTCTGGGGCATTGGAAATCTCAGTAAAAGACATGAAGAATCATTCCTTCCACTGATTCGAAGTTTGGTGTGATGTTTCTGCTGTAGGCATCGTAGGGTCATTGTTTTATAAAACGATGAGTGCCAAACAACGCTTTTTCCTATCTCAACTAGACCCATTGGGATTGGAAAACATTTTGCTGCCATAGGCTCAGCCAGCAGGACTTAATGGCTACAGTTCTAGATCGCCTAGAACTAGATCTCGTTTTAAAGATTCGCTCGATTTTACCATTAATTTTCTTTGGTATCTCAAAGCGGCAAGCGAGTCAATCATTATTGTTCAGTTATTAATAAAGTTTTTTTAAGATTGCATTACAATACCACTCTTGAGAGTTACTTCAAGAGTTATTTCAAGACTGTGATCACTATTCGCAACACACAACTCTAGACTTATCGAAACGTTTACCTTTTGTCATGTGTTGTGTGTCAATACGGTGTTGACGTTTTTCTAATTTTAAATAATTTTTCATCTCCAAACAGTTTTTTTTTCTAATTCTTTTAATTTCATTTCAAAAAAATATATTTTTGAATAAATTTTCCGATCGTAGACTAATAAAAACGAAATAAACCGCCAAAATTCCGTTCCCACTAACGCTTTTAATAGGCAATATTGTTGTTATTGCGATATTTATATTTATTTTTGATATTTTAATTTCGGTTGCGTTATGGATTACCGAGACATTTTTGGAACTAATCGCACGCGTAGGCGGCGGCGATCGCGATTAACACGCACCGGTGAACAGGTGGATTTGTTACAATTGATGCGTCGACGTGTACGTTATCGGCCATATGCCCTAAATCGATTAAGAAGTCATTCGAGAGAGATAGATTTACCGAATTTCGACAGCAATCTTTCCCAAAATTTAAATTTCGTACACGACAGCCAATCAGCCAATCGGGATGTACTTAGTTTGTACGGCAATGTGGAATGTAAGGATGTCTCAACAAATACTGAATATCCCTGCTGTTCAGGCGCCTCATCAGCTGCACAGCGATCTGAACGAACGGCAGTAGCTGCCGAGTCTTCCTCAGCAAGTAAGTCGACGAATTTGGAAAGTCGTAAATCTTCCCTGGAACACGCAGACAATAGACGGAGCCAGCAATCCTCTGTGGGGGTTGTGAAAAATGTTGTTTCGGCTGCTCATACGCAGAATGATAACAAAAAGCCCATAACGGTAGATTCGAACAACGATAGGGAAGGACAACCAGCTGTCTCCACAGATGATTTGCCTATAAAATCGAACAGTAATGTAACAGCGTCTGAAGTAAAATCAGTTACAAATCATCAGCAAAGCAGTAGTTGTACTGTAACTGATTCCACGGATATATCTTCGGATACGATCGATGAATCGTCCCACAACAGTTCTCTAGTCGTAGAGCCTAATACCTCAGGTGAGTCGTTAACCATGACCACGCCACCGACAATTGCTTACATTGAAGTACACCACAGCTCTTCACAAGAGCATATCAGTACCAGTGACTCTTCGTTAAATAACGTCATACGATCACTGCCTTTGATAGGGCCTGTCGATGCCGAAGCCGATGCCGAGGCGGGTGGTGATGGTCATCACAACGACTCGGTGTTACAATTTGAAATCACTTTGACTACCGCAGTACCCGATATTGAAGACATGATAGAGAACGACGAGGAAGATGATAATGAAATTGATGAGAACGACGATAATGAAATTGATCACAACGATGACGATGATGATAACGAAATTGATGATAAAGATGATAATGACAATGATGATAATGACAATGATGATAATGACAATGATGATAATGACAATGATGATAATGACAATGAAGTGGAAGAAGCGGAAGAGGAAGAACAGGGTGTTGGAGATTAATAGAGCTGTTTTAATATTATTGTTGTAATAAGTGACATTTATGCGGATATTTTTGAATGGGTTTTGTTTTTTAATAAACCTCTAAAAAATCATAATTATGTTGGCCTTTCTGTGTACATTTTAATTATTCAAAGAAAAGAAAAAAGGATTTAAAAATAATTTTTAACCACAATTCTTTAAAAAAAAAAGTGGAAAACAAATGAATTCAAATGGGATTTTTGACAACATTTATAAGCCGCTTAATATAATTATAATTGAAGGATTTTATTTTTTATTTTTAAAGATTTATAATTTAAAATTCCACAAGTAAAAAATAAAGGGTGTGTAAGCATATGTATGTAACCCTTAAATCAAATTCAATTACTGAAAATCATCTAAACGCCCATTTGATTATTTACGTTTTACGGCGCACGTTTATTGTCATCATTGAGATCCTGTACTGTGTTACAATTGCTCTTTTCTCTACTTTGTTAAATACGCTGGCTGTACTACTCAAGGTCATGTAATGAGGCGTTTGAAAACGATAGAGACTCGAATGAGTACAAAAACATCAAATGCGTTTTCCAACAACAACAATAAAATATTTGCATAAATAATGCTTTTTAAACACTCTGCACACACGCAACTCTTCAGGTATTTACAAAAAAAAAAGGAAAAACAAAAAAAAATACACATAAAAAGGACTGTGGCTGACTTCTGTTCCCTTGTGCCATACTGAAATAAATTTCTCTTTAAAATATAGTCTTGTTTTTGTTTTTATACATTTGTTAATAAAGAGTTTATTTGGTTGTTTGCTTAAAAACAAGAGAAAATCAAAATAAACAACACATACACACATATACTTAAATATTTTGATTTAATGTTATGTTAATTTGAAAGTGTGTGGTGTTTAAAACACCAAATGAGAGTAAACCAAATACACACACACAGTGTGTATATGTGTTTATTTGTTCATTTGGCTGTCATAAATCACAAATCAACAACAAAAAACGTGTGCTTCCTGTCTCACATTCGCTGCAATGAAACGTGGCTACATTAGTTCAATTACCAAGAGCGAGAAAAGACAAAAAAGAAATAAACTTTTATGCTCTTTCTAAGTATTGAGAGGGATTATCATTTGCATATACAACACAACACCACACACAGCTTTAAGGTATTTATGGGTTTTTGTTTTCGGGAATAGATTTGCATATGCAAAGAGAGGGATTTTTGTTGTTGTTGTTGTTGTTGTTATTGACTTTGAGGACTTTCTTTTGTTTTGTTTATACTGTTGTAAGTCGTTTGTTTATTACGTTATTATGCAAATTAATATTTAAATTCACTGTAATTTGCCTGACTGCCTGCCTGCCTGCCATAAGCTATTATACATACGTAGGTATTTGCTGTGATTTTGTTTTTTTTTTTTCTCATTTTCTCTTTCTTTGTTTTGTAATTCAATATTCGCGAGAGCGTATTACAGTTCTCTAGGGGAGAGTAAAAATTATTGCCAAGTCTTTTAACTGAAATTAACATATTTTTAGCAAATTTGCTCAATTATTTGCAAATTTGTATGCGACTTAGATGATAAATTAATGAAATGTTAATGACAGCCATTATAAAAAAAACAAAAATAAAAAAATGAATATTTAATTAAAATAATAAAGAAGATAACATTTAAAATATGTAAGTTAATCGCATAAATTTTGCTGGTATTAGGAGGGATATCGGCGGCAAAACTCTCAAGAGACTTAAACAGTGTTGACAAATTGATTGAAAATCGTTTGCTTAGATTGAAAGACCAGAAATTTGAAATAGCTTAAGAAAGTAGCGACTTTCCAGGCTTCACATTTTTATTTCCGCCTTTTTTATATGTTTTATAGTTTTTTTCAAGCCCTTATAATATGTTTTAATTTAAAACAAATGCCGATTTTTTGTAGTTTTTAACATTTCATTGCACAATAGCCACTTAATGATTTTCGAAAAGGTAGAGTGACATTAAATTGTATATTTATGTGCTGCTTACAAATGACAGGGCATGTCAAAAGTTTATCATCAAACATTGCAAAAATAGAAAAACAGAAAAGGTCGGCCAGTTTATTATGTAAGCAGAAATCTCTGTTTCAAAAAATCAAGTCAGCAGTAACAATAAAAAATGATTTTGATTTGCCATCAAATGATGTTTGGACATATGAAAATCGACGACAATAAAAACTGCCATAGAAAGTTAGAAAATTTTGTGAAAATTGCTCCTAAAAACCACAATTAGTAACACTTGAACAGAATCAAAAGACCTTAAACGGCTACAGACAATAGATTGATCTTCTTCCTCTCTCTCTCGCTCTCTCTCTCTCTCTCTATCTCTCTCTTTTTGCCCGCTATACCAGGAATTGTTCAGTAAACCAAACGGAATAAAATGAAATTTTTGTTGTGGTTGAACACATTAACTAGACCTCATCATAAACTGTTTAGCCATACACAGTGTGATGGCCTTTGAATGAAGGACCTTAGAGAGTGAGTGACTGACAGCCAGGTAATGCGTACGTACATAAGTAGTTATCATAAAAGTAACTGTACATTTTTACAGGAGGAGGGTTGCTACTTGAAATGCGCTCGTGCGTATAAATGATTTTTTAAAAGTCACTTCATTCAGTCAGCTCTGACTTAATATTTTAATTTCAAATAAAACTACAAAGTAACACTAACAATGATTTAAAAGAATTCAAAAATATTTAAAATCTCTTTTTTTTAATAACAAAAGTTAAACCACAACTAAATGACACTAAATTAATTAATTAGAATTATTGACCTCATAAACTTATACAGTGATGGGCATTTGAATGAACGACCTTAGAGAGCAGTGTTGAAGAATGCAGTACTTTTGTACTTTTTTCAGTACATTTTCATTTTAAAAATGCCGCAGGTATCACCACTACGCTTTCAGTTTTTTATTTTATATTTTATGTACGCTTTTCAACTATTTTTAAGCACGTTATTCAACGCAATGAGAATTAGAATTAGGCTTCATTTTTTGGCCCGGTTCGTACGTCCGTGACCTCTCTCGACCTTTGCAAAAAAGTACTCTTTCAGTTATAATACATAAAACAGTGAGATTTTTAGAATATTTTTCCTTTCTGGCAACACTGATGAAAAATTCGTTTTTGTTCGTTCAAAAAAATAAACAAACAAACGTTCTCCAACATTCGCACATTCTTTTTCCGTTTCCGGTAAGTAAGTAAAATTAAGCCTCCCTCCTCTCTCTGTCCAGTAGGTAGTTGTAGCTTATTATACGGCTACGGTTCAACCCCAGATCAGGAAAACAAATAAAAATAGTGTGTGGTTGTTGTTTGTTACCGCAGTTTGTGTGTGAGAGGGGAGGAAAGAGATGAGAAAAAAGTTGTTGTTGTATGGAGGACGGATTTTTAAAATTATTGTTGGAAGTGTGGTGAATTTCGTTGTGGTGTGTTCTTACAAAGTGTGGTGAATTTATCAGGGGTGGTGAGTAAAATTGAAACGATATGGTATTATATTAAAATAGACCACCGTGACTCTACTTTGTGAATTTGACGGTGAGTGTCTAGAATAATTGCCTGGTAAATACAATAACTTGGCAGTACTTTATTTCAATGCGGCCATACACAAAATATGAATAATTTAGTAATGACATCAACACAGCATTTGTTTCACAAGGCAATACTATGATTTAATATTTAGCTAAGACACCAACTTTTATATAAGTTGGCATTAACAATATATGGTTGGCGTTTTAAAATTGAATTGACTGTTAACAGTGCACGATCGCATCATTACAGCGACGACAGTGATTACCCATGCAACAAAATAGTTACTAACTGATTAGCCTTCAGTGAAAACGGTTATAAATCGAGATACGTTCCTTTTGCATTGGCGTCATAGAACGTCTTCATTCATTTTCGTGTTGATTGCCCTCCGTACGTTATTGGCTTTGACAAAATATTAGTTGAGGATTATTTTCTTAATATTTGCAAACAGAGATGGCACAGGATTCCGGTAAGCCCATATGAATCCGATCCGCTACGAGTTAATCAGTTTATCAGTTCATTCTCACTGAAATTACAATGGCAACAAATCATATAATGACTGTGTTACATAAGAAGCATAAGGTGATTCATTTACTCTTGAACGCACCGATTGTGGGTCTACATCCTAGAGCTTGAGACGTTTTCTTCTGGCAAATATTTTTCAACAAGTGTGTATCGTTCCTTAGGCGATGTTCGATGTTAAGTTTCCATTTTAATTTGAAGTTCGGTTGCCATATCTAGCCCGTCGTCAAAGAAATAATGCCGATTACACAACTTAAGACGCATGCTCCGTGCATGATATGGGAGTCATCACACCAGAGACGTATGCCACAATGAAGAGAAGAAATAACTCTTTCCTAAGCTACAGTTCTGACCACTTATTCCTCTACGCACAATTGCTCGTAAAGGCGTTGATGATGATCCTATACTCGCGCGTGGACATTATGCAACGTTCCAGAAAAGCAAAAAAAAACGCAATGATTTCGAGTGCAAAATGATCTTTGAGTTCTTTTCTTTATTGAATTGTAATTTGAATCGCACGTATTAAATTCTATTAAAATTACACAAATTGCTTTTTAAAACAGCGGTTATTTTTATTTTATAAATTTTTTTTCTAGTTGAGCTCTTGTTATGCATTTCCGGGTTATGACATGTGCTATTTACAACAACAAACATTGTATCCAATAAATACGTGACACCTTGCAGATGAGTGTGGATAACATTTCCAACCCCGTTTAAATCATATTGCAACCCCTCTATTTAATAATTGACATCAGCATGATGATAATGATAGGTCGTGCAATCATATCAAATGGCAAAACACACACAAAAAATATATGAATCCACAGAAAAATTCAGAAAAGCTTTTTCTGAAGCATTTTTCTGATTCCCACCAGCGGGTGAAGAAAAAGAGTTTGAGGGATGAATATATTTTTGATGTGTAACCGGGTGAGATCGTTTTATAAATAAATGAAATCAAATAAAATTATTATGCTTAATTTGTTGTTGTGATAGTTTGTTTGCATCAACACCAACAGGTGGTAATGGTGGTGGTGGTGGTGACGGTGACGGTGATGGTCTCTAACGAATAGCTGCCGAAGCAGTGACAAATGTTTGTGGTAATCACTACACACTCTAACCTACAAAAGTGAACGATGGGGAAATTATACTCTTTTACCATTAAATAGACCGGATCTGTTGATCATCATTGTTTGCGGAATATTTGTTTGAAATCCAATGAGAACATTTTATTTAAAAAAATATTTGAAGATTTAAAATTCTTATAATAAAAAGGAAAATATTTGTTTAAGTATAGATGTGATTCAATCTTCAACTTCCTTGCCAAGGGATTAAAATTATTTGGGTTTTATGAGCGTTTTCAGTTTTATGTATGTACATATGTATGTACGGCTGTACGACTTTCGTGGTGACGTACTGCGTCATGGTAATTGAAGACATTTTCAAGCAAATATTAAGCGCATATTACACGATGGAATTTTGCTGTAAACACTACCTGATGAGGGAGTGTTTTGGTATTACACAATCCAACCAAACATCCAACATTTTTGATATTTATCATCTCAAGTTTGCAAACTCAAATTGTGTCCTATTGCAAGAGATATATGGTTTGCCATCAGCTAGTGTTTGCAGGCGAAATTCGAACGTGTAATAGTTGCTTGAGACATTTCCGATATCATAATCACGAATCGAATGTAAGCCAGTCGAATTTGCATGTGTAGCACAATTTACGTTTTCTCGAAAATAAATTGCAGCAAACTTAGCTCACATCAGCAATTTCTCTTTGCAAAACAGAAACACATCGTTTAAAAAAGCGATTTAATTGATCAAGAAAATTATCCTTTATATAGCCACAATGCCCTTGACATACATAAAAAGTGTTTTAACTCCAACTTGCTGGCACACTCTTCTTTTAAACTTCATTCTCTTAAAATACATAGACTCTTCCTTTCTTTGCAATACAACATGTAAATAATACTACGGCAATAACCTCTTTTTATTTATCAAACACATATATACATACACACACACATTAGAAGTGTAATACTAGCATAATATTACAACAGCAGTGATATTATTTGTACTCCCTTAAGAAAAAGAAAAAAGAGAAACAAAAAACATCTCAGTATTCCCACTACCATTGTTAATGATACACCAACCAGAGAGCGCTAAATAAAAGCTTTGTTGTTACATTGAGTTATCAAAACACAAAAATAACAATAAAGTTTAGATCTCCATAACAATTTACGGCTACGCAAAATGAGAAGCTTAACTTTACACATGTACAATGTACACACAAAAAGAGAGACGAGAGGAAAAAACAAGAAATAAAAAGTAATACGCAAACAATAATAATTAATTGCTGATACTCAAAGCTCATACATCCATCCATGCATTCATCACAATTGAGAGATACTTGTGTCTGTATGAGTATGTAAATTTGTCGCTTTGTATTATAGTTGTTGTTTGAGGCGAAGAGCTTATTTATTTTTATTTATTTTTTTCATTCTTTCTCATTGATGTCTCCCTCCCTTAGCTGATTAAGTTTTGTGTGTTTGCTATATTTTTTCTTTTCTTATTGTTGTTGTTGTTAGTTGTGGGTTTGGGGACTGTGAAATATTAAGTATTTAGCATGTGAATTTGAAATGTTTGTTGTCGTCTAAGTTTAGCACTGTGGTTTAGTTCTAAACAAAAACCTGAGGCGCAAAGTTATTTTTACGGTAGCACGCAGTGCAGCAAATAACGTTTGACGTGCGTTTGAAATTGACGAAATACAAGAAAATAATACAGAATTAAAATATATTGTAAATGTTTGGGTGAAATATTACTGTGCTTATCAATAAAAAAATATTAACAACACAGAACATTTTCTAAGAAATAAATAAATAATATTTTTAAGTATATATTGTGGTTAAATTGAAAGAAATTTCGGATTAATATATGTATGTAAAGTGGTGTATTTTGTTAAGCGACCCCCTATTAAAATTAAATTTAAATGTAAACAAATAATTTTTATTTGCAAAGAAAAAAAGAAACAAAAAAAAAAACGTTTATCAGTTAAAGAAATTAAAATATTAAATATAAAATTTTTTAATCAACATATAAATTATTTTAAAAGTGACTTTTAAGGTCTCTAGTAGAAACGCTTGTGTATACAATTTTTTTTGTTGATTTTAAACCAAAAAAAAATGAGAATAATTGATGTGTAAATACTGGCACCAACAATTTCTATATGAAAAAAAAACATTTATTTTATCTGTAGGAAAGTTTTCTTTTTAAATATTTATTTAAAAATTTCTTAAAAAAAAATAAAAAAAATTCTACTAAAATAAATACAAAATGTACTTGTTGTTTTTGCACAAGTGATAGACAGTCTGGCTGGCGGACAGACAGTCAGATGTTCTAAAAATGTAACATTTTTCATTTTTTTTTCTGTGTTTATGTCATAATTTGTGTTGTTTTTGGAAACACTGTGTAAAGATCAGTGCTTTTTTTCTTTAACTATTGCCACTCGCTCTCTCTCTCTCTCTCTCTCACTCTCTGCATTGGTCTCAGTGACATAATTTCTCTTTTTTCTTTTATTAGCATTCACTAATACATGCACATGGTGTCTCTCTCATGCTCTTTTACAGTTTCTTAAAGCAAAGAAGTGCTAAAAGAAATCAAAGAGTGTGATAATGAAAAATATTTACACTTTAAATTATTATTTGTTATTGTTTTTCAGCAATATTTTCTCTCAATTTGCGCATTTATTTTATTTTTATTTGTGTTTTTGCCTTTTTTTACTTTACAATTGCCATTGTAACCCAAATTAACAGAAACAAAAAAAATTAAAAACGGAACCACCAACAACAATGCCAATAATAAGAACAAATTGCATTTTAGTTACCAAATTAAAAAAATATTTTCTTGTTGTTGTTACTTTAAAAAAAGGCATTTCTGTATGCCCATATGGCAGAAGGTTGGTTTTTATTTATTTAGACACAGTACAACAACAATAACAACAACGACAAACAAAAATCGTGGCACATGCTAAAATATCAACAAACAGTTTCAATTCACATGCTTTTTTGGGTCTCTTTCTTGAAGGGGTTGCCATATTTAATAGTTTTGTATGGTTAATTACAGGCGTTTGTTGTCTATTATTAAGGATCTGCTTATGTTTGTGTAAATTTGAATATTATTCATGCAAAGTTTCGAAGTTAAGTAAACAATTCAAATGTTAAACCCAAAATTATAGAGATTGTAATCTTTCAAATACAAAGTTTGTCTTACAAAATATAGCTTTTTATTCATGCTTTTTGCACTGTAACATTATGTGCGAATAGAATTCCGCCATCATTTTATTATCATTCGCAAGTATGGCAGCCCTGTTGCTTTGACTTTGGCTTAAGACGATATCAACAAGTGCTCTTTAATGTTTGTTTACAATACTGTTTTTGCTATTGTTTCTCTCACTAACACTGCCGCTACTGCTGTTGCCGGTGTCACATGGGGATACAAGCTTTTTGTCATATAGGGAAATAATCCCTTGAAGCAAAACTCGAGTTTATAAGAAATAAATTTTATAAAAAAAATTGCGTCATTTTCATTCTTAAATTTTATTGCGAATACAAAGTGATTGAAAATGACTATAAATTTAATTTGATTTACAATATGTTTATATTGTTGTATTACCCACTTTTATTGTTATTCATACAATAGCATAAATCGTAGAGACATCTTTGCCATTTTATCTACGCAGGAAGCACTGGTAAAAATCCTTATAAAACTATTGCTCGGTAAACTACAACAGTAACTGAATACGAGAATCGTTAAAATAACGGTAAACTGAACTTCTTGACAAAGTTAGGACAAAACAGAGTATCAGAGTTTATTAGAAAATGTCAGCGTCTATTTTAATTATGGTAATAACGTTTTGAATAAATATTCAAACTTTTTAAATCGAAAATGTAATTAAAAATTTTAATTAAATTATTTCCATTGAATTTGTTTAATTCCATTTTATTAATAGCGAGCAACTTGTGCTGTTGTAGTCAATTTTTATTTTATTTTTAAAAACACGTGATTTAAATCAAATTTGAACGTCATTAAATTTCTTAAAATAACAAGTTATCGAATACGGAATATTGCATATAAATTTCTAATTTATTAACACGTAATAAGTTTGAACAATGCTCGGGAGAAAAAAAACTCATAGAAATTTCTTTAATTGCAGGGAAATACTTGTTAAGCACTTAAATTTATTTATTTGTTATTTTTTCAATAAAAAATTTCTTATTTTCTAGATTTCAAGGCAATATTTTTCACCGTGTTCCTATGAAACTGTTATTCGGCGTTGTGTAGTTTATATGCGAAAAGTAAGTCAGAAAATTTGTAATTCCACAGTGTTGTTTAACAATATAGTACTAGTATTACCTTAAGTTGAGGTTAGATTAGATTGGTGGGCCGGTAGTTTGGTTATCAAAATCCTATATTTGTAGTTCACTACTAGGTTGGAACCAGTCAGTAATCTGAGTCTAAACTAAGATTCATCTGATTCCTAGAATCATTTCATTGACCTTTGACTAGCCTATGAATTAGGTTTCAGCATTCTCACTGTGGCTAGAGAATTTAGTCTTTGAACTTGGCCTTCAACTAGCCTATGGATTAGTCTTCATCATTTCCAATTTGACTAAAGAATTTAGTCATTGAACTTGGCCTTTGACTAGCCAGGATTCTCACTGTGACTAGAGAATTTCTTTGTCTTTGAACTTTTTTCAAAATAGCGAAGTAAGACCTTTTAGTCACTGCTAACCACAGATTTTTTTACTCCATGACTCAAAACGGTCTTAAAATTCAAAATGTATTGACAGTATATAATAAAAGGCTAAAGCCATATCATTTTAACGAGTTAATGCTCAATCGTGAGTTTGTGCTTAAACCTTAACAACTTCTTAATAGAAATTTGACAATGTTTGGATTGCGCCCAAAGAGGAGCCGTTGGCTAGAATATCTGCAAAATTCTTCACGAATTAATGACGATTTATAAAAATTTTAATTTTTTAGATATTTCGAGGAACGGTGTTCCATGTTTCACAGTCGTAAATTAGAAAGGACTTTACATTAGAGTTAAAGATGTCGAGTTTAACCCACTGCGAAAGTGAAATAATCTTGATTTGAGTTAATACGTGACAAAATTTATTTTGAGACCCATTTGCACAGTTGTTTTGGACAATTTATGGAGATTCGTATGCACCAAAAAACTCTTATCATCCACCTAGTCCAGAACGTTCAGACGCCTCTGTATCCCTCTGCCAACTTATCCCCTACCGTTATGCATTGATGTTCTCATCATTGTGTCCGGTACTACGTTAAATCTGTAGCATTTCAAAATCGACTGTAGAAATTCCAATGAATACAAATTAATGAAGGCAACGTTAACCCTTAAACAGTTATGTCTTAAAATAGAAGTCGCAAGTCGCCGTATTCTAGTAGGTAGTGTGTTGGCTTATTAGACGTAAGGCCACTGTTCAAAGCCCAGGTCAAACATCAAAACGAAATATTAAAATATATTTTTTCGGCGACTTCCCCTCAGCAGATTACTGGCAAAACTCTGATGGTAAATAAAATTGCCATGAAAAGTTTTTCAAAAATCTGTCGTTAGGAGCCGACTTAAAACTGTAGGTCCCGCCACTCATTTATAAAATTAACACACACAACATGAGTGTTGTGAGAAGCTAAGCTAAGTAATTCTGACTGGATGTAATGGCCAATTATGTATGTATGTATGTACAATGTCAGCGATACGAGTACACAATTCCTCTGTGGATCTCTGCTATATTTTATCTCCTCACTATTCTCTTTTAAAGTGCCCACAAGTTTAAGAATATTCTTAACGGCATGTGCTCGACTCAATGTCTGACATTCAAATTTCTATGTATCAGTCAATAACTTAATTTTTGTTTTTATTTTATTAACCATACAATTTAATATTTTTGTACACAGTGTTTTAATTATTAAATAAACAAATTAATAAACAACAAAAAAGAATAAACATTTTCATTTAAAATTTCTTAAGAATTCCTTTTCTTTTTTGTTTTCTTTAATTTAATTTAATTAATTTATTATATTGATTGATTATTATTATCTATCAACACACGAAAAAAAGTGCATTACATACATATGTATGTATGTATGTATGTACTTACATTTAATTTAATTTGTTTATTTACATTTTTAATACACCACCACATAACAGTTTACAAGTCGAATAACTCATTTTTATATATTCAAAAATAAAATATTTTTATTTCTTTTTATTGCTATTTTTTGCTACTTTTTTATTGCTTTATTTCAAAATAAAGCGTATCTGCTATCACGAACATTAAGTCGGATGCATTAAGTAGCACGATCTGATTTTTTATGGTTGTCTGTAGCTATACTATGTGTATAAAGGCAAGCGTAAAAAGTTAATACAAAATAAGTTAAAAGAAAATTTAGAATTTTACAAATCTCTGTCTGAAATAGAATTTGTTGAGTATCGTTGTAGAAATCATTGTTTGGAATTCTTTCGCTAGCTTTAGGTAGTCGATATGTGGAGTGGTTTGGTTTGGGTTGCCCGTCTTGCACAGTATAGTCGGCACTTTATGTCGTAGAATAAACCACTAGCCACCGGAACCGTGCCACCAAGGTATGCAGACAAGTTTACTCCTTCTGCAGTTTGGAGTGATTGTGCTGTAAGGATAGTGATCAAAGATTAGCAATGGGTATTCAAAAAGATGAGTAAAATCGAATCATACTCATAATTGCTGACGCATTCATACTTATTTTAAAATCATGGAATCTCTACTCATATTTTGAAGTCGCCGTAGTCTGGCTTATTAGACGCAAAAGCCTGGGTTCGAGCCCCAGGCCAGGCATCAGAGACAAAATACAAAAATTATTTTTAAGGCGACTTCCTCTGAGTAGATTTATGGCAAAAACTCTGAGAGTAAATAAAAATTGCCATGAAAAGTTTCTCAATAAATAAAAATCTGTCGTTCGGAGTCGACTTTAAACTGTAGGTCCCACCACTCATGTATAAAATTAACACACACAACATAAGTGGTGTGAGAAACTAGGACGTTGTACAATGGGTCAATTCGACCTGCGGGTACTGTACTTGTCTTCATTGACAAGTACACGTCCTCTAACCTAACCTAACCTAACCTACTCATATTTAAAGATTGAAGTACTCATTATATTCATATTTAACCACAAGTATGATGTTGTTAATTTCGACTCTCCCTAACTCAACATGATCACGAATCACAAAATAAGCATGATTCGCGTACGAGCACTACAATACTCACTAAAAGGTTATGTGTTTGCTCTGCTTGCTGCTCTGTCTTTTTTGCTTATGTGTCTTTTTCCCCCTTTTTTGCAACAACAACTAAGACTGGAAATTTTGACGAATGATTCGAGTCACTCGAATCACTTATAAGTGTTTTTCTAAAGTTATGATGAATCTAAATGAGTAGGCTTATGAATCAAACATATTTCGAATGGTATGAGTTTGATGTCAACGTTGTACGCTTACTCTTTGCAACCTTTACTTATAAATTAACGTTGTAGTGAGTATGAAGGGATCAGAGTACGTAGTTAAATTTCAATATTATTGACTCACTTATATTCAAAATTTCATGAGCGTTTATGAGTAGCGAAAAAATGATTCATTGCTGATCTCTGGTAGTGATGCGAATCATCTTTCTTTCTCTTTAAGTCTGCCAATATAAACATGCATTAAGACGCAGTAGACCATCATTGTCAATGCCATCAAACACTTACTAAATGCCTAATGCACGTTTTTATCTTTACATACGTACGTACATACATACATTATTTGAACATTACATCTCTGATACTTGAATTACACTCTTAGCTTAAAACACCACCAATCTTGGGTAAATATTATCCACATATGATGGAACCTACTGTTTAAAGTTAACTTTGAAAAAATAAAGAATTTTTATTTACTACACCTATCTGTCACCACTTGTATTAAAAAGTTACCTTTTTTGTTTTAAAGGCCTACAAGAATGGCCTGAAAGATTTAAAACTTTTTAGGAAAAAAATGTATTCGAACGGAAATTAAAATAGTTTGTTACACTACGTTGACAACGGTTCAACAATAATTAAATTGTTATTAAAAATATGACTAAAAACACCATTATAAACAATAAATCAAACAAGTGTTTGAAATTATAATAAAAAAACGAAAAAAACGTCAAATGATAGTGAAGTACATACGCTTTTTGAAAAGTGATTAAAAACAATGAGAGCATGTGAACATGAAATCCAAGTGATTTATTATTTAAATTTGATTAAATATAATTGAAAAAATCAAAAACACACGGCATAATTGTTTAATACGAAGTAGCATTAAAGCTTTTAAGGTCAAATTACCGATTTGTTATGGCCGGTTTTGGCCATATTACATTAACAAGTTTCAGTCCTTAAAATGTACCAACGGAATCCAGTTTATTCTCATTGCAATGGAACATACCTGGTATTTGTTAGTTAAAATTCAAAATGGCCTTCAATATCTGGTAAATACATGCAAACGGGAAACATGCCTTGCATATCGTATTGACCAACACCCATAAATGACTGAAGTAAAGATTGTGAACAACAGTTTTTCAAATACAGATTCTATTTAGAATTTAGAAAATGTTTTATGGCGTCATCGTACTTGATATTTGATTAAAAGGAACATTGAATACGTTTCATGAAGCGATAGATGCTGTCCAAAAGACTTTTGCCTAAACACAATCTGTCAATAAATACTGGAAGACTAGTGCAAAGGAGATTGTCTCTTCTTCTTAGTTTTACAACTTCTGCGTAAGTTGTTTAGAGGCGTTTTTACTGCTATGGCTTCTATGAAGTTCTTAAGATGAATTCTGTTTACACAGACATACATAATTGGTCATTACAACCCTTCAGTCAGGATTACGACCTAGTTTCTCACACCACTTATGTTGTGTGTGTTAATTTTATATATGAGTGGTGGGACCTACAGTTTAAAGTCGACTCCGAACGGCAGATTTTTGAGAAACTTTTCATGGCAATTTTATTTACTCTCAGAGTTTTTGCCAGAAATCTGCTGAGAGGAAGTCGCCGAAGAAATACTTTTTGTATTTTGTTTTGATGTCTGGCCTGGGGCTCAAACCCTGGCTTTACGTCTAATAAGCCAACACACTACCTACTAGACTACGGCGACTTCAATTCTGTTTACATTTAATGCATATCTTTCTGCTGCATGTATCCACAATGGGTCAGTTATCCCGTCTTTCCTTTTGAGTATGAGTGAATGAATGAATTGAAGTCACCGTAGTCTAGTGGGTAGTATGTTGGCTTATTAGACGTAAGGCCACGGTTCAAACCCCAGGTCAGACATCAAAACGAAAATATGAAACCGATATATTTCTTCGTCGAATTCCTCTCAGCAGATTTCTGGCAAAAACTCCGAGAGTAAATAAAAATTGCCATGAAAAGTTTCTCAAAAATCTGTCGTTCGGAGTCGACTTTAAGCTGTAGGTACCGCCACTCATGTATAAAATTAACACACACAACATAAGTGGTGTGAGAAACTAGGTCCATAATCCGGACTAAAGGATTGTAATGACCAATTATGTATGTATGAGTGAATTATGTGTGAGAATATTTGTTTACCCCCTGCAAAAGAATATCAATCTCATTTATAAATTCGTTACAATTATCTATCCTTTCCGCTTTTACAAGTGCGTCAGCTATGTTGTTATTTTCAGTGTTTGCGTGTACAACAGCCCACATGCTACCTCCTCTACAGAAGACCTTCTCTACAGAAGACCTTCTCTACAGAAGACCTTCTATACAGATATGATGGCCGTTTTACTGTCAGTAAATGTTTGTGAATCTCTAATCAATCTATATATTCTAATGCTAGGTACTCACGATGGGCAATCTTAATAGTCATTATGTTACCCTAAATATAGCTAAAGTAATCGGGTAGTCCAAAACGCATTTCCAAATTCAATTGTTCGGAAAAAATCCCTCAGCCGAGACTTTACCGTGTGGTATAGATCAGCAGTGCATATCATAATAAGATCCATCCGATATTTTCATTATAAAACGGGTTCAGATATTGTGTGGATTCAGATCCACAATGCCTAAGATTTTGGCATGACCATACTTCCGCGCATTCACTGTCACTTGTTTAGATGATGGTATTCTAAAAACACCTTAAGAACCGCGAATAGAGTTGGCTTGATAAAAAAAATTTTACAGCCTGAATTTATAGTTGATACCCGCTCTAAACTGGGTTGTTGCTTTCGTGCAGTTTACTCTGCGACCCCTAATGCTTCCAAATCATTTGGCAATATTGGATAGAGTGAACACTAGTTCATTGACAAAACAATTTTGTTGCTTAAACAAAGAAATAAAAAAGAAAGACGAACAATAATAATAAATTATTCAATAATTTTTGTAAATATAAAAATTTTTGAAAATTTTTCGCATCATTTTTAATGAGGCGACATTAGAAATGCTTTAGAATTTGGCAATACGATGGACTCTCAACTGAAATGAATTAAGCAATTGAGTTGAATTTTGTCAAAAAAAAAGAAAAACACCCACACGTAAAGAATTTGTTTGGTTTTTCTTTTGAAAATTAAATGGAAAATAAAACAAAATTTTTTTTATTTTTCAATTTAATGTGTGTGAATGAAACGGTATAGACGACGGTGGTACATCAATTCAATGAATTTTCATATGAAAAAATGATTTCTTGGATGGTTAAACGACGTCATAAAGGAGATTTGTTGGCAGGCATGTACATTTAAATAAAATTAAAAAATTAAAAATAAAATCTAAAAAATTAAGAAAGACATGAAGACATGACATGAGTAAAATTTTTTATTATTACAGTCTGAGTGGTATTCTTGTGGAATGTCGTTTGAATACGACCACTTGATTTGCTTTCAATTCAAACTATTTAAAATAATTAATTAAATACGAATAGATTTGTTATATAAAAAAGCAAAAACAAAAACGAGTAGCTGGTGTATAATGTAAAGACTCTACTATAATATTTTCGTTAAAACATTGTTCCAAAGATCGTAATTTGTCTGAGTGTATTTCATATACCTTATCTACTAATCTAAAACAGAAAAACTAAAAACAAATTCTTGAAGAAATCAAAAAAAAACAACACTTTTCACAGAGTGCCTTAGAATTTTTAAAGATCATCATAATTATTATCACCATCTGTGGGTGAAGTTGTCGCCCGTCTATCTCTAATGACCTTCACATTCATAATCTATTTATTTATGGTTCGACTCGGTATGTGACTATATGTGGTCCCATATACATACTTTTTTTCAAAGTAGGCCAAAAATAAAATGTATGAAATAATGATTTTATCAAACAAACACCAGCAAATGTTTATATTGTACAATAAAATGTTAATTTTGATTAATGTTTCTCTATCTAGAAAGCCAAATATGTATATGCATACAGCTTCTTAATTGCACGGCAGTAAATTTGCTCACAAAAATACAATTTCCACTCATAAAAGTATATTTTTGCACTCCTTAAGTACATGGTTCTATGAAATACAGTCATATGTACTTAAGATTAACAAGATATTGGTCATTATAACCCTTCTGTCAGGATGACGACCTAGCTTCTCACATCACTTATGTTGTGTGCATTAATTTTTATACATGAGTGGCAGGACCTACAGTTTAAAATCGACTCCGAACGACAGATTTATGAGAAGCTTTTCATGGCAATTTTATTTTAACGCTCACAGCTTTTGCCTGAAATCTGCTGCGAGGAATTCGCCGAAGAAATATTTCGTTTTTAATATCTGACCGGGGGTTTGAACCGTGGGCTCTCGTCTAAAAGGTCAACACACTATCTTCTAGTCTACGGCGACTGCATTGGATGGTAGTCTTCTCTCCTGCCTTTAACCTATTTACATGAGTACCAAGGTCATATAGAACTAGATCAGTGGCTTTGCTTGATGGTTATACGAATTGTTATTGGATTTAACTGATGTGTTATATGTATCTACAGAAGGATCAGATTTGTTTATTTTTGCCCACGCAGGAGAACTTCTGCACTGAGCTAGTAACTGAGGTCTACGAATAGGGTAATTTTAGTGACCTGATTAGTGACCTGATTAACAATAAGAACTCCTACAACCTGTGGTATGTTATGCACACCATCTTTATTCCAATAATATTTTAACAGCAAATTGAAAGCATTAAAGTGGTTGAGTGAAATTTTCATATTTAAACTCATAACAATTCTTTTACAATCTATACACGAATTTATTTATAAAAATTATCGCATTTTATCGATAACAATGTCATTTAAAATTCACACGATAATTCAGATATTTTATTTACAAATAAATCGTGTTGATTCTATAAGAAAATCATGATTAACCCTTTAAGTCACCTTAATATTCAAATAATCGTAAACAATATCATTCTTTGCTTTCTTCTTAATAAAAGAAAGAGGCTTAAAACACGTTTGCCTAATTTTGTTTTCCAAAGGACATGTGTTTTCTTATGCTTGTTTGAAATCCTTTTAAGGATTTATGTTAAGTGTTCTCTTACACGTTCCATTGCTTCATTAAACGTTATATTCTTTTGCTTTCTTTTCTTTCTTTCTTGTTGCTGTGAAATGTTTCTGTTATACTCGTATATTGTATGTTTATTATGGATTATCAATTACTTTCGCTTTTTTCCTTTTTTTTTTTAGTTTGTTTTGGTTTTTGTTTTGTGTACGCTAAATAGGCGCTTTCATTACTCTCCATTGAGTCTCACAAGCAATTGTCCTTGTAGTCGGATATACAGCAGATTATCTATTTTGTTGTTGTTAAACAATATCTTTATTATCCTACATTGTACAACAAAAAAAAACGATTTTTTGAAAACGAAAGTTTTTTTTTCTTTTTTAATACAGTTTTTATTAGTATTTTGAAAAAGAAAAAAAAATTAAAAAAAATAAAAACTACAATTAACGTTTAACTTTTAAGGCTTGAAGGATGCAATTTTTTGCAAAAGTTTTTGAATGAAATTTATATTCTTCTTTTAAATTAAACTCTAAATTTTTTATTACTATTCTCTCCAGCATTATTGTCGAAAGCCTGTCATAAATTATTTTTTATTTTTATTTATTTAAAGTACGAGAACCATAGTAGATTTTATCATATACATACATACGTATATATATATATACATACATATATATGTACATACATACGTATATATATATATACATACATATATATATACATATATATGTAAATATATGTATACATATGTATTGTTTTTATTAAAATTCAAATTCCTATTTGTTTATGACCAATTTTTGTTTTTTTTTGTTTTCGTAATCATTTTGATTCGATCATCATTGAATTGAAGGCAGATTGAACTGCTTTTTGGTTACCGCTTTAAGCCAGCATTGTCCAGACATGTTTGGAGGTGACCACAATTGTCTGGCACACTTGAAATGCTGTTCGGGTAGTGAGGATTAAATTATGTTTGAAATTGCTGGTTAAAAACAGAACAAAACAAACAAATCCACTTAAAAACAAACAACATTTGGAATATGTTGAGATCATCTTTAAGCATGCAAAACATTTCAGCTTTATTGCACATACATACATACATATTTTTGTTTTAACATTTGAAATGATCACAATTTGTAGTGAAATCAAATTATTCGATGCATAATTTTTAAAAGGAAATTAAAATAAAAGTCAATGTTTCAATACACCGTTTAAATACATGCATACATACATACATACATAATTGGTCATTAAAACCCTTCAGTAGGGATTACGACCTAGCTTCTCACACCATTTATGTTGTGTGCATTAATTTCATACATGAGTAGTGGGACCTACAGTCGACTCCTTACGACAGATTTTTGAGAATCTTTTCATGCCAATTTTATTTATTCTCAGAGCTTTTGACAGAAATCTGCTGAGAGGAAGTCGCCGAAGAAATATTTTGTCATATTTCGTTTAGTTGGAGATGCCTGACCTGGAGTTTGAAACGAGGTATCACGTCTAATACCCCAACGCACTGCCTACTAAACTATGGCGACTTCGCCGTACATCAAAATGAATTTGATCGATAACCGATAGGTTATGTTAGCCTAAAGGACCACTGCAATTTGTGGCTTATTCGAATACCCCTGCGACTTAAAAAACCGCAGGAAAAACAGTCGATATCGGTGGCCAGTTCAGATCAGCTACATGTGATATGATCGTGCATGATATCTAATGTGGTACGTAGTCCTGTGTTGAAACCAGAAAATTTAATTGTATTTCCTGTTCTATTTATTTAAACATTATTATTGATGATGCTTTACAAGTCTGATCTCAAATAAACGTTTGTGTTAAAAAATAATTCATTTATGAATTGATTAACTCCCTATTAAGTCTAGTCTCGCATTAATTAATTAATGCAACGTTTTCGTTTTTTTCTAATTATTTCTTTATTGTTGTAGTTATTTTATGTCATTTCTATATGTATTTAATATGCCGGTCACATGTTGCGGTGGGACCAGTAACTGGCTTGTATCTGCTGTATCTGCTGATATTTAAAGCCAAAAAAAAATAGAAATAATTAAACATGACAACGATTTTGTTAACAACCGCTTATATCTGCTAAATACTTGTTTAGAAACCTTATATGTCTCTATGTAAATATGTGTGAATGTGCATATGTACAATAATTGTACATGAAAACACAAAATTAGACAAAATAAAAACGTATGTATAAATTAAAACACTTTATAAACAATTAGAATAAAATTAAATTTTTATTTCAATTCAATTCATAAAAAAAATCTAACTTGAATATGCGAGTAAGCAATAACTACCAACAGTGGCAAAGAGACAGAACGACGGACGTATGATGCACAGTCGACCCCCCTATAACGCGGTGAGTGCGTAGAGCGTTGTATGGAGACCGCGCTATAAGAAACTCGGATTTAACTGTACAAACCAGGCTAATTCGTAGTGTGTTCTATGGAAACCGTCTACCGCGTTGTATGGAAACTCGGAATTAGTATAAATCACATCATACGTACCGCGTTATATGTAGACCAAGAAATACATACAATTATACAATTATAAATTATATTTATTGAATTAAATAGTTTATACAAAGGTCGATAAAAAAAATATGAAACATAAACTAAACTAAAATACTGCTTTCCAATAAAAATAAAAAAAGACTTGTAAAAATTTTTCAACATTCATCCTCACTGTCAGATATGAGTCGCCTAATTCGTCTTTTTTTTATGGACAAAATGTCTTCCTCACTTGGTCCATCTTCACATTGGTTTTCGATTGTGGTTTTTTTCCTAACTCCACTAAAACCTCTCTATAGGGGGCTAAGCAATTTCTTAACTCTCTTTTAAACTTTGCGCTGCGCAAAAAACTTTGAAATACAATTTTTTTCATCGTATTGGTTTCCACTGTCGGGATAAATTAATTATAAAACCAATCCTTTAATAAATCTTGAGCCATCCAAGCTTTCTTATTAGATCGCCAGAATGCAGGCAATTTGGTCTTATTAATGTTTTCCATTACAAGGGGAGTTGAAGAACGATTTATTATCATTGGTTTTATCATCAGGCTCCCTGCAGCACCCTATGTGCTGCACACATGAAGGGTGATACGTTCTTTTGAAAGTTTGAACTCCAGAGCACGCCTTTGATTTTTCAGTATGAAGGTTCTAGATGGTAGTTTTTTCCAATATAGTGCGTTTAAAATCTGTTCAGGTGAATAATCTCCTTCAATGATAATTCTAGCGGAAGAAACTTATGGGATGTTGTTGAACGGAAACCGTGCTGTAAGAGTTCTGCGTTATAGGAGGGTTGCCTGTATTCTCTATTTGTATAAAGAAACAATATTTCGCAAATAGCACACCTTTTTTAGTTAAGAACAAAAAATGTTTTTAATGTTTTATAATTAAAAAAAAAAATCAAAACAATAACAAAAACTATGCCCACGCGGCAAACTTTATTACTTGTGGATATATTTGTCAGATTCGAATATAATTGTATATTTTATTTTATAATAAAAACAAATAAAATTTTTTATAAATTTTTTATTAGAAAAAAATGTTGAAAACTTTCCATTACTTAAGTAAATCAACGTTTTTTTTTTTTGTTTCTTTTTTAGTCATGAAATCAAACAATTTTTTAGGGCTGCTTTAAGTTAAAGTTCTTTCCCCATTTCGCTTAATGCACGTGTTGAAAACCTAAAAAAACTTTGTTTCTTAAAAAAGGGGCTGTAATGTATTGGCAACATTTTTAAAATAAAATTCACAAAAAATTTCATAAAAACAAACAACAAACAATAGATTTAAAAAACAAATAAAAATATATCAACTTTTTTTGTTTTTGCCATTGTATAAAATTTTTTTTCTTTTTTTTTTTTGATGTTATTGTACCTCAGATGTGAAAGAATTTTTTTGTTTTAAGAAACTTAATCGCATTTTATTTTGTGGATTCCATGACTTTGATTCTATTTAGAAGCAAATTATAATTAAAGGCCAGAAGTGTACAACGACGTAGTTAAACAAATAAATTTATTTTTTGATTACAGAGTTTAACACTTTGTGAAATACACTACATGCCACATGATTAAATACACTCACAAATATTAAATGATGTTGGCGGCAAATTTATATTAGTTTTGGGTACAACATTTATGATGGGATGTAATAGCAGTTTAGTAGTTAGTGTTTTGGCTTATTAGGTCGTGGTTCAAACCCCAGCGAAGACATCTCGAACGAAAGGAAATACATACATACATACGTAATTGTTCATTACAACCCTTCAGTCAGGATTACGACCTAGCTTCTCACACTACTTATGTTGTGTGCGTTAATTTCATACATGAGTGATGGGACCTACAGTTTAAAATCGACTTCAAACGATAGATTTTTGAGAAACTTTTCATGGCAATTTTAATTTAACGCTCAGAGATTTTGCCAGAAATCTGCTGAGTGGAAGTCGCCGAAGTAATATTTTTCCATATTTTTTTTTTATCTTTACCCTATCTCTCTCTCTCTCTCTCCATATGACTCTTGTCTAATTTAGCGCTTTTCACTTTTTTCTCTGGTACACTGCGAAGAGCCGGAAAGGAACTTTCTCAATTTCTTTAATGGCGTAAAGAAAAAAGAATTACGCGGCTTCCAGATATAGTAGGTGGGAAGCAAAGAAACAAAATGGCAAATAGAGTTGATGGTAAAGATCATGAAATCGTCTGATAATAATTTGGTTACTTGAACAATTTAATTGATTAGCGGATTGCGAATTTTATTTGTAAATAAAAATTATTTTTAAATAAAATCGTTATGGCCCTCCGCATACATACATATCATATTAATGAAGACACCTTTTCTACACGGGCTTAAACCAATTTGTCAGCCACCTTTAGATCTCAAATAATATTTTTTTTAATTTTATTAAACACGCACTGGAATCTTGAGCGCTCTGATACTGAACACGATCAGACTTTTATCAACATTTGAAATAAATAATTTTAATAGCCGGTCTTTTATTTGAACAAATAGAAATCTTATCAGTTTTAAATAGTCTTAATAAAATTTTGTTTATGAATAATTATTGAAAACAAAATTATTAATAATAATATTTCCAGAATAACTAGCTAGCGATAGCAATCTAGACATTAGAAATAAAGTGTCTGAAAACAAAACAATACAAAACATTAAAGTTTTTTTGTAATCATAACGATAACTTTACAAAGTGTTATCGTACAGGTTTAAATCAAAATAAACCGGACCAAAATAGATTGACGGCACTCCTGCATACTATTTTACAAGCAGCTAAAAAAATGCTCTCTTCAACGAAACAAATAAGGAAAAAAAAATTAACGCTAATCGATAAGCATTATTAAGTCATTATTTCGTTTAGTTTTTAAGATTATTTTTCTAAATTTTTTTGTAAATAATATGTGCTAAATAGAATATAAATTTGTTTGTTAGTTAAACGAGAATTATTAACAAAAATGTTTTTTAAATTGTTTGTTAATTAAATATTTATTAAGCGCGTATGCATACAAGTGTGATGTGATGTGAACTTGAGACCTTATATTTGAAAAAACAAAAATAAAAATGGGGGAGTGTCATCTCCCTTGCCATACGATTTAGACAAGCAATGTAAACATGAATGTTTATGAAATATTGAGTCGTTCTTTCTGGTTTCCCTTGGCTTAGACTTGTTTGGATGTATAATGATCACAATGTGATGTTATAGATACAGGCATACATACATATTTCCAATTTGCATTTTTATGTGAAATTGTTTACACTTAACGGTACAATTCAATTGTTGAGTATTTAAAAAAAAAATATAAAAAAAATATTCTACATTCACTATAAAATATTTATAGTGAAATAATATTGACCCACATTGTCTATGCATGCAAATGAAAAAAAGAAAAAAAATTAATTGAATGAAATATTTCAGTTATTATTTATTGGGCTCACTTTCATTATACTCAGATACAATTTTATTAAGAATAATGAAAATATTTATTAGGTGTTGTAAAAAGAAATCATTTGTTCCTTTAATAGATACACCTTGAGCAATAGATACGTTTTATTTCTCGATAAAGTTGAAACATATGTACACACGAATGATCACAAAATATCACCTGCCATGTATGTACATATCAGTGATCAGCAACGAGTATTCAAAAAGATGAGTAGAATCGAATCATACTCATAATTTCTGATACTTATGCGCATTCATACTTATTTTAATATCATATTTAAAGTTTGAAGTATTCATCATATTCATACTTAAGCCTACTTTGCACGGTCCCACAAGTAATATGATCTGTAAAAATTTTGTGTAGAAGAGTACGGATGTGATCGTCTAAACGTAGTATGTAATGAAACCATCACACATTGACAGAAAATACGGATGAAAAGTTTGACAGTCGTATGGCTCTCTTCATTTTTTGAAATGATTCAAAATGAGACTTGCTTGCATTAGATCAGGGATGTATTTTTATGTAAACACATAGAAAAAAAGTGTAATAGCTGTTTTCATTTTACTTTGTTATTGTCTTATAGTGTTTTCACACCAAAATTTAAAACCTGATTTTAGCATTAAAACCATAAACAGCTGATTTTGTGTTCACACTGCAAGTTTTATTAAAATTGGTTTTAAATTCATGACATTTATGACTGCGAGAAAAAAATTTTATGAGCAATATGCCTTAAAACTGGATTCATTGTGACCAGAAACAATACACATTTCGATTAATAATTAAAGATTTACAAATTTTTTAAATTTTCATTGAAGAAATTAAAAATATTCCAAATTTTTCCTTTTTTAATACAAAATAAATGATTATTTACATTTATTTATTTATTTATTTATTTACATTTGTTTTTGTTTTTATCAGCTGTTTTCAGGTTTTCAGAGCTGGTAGCTCTGATTTAGTACATTTAGTACATCAAAACAAGGCTGTATTTCATAAAACCAACATAAAACCAATTCAAAAAAGGTTTTATTTTGGTTTTAACACAATAATTTTGTATGGTAAAATCAGGTTTTATTTTTGGTTTTAACGTTAAAACCAACTTTTGCGTTAAAACCACTCGGTGTGAAAACACTATTATACCGATCATGTAAACGCAAAAAATATAAATCATACGACTTTTATTCTCTTTTTTGTCATACGGATGGAATTTCATTTTACTTTTTCATTACACTTTACGTACGTAAAGTATTACCGTGTGAAGTGGGCTTTAACAACACATACGATATTATTCGAGTCACTCGAATCCTTTATAAATATTATAAAAGTATTTTTCTAAAATTATAATGAATCTAAATGAGTGGGCTTATGAATCAAACATATTTCGAATGGTATGAGTTTGATGTCAACGTTGTATGTATACTCATTGCAACCTATACTTATACATCAACGTTGTACTGAGTATGAATGAATCAGAGTACATACTTAAATTTCAATATTGTTGACTCACTTATATTCAAAATTGCATAAGTACTTATGAGTAGCGAAAAAACGATTCGTTGCTGATCTCTGGTACATATGTTCTAACGACAATCTTAATAGTGTAATGAGGCATCACGCTGTACAAGCAAACTGGGCAACCACTGTTACAGTTGTCGAACAGCTCAAGACTGTATAAGTGATAATTCGTAACATTAGCTTACTTGCTTTACCATATGAAGCTTCAAAGCTAATTGACAGCCGCAGATTAAACATTTTTGGTAATCAGCAATTATGCTTCGTCTTTTAAAGCAAGATTTTTCAGATATCATTAAAATTCCTTCTCATTACACACTGAGAGTAATGCCTTCCATTTCAATTTAAGCTAGGTTTAGTTTGATAGTGGAGCAATATTCCTTCTGAGGCTAGGGTTTCCAGCATCTAATAGAAATCTTAACCTGATATATAGTTTAACGCTTGCAACTCGCTTGATATTTGGAATTAACTTCAAAAGGTTTCTCTTTACTACACCTTATAAAATTCCAAGTGCGATATTTGTTTTTATTTTTTTTATTTTATTTTATTAATCAAAAACGAATGAATAAGAAATACTCAACTGGAAAACAGAAAATCTAAATACAGACCGCATTCTTTTAATGGTTGAACTTGTAAATCGGCTATTTACACGAGTAGTATATGACGTTAATGAAACTTCTATACATTCGGAATATAATTTAAATAAATTTGTTTTATGGCAGCATTAAAAAGCGAGTTTAATAAAAAAAAACAACAACCTTCTCTAGGCATTTCAATTATAATTTGAATAAATTTTAAATCCCCATGAGATGTAAATCTAATTTAAATTGAGTGTGTATGCTAAATTTAAATTCATTTTAAAAACTATTTCATTAAGGCTAAGAAACGTCTTCAATCTAAACCATCAAGACGACACCTATGACAATAAGAATTACAAATTGTTTTCAATATTGATTCTTATTAATTTTATTAATGTTTTGAAAACAATTCTTATTACAATGCTTAAATATTTCCATGTTGCAATAATTTTTCGTTTTATTTTCTTCATTTAACACACATTTATTCACTCGATTTGTATGGATTTAAATTACTTTCTGTCGGCTTTTATTATGTAAATTAATTTCTAACAATACAAGCAACACCAACAGTATAAAACTTAATAAACGCTTAAGGTCAATTTAATCAAACAATATATCAACTACATACATACATATGTATGTCAGTATGTCCTCTATTAATTGATTATTACCAAATTAAACTAAACAAAACTGAAACTGAAAATACATGTATTAATAATAATAATAACACCCGAAGTGCGGTCTTTAGAGTTTCAAGAATATTTTAAATGCGAAGAGATTTCAATCGTACTAACATAACCCAATAGGCAGACATATGATGCAATAAACTAATCGTACATCATACATTGAAATTCGAAATTATCGCAAACAATTTCTAAAGTCTTGTAACAATTTTAACTTTAGTTTTCAATAAAACAAAATATTTAAATTTTTTTAAATTTTATGATTTTGTGTTCTACACAAATAACGTCGTAATTTTACTATAAAAAGCTACAATAATAATAATTCCTATGCATATAATTAATTTTCTTGTTATTTTGAATATAAATTTTTAATTCTATAGATTCTAACGACGCAATTCTGTCAGAGTTGCCATAAATTGACATCTGCTAGTGCTCAGTTTTCTCCCCGTAAAATCATTTTTCATTTCTTTTTTACTTTTTTTTTTATTTACTAACGAATGTTTTTGTAATTGATGAGTAATTAATAATAAATGCTTTTCAACTAGAAATAATATTCACATTCAATTTGTTTATCGAACTATGTAAATCCATCAGTCACTCATGCATTTGTTTATTATTGATTTTCTACTTTGGCTCTGTCATTGTTTGTTGGGTTACATGCATGTACACGTATGTATGTTGTTGTAAAGGCGCTATACATAGTAATGATGTTAAACTGATAATATTATTCATATCATTGTATGATTATCATATTAACTACAATAATGATGATGATGATGATGATGATGACAATACAGATGCAGATGCCGATGGCAATGTAAAATATTGAATGAATGAAATATTGATTGGATACTAAAGTTCTATCACTGTAGTTGTGCAAGTCGGTCACTGTTATTTTGCCACTCCAAATGTAAACAAATGTAAAGCATTACTCTACTCGTGCTTACTTGTACACAAGCATGTTTACATGTGCATATCTTAAGTACACTTGCTAGTTTATATGTATGTGTGTCCATTTCTTTTCGTGTTTGTTGTAATTTTCAATATTTTTGTAGTTTCCGGTTATTTTATTGAAACAGTTCGTACAGTTCGTTTTTTTTTTTTTGCTTATTTTTGTTGTAAATAAACTTGAACGTGATCTCGTTTTTATTTACGAGCCTATTGATAATGATACTCTACATACATATGTACATACATAGAGATTCTAACAAACATGATCTTTATAAAGTGGTTGTTGTTGCTGCAGCAGCCTTTAGTATTGAGCAAAGAATTCAGCAAAACTAAAAGCTTAACAAAACGAAGAGAACATTTTAAACGAAGAGAGCTACAAAAAAAGTGCATGTTTTATGAGGGTTGAAATAAAAAAGCTTTCTTTTGTTTTGTTTTTTCAAGTTTAATCCGTTGCTCAAAGTTTTTAAGTACGTATGCATGTACATATGTATGTATGTATGTATGTATGCATACGTAATAACTTATAAGTGTGATAATTCATATTATATTAGAGATTTGCATGTGTAAAAAGCAACAAAAAAAAAGAAAAGTTTAATGCGCGTTCTGCCTCTCACTGTTCTTTGCCGTATGTATGTATGTATGTATATATGGCTCCTATGTATGTATGTATGTATGCATGTATGTATGTATGTTGTAGACGCAATAAATGATAAATAAAACTGAAATGTGGTTGATTTTGGCTGTTTTGATGATTTGCTAGGTTTTGAATTAAAAACAAAATTTAGTTTTATTTTAAACGCGGACAAGAACAGAACTTTAAAAAAAATCAAACAAACAACAACAAAAAAATTATTCAAATAAAATTTATTTTAAATAAAACGAAAATTAAATAAATATTCCAAACAAATAAAGCCAAAGTTTTTTTTCTGTTTTCTCAATTTAACCACAAAACTTGAAATAAAAAAAAAAAATAAATAAATAAACGAACTATTAATGTTAAAGGACTAAATTTGTGTATCCTTTTTTGTTTTGTTTTTTTTTTTATTCAAATAAAACAGCATCTGTATTGAAAACTTTAACTGTGATCAAGTGATTTCAAAACAATCTAGACTTTCTAGTCTAGTTTTATTATTTATTATTTAAATAAATTTGTTTAATAAATAAAACAACAACAGAAAAATCCAAAATGACGCGACCGAAGAAAGGCTTCATGGAGGAGAACCTTTTGACCATATTAACGGTCATTGGTGTGTTTCTGGGCGGCGTTGTGGGTTTCATCATCAAAAGCACCACCGGCGCCTGGACAAATCGTGAAATCATGTACATTTCATTTCCCGGTGAAATATTTTTGCGGTAAGTATACTCATCATATAGCATTTCATATTTGCATTTTGTACAGTAAAAGGGGAACACAAAAGAAGAAAAAATTCAAAATTTATGTCCTTTATCTTTAGCAAAATTTATATGTATGTATGTATGTACATGTGTGCATATATGTACATTCATAGTGACTATGTTTACAATCTTATAAACTAAAAAAAATATTTAAATTTTAGTCGTCTCTTTTGGTATAAAATTTAATGAAAATATAAAAACACAAGTAACAGTAGTAACAACATATTTCTCAGATGAATATTAATTTAAGTTGCTGGTAACCGCGATCCTTCCTTTACTTAAACATGTACACGCTTGAAGACTTGGTAGGTCCTTTAGTGGTTGTCCTTATTTGAGTTAAATTTTCTGTTAGAACTGCTGTATCTTTTTTAAAGGCTTCTCGATTAAATTCCCAAAAGTTTTTAATCGTTTAGTTTAAATCATTCTTGAAATATCAGATATTTAATGAGTATTTATTTGCATTGCCATGGTAGACATTAGTGTTTGAAACTTAAGCAAATTTAAAGCTTATATTTACGTCCTACAAAAGCATAGAACATCAATAATGTTATTGAATACATAAAACAATAATATTCACCCTTTTGCCTTTGCAATTCTTCCCCCTTTTTTTGGATCAACACTCAGGAATGTTGGAATACAGGAAAGATAGTTTATATGGGAAAGAAAAAAAGGGGACAGTGTGCTACAATTTTTTTTTATTAATGAACAGTGTCACGTCGTCTTTTTTGTTTTTTTTTAGAGAATTGTTTTTAGTTATAATTCTCACTTTCTTTTTTATATTGTGAGCGATCACATATAATGTCAGACAACCGATCAGACAATACAGACCTACGCCCTGGGTACTTGAAATTTAGCACATTAGCAACTAGGACATGGGGGCAACCATTACCTCAATTATCCCTTCTCCGTGTAGAAGCTTCTAATGCTTTGTGATTTCTGATTTTCCAATTTCCGATGTCATTGAATAGAGTAGTCTAATAACAATAAAAATTTAATTCCTTTTACTTAAAGAAATAAAAAGAAAACAAAAATGAAATTAATTTCATGCATAACTTTTTTCGTATGATATTCTCTACATTTTATGTCTTCAGCACATATATAGATTCTATTAGTTTTGTTGGTCTTTGTCTTGGTATTGATTCCCTGTCCAGTTCTAGGCAGTTCATAAGCTTTTATTGCTTATTACAAAGACCAGATTCAACATTGTGCACTAATATGCCAAAGAAGATCTCTATGGTGCTCAAATCAGGGGTTTATACCGGCCAATCTCAAGCTAATTTCTTTGAATTCAAATTGGGCCTCCCAGAAAGACTAGTGTGTCTATGGAATTAATTATATAAGTATGAATTTATTATGGATTTCACTTTAAAATATTTAACGATTCAATATTAAGTATCATAACATTTTTTCATTCTACATTAAAGAAAAAACATCTTAAACTGTCGCTAATTTATTTATTTTTTTACGTTTTTTTTTATAGTATGTTAAAATGTTTGATTGTGCCATTGTTAGTCTCATCAATAACCAGTGCCATTGGTGGCCTAGACTTGAGTATGTCAAGTAAAATTGCTACCAGGTAAAAATCAAAATAAGAAAACCCCCATACAAGTTCTATAATAAAATAAAAATCCAACAAAATTCCAATAATTTCAGAGCCATTGTGTATTATTTTACAACCACTGTCTCAGCTGTAGTCTTGGGCATTTGCTTGGTAACCACCATACGTCCGGGTCAAGATGCTCAAATTGTTGAAACACGTGTAGAATCAGTGGATAAGGCTTCAAAGGTGCTAACACCTGATACTCTTATGGATTTAATAAGGTTTGTTTTGATATAAAAAAAAAATCAAATTTTCTTGGTTTTCTTAATTAAAATATAATTTCCTTGTATGTTTATTATTATTAAAGAAACATGTTCACCGATAACATTATACAGTCCACCATGTTCCAGGTAAGCATTTAAAGCATTATTTAAACAAAATTTTTTTAAGTTTTTTTTTTGTTAAAAAGTAAATCGGAAACATGTACTCTTTGTCTATCACTCCATTAATACTTAGTGTCAGTGATAATTTAATTTTCGTAATGTGTAGGGATGGAAAGCATTGGTGATGATGGAGATGATGGTGATGAATTCGTGTTTTTTGCAGTCTCACCAGCAGCAATCATTCAATTTATGGCCATTAGCAGCAGCATAAAATATCTAAATTTGTGATACTCTTATTAAGACAAACATGGATGGATAATTGGATGGATGGATGATAAGTTCTCATTACATTTGTTGTAAAAGAAGTTCTCTCTTCCAATTTTGTATGCGTACGATCATTATTATTTGTTTATTTGTTTGTTTTTTTTTTTTTTTTGTCAATTTCAATTGCAAAATTCAAATTCACAAATATGAACACACCAATCCAACCAATCCAGCCAACCTGTTAAAGTATCATTTGTAACAATTTGCTGTCACAACTATAACCATAAGGGGTATCATCGTCATCGTCATCATCATCACCATCGTCGTCAACATCTCCCAGTATGACTGACCGTATGTCTGTCTGTCTGATCTGATTTGATCTGATTTGTTCTGATCGTCTGTAGTTGTTTTGAAAACAATTTTAAATTAAATCTGTAGCTTGAATTAAATTTGCTGTTGACATTTACATCCACTTTAGTGTTGGTTTTATTTCTTTAATTAAATCACAGCAAATTTTTTGTTTTTTTTTTTTTGTTTCTGTTAGTGATTGTCAGTCACATCGTAATAATGCAACATAATGGGTTTCAATTTAAAAATTTTGGTCCCCCCTTGTAATACGATCTGGGCAAAGTTTAAAAATTTGCTAAAAGAAAAAAGTGTTAAAGTGTTGTTGATAAATTACATACAATCATCATTACATGTGTACTTCTTCTATAATTTTTTTGTTTAATTCAAAATTTCTTTACAGCATCGTACAGAATTATTCGAAAACACCAGTATTACACCACCATGTATGTATTGGAAATTAAAAAAAAACTTTCAAATGTTGTTTTCAATCAAATAAAAATTGTTTTCATAACTCATTTCAGTGCCTATGGAACAATGGAGTTTCAAGCCTACGCAAAGAGAAGGTTCCAATGTCTTAGGTTTGGTTATGTTCAGTGTTGTTTTGGGTACAACCATTGGCAGAATGCGCGAAAGAGGCCAATTGTTACAGGATTTCTTTACCACATTGAGTGAAGCCATGATGACAATTACTTCATGGGTTATTTGGTAAGTACCATCCCTTACTCCATGATCTTAATAGAAACTTAGTTGAGAATGACATTTCTGTTTTTTCATAGGATCTCACCCTTGGGTGTTGGTTTCTTGATTGCTGCCAAAATTATTGAAATGGACTCGATAACCGATACCATACAGTCTTTGGGTTGGTACTTTATTACCGTAATGTTGGGTCTGTTCCTGCATGGTTTTGGTAAGCGCTACTGAAATTGTTTTAAAGTTTTTGAATAGAAATTTTAATTCCTTTTTTTATTCCTTATTTCTCGTGCAGGCACCATTGCGGTCATTTTCTTTTTGGGTACACGCAAACTGCCGTATCCGTATATTGCCAAACTCAGTCAAGTATTGGCCACAGCATTTGGCACTGGCTCTAGTTCGGCTACCATGCCTTTGACCATTAAATGCTTGGATGGCATGGGTATAGATCCACGTGTCACACGTTTTGTCATACCCGTAGGAGCCACCATCAATATGGATGGTACTGCCTTATATGAAGCTGTGGCAGCTTTGTTCATAGCCCAATACAGAAAGATTAGTTATTCGTTTGGTACTGTTGTAGCGGTCAGTATTACAGCTACAGCAGCCTCGATTGGTGCGGCTGGTATACCACAAGCTGGTCTTGTAACAATGGTAATGGTGTTGGACACCGTTGGCTTGGAACCCAAAGATGTTTCCCTCATTATAGCTGTCGATTGGTTGCTGTAAGTGCATACATTAGCGTCAAATAAAATATATTTTTGATTTTTTTTTTTTATTAAATTTTTGTTTTGTTGCTTTCCAGAGATCGTTTCCGTACTACCATCAATGTTATGTGTGATGCTTTGGGCACAATTTTAGTAAATCAATTATCTAAACGGGATTTAGAAAAGGTAGACAGAGTAAGTATTGTGGTGGTGTTTTATAAATGTTTTCAAGATTAATTTAATTTAATCCATGTTTCATTTTAGTTAAATGCTGAACCACATGAACTGCTGGAATTAGGCGCCAATGGCCATGATAAAGAATAAAATATTCAGCGTGACACTAAATGATAGCATAGTCAATAGTCGAATTAGTTATATTTGTAACTTAAATTAAAAAAAGAAAAGAAAATTGAAAAGAAAAAAAATAGAATTCCGACGTGCTGCTTAGTTAAGCCAATTTATTTTTGTACAGACAGATGTGTTCTTTCCATTCCAGAAGCACGACACTTGTCTTCTCAAAGCAATACAAAAACAAAATGATAAACAAGAAATCTTATATTTAAATTATAAAAAAAAAATCATTTATTTTATATATACTCCAGGCTCATTTCTTTCAAAAAAACAAAACAAAATATAAAGAAAATGAAAGAAAAGCAGAAAGTACAACTCTAACGAATTTCCTTAAAATTTAGCCACAATTTTATTAAAGCAACACCACCAACCAACCACCTCCCTGTTCACTGTCAAATCAAAAATTGTTATAAAAAAGAAATTAAAACGAAATTTAATTAAAATATTTTCGTATACATTATTAAAATAAACAAACAAAAAAAATTATATTTACAATGTAAATATAGAAAATGTAATAAAGTTAATCATTGTTAAACTCTAAATGAAGAACACGATTATAAAATTAGTTTAAAATCTATAAAAAATTTATAAAATAAAAAGAAAAAATAAAATATGGAAGCCAATACAAAATCGTTTGAAAGAGGGAGTCATTTAAAGCACAAAAGAAAAAATTTGTGAATTGAAGGAATTTTACTTTAAAGCGGTTAGTAATCCCAGCCACCTTTTCTGAAGCACTTTATAAATAAATAAATACATACATACTTAATAGTTTAAGTATAAATAAATCATTATTTAAAAAAAAACACACACACAAAAATACGTATGATTTAAAAATAAATGACAATAAAAATAATTCAAAAAACAAAAACGTGAAGAAAAAATTAAAGTAAATAAACTAACAAAACCCTTATACTGCTTATATACCATACATACATACGTACGTACTAATTATAAAAAAAAATGAATAAAAACCAGAAAAACTTTCAATTAATATTATAATGTATACTCTTCCATATAAACATTTATAATAAAAAATTTAAGTTAAAAAAATAATAATTCAATTAGTTTTGTTACCTTTGATATTAAAAAAGAAAAAACGATGAATGATAATTAATTTCGAAGTTGTAAACTTCACGAAACCGAAAATCAAACCAAATGCTATACAAAACCTATATATTTACATTTTTTAGTACATTAATTAATTAATGCTTGTTTATATAAGAAATACTTATAAAATTCAAAATAAAATGGAAAATCCCTACAAAACAAAACTAAAAATTTAAAAAATTTTTTTTTCTAGCTGTACACATACATACATAAATAGTTAGTAATGTTACGTTCTCAAAACAAACAAAAAAAAAAACCAAAACAAAACAAAATGAAATAATAATAATGATAATAAATGAAAAATTAATTAACAATGACATTCTAATTAATTATGGTAAAAAGAAAAAAATATGCCATGGAAATAATTTTTTTTTTATTTTAAAGAAAACGTAAGTTAGTAAATCGCTTTGGTTCTTGAATTTTGTTTGTTCAATTAAAAATCATTTTTATTTTTCAAAAACCACCTAAAAGTATGCTATGAAATGCATATTGAATTGTATATTGGATACGAGCAATAGAAGTTTCCTTAACCCTTCGCCGTACACAAGATTTGTAGCAAAGATCAGCAATTAATCGTTTTTTCGCTACTCATAAGCACTCATGAAATTTTAAACATAAGTGACACAACAATATTGAAACTTAACTATGTACTCTGATTCATTCATACTCACTATAACGTTGATTTATAAGTACAGGTTGCAATGAGTATGCGTACAACGTTGACATCAAACTCATACCATTCAAAATATATTTGATTCATAAGTTTACTTACTCATTCAGATTCATTACTTTAGAAAAATACTTATAATACTTAGAAATGGTTCGATTAACTCGAATCACTCATCAATATTTACAGTCTTAGTTGTTGTTGCATTTACAACAAAAGAAAAAGATACATAAGCAAAAAAACAGAACAGCATGCAGAGCAAACACACAACCTTCTAGTAATTATTCTAGTGTTCATACACAATTCATACTTATTTTGTGCTTCGTGTATATGTTGAGTTATCGAGAATCGAAATCAACAACATCATACGTGTTGTTAAGTATAAATATGATGAGTACTTCAAACTTTTAATATGAGTAGAGGTTCGAGGTTCAATGATATCAAAATAAGTATCAGAAATTATGAGTATGATTCGATTCGACTCATCTTTTTGAATACTCATTGCTGATCTCTGTCTGATTCGTAACTCGGGGTTTTGTTGATTGGCTTTAGAGAAACTAAATCATATGAAAAAATATTTCTTTGTTTACTTCCTCTCAGTAGATTTGCGGCAAAAACTCTGAGAGTAAATAAAATTGCCATGGAAAGTTCCTCAAAAATTTCTCAATCGAAGTCGACTTTAAACTGTGGGTCCCGCCGCTGATGCATAACATTGACACACGCAATATGAGTGGTGTGAGAAACTAGGTCGTAATCCTGACTGAAGGATTGTAATGACCAATTATGTATTTATGTTATGTACATATGTGCTCACCTAAAGATTAAAAGTTTTCATTTTAATTCACTAAAAAATAAAAATAGAATATGTTTGCCGGCACTTTGATTTAATTTTTTAAATATTTTATTTAATCGCTTCGTTGCAAAGTTAATATTTAATTACTATGTATTCTTATTATGGCAATTATTTCAGTTACACTTACAAATTACGTATAATATTGTGTTTCGATCGTTTTATTGTTTCTTTTTTCGTTTTTTATTTTTTTAATATGAGCACCAAACATTTTGAAATTTTTTTTTAATTCGCTAACAATTATCTCGCAGTGCAATAAAAAATAATTATCTATCGATTTCCACCTTTTGTTTTAAGTGAGCTGGTAAGTCATTGTAAACCAAAGCAGGCACACGAGCTAATCAATCAATCAGAAGACAATACATTGTTATTTTTATTTGAATATTCATCATTGCAAATATGAATAGTTCTACTTACTATTGCATTTGTATATCAAATCCGACCATATAATCATCTGTTGTGAAAAGCAGAAAGCCCCCAAACGTCCGCCCTTCAAGGTGGAATCATACACATTGTGAGAGTCCAATATTAGCTTATCGCCCTCAAACATGCGCAAACGGATAAGGCCAATGGCAGGCCGATGTATGAGTGACCATCTGTAAGAAGTTTTCTCCTTCCAACCAGCATTCAATGGATCTTTCCACAACAGCCTCACCTGATCCTTAGTGTCCCCTGTATGCCACAAACTATTACGCAACATGGATCCAGGCCCTGTAATACTGTCCACCAATTTTATTTGTATGCCCGGCTCACCAGAAGCCCGGAAGGGTGTTGAATGCCAATATGTTTGTGTATTTTTCTTCCACATTACAATGTAGAACTTACGATTACTCTGATAGCTGAAGATAAAACCCACATAATCATCATCGGTATCATCGTTAACATAGAAAGTGCCCTCAAAATCAACACCACCAAAAGCATCATGACCCACCACCAAACCCGGATCACTATTTAAAGTTTGTATAATTTCAGAGCCATTGGCATGCACCTCCCAGTTGGGATCCAATTGGGCCTCGCCTTCTGGATCTAAAATTACCGAACGTATGGTACGAAAATCAGTGGAATATATCATAGAGTTATTGGGGCAATTGTCAATAATATTGGGAGTGCCATCGTCATCCTCATCAAGTTCACACAAATCACCCTTGCCGTTCTCTGAAAGAAATGAGAGATGCTCACATAAAAGAAGAATACCTATAAGAGAATAAAGCAACCCACTATTCAAATCCAATTGATTTGGATTTTTAGCTAAAGGACAATTATCCCGGTAATTAGGCACACCATCACCATCCATGTCGTCATCGCATGCATCTCCTCTGTTTCACACAAAATATAAGAAATAATTAAAAAAAAAACTTGTAATGCAAACACTTGACTTCGTTACTTACTTGCCATCGTCATCAGTATCCAATTGATCGGCATTACTAACCATGGGACAATTATCTTCACTATCCTGTATGCCATCATTGTCGCCATCGATCTCGCTATCACAGGCATCTCCCAATAAATCATTGTCTCGATCTTCTTGTGAGGGATTCGATATACTGGGGCAATTATCACAGACATCTCCAATGCCATCTCCATCCAAATCCATTTGATTTGGATTAGGCACCAGCATACAATTGTCATACTCATTAACCACCGTATCATTGTCCATATCTTCGTCACAATCATTGCCCAATGAATCATCGTCAGTGTCCAACTGCTTACGATTCGGTACAAATGGGCAATTATCACAGGCATTGCCGACACCATCATGATCCGAGTCCAATTGGTCCACATTATAGGTAAATGGGCAATTATCCTTGTCGTTCGATACTAAATCACCATCGGCATCATCATCGCAGCCATCACCAATGCCATCATTGTCAGCATCCTCCTGGCCCGAATTCGGCAGATCTAGGCAATTGTCGCGATTACAATGTAATTCCGAGCAGGGCAATTGAAGATCAGGCCAGCTGTCTAAATCACGGTCACGTCCACATATCAAACCATTGCCAGCCCAACCAACTTTGCATTTGCAACGATATTTATAATTATCCGCGAGTATACACATGGCATTGCTATTGCATATCGTGCCATCCGGACACATATCGGCTATAGGAAAGCAATTTGATGTGCCATTCGAGATATAACCATCACGACACTTGCATTGATAGGAACCCTATCGAATAAATTGTTATGTTAAGATTAGCCAATCGTACATATTCTAAAACATTCTTAAAACGAACGTTCGTTCGTCTAGCTCTATGCCGCCGTGTACTCACCATAGTATTGACACACACTGAATTGGGACCACATCTCGCCATGCCATTTTGGCATTCATCAATATCGTAACAGCTCTGTTTTTGATAACTTACAGTCCAGTATTCAGCATAATAACCATGCACATGCATACCACTATAGCCCATGGGGCATGGTTCACATCTAAATCCAGGATTTTGATTAACACATGTCGATTTGGGATCACAAGGCTGATAGAGTTCACATTCGTCTACATCGACACACGTGGTGCCATTGATCTTCTGACTTCGTGTGCACGAAACGCATTGGAAATATGGCGGCAAACCGATCTGAATGCATTCAACGCCTGTAAGTTATAAAAATAGATTCAACGATTAAAATGGTTACGATTTAAGCATACAATAAACACATTTAGTGGTGGTTAATGGTGATTAATGGTTAATGATTAATATTAGAATTCCGAACTCGCTTCTTTGAGTAAATTTTATTCATGTGTGCCATGACCTAAAGCTTCACGACGAATCAAAATGGAAGAAGTCTGAACTAAAGATTGTAGTCTAGGCTTCAGGGATCGCGAGAATTTAAGAGAACTTATATCTTTTCCAAGCAGGGTTCATGAGAATTCTGAAATCGACGTAATGCTTGTTGGGTATTGGGATTTTAACTCCGGGCTGCGATTGGCGGCCGACAGTCACACTCTTGACTCTGCTAGACCCGTATGAACAAGAAGAGGACCGATTCACCTCTGTCCTTAAGTCACATGGCCATCTATCGTACAATAGCGATTATTCTGTCTCTCAACTCATGTGTCAGTGCCTTGCGCTTGACAACGCAAGTTATAATGCCTTATTTTCTGACATCTTGAACTGAGTACCCTAATATAAAAATTTTGGCAATAGCAAGATTGATTTTGGACTCGGGATAGTTTCCTAGGAAGTCGCCATAGTCAAGTAGGTAGTGTGTTGGCTTATTAGACGTAAGGCCACGGTTCAAACGCCAGGTCAGACTTAAAAAAGAAAATATGAAAAAAATATTTCTTCGGTGACTTCCTCTCAGTAGATTTCTGACAAAAATTTTGAGAGTAAATAAAATTGTCTTGAAAAGTTTCTCAAAAAATCTGTCGTTCGGAGTCCACTTTAAACTGTAGGTCCCACAACTCATGTACAAAATTAATACACGCAACATAAGTGGTGTGAGAAACTAGGTCCATAATCCTGACTGAAGCATTTTAATGACCAATTATGTACGTACATATGTATGTATGTATGATTTTTCTTAGGTAATGTTGGATCCCCGGGTAGAATTCATTGCGACAACTCAATGGGCGTAAATGCGGGCCTAAGTGGTTCACATTCATATGGGACTCCGGCATCTTACCTAACCTTACCTTAACCAATATATATCTCTTGCGACCAGACAGTATTCAAGTCGAGTTTTGGTATCTTGTTCTGCTTGGAGAAAATAGTGAACAAACAGGATCTTTATTTGGATACCACAAGAAAGCTAGAGCATTATCTTGGCATCATAGATATTTGGCTTTGGAGGTATTTATATTTTTTGTCCAGGTTCATATCAGAGATCAGCAATGAATCGTTTTTTCGCTGCTCATAAGCACTCATGAAATTTTGAATACAAGTATGTCAACAATATTGAAACTTAACTATGTACTCTGATTCATTCGTACTCACTACAACGTTGATTTATTAAGTACAGGTTGCAATGAGTATGCGTACAACGTTGACATCAAACTGATACCATTCGAAATATGTTTGATTCATAAGCCTACTCATTTAGATTCATAACTTCAGAAAAATGCTTATAATACTCATAAATGATTCGTTCATTAAAATTTACAGTCTTACTTATTGTTGCATTTACAAAAAAAAAAAAGGAAAAAGATACATAAGGAAAAAAGGCAGAGCAGCAAGCAGAGCAAACACACAACCTTTAAGTGAGTATTTTACTGTTCATAAGCAATTCATACTTATTTCGTGCTTCGTGTATATGTCGAGTTATGGAGAGTAGAAATCAACAACATCATAAGTGTTGTGTTAAGTATGAATATGATGATTACTTCAAACTATGAATATGAGTAGTATGAGTATGATATTAAAATAAGTATGAATGCGTATAAGTATCAAAAATTATGATTCTACTCATCTTTTTGGATATTCATTGCTGATCTTATAGGTTTTTATATACGTTTTTCTATTATAATTATTAATTCGTACAACCGTGTAAACATAAAACGATAAAACAATATTAGCATGAATTTAAATAACGTTAATATGTGAGAGACATATGTACATGTGTATGTATGTAGTACGTATGTTTATATGTAAAATTATTTATTTTGTTTATAATGAATTAGTTTGTTAAAGCACGTGCTCTTTATGCATAATAAACTACAACCATAAATACCAGAAAATGGAAATATTCATACATTCATTATTTATTAAATAAAATAAAATAAAATAAAATTAATAAAAAATAATAAAACCGAAATACATAATTTCTAGAAGCGTATACACAACACCAATAAACGCCAAAAACAATGATAAAAATGTTTGAAAATTAAACCAAAATTATAAAAAAAAAAAACATTTAAAAAAATGATGAAAATTATTTACCAGATCATATACTGAATATTCGTTGCCCTACAATAAATAAAAACACAAACTAATTAACAAATTTTTATTTTGTTAAATCAAAAATAGTTTTTATTCCGTTTTTTTTCTTTACACACAGATGATATTGTTTTTATATATATTTTTTTTAATATACAAAATCATTTTATTTTATTTTAATTTTAATTTTTTATTTTAAAAACAAAAATTTTTATTAAAAATTTCTTACATTACAGTGAATTATTACAGTGAATTAAAATATAAAACATAGAAAATTTCCACTTTCTGGTGTGGTTAGAACTTAAAATTATCAAAGAAAAGTGTATATAAGTATAATTATTATTAATTTTAATTTATTTTTTTGTTTTGTTTTTGTTTTTTTTTGTAGTTTATTAGTTTATTTAGGCAAACAAATATTATTAAAAAATTTTCTTTTTTTTTTGTTTGTTTTATTATTTTTATTTGAATATTTTTTCTTTGTTTGTTGTTTTTTTTTTATTAATTAATTAATTTATTTATTTTGGATAACATAATACTTTCTTGTGATAATTTCTTTTCATTTTGTTGTTGTCTACTTTTGTAGAGCAGTGTAATCATTAATCATTTCAATCAAAATCAATTGCAAAATAAATCTTTCTTTATAAATTATAATTAAAAACTTAATACTTATTATTGTATTGTATTGTAATTAATTTTGTTTAATTATAGCTTTTGTGTGTGTGTGTGTGTGTGTGTGTGGGTGAGTTAAAATTCAAAAAGGCTTTTTATTTGTTAGCCTTGGCATCGATCTATGATGTCATTACAGAATATTTACGAGCCGTATACTGCCTTTGATAATGCTGTACATTATGGCTGGGCACTATAATATTTCCTATAAAATTCACAAACTTCACATTAGTAAACATTGAATTGAATTGAATTGAAAAAAAATATTATTTTCTTGATTTTTTTTCCTTTTTTTGATAGGAAATTATTATAAAAACAGTTTAAGAAAAAAAGGCTAAAATTAAAAAATATTTGTGGCCATAAATCAAACTGCCAAACTTCCTCTTTAACTTTAATTAGGGTGGATAACGAAAATCAATTTACACTTTTGCCCTGTATTTAAGCAAGAAAATACCGCGATTTTAACCAAAAAAACCAATAAATAATTGAATATAAAAACAAAAGCGTGGCAAAGCGAAATGAAATGAAAAGGAGGCAATAAAGCGAAATTTTGAATGCTAAATAATCAATTAGAAATATTGAAAAAGATAAAATTGACTGCCATCAAAAGTTTCCCTATAATATTTACCGTTATCAAAAACAAGGACATGTAAAGTACATATATTTTCTTAAGTTATTGAAAAAAATTCTATTCAAAAATTTCTTGTGTTATTGGAAATTTATGATTTTACCAACCTGAAGGACATGGTCCATCTAAACAGGGATTACGTTTAGTGCAAGCACGCCCATCACCATCATAGCCAAGCGGGCAGGATTCGCATTGGGCACCATTTACAGTGTCGTGGCATTGTACGCCTCTGCAAAAAGGTAAACAAAATCAAAATAAAATATAAAATATAAAATATTATGACTAACGTAAATAAACAGAGATTTCAAAACACAGAACCCGCTCGACAACAACAACAACAACAATAATCTTTGAATGACTGACAGGCAACAACGTTAAGAAAAGCAACCAACAACAATGCTAAATAAATGACGTTTTAAATAAATGGACATTAATCGGCTCTTTATTGTTGCTGTACGAAAAAGCGCTACAAATGCAAAGATCAGAGAGACAGAGGGAGAAAGGGTAAGAACAAAAAGGCTTAAATTAATGTCTGTTGAAGTTTGAAAATTTATTTACAATTTTTCTCTTTTATTCCTTGTACTCGTACGTGTACTGGTATTGTTTTTTTCCTTTGTTTTTCTGTTTTTATTGTTATGGGTTATTGTTATGGTATTGTTGTTGTGCAAGCAAGTAAATATGGTTGGTTACAACATCATTGAAATAACAATTACAAGAAAATCTTATTAACACTCACTCACACTCACTCACACTTAGGCACCCATACGCAGAATTACAAATAAAGTAAACAAACAACAGAGAGACCAAAAGAGAAAATCTCTGGTACGTATGTATGATGATGAGTAAGTAAATTAATGTACGTGTGGGAAGTCTTTCTTAATCGTGGTGGAAAAAAAATAGGAAGAAGATGCATTAAAAATACACCTTAAGGCGATTTATCAAACCGAAAAAATCAAAAGATTAAAGGCTTTAAAAACCGAATTTCAAATAAAATCTTCAACATCAATAGATATGTATGCAGATACTATGTAAACATTACTTTTCCCCAACCACTACCACCACTACCACCATCTCTACCAATTGCTATTAATGACATACACAAATAAATAATAACAAAAACTATACAATTTATTACACAATAAAAGAAAAATTTGTCAATGAGACATTAAATCAAATGGAAAATATTGAAAACATTTTCAACTCATGCTTAAAAGATGCTCAAGAGATAAAGACAAATACATACATAAGAGGCCACTGGAAAACTATTAAAGAGTTGCCATAGTCTTGTTTATATGTATGTGGGAAACAGTGTTAGGGGTTATTCCAAAATTTTCCTTAGAAAAATGTTTGGTAAACCCACAGCAAATTTCAAATCAATACTCAAGCCACTCTTCCCCCTTCACAGTTTTATAAAAAATAAAATTTTAGTTAAACTAGAAATATTTTTAATATTTTCTAAAATAAAAATGTAATTCTAATAGGCAGGCTAAACATTCGTTCGAAGAAACTTGGCTTAGACTGTTATATGGAAAGAATTTTTTCTACGAAGATAGTTCATTGTAATTATAATTTAACATGCCTTATCCTTTTTAATTGCTTAATATTTCCGAAATTTATTAAACTTATCAGATGTACTTACAATCCTAAAATCTGGCAACCCTGTACACATTTTCTATTGCAGTTTAACATAAATGTTACGCATTGATAGGCATATCAATTTGGTTTAAGGGGTAGACCCCACGTTAATCACAAACACTGATCGGTACATTTTAAAAATTTTCAAGTCAAACAAAAAAGTGGTAAAACAAAGAGTAAAAAAAAGCCAACTTATCACATTAAAGATCGTTAACGGTTCGCCTGCCATGACATACAGTAACAACGAAGACAACAAACCAAAAGAGATACAAAAAAAAAAACAAGTCTAAAACTTTCCCACACTTTATGCATAACGAAAGAAAAGCCAACAAAGTGGACGACTAAAACTATATGGAGAAACTGCCGGACCAACAACATGTTCTACTCAATGTATGAAAGAGAAAACGTCACTGAAAAGTTGTGATCAATTTTACTGATCAAATATTATTATCATCCTAGTGCTTAACACACGTACACCGCTTGCAGAGGATGTAGTTGTGTTGGTAGTGCATAAGGAAAGTCAACAGCCATGCATTTTAGCGTTGTTACATTTGTAAAGTTTCTTGTATTAGCCACACTTGCATACATACATACATACAGTCAATCGGCGAGAGAGAAAAAGACTACTTGCTCTCTATCCAGACAACTGTCATTAACGAGTTCGCCTACGCATTTTTTTACTATAATCCGTAACGCAATACACATACATATGTATATATATGTATACGTATATGCAAGTATAGCCATGTAAACGGTTTTACTCCCATAATACCCTACAAACTAGCACGTTAGTTACGACAAGCATTCAGTTAACATTTATAAAGCAGATCCTGTTTTAATTAAACCTGCAGATATAAGGATTACTTTTTGTATTGAAAAATACAGACCCTTCGACTAAATTCGACAAAATTGGGTTTTATGGTTAACGGATAACTTCAGTATCTTTATCGAGAATTAACCCGCAAACCTAACGTGATGACTTTTGGAAAGCAAGTTCTCGAATTAACCTCTGCTATGTGGCATAGGGATAACACATAGTCGGTGTTTAGTGTCTCAAACATTATGTTGATGATGATTACATGATGTTGTTATTGTTTTAATTTTTCCTTTTTGTTTTGTTTTTGTATTTGTGGTGGTTTGTCTATTTTACTTAAAGCTGGGTCTATGCAATAAAACATAACTATTCGCTGTTATTATTATTGCTGTTGTTGTATTCATTCTTCTGCCTGAAATGAATTTAAATGAATATTAGTTTGTTTGCATTACGCAGGCACTTTTTAAAAGGCTAAAATGCCTTTGGTCGCAGTATTACAGAAATAATAACAATAACCAGACCTCCATGCAATGAGTACAGAACGAAAAAAAAAAACATTGAAATCCTCGCAAAACTACACAATAGAAGCTTAAATACTGGTACTCTTCCAACGCAATCCACAAAATATTGTTGAAGACTTTGTTTTCGGGGGCCTTAGTTTTAGAAATTCACAAAACCAAACGCTTAGCATTAAAATACACTCAACGAAATGCATTTTGACTTTTCAAAAAATTAAAAAATATCAGGTTATCCATTTAGTGGTTTAAAACGCCGCCAGAATCGCCATTGTAAGAAGGATGGCCATGCGTTTTAAGGGCAGGAGTGAGTCGGTGCACTTCCTGTCCGCACGTGTTCAGCAGAGTCTAGCAATTTTACACGTACCCTCCAACGAGATTGAGCCTTCTTGTGAAACGAGTGAGCAATATTCAAATTAACTGAGGCAATTGGAATCCAACGATGTCGCGGAACCCATTTTTTACTCTATGCCTCTGTAATACTTCTCTCCACAGTTTCAAATCTCAAACATTCCTTATTTGATCTTACAGCCAAATAGATTAAGAGTGTTTCCTCTTATCGACCAGAATACAAGTTCCAATACCACCGAGAAGGCGTAATAAAAACTACGATAGATTATTATCGAATCATCAAAGAGAACTCGATAATGCACACTTCTATCCATACCCACCAATGCTGTTTAAGTGCTTCAAGGATCAAATGTATTTCAATTGAGATCAGTATGCCAGTATCAATACTTCAATTGTTGTGTCTTTTTTTTGTACAATTTTATTTCCGTGGCTGTATTTAATTTTAACTACGCATTTTGTACATTTTTGTTCACACATTATTTTGGCGAAACGTTGCAAATGTTCACATCAGGAAACAAATTCAAGCCAGGTTATGTGGTAAAATTTTAAGTGTAGGCAGTAAGGCAGTTGTTGTTATAACCGAGTTTGAAACATCTTGTTGCCTCGGGGCTAAAGCAACGTTTTAAGTTTGTCTTCTGCCTGTCTGTCTGTCTGTGTGTCTGTCTGTCTGCCTGTCTACTGCGTAAAACAACCCAACCCAATCCAATGCAAATGGCAAATTGGAATTATGAAATATGAACATAAGGATAATAAACACAAGGAGTAAGTGGCTCATTTTCATCTTCTTCTTCTTCCATTTGTTTTATTTTTATTTCTTGGTTGAAAGAATTTGTTTTTTTCTGTTAATTTTGTTTGGCAAATTGCATGGAAATGTGCAAATGGCTAATGCTGATCACCATTTACCATACGAGTACAAAGGCAATGCTTTTATTTAACATTTACAGGCTTGAGTTCCTTTCAAAACCAGCAAAATGATTTAAACATGTCTCCTATTTTATATTCTCATTCTCTATCTCTCTCTCTCTCTCTCTCTCTCTTTCATTCACTATATCTTTCTCTCATCACAATGATGATGGTCTTGTTAACGCTGGCTTTAATGTAAATGAAATATTTTCATTCAACCACAGGCAGAAAGTAAACATTTAAAGGTATTTTCCCAAGACCAAGACCACAGCGTAAATTGAATTGAACGACGACCACAACCATTCGAAGTGCGTACATAAGTACAAGAAGCCTCATGGAAATAAAACACAATAAAAAAAAAAAAACAAAACCAAAAGCAATCTTTTAAATGAAAATGAAACATTAACACCACCAACCTGATGCTTGGTAGACTTTAAAGCCTTTTTGCCATAGAAAGCGAAACTTATTTAAAGATTTTCAAAAAGAATAAAAACAATGTGGTATGTACGTCCGCTAAAAACGCACGACTGTCTTTGACCAAATAGTCATGTGTTAACAACACTTTTGAATTGAAATATTTTTTTTAAAAGCCTACCTTTTATGGCTTTATTGTTATAGACCATACCGTTTCCCTCCGCCCCCATATGTGAAAGGGAGTGCAACGGGAAAGAGTGATAAATTTTGAAAACCTCTTAAGGCTTTAAGATTTCTAACAAGTGTATGCCAAACGTATTCGAAGTTTTCTTTCTTTTATACCGAAAATATTTGAAATATTGTATGTTTTTTTAAGTTTGCGGTCATTTGGTTACTTCAGGGTGTCTGTTATAAATTTTCTTGTACGCTGTCGAAGCATAAAACTTTACAAAATAAAATCTCCAACCATACGGCTCGGCTGTCTCTCCAAACATACCATTAATTGCCATACAAATAAAACAAAAATAAAATAAAATAAAAATAAGAATAAGAATAAAAGATCAAAAGTACAAAAAACAATTTTGTTTTTAAAACAATTTTGTTTTCGAATAACTACAAACGTTTGGAATCTATTGAGTGGTACCGAGGTGATTACAAGTCCACCTCCGCATAACACACAACAATTTCCAAGAGATGTCAAAGTATGTAAATTAAGTGGATACGAGTACCAATCAACCAGCCAGCCAGCCACTATACTACACTGTAGGTTCAACATTCAATAATAATTTATGTATTTAAAATTTACTTGTTGAATATATTCTTTGTTTTACTTGTATTTATTAAAACAATATTTTGTTCTACAACTTAACACAGTGGCGCTTAACGAAATAGCACTTAGGAAATCGTTAACCGCTAAAGAGTATCTTATTAAGATTTTTAACAACTGACATGAGTCATTCTCATGAAATTTTGAATATAAGTGAGTCCACAATATTGAATTTTAACTATGTACTCTGATTCATTTATACTTACTACCACGTTGATTTATAAGTATAGGTTGCAATGAGTATGCGTACAACGTTGACATCAAACTCATACCATTCGAAATATGTTTGATTCATAAGCCATTCACTCATTTAGATACATAACTTTAGAAAAATACTGAGAAATGGTGCGAGTGACTCGGAATCATTCATCAAAATTTACAGTCTTAGTTGTTGTTGCATTTACAATAAAAGACAGAGCAGCAAGCAGAGCAAGCACACAACCATTTAGTGAGTATTTTAGTGTTCGTATGCGGATCATACTTATTTTGTGATTCGTGTATATGTTGAGTTATGGAGAGTTGAAATCAATAACATCATACGCGTGTTGCTAAGTCTGAATATGATGAGTACTTCAAACTTTGAATATAAGTAGTAGTAGTAGGGTTCCATGACATTAAAATAAGTATGAATGCGTATAAGTATCAGGAATTATGAATATGATTCGATTCTACTCATCTTTTTGAATACTCATTATTGATCTCTGGTTTGAACACCAACGTATAAATGCAATGCTGCGTTTTAACAACCCTTCTACATATCATTAGCACTTGTTTAGCCCTGCATGACTTGCTCTCTGTTTCGTACTATTTTACTCCCGATTTCCGTGGTATCGCTTGGCACAGTAAAGTTTTCTTTTCCTTCTGGGGTAATTTCTCTGTCTCGTAATTGCTAATAATGTGGTTTTGCTAGCATTTGATTTCTTATATTAAGTATTTGACAAGTATGTATGTATGTAGATTGAATAGAAGTAGAACAACTTATCGTATGATAATCACGGGGTTATTAAAATCTCTTCTCCTATTTAAAGAAATACAAAATCAGTGGAAAAATAAATTCAACCACAACTGCAACACATCGTATTCGCGTATAAATTTATTATTTTTGCATAAAATTTACAATAAAACGGTACCAACTACCCACTAACCACATCACAAAATTTAATAACACCCACTCATCTCGAGATAGACACTCGCTAACTCATCTTGTTCAACTCCCTTACAGGCTTTCTTTCTTTCTTTCTTTCTTTTTTTTTGTCTTTCTTTCTTTATGGCCTTTCAATATTAAAATTTTCAATTTGTCACAGCAAATAAAATGCACACTCACACTAACACTGATACTCTCAGTCTCACAGTCATAGTCATCAGGAGTATTAACAAACCATGGGAAAAAAAAGCATACCAACTAAATATGCAAAAAAAAATAAATAAAAGACGAAATGCGGAGAAATTATCAAGAAAATAAATTAAAATTTTAAATTAAAAACGTAAAGATGATGACGACAGTGGATTTAATAAGAAAACCAGATTGAAATATTAAGTGTTTCTAAGCGTATGTATGTATGTATGTACATATGTATTATTGCGTTTTTTTATAATTTAATAAAAGCCAATTTGAAATAATGGCCACATGTATGGCTTAACGAAATTGTCTGTCTACAAGCCAGATTAAAACGTTAACATTCAACCTGCCTGTGAAGATCATGTGGTTGGGCATCAGGTGAATACATATATTCCCAATGTTTTAATTTTATCGATAAAAATGGGAAATGTGAGAGAACAATAAAGTATTCAAATGAACCATATTTTGTTCCACTCCATTTATTGATAATGATTTTAAAAAGTAATGAAAAGAAAAGAAAACTAAAAAACCAAAACAAATAAAATGCTTCGCATTAAACCAACCAAGACTAGTCAAGTAAAAGTAAAAAAAGAAAAGAAAGATATGAATGAAATTGATATGGGGTCTACTGCTTCATCTTCTTTATATCTTGGCCAATATTGTCACAAATAGCGAATCGGCAGTCAGGCATGGCATTCACCATCACCATCACTATCATCATCGCTATTGTCATCGTATTAAGGCAACAGCTACAGCAACAAAAGATAAAAACTGATAGCATTGTAGGTGTTGCTTCTCTTCACTTAGTACCTGTATACGTATGCCTTTTATGCACTATGGCTTGTGGATCACCCTTGTTGTATTTTCTTTGTTTCTTTTTTTTAATGTTTTCTTCAGATGATTCGTTGTTAAACATTAACGGTGTGTCTGTTTCACAAAATGCTACAAGGTGCGCCTTGTTTCCACTTTATCGTTGTCGTAGTCGTTGTCTTAGTCGTTGTCTTTTATTTGTTTTCCTCTTAAAGATCCGAATTGATTTGCATAAAATTTAAAATGTTACGATTGTTTCATTTCAAGTTGTCAACATTGTCGCACTCATCTATGTATGGGACTTCTTTACAAATACCAAAACTCTTACTCAAATACCAGTGCACAGTGCGCACACGCACTGTCATTTTATATTGGATATCAAAACTTTATGTCATCGTTGGTATTAATGTTGCTTGGTTGGTCTGTTGCATTAACAGCAACAACAATAACATTTGAATGGCTAATGTAATGTTTCATTATCACATTTAAAAGACCTGCCTGCCTGCCTGCCTGCCCTCATGCCTGCCTCCATGCCCATAAACAATCATAATCATAAAGATGCCTTTAATAAATTTGATTTTTATTTGAGACTCATAAACAAAAGAAATTTCGTTTTTCAGCCCTTTTGACATGCCACCACAATAGGCTATTTGAGAAGAAAATTATTATTTAAGACCACTAACAAAAAAAATATTCTATAACTATAGGCTCTCTAAAGTTCAAGTTTCTTTATTATTCGAGAACATATTTCAACTTTTTTTGATTTGAAATATAATTTCATAAGGAAAACTTGAAACTCCAATAAAATTTATGATGTTATGAGGAGGCCAAACATAATGTTCAAGGCCTCATGTCTATTGGAATAGAGCTTGTGTGGGGCTCGTCATTAAAGTCTCACCATACTCTCTAATCACACCAATCTTCTGAGACGAGTTAAAGCTTGTATAGTGTTATACACAAAATGTTGGAATCTCAAGTTAACAACGATTGGGCAAATTCAAAGCATTTGTTCCTTTTTTTCCATCACACTATCCTAAAAAGCATACCAGAGCGTATTTGTTCTGATTGTTCAACAGAAAATAATGCATATTTCGGTTCGTCTGCTTAACAGTAAAGCATCAATTAAAATCAAAATTGACACCAGTCATGGGGAAGGTTCTCCCACATCAATATACAGAGAATGCTTCATATTATTCTCAGGTGACGATTGGATCATACTGATAATTTTTAGGAGAGAATATGCAAATTATAAAACACACCTCATTAACAGCTCTACACATTAGGCTCGAAGCTGAATGAAACTGTTGGTGGAGAATTTTTTCAGAGTCACAGTGTATATTTCGTTTAGTAAAGTTACCAGACCATTGAGGCGTCTTCCATTAGGAAGAGAAGCGGAAAAGAATTGAAAGAAGTAACAATAGAATTAATCTGACTTGATTTGGTGAAATTTTTTCCATAACCAGGTTAGGTTAGGTTAGATTGAATTGGTAGGTTTGATACCAAAAGCTCACATGAGCACGCAAAGCGGCCCCTTGTGATGCTACAGGTGAACGCAGTCCCTGTACTAACCAATGTTTACCAAGCTAGAGAAGCAAAAGAAGTTGGTCAGCGCAAGCGCTGCACATTAAAAGCACGTATACCCTACGCTGGAAAACCAGCCCGAAAGTTTGATAAACGAAACTATATCCTTGACATCAATAGATGCTAGCTCGAATCTATATCTGCACCTCGCAAGAGATGGGCATTGACAAAGAAAGTGGATAACAGTCTCCTCTTACTCAGCGGATCTGGACCCACGGCAGAACACAATGCCCTGTAAGCGTGGCCACAGTGATTGAGATGATGCCATGACCAAGTCCGAGTAACTGGTTGGTGCGCCTTCTATTCATCAAGGGCCAAGCTAATCCAGCGGTGGAGCAGGACTCCCCATTGGCCCAGGATAGGTTGGCATCCCGAAAGAATTTCCGCGCAATGGCCAACTTAACTGAGTGGCATGCTCAAGTCGATTGAAAAAGATTCCGGAAGTAGTGCACCAGCGCTGGCAAGCTCCCAGAATGCTACAGTGCCCAGGGACCCAGACCAGTGAGGCACTGAAGCGCTCAGAAAGAAGGTCAAACTTATGTAACTAAGATATTATTAATATTTGAGGTAATTTTCTTGCAAATTTAAAATAATATGTACTAGGAGAAGCGTTGGCAAAAATCATTCACTCAATTTATACACGTACTCTTAAGAGTTTTCATCTTCTCAACATGAGTTTAAACCTTATAAACGTAGGGCATTAATTAATATTCAAAGTTCTTTTAAGTGATTTTTCTTATCAAAACTACAACAGAACATAAAAAAATATCTCATATTATAGGTAAGCATGCGCATTAGTTAGTTTAGTTAGTCTGTCTATGTCGTTGTTAGTTATTAGTTGCGTGTTACAATATATATGTATGTAGTATTCGAGGCGTCTTAAAAGCCATTTAATCATTTGATTTTATTACAGAAATCTCTTGTATCAACTGAAAATAATGAATAGAACATCATAGACCGGCCAATAATTTATTGACTAAAGGCAACAAGAACAACAAGAACATGATTTTCTATTAAAAACTCATTCGAATTAATGAAAAGAACACACGATTGAAAGAAAAAAAAATTACAAAAACAAAAACAAACAACAAACAACGGTGAAGTTGTCACATTAAATGGACAGACAGACAGACAGAGGCAGATAGAAAGACAGAAGAATAGGAATGGTAAAGTAACCCTAAACGAAGATCACCTGTTGATCCTTTCTTAACGTTTCGTTCGGGTGCTCTCGAATACATGTAATTGGCTATTCATGGCTTTTCTATACACTGTCCGTCTGTCTGTCTGTCCATCTGTTGCTGTTGGAATGAAGGCGGCTTTTGTAAATATTTTGATTGGTTTTGTTCAATTTATGAGGAATTTAAATTGTAAAACATGACATTGCTTGCTTTTAAACAAAATAAAACAAAACACCACCACCACATTAATGTGATGTTTTTCCGACAACAACATTTCCTTAATATTTCTGTGTCTCAGTTCAATTCTTTTCTGTTTGTTCTTTTAATTTTAATATCCTAAGCGGCATTTCTCTTTTAAAAAACTTCTGATTTTGGGTTATTTTTCCAATGAAAAATGGAAAATATTATCGCTTGTATTCTTTTTGTTTTGTTTTATTTTTTTTATTTGTTTTTGTCGTATATAATTAAAATCCATTACTATTGTTTTCTTTGTATGCGACATAAGACATACATACATACATATGTATGTATGTACATATCATTACGAACATAAAAGTTTAGTTAATAAAATTCTATTTACTTACATGTAACAGGGACGATCGCTGCAGCTAATGCCTGGCTTGCAAATTTTTCCATCACCGATCATGCCCAAGGGACAACGGCCACACCTTGGTCCCGCAGCTGAATCATAGCATTCAACACCTTTTTTAAATTGTAGCATAAAAAAAAATAAAAGAAGATACACATTCATACATAAAAACAACGACAAATAAAAAGTATTAAAAAATGTATTAAAAAATATAAAAATACAGAATGAGTTACAAATCAAACTCTCCCTCTGTATATAAAGAACCAACTTGTACGCATTATTTGATTTTGTCTTGTGTTTTGTTTTTTTTTTCAAGTCATTAATATGCCACAAAAAGCCCTTAACGATGTCAATAGACTTTAGTATTTAATGTGAACAGTTTGGTTGTCTTTTAATTTAAGCCTGATTCATTAATTTTGTAAAGGCGTCTAGTTTTTAATCAACTTTCCTACTAATATGCTCAGCGAACACACATATACTTAGGCCTGTTAGGCCGGACAGACAATATGTTTATGAAAAATATCGTACTAAAATCTTAACTTGAAGAGCTATTTGTACTCTCAATGTACCTGAAAGATTCATAAATAGGGGGAATTAAATAGATATTCAAATTTTAAATTGCCGTAGTTTGGTAGGCACTGTTTAATAGGCACTTATCCTGGGTCAATGAGGAGTCCTGCTCCATCGCTAGGCTCACTTGGCCCTCGATGGATAGAAGGCGCACCAATCAGTAACTTGGACTTGGTCGTAATGTCATCTCGATCACAGTGGCCGTGCTTACAGGTCAAGAATGCAGCTCCCATATAACGACTTCTGCGGTGGGTACAGATCCGCTGAGGAAGAGGAGACTGTTATCCACTTTCTTTGTCAATACCTATCTCTTGTGAGATGTAGATATAGGTTATTTGGCTTTCCAATCCTTGTCAGCTTGACGGAGCTATCATCCATTGATGTCCAGAATATAGCTTTGTTTATCAAACTTTCGGGCTGGTTTCACAGCGTGGTGTATTTGTGTTTTAAATATACAGCCCTTGCGCTGAGCAACTTCTTCTACCCTGGTTTGAAGGAACTTGGTCAGTACATAGACTGCATTTACCTGTAGCGTCACAACTTGCCGCTATAACTGCTCAAGTGAGCTTTTGGTATCAAAGCTACCACTCCAACCTTAAACCTAAAACCTAGTAGGCACTGTATTATCTTATTAGAAGCGAGTATGTGGTTTCATCCCTAACTCAGTTATCTTGAACATAACAAAATATGACAAAAAAAAAATATTTCTTTCGGCAACTTCGTCACAACAGTGTTCTGGCAATAAATTTTAAACTGTAGGTCCGTCCTGCCACTCACGGATAGAATTAACACAGACAAATTGAGTGGTGTGAGAATCCGGACTAACGATTTGTAATGGCCAGTGAAGCAATGTTTTCAAGGTCAACCTTCAATATGATGTGAATATAATAAGCCCAACAGATAATACCAGCGGCACACCTGTGTAGTATTTGCTTTCCACGCCTACTAAGTTATTTGTTCTACACTGTGATCGAACCCCCTATTAGTGGTGTTCTTTGGTTCTATTCAATGCCTAACGAACCTAATCTTTATTATGGAGTGGTCTTCTGATAGAATTTTATTTTTATTTGTTAAAATTTTATGTAATGCCCTTAAAAAAATTTTGTAATTCAGAATGTTACAAAGAAAAAAACGAAAAAAACGAAAAAAAGAAGACAAGAACCTGCTCATAAATCTTAATTTTATTATTCTTAATTTTATTAACATATGAAAGGTAAAAATAAAAACTGTGTGTATAAATCATCATTATGTCGTCCATTTAAAATAATTTTTTTTACACAATCTATGCGCAACGAGTATAGAAAATTCAGGCTAAAAATCGAAATATTTTGAATAGTTTGTCGATGTTCTATAACAAAGCGTTGCAATATCTGAGTTATTTTCGTAATAATTCTTATAAATCTTGAAAAACTTGAAACAGAAATGTCAAAAACATTTAAAACAGAACAACAAAAACAAAAAAAATCAAAAAATATTTAAATTTCTAAAAAAGAAAGAACATGTGCCTGCCTGTGAAAATGTATTTCAAAAACAATATTTCAACAGAGTGAATGAATGGGAAAACTCCCACATTGATTGGCTGGCCACCACACCAGACCAGGCAAGGCAAGTTGTTATGGAACCACAAAATGATTGTAAAACGTTTAAATAGAATACGAAATAAATGTTAATAAATTTATTACAAGCACACGAATATCTGGTTTTGTTTATTTGTAATTTGCCGCCAGTAATTTATTATTGTTAAACAAAAAACAAAAAACAAAAACAAAAACATAATTGTCAGCTTAAACCGGTTATCATTGTCGTCCGTTTGTGCCAATTTATTAATAATTTTATGAAATCATAATTATTATGTACTTACCGGGATAGCAAGGACTTGAGGTACGACATGTTGGCTCAATTCTTTTGTTATTGTCACCTTTGGGCTCCTTGCAACCGGCACAGTTCTCAAGGAGCATACGTAAGTAAGCGATCTCTTGACGCTGGTGGGCGATATCTTCACGTAACAGTTTTACCAAAGCCATTAAATCGCTCAGTGATTTTGCGAGGGCGTCTACAATACAAACCAACAACAAAACAAACAAAAATTTGACATTAAAAACATAATAGAATCACTCCAACAGAAGACCAAAACAAAAAGAAGAAAAATAAATAAATAAAAAAGGAATTAAAATCAGGTAAGCAAAATTGATACACAATATAAATGATTTGTATATTCAAATATTCATTCATTCATCCATCCATCCATCCATCCATCCATCTATTTATTCTTTTAAAACAGTGACACATACAAAGCACATGTGACATGACAAAAAAACAAAAAAAAAAAAATAAAGTGCAGCTGAAATTGCTCATACGGCATACCAAATCCATTTAAAGTGTGGGTTGTTGTATTCCATTGTACTTTACTGCACACTCGTAACAGTCAAGTCTTAACGACAACAACAACAATAACAACAATCATAATACAGACAACCAATAAATTTAGTTAAAACATATGTTGGCTTAATATCAACTTTATTATCAAAGTTGTTGTTGCTTGTTGTTGGTGTTGTTGTTGCAAAGCAGTAGTAGTGTAGTCGTACTAGTAGTTGTAGTAGTAGTACTAACACCATTACTACTGCTTTAAATGCATTTCAAAACTTATTACAGAACTTATTACCATACACAGCAGCCTTCATGTGCGGCTTATTGTTTACCTTTAACTGTTTTTCATGAAAGGCTTCTAATTAACTTGAGATAATTTACATTCTTATTGCACTGGCAGCCGCGTTTTTGCCGCAATGCCTGAGCTCGGTAAACCTGCGAAGCTGATAAGGCTATCCAGAATGACGTTGAGCAATCCCAGCGAGGTAGGAATGGACCTCTCCGAACCCTTTAATACCGTGCGAGGTTTCATACAAGGCAATGCTTTATCATGGGACCTCTACAACTTCGTCATGGAGAGTATTCTGCGGAAGGCGGCAGTGCATAGCAATGGCACTCTTTTTCAAAAAAGCGTCCAGTTGCTTGTATACGCTGACGACATTGACATCAAAGGGCGTACCAAGCGAGATGTTTCTGCTGCCTTTACTGCTATTGAAGGGGAGTCTACTAAGATGGCTTTGGCAGAAAATGATAACAAAACGAAGTACATGTTATCGACAAGTAAAGACGAGCGGCGTATTGGATCTCAGATTACGGCCGATAACTATACTTTCGATATAGTCAAGGAATTTATTTATCTTGGCTCCGCCGCTACCACCAAAAATGATGTCAGTCTGGAGGTCTCAATAGGCAATTGAGTAGCAGAGACATGGATCCTATTAAGCACTGATACAGCAGTCTTCAGGGTATTCGAGAGAAAAGTCCTACGTAAGATCTTAAGTAAAGTGCGAGTTGGCAATAATTTCCGCATCTGATCCAACATTGAGCTGTATGTGCTCCCCAACGACATAGACGTTATGCAGCGTATTTACATCCAGCGCCTGCGCTGGCTCAACCATGTCGTTCGAATGGAGGAAGATGCTTCGGCGAGACGGGTAGTTGATGCGGGGATCTGCAGAAGTCGGCGAAGAGGACAACCAACTGGCGTAGGCGCGCAAGAAGCAGAGGCACATGGAAGGATGAGACGGGTATTGGAAGCGGTGATCTGCAGAAGTTGGCGAAGGGGACTACCAACTGGTGTAGGTGCGCAAGAAGCAGAGGCGCATGGAAGGATGTATTCCGTTATCGAAAATCGAAAGGCCGAAATTCCTTAATCGGGTAGTTAATGGCCAATTAAGTAAGTAAGTAATTACACTTGTACTAAATAGAGTTTCATTGGAGATTGTAAACTACTTATCGTTTCTGGCCGACAATATTAGTTACCTTTTAATGAATAGAAGGCAATGCCTTGGTCAACTGGTAAAACGCATCTCAGCTGTAAAATTCTTAAAGTGTAGCAAAACTATTTGTGCACACACAATACAAGATTCTAAGGCAGCTAGTAAGCGGTTTAAACCAAAACAGTATAACTGACAAGATTAAGGCCACAGTTCTGTATAAAAAAATATTCATATTTTTAGTCCACTGCTGCTGCTGCTAATCACTCGTTATTTTTGTTGTGATTATTTTTAATGGCAAAGTTGTTGCCGATACAGATGATGATTATTATGATTCCCCATATAGATTAACGCTTGTTGTTGTTGTTGTTGTTGTTTCTGTTTATGATTGCTTTGCTAATCTTAAAGTAACATATTTTAAGCTGATTCATTTTCATTTGAATGCATTAAGAGACATGAAACTGAGCTTCTAAAACACGGAATGCATAGTTGAATGACGTTTGCACACCCCTTGTCTATAAATTTTGCGTTGATTTTTTTATTTTCTTTTTAATTTTGTTTTTTTGTGCATTTTTTTATAAAGAATATGTCACTGTGATTAGGGTTTAGCTATTTATGTTTTATTTTTATTTATTTTTAGATTTCATTTGATTCTTATCTTACCTTCACAATCGCCACTCATTATGGGTATGTCACCCCTACGATCGATATCCAAGGGTATTTGCTGTTGATACTGTTCAGCACTAGTGCCAGGTTCATGATTAAACCAATTGCGTACATCACGTTTCTTATTTTTCTCTGTCAATAGCAAAAAAAAATGAAGCTTAGAATTTAAAATATCTTAAATCAAATTGACGCTAATTTTCCTTTTACAAATGTGGTATTTATTATATAAAGCATTACGTAATGAAATTTATTTGAAGATCTTACGACTCACCTCTTTCTGAAATTTTATTTTTCAACATACGCCTATTGCCACGTCGCGTCATACCCTTTTGACAGTTGGCCTGCTGTAGAGCACTCTCTGCATTGGCATTGAAATATAAGGGATATTTACGTTCACGGAACTAAAAACCAAAGACAATAACATAATATTTCATAAATTTTCATTGTTTATGTACGTTTAAGTTTAAGTTTCCCTACCAGCTTAACCACCGGATCATCCATTTGAGTGTATAATTTCGTTAGACTCATATCCACCTCATGCGATGACGTTTCCTTACAGTCCACCAACAGAGATATTCGATTCTTATGGAAATTTATGGCCAATGATCGTATCGTACTTGTCTCATTCGTGTGTGGTATATCGAAATTTAAGGATTCCACTTCGCCAGCGGCACTGATATCTAAAGTGACACGCTGCTGTTTGCGATCCAAAAAGAACGACATTTTATGCTTCAAAGTTGGGAAATCAATCATAAATAAGGCTTCAATTGAAATGTGCAGTTTGCGACGGGGTCTACGGAAATTAAAAATTAATGAATTTTTTTAATTAGCATTTGAACGACGCTTTTAAAACTTTCAAATTTCTAAGTTGACTACTTCTAACGCAAATAATTTTCTTCATTCTCAATAGCAACACCGAGGAAGGGGTTCATCGCCCCATTATGGTCTGAACTGGGGTTTGAATCATGACCACGCGTCTAATAAGCCAACATACTACCTACTAGACTATGGAATTGGTTTGAATAATCACAAAAAATAGCGGCTGAAGTTAAGAAGTGGGTACACTCATTTTCCAAGCCCTTTTGGGCCTTGTACCCGTCCTAACTTATCTAGGCATTGACATATTCATGGATTCGATAAAAAAAAAACAACGCCATCCCTAGTCAACCGATGTCTAGGGCTCTTAGCTGTACAACAAACCAAATTTCAATTCAGTAAGACAGTTTGACAAGAAAATTTGCATCGAGAGAGCACATACACTGAGATTCATCAGGGAAATTGTAAAGATAGCACAGCAGAATATCTCTGAAGACTCTTGTCGTCGTAGACAAAACAGAACAACTTAGTGGCTGCTATCATTTTAAAAATTTGATTCTTCTAATTATGCCTTCTACTAGCCAGTAGCAGGGGCAAGTTTATCGAAACCCTATTTATTATAAGACACACAAAAATTATCTTTCCAATAAAGTCTGGTTTTCTTTTATTTAAAAGCAGTTGCTGCGAAACTTTCAACAAAGAAAGAACACCTTAAAGCCAGTGTTGAACATAAAATCGTAAAATTTTCTAAAGCAAATCGTCAAAATCGGCAACATGTTCATTTTAAAAGCAAAAATGATAAGTTCAGCTGTTTTCGATACATAAAATTGTTGCCTAAGCGTTTATCTTAAATGCGTTGTGATTTAATTACGATACGAAAATCAAATAAAAACCAGGGTATATTTTATTTCGAACTCACCTTATGTGACGCATCGATATCACACAATCACCCTTTTTAATGTGCTGTTCCAGTTCAGCTGAGGCCACTGTGTGCAAAGAAAAGGAGAAAAGGTTTAAATATTTACTTTTTTCATCATCATCATCAACAACAACATAATTATGATCATCATCAACATCATTATCGTCATCATTAAAGGAAATGAATATTTAAATGGCCTTATTTTATCGCTCGTGTAATCAATTGTTGTTGCAACAATTTCCAATACACACACACACACACAATTATAGCAACGATACGATACGATACGATACGATACCATGATGATGACGATGATGTCTTGCTGAGCGACGAACAGTGATATTTTTTGTGTTCGTTTGTTTCGGTTTTTTTTTGGATTTTTTGCTTACCTGGATCTAAAGAGAGTGACGCCACTTGGGTCAGGCATAGCATTGCCATCAATATACTTAAACTCAGCCAATTCATTATGAATTTGCAGTTATTTATCGGTTTAACGTTGTTCGTTTTCTTGTTGTTGTTTGTTTGTTTGTTTTTTTCTTCTTCTGTAGCCCTTTTGTGTAAAAATGGTGTTGAAAGTCGTACCAGCACTGCTGATATGTGTTGTTTAAAGTGTCAACACCACAAGAAGACAAAAATAAACTGAAATTTTATGATTTCTGGTTGCCTAAAACGATCTTGTCGAAAACTGCAAAGAGTAAATAAATTGAATTGAAATTGTTTTGTTTATTTTAAAATTTTTTGTTTACTTATATTATTGAAGATTTAAATGAAGAAAAAAAATCAAATACACGAAAAATTTTACAACTGATTTGTGGTGGAAAACTAAACAAATCCAACAAATATTTAATTTAACACTGAATTTGTCTCATTTTCTTTTTCTTCACAAGTGTGTTACACCATCAAATGTCGCCAGTCAAATGAAGATTTGAAGACAAACAATTATTGCATGTTCTTTTTCACAACAATCAGTCAGCCTGTTTGTCTGTCTGTCTGTTCATCTGTCCATTTGATAATACGAGTACAACATAATGGTTCTTATACAATCAATTCTTTTTTATTTTTCTTTTTTGAAAGAAAATGTGGTTAGTGGTTTATGCCAAAATTAGTTTATAAAATGGTGATTATAAACTAAACAAACCATATATACTATGTGGACAACTACAACAACAGCAACTAACACATCATAATCATCATCATTAGAGGCCATTATCATTAAAATTATAATAATCATAAAGCAAATCTAAGAAGACAACAACAACAATAAAAAAACACAATTTTTATCATCATTATTACAATCAACATAATGATGATGATGATTGGCCATGTGCTGCTTATTGCTATTGGCAGCATGAAACATTGTCATCATGTTGTCATCAAAAAACATCATCTCAATGCCATATTGGGTTTCTGTTCTGTTATTTATGGTGGAGAAAATACTAAAAATAGAAATACAAATTCAAGTTTAGTTTAAATCCCCTGCCCCCCTCAATTCCTCCTTCTCTCGCCATCACATACACCTTCTAACCTTCTATCCCTGCTATCTCTTTCTCTCTCTTTAACAAGGAAATTACTTGGAAATTTCAATAAGACGTTTAAGATAATTTACAAAAAGTGTCAAACACTTTTATCTTTCTTTTTTTATAAAAGTTTTAAGCCTGTGTTTCTTTCGTTTTTTGTTGGTTTTTTTTATAAAATTAATCTTCTTTCTGGGAAGGAAATCTATTTACTGACACCTTTACTCACCATACCATACGTATGAGTGAGTATCTGTTCTTATTGTTTATCATTCTCTTTCTTTTCATTTTCATTTCTAATGATATTGACATTTTTCGAAATTTGATTTTTAATTCGAATTTGAATATTTTTAAGCCTGTGTCGTCGTCTAAGCTGGGCTTAAAATAAAAACAAGAGAAGTTAATCTGACAAGGTGTCAATTGTCTATGATAGTGGGTATCAAGGTTACACTTAATTTTGTTTAAATACTACTAAGGCCGAGCTATTAAATAAATTATACCGCTATTTTATAATGACATTTTTGTTGATTAGCGTTTTTATTTTACCCTCTTTCCTGTCCGCTTCTTTTTGTTTTGTAATCTATTTTCAAGATAAACATTTTAAGATTTCATTTAATTAAGCTTTTTAATATGCACTTAAGCACAGAGGGAGGGGGCCGGGGAGGGGAAATGTTGAAATTGTTTATTGATTGATTTAATTTTTTTTTTTAATATTGAAGACATTTATTGGGAAACCTTGCCTTAAACAGCTTTGATTATGACAGTCTAGCCTTTGCAATACGAAGAAATTAATTTCCCCTTCCATCAGAAAATACAAAGAAAAACAAATCTTTACAATCAATCTCCATTTAATATAGGAATACAATCACCCAATCTTAGCATCACCTACATACATCTGTTAATCAACATTAAGGTGCGTCCTTAAGGAGCCTAAGCAAAAAAGTCTCTTACTTTATAACATTAGCCAATGGATTACGGACTGCACAGTCTATTAGCATTTGTAGCAATAGTGTGGGGATCTGTTAGGATAAAAATTATGCATATATTATTGATTATATCTCGTCTAATCATTGTGATAAGAGGTTTCAAATTTCAAAATAAACTGGACTGTGGAATATTCTGCAAAGAACTTAATTTGGGACATCAGTACGCCTAATGGCTCTAATGATAGGCAGTTATACTTTTCTTGAAATTTTCCGTGACCTTTTTAAAGACAAATGGTTGCGTTAGATCCCGAATTAGAGTTCAGAAATTGTTTCTGGTTTATTCTTATAAAACTGAGTATCTTAAACACACCAAATGAAAATATTGCACTCCGTTAAGGAGTTAGTATAATCCCTAATTATCAAAACATCAATAACATATAAAAGTTTTCAGTTGTTTAAATAAATGTGTCTTTAAAACAAGTGGAAAAAACAACCTTAGGAAGAATACTTAAATCGTGTGACCCCTTTGGACTCATAGAAAATGGTTCAGATCTCCACTTAAAGTACCAGCATTAAAAAAGTAAAACAAATCTGTTCCAATCTGTTCTAGTTCTTATTAAAAAAGAAACCAAAAAAATAAATTTTTAACTAAATTATACTTGAATAGAGAGATTGAAATAATTAATCAACATTCGTTATTACCTGCCCTACATTAGTAGTTAGTGGTGGTTGAATAAGTCGATCATAAAACATAATCTCGGTCGTTAATATTAAATGAAATGCCACAAACGCCACTAATTGCCGACAAACCAATTTATTTTGTTTCAAAATAAAACAAAAAGGAACAACAAAATATGAAAACGAATAGAAAGAAGCAGAAATATGGCACCAAATAACCACCCACGAATAGTCAATAAATTGATGCTCCCTGTAATAGGAAAGACAAGCTTTAGTTTAAGCTTAACAGAGACAAGTTTACTGTCTGTAACACATACTTGAATAAATAACTGTCGACCACCATAACAACAACAATAATAACAAAATAACCCTAATAATATTGTATATTATTCACTTACATACATACATATTTACATATGTATTTACAAAACAAATTGAAACAAAACAAAAATCGTACAACTTTAATTCCTTAATACGATCAGTTTAAATTGATTTTTTTTTACATAAACAGGGTAGACGCAGGAAAAATGTTTTACGACGGCAATTAGAATAACAACTTTGATGTATTGATCATAGAGAGAGGGAGAGGGAGGGGGAGAGAGTAATAAAAGTACAAGAAGAAAACGTATTTGCACTTACATAAGCACAAAGAAAAATAAACACAGTCACTGTATTACGGCAGAGTAATAAAATTCATTTAGAAATCAATTGATCATTGATTTTCTTCTTCTTCTTCTTCTACTCCTTCCTTCCTTTTTTATATTTGTTGTTGTAGTTTTTTTGTTTTTGTTATTGCTTGGCGCTTTGTTTTGTTTATAAACATTCAATGTCCAGCACTTTAGGTAGGTATTTTATTTTAATTTGTACTTTTATATCATTACAACAACAACAACATCAACAACTGCCATCAATTTCAAAGTCTCTTATGGCCACTTTTTCTCTCTCACTCTCCACTCCACTCACAATAATAATTAATTTCAACCATTGATGATGCGTTTGATTGTTATTGTTTTCTTTGTTTTTGTAATAATTATTTACGAATTTATGCAAATGCATGTGTATGAGTATGTAAACACTGTGAACATTTTCTCATCATCATCTCACACACATACAAGGTGATGATGGAAATCTTATTGAAAGAAATGCGAGTACATGTGAGAGTGTTTGGGTATGTATGTATGTAGTAAGTGAGAGAGTGATTTGAAGTGAGTATGTGTTTTAAATAAGTGTTCAATTGGCGCATGTCATTATACTAAAATATTACTGTGTTATAATAGGGGAACTAAAAATAATTCATACAAATTGTTGAAAATATTTTACAAGGCCAGATAATGTGATTCGCAAGACGAGTGCAAGTCCATAACCTTTAACATTTTTTAAGCAGTAGTCTTCTATTGGCTTGCTCTCAATAAAAATTGCAATGTGAAGTTCTTTGATAGTGTCTTTTTGATCTGCTGCGATTAAGTTTACGCGTACATGTCTCTACGCGTACAAAGTCCCTCTTTGTTATTCTTTATTGACTTTCATGAAGGTGGCTTGTAAAACAATATACGAGACTTGTCGCTATGCGACTTAATACCCTGTCACACTGACCAGTCCTATATCCCGTTTGCTAATCTCCTGACTCCGAGTGAAATTGATTATAACTCGTCAAATCATGATGATGGGCGGTTTCAAACTTCTCCAAAGGACTTAATCTTGGGATATCAATCCGTCTCTCTGATTACATTAATGTTTTTCAAACGGCGATATTGGTTATAAATCACACTGCGAACTAAGCTAAGGAGCTAAGTTTCTGAAGGAGTCATCATTTAAATGTGAAACACTGATGCTGATTGTCAAGAACGGTTAATCAAATGTTGTCAGTTAGTTTTGTTCTTACTGCGCTCGGGAAAGCTTTGGTTTAACAAACCTATGACTGGATTTGGACTTCAAGGAAATGATATTGTGAGAAATCTGAAAACATAAACATAAATGGTAACCCACAGCTATATAGGTCATCCATCAAACGGCATAAATTCAAATACTACTACTCTACGACCCTCCAGTGTAAAAAACTAAGCAAGAATTCTATCATGCGTAGAAAAAATATTTCCGTGTTCATAACTTTTCCCCATTTTTATTTTACAATGACTTCTTCGTATGGAAATCTACAAAAGGATACGTTGTTCCACAAATTACCGAATACTCTGTAGTTGCATTACATTGTATATACATACATATACATACATAAGCTGGCGTTTCCCATTGAATATTGATTGAACTTTGTGGTTGCCAACGGGCAATTCATACACTCGAAGAGGCAGCAACTAAACTTTTCAATCATTTGAAATTTAAATATTTTGTCAGTTGCAATGCAATGTATAGTCGAATACAGTGTTAAACTGTTTTTTTTTTTTTATTATTATTGAAATGTCCAACACCCAAACTGAAATATCAAACGACCATAAATATTACAAACATAGAGCACACCGACAGACAGAGAGACAGACAGACACTGCTATCCCGTGGATCACTACTCACTAAACATATAAGGCGATGGTAGCATTCCAAGACGTACGTACATACGTACCAACGTATCATTCAACATGACGTTAAAAACAAAAAATCGAAAACCAAAACGAAAACAAAATGAAAAACAGAAATGATAAGAGCAAAGAAAGAACGAAAAAAAGCTGTCGTTAAATGTTTTCATTTGTTTGTCAGTTCCAAGTGATTGAAAGGCCGGCCAGTCCAGGCTAACATACTTGAATACTGGCTAATGCCTGTGTGCGTTTTTGGCCAGGCATACAATTTTACAGAAGCATTTCTGTTTGACGTCTCTCGACTCCCTACATATAAACTCAACAACTTTTATTTCCAACTAACGATTGTAGGCCCAAAATAGTGAAGAATATTATGCTCTTATTGGCCGCTGATCGGCTATATGGTGGTAGATCGTCATACAAAACCAAAAAACCAAATCAAATCGTAGCAAAACCAAAACCAAAACAAACCAAACCAGGGAACATAAGTGTCATGGATATTTTATTGACTGACTGACTGACTGCTGGTTCGTATGTAACTGTAGGAAATGTGTGAGCGTTATGTTGTTGTTGTTGTTGTTGTTGTTGTTACAGGCAATGCTGTGTTACAGCTGCTGTTTATGTGGATTTTGACGCCGATATAGAAAACGCGATCAGACATTCATGATCAACAGCAACAACAACAACAAGAACAACTACGACATTTTTACTCCAGCATCCATCTAACCATCCATCGATCGATGTATGCTCTCGTATTTATCTTCCTACCCAGTTATAGTTATATTAGTTGTCTGCGTTGTTGTTGCTTTTTCTTTTTTGCAAATCTTTTTGCCTCATATGGCCATGATAGCTGTGGTATTTTTGCTCGTCTAAGAGTTTTTGGTTTAGTTAGAGCGCAAAAGAAAATCAAATCAAATGGCAAATAAAAACAACGACAACAACAACAACTACAACAACATCAGCAGCTACAACAACAACAACAATCATACGTATAGAGTAGTTAAAAAAGGTGTGTAGGAAGACGAGTTTCAAGATATTGTTGCTTTAAGAAAAGCTTTAAAGTGTGTATAATGCTGTCTCTGTGTGAGTGTGTGTGTCTGTGCCTATGTCTCTTATTTTTTGCGCCACTTTAAATCGCCCAAACCTAAAGTCAATTTCTCAAATAGGTTTACACCCAAAGAATTCTGGTTAGTTAATTATAGAATTTTCTATTTAGCTGTGCTTCAGCCGATGTTAATTGTTAAAAGAAATGAAATTTATATGAACGGAAGTGCACATTCAAATGTAAAATACGCCATAATCAACTGTAAGTTAGACACAATTACTAAGAACATCGTGGAATTGAAATTATCCCCCACGCTTTTACTAGAAAAATATATTTTCGGCAATGCATTTAGCAATGGTGTTGCACTCACCTCTCAATCTCTTCAAGTTCAGTTGAAATCTTCACAATTTCTTGCACCGTAGTTCGATCTTGGAAAAGCGGCAACGTTTGATATGTAACTACGTTTGCAGCGACTCAAACCGCCGTATATTTAAATGGCCTTGCCAAAATAACCAATTGTATCGGATAACTCAAAACTATGGCTGTCACAGAGCATTTCCACTTATATTATTATTTTTGTATTTCTATAATTTGTTTCAGTTTGATTGATTGAGTTTCAACATTTTTCTTGTTGCCCGAAACAACGCATTCTGTAAACATCTATTGGGTGTAATGATTAGGAATCATGTTAATTAAATCCTTCAGCAGAAACTTTACTATGTATTGTAACTATTATCATATATATTATTAGCTTTGATTCCAGTCGTATTACTAACTTTTTGTTTTCGAGTGTAATTAAAATACACGAAAGATTTCCATCACAGACATAAATGATTGGTTTGTTTTCAACACAGCTACAATAATGACAACAACTTCGACAAAGGAAACTAACAATAACAACAACTACGAAACAATGAATGTTACTAAATGTGTTTAACAAAGAATTACTCTCATTTGTCGTGTTCACTTAATAAAATGAGAGTAAAACTCACCTCGAATCGAATGCAAAATTAAACTAAAAACGGTTCAACAATACTAACAACAGCAACAGCAACAATAACAGCCGCAGCAACAGCAATAAAACATGTGTCAGTTAATGTTAATGTTGTTGTTGTTCATTCCTTTGGTTTTACTCATGTTTAGCTATTGCCGCTGATGTTGTTGCTATTGCTGTTGCCGTTGCCGTTGCCGTTGCCGTTGTCATTGTAGTGGTTTGTTGCTAATGCTGTTACTGTTGCTGTTAATCAAATAACTTGACTCCAAAATACAAGTTGTAAAGATTTTGGCGCCTACGCATAAATATTTTTGTATTCATTCCAAAGCACAACAAACAACAACAACCGCTGGAGACAAAAGGTAAACGAAAAAAGAAATCCAAACAATTTCCCAACACTGGTTTTGGAAATTTTTAAATTCCTGAGGAGATTTTCTTTAAATCTCTTATTTTATTGAAAATTGACGTCAAGATACGACAAGATAGAAACAGAGAGAGAGAGAGTGAAAGAGATAAACTTAACTTATTGAACTTTTTTTGTTTTTGTTTTTGCTTTCAATCGTGAATTAATTTCATTACAAAACAATGCAGCAGGCATGTTTCAAGCATGAATATTTAAATCTCTGCTTGACACTTATACAATATGATGGACACGACACGATGCTTTCTGAGTGGAAAAGTGGAAAATTTAGTCTTTTTTTTTTGTTTTTTTTCGAAAATTTGACACTTGAATATGAATATGAACGAACAACAATAAACTTCCGGTGTAAATGTTGCTGGCTTGTCATTCAATATTAATGTGTTGCAAGAGTAAAGATTGATTTGCTTTTGTAAGCGGTTTTTCAAATTTTCAAATTTTGGCTGTTTTATATCGTAATAAATAGGAATTATTTGTTGTTATAATTGATGCTGTTGTATTGTTATGACTTTCTTGACATGTAAATAATAAAGTTTGAAGAAATGTGTTATTAAGGCGGTATATTTTCAATTAAAATAATTTATTTTGAAAAAAAAAGTGTTGTGAAATCCTGTATTTGTTTATAAAAATTAAAAAAATAAAACAAAAAACTGGTTTGTGTTTTTATTTCCATTTTTTGTTTAATTTAGTTTTTGTTTTTAATTTCATTTTTTAATTACTTTTTCTTCGTTTTAATTAAAATACAAAATAAGGTATTATTTAAAATACATTTTAACGCCCACATGCAAATCAATTCCATTTATTTATTTAAATTTTTTTCCCATTTTTTCAGTTTTTTGTTTAATTTTTATTGCTTCTAATGTTAAATTTATTTACGTGTTTATTTTAATTTTTTTATTTCTTTTTTTATACATTTCTAAATGCTAAGTAAATGAACAAAAAAAAACCTAAAAAACATTGAAGATTTTATTAAAATTAAGTAAAAAAAATTTTTCTTTTAATTCTTTGCCATGCCATAGGTTTGCTATTTTGCTGAGCGATTAGAAATTTCCGTTTAAAAATTGTTTTTAAATTTTAGCGTTCGAGTTTATATAAACAAGAAGGCGTTTATGAAAACAATTTCTGTAACATTCAAAATTAAATTTTTTACTAAAAAAAAAATACAGGAAAAAGGGGGCAGGGCCTGTTGTTTCATTAACAACCACTGACTACAATATTGTTTGGTTCACAACCTGTAATTATAGTTTGATTAATAAATAAATCTTTATATGCTTTAAAGTTTAAACGTATAAATTAATAACTTAATTATATGAAACCAATGTAGGTAGGATTGATTGTCTATCTGTTTTTTATTTTTAGAATTTCTAACACAACCTTGATTTAGAAAGGTTAACTACGCACAAAAAACATGTTTCTCGTAAAACAATGATTTCAGGAAACCAAAGAGAGAAAACAAAATTTTTTAATTTATACAAATCCTAAAGGTATTTTAAGCTGTTCTTAAAACCAGTTCAATTTCGTTGGTTTAATTATTACTTTAACTTGGCATTACTTGTCTTTAATAATTTTTGGCATTATTATTAAGACAACATTTTATTATATTCTGCTTAAAAAAAAATTTTGGGTGATGGAAATAATACCCTAATGCCCATAAACTCTCTGAAAGCAACGGCTCAGCAAAAGAAATATGATAAGTTTCAAGAATTTAAGCAAATGGTGATGGAACTCATCGAATAATGCTTACAGGAGTTTATCACGCCATTTGAGATATTTTCTTTGCATTTTTAAATATTTACATGAAAATAACCTAGAAATTCGTGCAGCAATCATTTGAGGGAATGCCAAGTCTATCGGCATTGCTTTCAACAACTCTGTTCAAGGACAAAAGAAAATCAGTCCAACACTGCTTGATATAATTGCACGTACCATTCTGCTGCCAATCAATTTGAGCTTCTCTGTAAACCGACTGCATAATACTTATGCCTTGTATCATATATCAGATATTATGATACAATATTATCTTTACAGCACATTACTTTAGCATTTAATACCTCTTGCTTAATAGTGTTATGCTTTTATGAAATAATTCCTTAACCATTTCAAATACTTTTATACAATTTCATATCATTTCTCTTTATTATACTTCATCTTAATTAATTTAAATTCCATTATTCCTGTCTTAAAATTACAACTAAATTAACCTGAAGCCATTAAAAAAAGGATTAAAAACTTACGTTTTTTCATGACAAGCTTGAATTCCTTCTTGTTTACAATAATTCACATCACTTGAGCGGTTGATGGCCAGCTAAAGTTAAAAAGCCAATAAAAGGTCCTGGTGTTTTGGGAACGCCAATAATATTAAAAGTTTTCACTCTTATTCCATAGACTTTAAATGATTTCTACACACGCAATCGGCACAAACTGACAATGAGAACACGAAGGCGAAACGATTAAATGATGACGTTTAGCAGATGAACGATTAAAAAAATAAATTTTTATAACGATTAAAAAGGATAATAATATACCGTTAAGCAAACGAAAATGTTTTCGTGTTCGTTTTTTTGTTTTTCATATAAAATGTCTTATTAATGTTTTAATTTAATTACCGTTAATAATTTATGGTGGCACATAAACTCTTTTCACATTTTTATTTATTTAGGCTTAAACAAACAACACACACACACGCACACTCATACACACAATATTTCGTAATTATGTTTTTTTTTTGCCGTAATAAAAATGGAAAATAAATTTAGAACTTTTCAACAAACACCTCAATTCGTTAAAGACGAACAATTTGCCGTATTAAATAAATAAAATGAGAAAAAACAACAACTTGCCCATGGAGCATATTAACCAACTAAACAGTCATCCATCCAGCCCGCTTAACAGCCCACTCTGTGCTTTATTGAGTAATGGATGAGCACAGACGCGATAATGATAATGATGATCCTATTTAAAGTGCCAAAAGTGATTTGTGAAATCTTGCTTAGCCACTACAGCTACAACACATGTAGCAGCAACCAATATGCCATGCCGCCCAACAACAAAGAACAACAACGACAACAGCAACAGCAATAACAAAAAGGCTATAAAAATTAAAATAATATTCCACCAAATAGCAAATGTTCACACGCACGCCAAATACTCTTTCACATACAGGCAGGCGAACCGAGAGACAGACAGGCCAACATTAACGAATGAACGAATAAACGAACAAACGAACGGAACTCTTCAGTAAAAGTTTATTTAGTTGACACTATGATGAGTTAAGGCCATCATTCAAATTACATGAACTGATACACACATACACACACACACAGATAAAAATACTACTGCCTGAAAAGACTTAAAATAACAAAAACAATCATTCATTTGTAAGATGTTGACAGCAACTATAACAACATTAAAGCACAACAAAGTCTTGGTGGTCTAGATCGGTCTCTGGCAATTAATTTTTCTTTTCCTTTGATCTACATTAATATTAATTTTTGTTTACAATACGGCATAACCTTTTTTAATTGTTATTAGGCAATAATTATTTATTTATTTATTATCATTGTGATAAATTTAAATAAAAAAACAATATATCACAGTATAAATAGCACAACACGCGACTCACTTTATTCACAATAATTTAACGATAAAATTTGTTAGATTCGTATCATTCGTCACCCGATTTCTAACACAATAAATTGGTTTCAGTTTCGAGAGTTCCCGACTGCTTTGGTCAAGGTATAAACATTGACTGACTGTGTGGATGGATAAATAATCATAACAGAGCAACAGATAAAATAAAAACTTTTGTTGTTGCTTTTATTTCTCACTCACGACATAACCGAACAACGCAACAGAATAGTACACCAAAAAAAAAAAACAAGGTGCTCACTTACACATGTTGATGAACATTGGCTGGTAAACGCAAACGCCTGTTGATTTGATGGTGTTGTGCCTTGGTTTGGTTTGTTTTTTTTTTAGTACAACCAACTCTCAATACAAATTCAGTCAAGCATCCTCCTTTAGTTGTGCACAACATGTGGTTGTTTTCATATACATACATACATACATAGTTGTTGTTATTGATGCTCCTGCGATGCGTCTCATAAGAATATGTACAGTGTACTATGGGAACGGTAATTGAAAAACAATAACAATATCTCTATTTACCTCGGATTATTGGCGATGAGTATTGGTCTCTTGCTCGTCTTTATTAGTGTTCAATATTCTCATGTGTAATAAACAATGTTGCCATATACCGTACAACAAACGCAATAATGATTATTTACTGATAATTACCAAAACCATTGGCAGCTAAAATATATCGGATTAAAAAAATTGAAGGCAAATAAACGAAGATGAGATGGTGTAGTGGTTGCTGGTTCGAATCCTGACGAAAATTAAAAAGTATTCATTATGAATATTCGAATATAATTCGGTTAATGTGCTCATACGCTCATTGGGAACTTAATATGAATTGAATTTGATTTTAAGGCCTTGGCAACACTACTAATATTTTACCTTTATTTTTTCGTTTGCATTTTCTCTGAGAGAAATCATACCCACTTTTACTCTCTGACACTCTTTTTTTTGTTTGTTTATATTACAAGTTTTATTATTTTTTACCCAGACGCCCACGTGCTTGGTCTGCTGCCGTAGCTGCTGCAGCAGCTTAGCTTTTGTGACTGCCGGAACCACTTGGCTTTACTGTTGATTTGATTTTTATACGTTGTTTACTTGATCACTCATCCAAAGAAGAAAAGGAAAAATAACAACAACTACTACTACTACTACTACTACTACTACTGCTATAGCTACTCCAGTATCATTTTAACAGAGATACTTGCCTTTATTACGAACGAATATAAAGAAAAACGAACCAAAAAAAAATAGAGGAAAAAAAGTGCAGAGGCTGTAAAATAATTGCAAATGCGAAAAACAATAAAACTAGATCCTGTGACAGGCTGTCGTATGTCATTTGTGGCGAGCAATGTCATCCAACTTTACTGCTACTCGGCTCAACTCCCCTGGCTATGCAAAAGAGCAAAATAATACTCGTAATAATAATTTTTTAAATCCATATCTTTAGTCTTTTGGTCATTTTTTTTTAATTTGCTTTTGTTTTTATATTATTTTTTCTAGCATACAGTAGTGGTTCCAGGGCCAGTAGATTTTGGATTATTGCCGGTCTACCGACAAATCGAATTTGTTGCGCCAATCAGTAGCATTCAGTCTTTGCAGCTTAAGTTGTGGCACGCACATTTACTACACGAGTATTTACCTACGTTGCTCACTTATTTACATTTTCACAAAGCCCACAAGTTGTTGCAACTTAAAGTTGTACTCGTAGAATGGAAATTCACCACCTTAAATAAAGCAAATAGACAAAAAGAGAAGCTGGAAACACTGGTATCATCTTTAGAGGAAAAGAAAATATGTAAGAAACTAAGAACGTTTTTACGTTTTCATTTTCTAAGAAGTTTACGCATTAGAAAGATTGGCTTTAAATGTTTCGCAATGTTATATTCGCTTGAAAACAAATTTTTAAAAAGCACTTAAAATAAATGTGTGTGTAATTGGAAAGGTGTGGACAACTGTAATACAAAATTTATATTGAAATCGGTACTAAAATTACTATTGACCTAAAATCTTTCCAACATTCATGCATACATACATCAACAGTGAACATCAACAAATAATTTATTTGGCAACAAATGATTGAATGGTAATGAGTGTGGAAGATTTATTGAAATAAAACCACAGGAAATGCCATATACTGTAGGCATAAAAAAAATTAGCGTCAGTTTTTTCTTGCTGCAAGTTTTGCATTGTCTTACTTAGTTTAGTTCAACAGAATGGCTTTGATTTTTCTCTTTTGTTTTTTGAGCTAATCAGGATCCTAATTGACTTGGACTCTGCCTTAACCTAACTTAAAAATAAAAAATTTCATTTTTTAATCAAAATATTCATTTCTTTTAAATAATTTTAACTTTATTTATTGAAAATCGTTTTATAATTGTTTTTATGTCTAGACTTAGCTGTATTTTATAATAATTTAGATAAAATAATTTAAAAATTTAAAACAAACTTGAAGAAATTATCGTTGAAAAAACAAAAGAAGTTCTTCTTTTAGTTTCCAACAATGTCACCGCAATAAAATGAATTCATTCAGAATTCGTTTTGTTTGTTCATTCATTCAGTCTCACTCATACTTTATTTATTTTTTAAATCATGCTGTATTATTTCAAATATAACAAATGAATATTTTTGAACATGAATTAACATTAATTTAATTTTTATTTAAATAATCTCATTTACATAATTGGGAAAATAATCATAGTTATTGTATTTAAGCATAATACCTGTGAAAAATTACATTGAATGTCTTCATAACTCAGAACTACAGAAATTGTGATCATTTATCCAAAATCGAAGATTATCAGTGATTCCAAGGACAAATATTTTCGTACTGAATGTTCCCACGCATAATCTATTCCCTTCCTTACTTAAAAAATGTCATTTGGGTAACAGTATTCACGTTTCTAATGTTACACTTAGTATGTGAAAGTTCAAAGGTTTACTTTGTAAGGTAGTGCAATCCCTTACTCTTCAGCATTGAGTTAAAATTGTTATCATATTCATATCAACTGTCAACCATTATATGGAATTAGATTTTGTCTTAATTTAATCAATAGAATGCTAATTGCCAATTTTTAATAATCCAACAACATTGCTTTCACAACATTTTTTACACTAAATGGCATAAAGCAGAAAACCAATACCCTCAGATGCTGCTGATATCAGCATCTATGTTCGTTAGAGGCAGCCAATTATGCAGAGATCTTCTCGTAAAAACCATATAATTCTCGCTCAACATCTTTTAAAGGACGCAACGAATTACGATTAAATGGTTATGGAAAATCTTAGGCTGAAAAAAGCACAAATTTTTTATGAAATATCAGGATTTTGTTTGTCTCTTGTTTACAGCTTTATTTAGTCCCAGATATGTTTTCATATTTCATTTTGTTCGACATGTTTGGCATGGGGTTTGAACTACGCGTCTAATAAGCCTACAGACTACTTACTAGACTAGGGCGAGTTTTTGCTGTTAATCGAAAATGATTTATCAAAAGATCTCTAAGGAGTCCAAAAAAATTTTCCTTTGTCCACGATAGACGTGTACATACTAAAATATTTTAAATTTTTTATAAAATAAATTTCAAATTGAATAAACTTTAAAAAATAATCAAAGTTATTGATCAGATAAGATAAGATATCTGCCCACCAAAAGATATTTTGCATGAGAAACTTAGACCCGCATCTGCAAACCAATTTTTATTCGCTTTTAAAATTCCAATTTGAATTTTTCTGAAATTTTATCATCGATGAAATGGCCATAGAGGTGTTGGTGGTGGGTTTATTGTTCAGATAAACTATAAAGTAAACTTTAAACAAAAAAAAATAAAAAAAAATTATAATATTCTCTCTGGAGGTATAATTTTTGTTAAAATGCCTCATAATTTTCATTTATATTTGACAGTTCAAGTATTGAAATTTGATTTGAAATTTATTTCGAGATCAAATGACGAGTGGTCGTTCTTTTATGACTCTCGGTGCAACAACGGCTATAAAAAATCAACACAAACAACAACAATTTAATTAAAATGAAACGTAAAGAACAACAAATAAAAGTGAAAATTATTTAAATGATTTCCCTCATAATCAGTTTGTTCTTGTGTTTCGTTTTTCGTTTTTCTTTCTTCGTTCTTTCTTTTACTATTGATTTCTTTCGAGTGACTGTCTGTCCGTCTGTCTGTCCGTCCGTCTGCCTTAGAGAGTTTAATTAATAATACATTTTTAAAATAACTTAATAAACTAATCCAATCAAATCATGACCGAAAAGGTGGCCTCTTATTATTACCATTGTTGTTGTTTATGTGCAGTTCTACAAACAGATAAAAAATCACGACATTCAGTTTCAACAAAAAAAAAAACAAAAAATCAAAAAATCATAATGAATTGAAGAAGTATCATAAAGCCATACGGCCTCCGACACCTTTAAAGTTCAATAAGAGGAAAATTAAAAGAAGAAAATTTAAACAAATACTAACGGCAAGCGGTTTCAAAAATATAGAATCACACTCACTCACCTTCTGCTACGTGTGATGATGAATAATGACAGCGTGTGATGAGTGAGCGTATAATGTCTGTGTGTGTCTATCAAGGCACACTTACTGTGCTCGCTTGCCATTCAAATTCAAATTGGAATTGAAAATTTACTCTGACTTTTGAATGGTTTTTCAACATTATGGCTCATTTCATGGAGTGAAGAAGTGTGGCATTTTGTGGGCGGCGTATGGGGACATAAATCGTGCCGTTCCATATTTATTTACATATAAAAAGACGTTCATAATGGCAAGTGATTTGATAAAGACATCATCATAACATACTAAATGAAAAAGTAAGCAACAATAACAACAAAAGACCAAAAAAAAAAAGAATTCAAATAAATTTCTAAAATATTGAAACATTATTTCATATTTCTGTCTGTCCGTTTACTTTTGAAAAGAAAAAAACACATAAAAATCCCAAAGCTTTTGGCTTTATTACATAGAAGGCATTTTAGAGGAATTGGTTTTCGTTTATGACTTTAAAAATTCAATTAGAGATGGAACAGTGCTTAGTTGGAAGCAACCCCTCTACAAAATTATTTGCCTTAGGCAGAAGCAGGTAGTAAAACTTTTTCGCCAGATCTGTAATATCGAGCCATAACCGCAAAAATATCTCAAGCGACATATTTTTCATATATGGTTTTTTGTAATAAATAAATTCATTGGCATCCATTGCATCATCTATAAAAATTTCAGGATCACACTCTGTACATTTATGAAGTTATAACAAAAAAAATTTAAACTTTCTAACTTAGTTTGCACAAGAAATAAATAATAAAAACCTTCCCCTGTAAAATTTCGTTTTTGTCGCTTGAGATATTTTTGCGGTCATGGCTCGATATAATGACAGGCGTCTGCCTATCAGATAGTATATTAACATTCGCTTCATAGATATTTCCGTACTTAAGACGATGGTGCCTCGATTTTTGAAACAGATGTTCTCTATTTGCTTGAAAAGTCACAATTAAGTACCGCGTAGTCAAAACTATTGATAGTTATAATTTTCCTTGAAGACGCCGTAGTCTAGTAGGTAGTGTGTTGGCTTAATAGACGCAAAAGCCTGGGTTCGAGCCCCAGGCCAGGCATCAAAGACAAAATACAAAAAGTGTTTTTTCGGCGACTTCCTCTCAGTAGATTTTTGGCAATTACTCTGAGAGTAAATAAAAATTGCCATGAAAAGTTTCTCAATAAATAAAAATCTGTCGTTCGGAGTCGACTTTAAACTGTAGGTCCCACCACTCATGCATAAAATTAACACACACAACGTAAGTGGTGTGAGCAACTAGGACGTTGTACAATGGGTCAATTCGACCTCCGGGTACTGTACTTGTCTTAATTGACAAGTACACGTCCTCTAACCTAACCTAACCTAACCTATAATTTTCCTAATGTAGGTGCAGCACATAAGACATCAGTAATAATGATACGGACAGATGTCTGTACCCGACTCAATTTTCATACATTCATTCATAATTGGCCATTACAACCCTTCCGTCAGGATTACGGCCTAGCTTCTCACAACTCTCGTTTTGTGTGTGTTAATTTTATACGTGAGTGGTGGGACCTACAGTTTAACGTCGACTCCGAACGACAGATTTTTGAGAAACTTTTTCATGGCAGGTTTATTTACTCTCAGAGTTTTTGCCAGAAATCTGCTGAGAGGAAGTCGCCGATGAAATATTTTTTTTTTCATATTTCGTTTTGATGTCTGACCTGGGATACGAACCCGGGCTTTACGTCTAATAAGCCAACACACTATCTACTCGACTACGGCGACTTCAATTTTATCGCCAACAATTTGTCACAAACGCAAAATGCAATGGGGACCTTTTTCATCCTATAGATTACATTTGTTTTACAGAATAAGTTCCAAGAAGTGTGCGGTTTTCTTGAGTTTATCGTCTGTTCCATATAATCTCAATGGACGAAAAAACCGGCGACTTTTATCTTTTCTTTCATATTTTTATTTTCTCTGAAGAGAGTTTGTGATTGATGGCCAAATAATTACCAATAAATATCTACTTAACCAGGATATAACGTATAAAAACGTAGAGAATATTCCATTTTCATATAAAATCTTAGTTTGTGTTCAGAATCCTATTTCCATAGTTTTAAGCATTTGAGAATAAAATGGCATTCAAAAGATTTCACCATTCGATTCAAACACTTTTTGTCACGTGTTCAACACTCTTTTACTAGTCACAGACATAAACATACTCACCTACGACAGACAATCGGTCTTGTTATGATAATTTTTCATCATCTTTGTTCGTTCGTTTATTCGTGTGTGTGTGTGTGAGTGACTGAACAAGCCTAGCTAGATGAGTATGAGTGTGTGTTAAAATAAATAATATTTTAGTACTTGAGAATGGCGCTGATGCTACTGCAGCGGTTGTTGCTGGATTTTGGTGCCCGTGCCAAAGACAAGCAGTTTCGTTTCGTAGTGGTGCCATTGAATTGCGTGTGTCTTTTCGCCTGCTGCTTAAAACGCTGTTGTTATTTGTGTTATTTGTTTTTGTTTTTTCTCTCATCAGTATCTAGTCTAGTATCAGATGTTTAAATGCAGTCAGTTAGTCAGTGAGTTTTTTTTTTGTTGTTGACTACTTGTTGTGGCTGTTGATTAGTTGCAAAATGCTCTGTGACACAATGTGACATAATGAAGAAAAATCTTCCTATTTGTGTATCACACAACACATGGAAACACTTACAGTTTATATATTTATTTTGTTCCAAACACTTGTGTGTGTTTGTATACACGTTAATGCCACATATTTCTATACTTATCTATTTATTTTCAAATGCCTTACTCTTGCCACTAGCTGTTGTAAGTGGCAAGAGTACGTATTTTACTACGTAGTATGTATGATTGTAATCCCAAGCCATATTAATGCGTATTTGCTTAGTTAAGCTAAACTTGTAGGCCACAGAGATCATGCTCGTACAATAAAAAGGCTTAACAAACTGACTGACAGTTTGAATGTATGTATGTATGTTGGCTGTATGCCTGGTTTGCTGGTTAAGCTGGGCAAGCAAATCAAATTCATAATGGAAAAACGAAATTTGATTTGATTTAATGAAAATGGAAATGAAAAACAAACAACAAAAAAAAGATAAAAATACAATATTTAAGCTGGAAAAGTAATAACATGTCACATAAATTGATTGTGACTTAATTTAAATTAATAAGTTTTAATTTTATTTATTAATTTAACGGTTAATATTTCTGTGGTTCAATTAAAAAACCAAACAAACAATTTCAAAGTGGCAATTTAACGAAACTTCAAGAAAATCGTAAGAAATATGAATTGATTGTTTTTTTAATCAAAATACATACATAGATATACGTACGTACGTACATATGTACATATATCATTAATTTGTCTTTTTCATTTGTATTTGTTTTTGTTAATAAATGCATAAATGCTTTAAGCATATTTAAATTTTCCAATATTATGCGTTTTAAACCATTAAAACACAATAAACCGGCATGGCACATGAGCTTACAAAATGAGAAACTTTTTAATTTAATGATTTCTGAAATGTTTGACACTTTACAATAAAACTTAATTAAATAACGATTAATTTTAATGAATAAATTTATCGCATGCAGCCAAAGAAATATTTTTTTAATCAGTTGCCAAAAAGAGGTCCAACAAACTCGTCATCAGCAACATATCGATCGTTTATGGTTTCAAATTCAACACACAAATATTTTTCATTGATTTCCATTAACGTACATATGTATGTAGTACATCCAACTGTCTGTCAATCCATCTGTCTGTCTGTATGGATGGATGTACAAATCAAAAGAAGAAGAGCAAAATAGAAACAATAAAAAAAAAACTTTATCAAATTAAAAAGCGATTAAATCTAAACAACTTAATTAAATAGACTCACAAATCGTGTTTGTTGATATATTTTTATTACAATATATTATAAATAAATATGATTTCTTTTTTTCTTTCTATCTTTTTGTTTTTGTTTATTTTGTTTAATCATTAAAACTAAAAATATTAATTCAACTATTAACTAACACTAACACTAACACCAACGACAACAGCAACAACAACTGCAACAACAACTAGTATCAGTCATTAAAAGAGTATTACAACAGTAAATACCATAACATTAATTAAATGAGAATACAAATAAAATATGTTTGTATACAATATAAAACGTTTTTCTTAATGACACTATTCTTGTTGTTGTTGTTGTTGTTTAATTTTTTTGTTTGTTTTGTTTTTCTTTTCTTGTTTTAATAATTTTATATTTTTACTAATTAAGAATGTGTGTAAACATGCGGTGATAGGAAGGAGAGAGAGTGTGTATGCAGCCGAAGAAGAAAACAAAAAAAGAGTGCTAAACTCTTTAAACGATCATAAAAATTGCAATAATTGTCATTGTCATACATATTCATTTGGGTGTGTATGTACTATGTATGTACGTATGTGTTTAATGTTTACATTTTTAATGAAGAAACAAAAACCTTTGAGCATATGTATTTGTAGTTTATTTGTTGTTGTTGTTGTTTATTTATTTTAATTATGTTTTTTGTTGTAGATTAGCCATTTCAATAGAGTCACCGCAACTGCAAGGAAAATAAAAGAAACCAAATAAATGACACACACATAGGCATAGATGAGTAATATTTGTAAACACTATTATTGTTATTACGAAAGATAAATAATTGTTATACAAACTGACAATTGTCGATAATAGTGATGATTACATTAACCATAATTTCCTACAGCACAGCACTGACAGTTTTTAGTCAGTGATTGTTGTTAAATTATGAAAACCAAAATACTTAAAAGATCTATTTATACTAAAAAGAAATCACTGATAAGAATTTGTTAATTAAAAAAAAAACAAAAAAAAACTGGGTTTTTTATTGCTGACCTTGAACTGTAAGGGTATTAATGATCATAAAAGTACTTAATCCTACAATGGAAAACTTAAACTCTGTATAACAGTTTTAATTTTATAACAGTTTTAATTACTTTTTATTTACCTTATGCAAATCATGGGTGGTGATTCCATTGGTATTTGTGTTGTAGCATCATTATCCTTTTGTTTTTCACTTTTATTTAAATTCGCCACCTTGTTGCCATTATTTTCTTGGGATACTATGGAATTTGTTGTTGCTATTTTGCCACTGGCGCCACCATTTATATTTAACAAATGTTTTGGCAATTGATTCGATGAATCGCCACGCTGATATAAAGACGTATGTCGATTACTCATAGTGGACTGTTACGGTTAAAAAAAATAAAATTTCAAAATATTCAAATGTCCCAAATACAATTAATATCTCTAAGAGTACATATAGCAAGAATAAACTATTGCTTACCGTATTATTATGATTTACACGTCCGCGTATATTAAATGCTCCATAGACAATGGGATTCATGCATGAGTTGGTGCAAGCAAATATGAATAGGCCCTTGCGTATTAAAGAACTGACCTCATCCACTGAGGATTTGTCTATCCAATACCACATACAGATAATATAGTAGGGCGTCCAACATATTATAAAGACAATAACAATGGTTATAGTCATTTTTAAAGTTCTCTTCTTGGCACGACTTAAAACATCATCATTGGAACGGCGAAATCGTTCTATACCAACAAAATAAACAAGACATTAAAGGCTTAGAGTTTCAATCAATTAATATCACTATCCAAAGCCACACATAAACATTTCCACTTGACTGCGGATGGTTATTGGAAAACGGAAGTCAAAAAGAAAATATTCACTTACCAATGCCTTTAACAATGCGCAGGCTCTTGCGATAAATTTCCAAATAGATCGCCCCGTAGCAATAGATAAAGGTGATCAATGGACAGGCATACATGGCACACATGTTCGCAATATTATAAAATAATTTGTGAAATTCACTGGCAAATGAATGAAATGTAACACACTGATAGTAGCCTTTAACTTTTGGATGCTCCTCCAAGTGGAATACATAGGCCTGTAAAAATACCAAATAAAATAGGAAAAAAAACCACAAACCAGTATGAAAATACAGACTGTTTTTTTTTAAACACTGACCCAAAACATGCAGCACGTAAAATACTCAAACTAACTCATGCACACACTGATACAAACCTGTGGCAGACTACATAAAAAGGAACTACACCAGGCAACGGCCAACATGATGCGGCCACGATTTGTAGAAAGTTTCAAAGGTTTAATTATGGCATAATATCTGCAAATAATAACAACCAACCAACAAGACAACAACAAGAAAAAGATAAAAAAAAAATGTTAAAGAAAATTGACTCCATTTAGGTTATGTTCGCTTACCTGTCAATGGATATGCATACCAGCACGAAACTTGATAGGTAGAGACCAAATACTCTAAAGAAACCCATGAGGCGACAAACGAAATCTGTCGATTTCCATTGCACTGTGTAGGCCCACGCAATCTCTAGCGGCATCAGCAGGAACGTCACCATTAGATCGGCAATCGCCAAATGCATTAACATGATGTCAATCCGCGATGGACCACGTAATCGTCGCTTCGTTAATAGATACAGCACGGTTGAGTTTCCAATTGTTGAGATCACAAAAAGAACACTTTAAAAGAATTCAATTGAATTGAATTGCAATCGATATTCAAATAAAATTCAAATTAAAATGTAATCGAAAATAAAATCGACATGGACATAAATATGTACGAATGTAGACAGAGTAAATAGTTTTATTAAAATCTTAAAATTCTTTAGATTTCAAAGCATTCCTAGACTAAGTGAAGTTTAAAGTAATTCCAAAGCGGAGGAATGGCAAAATCTAAATGGAATTTGTGTTCTCTGCAACGCACAAGTGAATAGATTATAATTAAACTGTGAATATTAGACGAATATTAAAGCATCATACATACATAATTGGTCATTACAACCCTTCAGTCAGGATTACGACCTAGTTTCTCACACCACTTATGTTGTGCGTGTTAATTTTATACATGAGTGGCGGGACCTACAGTTTAAAGTCGACTACGAACGACAGATTTTTGAGAAACTTTTCATGGCAATTTTATTTACTCTCAGAGATTTTGCCAGAAATCTGCTGAGAGGAAGTCACCGAAAAAATACTTTTTGTATTTTATTTTGATGTCTGGCCTGGGGCTCGAACCCTGGCTTTTCCTCTAATAAGCCAACACACTACCTACTAGACCACGGCGACTTCTTTATTATATTAAAGCATCTTCGATACAATTTCCGAATTAATCAAATTTTGAACTTCCTTCACTTAGTCTTGAGGCTTTCGATTGGCGCTGTGTACTGAATGGATTTAAAATTAAAAGAATGGAAGTGATTTTTGAAAAATCACCGTCATTACGTACTTAAAAAGCTAGAACCAGCCTGCATATGGCTGGGAATTCACTAAATGGTTAACGGTAATCATCTCAGTCAATTGTGCGTATGAATAATACAAGGCGCAAAAAAATTAGAGATGAATGCATACAGATCAGCAAACTATTTATTGGAAATGTATGATAGGCGTGTTGGTTTGGAATTAATTTTTTGAAAATTAGATTGGACTTAGCTGAATAATTTACAAAACCATTCACTACTGTACGATGTGGTTTAATGAACTGTACAAGTTCTTTTTTCTATGGTGCAGATCTGACAAATTCAAATAAAATTTCAGTCTTTCAATAATTTGCATGATATTTTATGTCATACTCAATCAGAAGGTGCTTGCAAATTTACAGTGGAATGGACATATATGAAGTCTCTCAATAAAATTTCTCTTTTTAAGAATATCTCCAACTTTTTTTATCTGCAATATTAGATTAGAACTCAATATATCCGACTCACTCGCAAAGATATCCGAATATTAAATTTTTATTTATAAACAAAGTGTTCTTTGAAAAATATACAAGTGAAAATGTTTTTAAAATAATTTCAATATTTTTTAGAGAAAAACATGTCATTTTTATCAACAAAATCTGGAAAAATTTTCAAGTTTGCTTTACAATCTTAATAAAAGTCTTAAACAAAATTCTTTAGAATTAATTGAATAAAGAATTCAAAAATCCAACAGTAGCCTCTTTATATTCTTCACTTACAAAGTTAAAGCATTTCAAGATTTCGCCATAGAAATATGATCACTCAACGAAATTGTGGAAAACAACAAAACTTTGCAATGAATGAAAATACGAGTACATTGTTATTGTTGTTTTTATCCCGTTATATATTTTCAAAATATCGTGCGAAAATCAAATATTTAAATCTTACCTATAAACTGTTATCGATAAACGATGACCATCGTTAAATATCATATCCTTGGAATAGTGCATCGTGCCATTTGTATTGTTGTTAACATTTGACCAATCGGTTAAAACACGATGATCGTAGATTTTTTCGTTTATCTCGGACTCTGTCATTTTTATCATAACGTTGTTGTCGTTGTGTGATAATGTTGGTTTTTTTATATATTTTCAATGTTGTTGTTATTCGTTTGTTTATTATGAATTTGTTATTGTTGATTGTTTGTTGTTTGTTTGTCGTTTGTTGTATTGATTGTTATTATTTAAAAATAAAATTTATGCATTTATTTTCTTTGTAAATAATAAAAACTGATTATAAATCACACTATTTTTGATTTTTTTTTTGTTTTTGTTTTGATCTGTGCAAAAATAAATACAAGAAAAATAAAAACAAAATAAAATATTAATACTCACAAACACTATGAGACATAAACACACACAAACGCAAACACGCATAAGAACGAGAGAGAGTGAGTAAGTAATGTTCTCAAGCACAAATAGACGCGTACACACACGCACACATAGTATTGGAAGAGTCTCAGGTTGTTACAGTTATATGCTGTTTATTAACACTGTTCCAAATAAAAGCGCTAAATTATCACACACTATCAATAGACACGGCCAGTGATGATTGTTGTTTCGAACGCAAATTGAAATTGAAATTGTTTGCATAGCTTCAAATAGAAATCAAACTACGACAGTAAAATAGAAATTTAATTATTTTATTAAAAGATTTTAATTGAACAACATACATACATATTTACATGCATGCATGTGTGTATTTTATTTAATTTTCTTCAATTCTTTTTTTATTTTTGTATTTCAGAAAAATGTTTATGGAATATTTTCCTTGTTTGTTGTTGTAATTCCAAATATTTTCAAATATTTATTTACATGCAGAAAATACCGGTATTTTGTTTAAATTAATTTTAAAATTTTATCCTCAGTTTTTTTTTTTTTGGCGATTCATGGGTTTCCTTCTTTTTTATAAAATATTTTATCTTTAATTTTTTTTTTATTTGTTATTAGTTTATATTTAGTCTTGTAAAAGGAAACATTTAAATAAATAAATATTTTTGTTTAAGAAATTTTAATTCCTTATAAATATTTAATTTAGAAACGTTTTTATTTTTTGTTTTGTTTTAAGTGTAACATTTTTAAATAAACTGAAACTTGTTGAATACATATGTTTTGTTTTTTATTTTTCTAAAAACACATTTAATTATTTGATTACGATTTCTTTTAAATGTATTTAAAAATAGTTTCGACTTAAAACTTGATCTCTTGACGAACTGATAGATTTACTAAATAATTATTTTATAATTAAAGGTAAACAATTATTATATACATATTCCGTTTTGATTTACAAAAATGTTTTCTTTTTTTAATTTTTTTTTTTGCTATTGCTGTTAAATAATATTAATTTTCAATTCACGTCTTTCAATTACAAAGTTATTCTTAAAACTACGGTCTTAAATTTGAGAATATTGTCTAGGAACCTCATTTCATTAATTCATTCCTTTGATAATTATTTCTTTTTATTTTTTTATTATTTTTATTTTAATAAACCAGCAGTTGTTATGAAAAATTCGTATAAACTTAAAACTGATAAGCCTTAGATCGTAGAAAACAAACAACTGAGATTAAACGATGATTTTAAAACAGATTTTTATTTTCTATCTGTTCTCTGAGCTCAGCAATCAGTCGGTGTTGTACTGCTACTGATTAAAAAAGACTGATCCAAACACCGCCCTCACTTTGAAACGTTGCTTATGATAATTTATAATTTTTTTTCGCTTTTTTTTGCCCAAAATCAGTCGGTCTCAAAGTTCAGCCGATTTAATGTCTAGGCCGCAAGGGGAGAAAATTACTAGCCATACTTTTAGCGCTCAGCTCAGCAGTATTGATAATACATACTCACAACGTATGATTAAAATTATTCCAGAGATATTTTTTATACAAAAGTCTAGTCTAAAAATGAAAAAAAATGGCAACGAAATATTTAAAAGCATTTCTTTAATTTTGTTATTGTAAGATTTTAAAAGAAATGCTTTAAGAAAATAATTATTTTCTTTTATTATTAAAAGAAATTTAATAAAATAAAGATTAGATTTAAAGGAAACATTAGCTGGTCTATTTGTGATCATTGTACATGGGGGTGTTGAATGAAAATTATCATAATGTTGTTACTTTCATGACCCCCATAGTGTGATTGTTTCATGCATTATCGACTTCAAAATCATCTGATTATCGCCCAAATTGTTGTATGATTGATAAGACATTATATTAAATAATTTTTATTTCTTAGTCAGTAAAGAAATACTGTCGTAAATAAAATAATCTTTTGCACCATAAATAAATTTAAGAAGAAATAAAATTATGTATTTTTTTTTTGTTATTAAAATTTTTATACATATACATACATATGTGTGTATGTATATAAATATTAAAAACCATAAACATTTGAATAATAATTATTAGGAATATATTTATAAAATTTACTGTTTTTATATATTTTTATAGAATTATTTTTATTAAAAATATTATTTTAGACTAAAAAATACACAAATATATAAGTTTTGTTTACTTAAGAGTTTTTTTTTAAGAAATTGTAAATAGTTATTTTGATAATAAAATTTCTTATATTTTATTGTAGGACTTCGTAAGTCCGTTGTGTAAATGGAATCTTTTATTTTTACGACAAAAATTTAATTATTTAATTTAAAACTTTTATTTATAATGTAAAAGACTTGCCTTACTTTCATTTCAATAGGAATGCTAAGATGAAAGATGTTTTTAAAACGATTACTAATTACTTTCTGCTTTTCTTCCCTATAAATAACTGTTGAATGCAAATTTGCTTAGAACCTTTTTTTCGAATGTTTTAAATTATATAGTTTAATATTATTTTAATTTAAAATCTTTTGCGTTCTGTATTATTATTGTTATTATTATTTAATACGATATTTTTTTAATTTTATTTTATTCGTATGTTTACTTTATAGAAACACTTTCGCTACTGAACTTGAACATTTTTGCAATAGACCATGAAAACATTTACAATAATCAATTTTATTTCATATTTTTTATCCTGCCTGGTGTCTTATGAATTTACAAAAAAAAACCAACAAAACCGCTATAATTGTTAGAATTAAGCGTATATTAGCAGAGCTCTGAAGGAATGCATTCTCTTTTGTAATATTTCAAAAAGAGTTGTGTTTAATGTCAATTGATAGCAGTAGTAACAGAAGACCAACACACACAAAAAATTAACCTTTGTTAGGTTGTTTCCGCAATTATAACATTCCTTTAAATTGAAGGAAAATTGATAAGTCATAAGGGGGTGGTTTAAACACATTGTGGATAGTTGTTTCTGTACAACCCCCTTGTTCGAAATTGTATGTAAAATGAAATCAACAGTTGTTCGCTTTTTTATATTATTATCATTGTTATTACATTCCATCACACAACATATATACAAACACATACATACATACATATGTGTATATATTTATTATATCTCTATACAAGTATTGTTGTCATAATTACTAACATTTGTTAACGTTAATGCGTGTCCAGGCATTTATTAAAAACAGACAAGAAAACACTGAAATGACATGTCCTGTCACCATTTGGATTTCGATTTGGTTTGTTAAAAGTGCACAAATCTAAATTCATGCAAATAATTTGTCTAATTTGTAAAAGATAAAAACATGTGATTGCACAAAAAAAAAAACAAAAACAAAACCATTTAAGATAAACGATTTAGATTATGATAAAATATATATTATCGTTAGTTATTTGCAAAAATTCACTTTAATTATATCGTACAATATATGAACATATGTATAAATAAATGGTATAGTAAAGTTTAAGAAATAATTCTTGAAAAGTTTTTATACAACTAAACAAACATTAAACAATAATGAAAATAAATTATTTATTCTATATTTTTAATAATTTTACTTATTTTTAATAAATATTTCGTTGTTCACATAATTTGAAAAGAGCTTCAAAATAACGTTCAGTTCTTTTGCAACATTTCTAAATATGGCCACACTGTTATTTCATATTCGAGAAGAAGCGCTTACACATCTGACATCTCTGTAGTCAACACGTGTGGTAGCGATCTGTCAAAAACATCAGTTGTTTAGTTTTGTTTTCTTTATCCAAAATCATAAACTTAAAGTGTTTTACATTAAAAAATAGAAAAAATTATTTAAAATGTTGAAAAAACCAAAAAATAAAGAAAAAACTGTTGCGGAAAAAATTGCCAACACTTTATTGCACCCAAATGAAAGCGGTAGTGATAGTGAATCGGAGGAAGAGGCCACAGCAGCCCGTGTTATTGATTATGATGACAATGAATATGAACTGCCACAAGCGGGTACCACGGAATTTAGAAAACGTAACGTTAAGTTATTAGCCGACCAAAGTGCCAAATACAAAGGGAAAATAGCTTCTAGAAAAGATTTTGAAAGCAGTAGTGATGAAGCTAACGGTGATAATGATGAAGAAGAGGAGGAGGAAGACTATGAAAATTCCGATTCTTCAGACGATGAAAATACTTTGAAAGCCTTCAATAATGTTTTAAAACAAAATAGCAAAACTGAGTACGAAGACAGTGACTCCCAACAAGACGACATTAACGAGGAAGCAATGGATGAAGAGCAGTCATCCGATGAAGATGAAGACGACGATGACATGGAAGATGACATCGACAGCGATGAACACGATGACGATACGGAAGTTGTTAGTAAAGTGAATCATGAAGCTGAAATTCTAAAAGGCTTGAGTGTACAAAACCAATTACGTTTATGGGAACGTCTGTTGGAATTGCGTATAAGTTTGCAGAAAATTTTAAATAAAACAAATCAATTGCCTGCTCCCCAAGAGATTAACGATCTAAACGTTAGCAATGCTAAACACAAGGATATACAACAGGCAACCTGCAAGCAAACTTGTCAATTGTTACAAAATCTCTTGTCTCTGCAAAATAATCTTTTTACACAATTCCCAGAATTGGACAAAGCCATGAAACCGTGCCTTAAAAGACCATTCCCCTTTAAGGATACTAACCAAAACGAACCGCCTTTAAAGCAATTCAGCGAATATTTGCAGGAAAGTTTTGATAGTTTTAGCAGTTATCGCAATAGTGTTCTACTAAAGTGGGACGATCGCACCAAACTTTTGCAACCGGGCGCAGGCAATAAAAAGAGAACCTTAACGGAGGAATACGATATTATCAAGAAAATTGATAATGCTTTAATAAATAAAACTATGCTAAAAGAGAAGTCTCAACAGTTGAAAACTAGCACCAAAGAAAATGAAATTGGAGATGATGTTGTAAGGAACCCCAATATCTATGATGATAGCGATTTCTATCATCAACAACTAAGAGAATTAATAGAATATAAAACCAATACCTCAACTAGTATGAGTGAGGTCACTAAGCAATATGTGGAATTGCAAAAACTCAGACAGAAAATGAAGAAAAAAGTTGATACCAGAGCGAGTAAAGGCAGAAAATTACGGTACTTTTTTAAATTTTATTTCTAAATCATTTAGAAAATTAATTAAATTTATATATGTATTCCATTTTCGTTTAGCTACATTGTGCACAATAAGTTGATTAATTTCATGGCTCCCCATGATAATTACACTTGGACCAAGGATTCCATCGACGAATTAAGTAAGTCTCTATTCGTGTAATTGAATAAGGAAGGATGGGAGGGAAGAAAACGAAATAAAATCAATAGAACCAACTTTTTTATGAATATATTTTAATATTTAATAATTCGTTTTATTTTTGAAAATGATAAAAAGAGAAAGAAAAATTAGTACAATAAAAAAATTAATTTAATTTTTCTCTTTAATTGCTGATCAGCAACATCATCGATCAGTCAAGTATTTAATGTTTAATTTAATAATCTTTCTATATTGTTTGTTTATTTAATCAATAAAATTTTACACAAATTTAAACATGTAAATTAAAAATTGTAGAAAAAGGAATTATAGCTAACATAGCCTATTTTTCAACCATGTTAATCTTGCTTGGATCTGTAGTTTAGAAGTTTCTTGCTTTTTTTTTTGTTTTTGGTGTGTGTTGTCTAAAGTTTAGGAAATTTTGTAAACAAACAAATTCATCATGTATAAATGTGTACAGTTGTAATAGGCAAATGGTATTGAAAATTAGGAGGATTGTTGTTCTAGATTTATTTTCTTGTTTTGCTTTTATTTGAAGGGTGTAATATTGTATGTAGTTTACTTTTAAGTTTTCCGTTTTCTCATTTTGTTTTTGTTTTACTATGTGTGTGATTCCTTTCTTTTGGTATAAATAAAAACTTAACAGTTTTATTTGTATTTATTATTTGCTTTTGTTTAGATTACTACAAGTATAAATATTTGTTTTATTTTTTGTTAATTGTAAATTACTTTGTGGTTTTATTCATTAATAATATTGTAGTTACCATTATCGCCATTCGATATCGAGAGCTTATTATGTGGGTCACAACGTTAATCCTGGCAAAATTATACTCTATTACGACCGATATAGTTTCGATTTCGTTGAATTTAATTTATAGTCCATTTGAAATACAATTTTGCAAACAGTAATCCGTTGTGACCCGGGGCATAATCTTTTAATCGTATAACTTCTTTATCATTTCGTACAAATATTACTACTATATTTTTGTTTTTTCTTTCTTTATTATTTTAGTTTAAATTTATGTATTATTATTATTATATTAATTTATATTTATTTTATATTATATTCGTCGTAACATTTATCAAGTTTCTTTTGAGTGTGTAAGTTGTGTGTGTTTGTTTCAAATGTATGTATTGTAAATGATTATGAACATTGTGGTTGGTACATATATGTATGTTTTGTTTGTTCCTTAAAAGGGATAGATAACTTGCGAAATAGCCACTCTTTTTCTTTACAAAGATTCGTTGAAGCAATTGTGGAAATTTTATTCAACAAAACGTGAACCCAATATCTCTCTTGATCTTTTTGATTAAAATTTGCCGTTTTTTTTTCCTTTGTCTAATAATTATTAGCCGAATGAGTTTTGTTGTGTAATAAACATTTTAATTATCTTAAATTATCTTAGTTATAGAAAACATACATATATTTATATAAAAAGAAAAAGATCCATATATGAGAGACAAATTTATAGAAATATTTTTGTAAAATACTAATTCAATCAGTTTCAAATAATAAAAATCCATAAGAAATACTGTGATGTTTGGAAAATATCTAAATAAATACATACAAAATGTCTAAAATTAACAACATTGTATAACAATTTCGAGTTTCAATAAAATATAAATAAATAAATAGAAATTCGTTAAACAAAATGAGATAATATTGCACTAAAATATTAAATTGAATAAATAATATGCGAATATATCGAAATAAAAGGTATTTAAATTAACACTATAAATAGAGAATAAGCTGCTTTGCAGTGGGTTCGTAAGAATTCCATTTAAATTTATATTCGAAAAACCTACACTTTACATACATATATGCTTTTATGTACATATAAATGCATATATGTATGTAAACGTGTAACATTAGAAAAAAGTAAAGAATTATATTACTAGACTAATTATTGATAGAATTTTTGAGTAGCAAAGGTAAACCAGTTTTGGTTTTTGATTTTGAAACCAATATGGTTGCAGTTTTACCCGTTACACCCCCGGCTACTGTAACGCCAGTAGCGCCTGCAGTGACACCACCACCAATACCTCCTGGAGCACTTTTGGCCGGCGAGACAACAAAAGTAGCAGGATTATTAGTATGCGATGTCGTATTAGGTTTAAACTGGCGTTGCTGCTGAAATTTTAGCTCCTGTAATAGTTGAGTATGTTTGTCTAATGCTTTTTGTAAATGAGTTGTTTTATCACTGCTATTGATAGTTGTAGGCTGGAGGCTTTGATAAATTTTTAAGGGGTCATGACATGTTTCATATAATGATTGCAACTGGGATTGTATGGATGTAACGTTGGAAAGTGTACTTTCTGTATCCATTGCACACGGTAATCCTAAACTGGGTTGTAAATAATTTCTCAAAGAAGCCGCATTTTCTTCAGAAATCTAATGAGACAGAATTTGATTTTAGATTAGCGATACCTTCTTTGAAGTATGCATTCATATTAACGAAATCTTACTTTTTTATAATAATTTATAGTCTCTGTATCTCAAGTGCTTTTGGGTGGATGTATAACATTTTCCATATCCTTTTGCACAGCAAACAACTCGGATAAGTGTTTAGCAAACAAAACATTCAATTCACTCATTTTAGCCATCTAAAATTCATAGAGTGATAAAGCATTAGAATTTTTAATATTAAACTTAATAAATATTTACCGCCTGGTCGTTGCATTTTTCTCTTAGGTTCATATTGGCTGCCTTTAATTCTAGTTCTTGATTCATAAGCTCATTTTGTAATGATTCGTTGCGTGCTTTCAGAACGGCCAATTCACGTCTTAACTCTTCAACCAATTCACTACTCACAGTTCCGCCCACTGAAGCAGGAACTGGAGCTCCGGCTCGTATTAGTTCAATTTCACGTTTAAGACGTATATTCTCCTCTTTGTAAGTATGTAACTGGCGTTTCCATTCATCTACATTAGCCGTAGATTCCTACAGAAAAAAAAACTTAATGACTTCACATTCAACCGAAAGAAAAGCTTTGCATAGCTTACTTGTAAAGCGCTGGTCAAGCGTAAATTGTTATTTTTAAGAGTAGCCAATTCGATTTCCCACTTCTTAGCATTAGCACAGCTGTAATAAATACGACAGTATGTTTAATTAAGTCTCTTAGATTGTGTAGTGTTGTAAATACCTTTGAGCCAAAGCCATTTTGAGTCGTTCGTTCTCATATTTCAATTGTTGTTCGCTCGTTGGCGGGCCACTGCCAGTGTGCATACCCACAACACTGCCACCACTACCGCCGCCTGAACTGACATTAACCATTGGTGCTGGTGAAGGTGCCGTGACATGTTCTGATTTGCTTTCGGCGGCAGTTGTTAAAAGCTTGTGAGATGGACTATCAGGATTTGCATTTTGAGTATTAGTGTTTGACATATTGGGCGGTTCCACAGTGTGAGGATCAACCATAGTAGCATTGTCATTTTGTTGCATTGCAGCGGTTCTAGAACTGATGGGTGATGTATTGGCCGATGTGGTAGGTGTCACCGCTGCAGACCCTTGAAAAAGGTTTATTAGTATTTTTAACAAAAGGACATGAATGTTTTAAAGGAAATTTACCATTGGCAGACTTCAAGGCATTTTTAGTTGCTTCTTTAACTTCTTGGAATTTTTCAACAAACTAAACATTATCGGAGGAACAGAAGAGAACACAATAAATAAAATCAGAAAAAATGTATTATTTTAAAGCATTTATACCTTTGTCAGCTCTGCTTCGGAGGAAAACCCCAAACCATACACTGTATTGGCTCGCACGTCGCTCCATTGGCCAAACTTTTGAGATGTTTGTGTAAACGTCATATTGGGTGTGATAGTGGAATTAATCACTGCTTTGGTACCTTCTACACTTATAATTCGATACAAATTGCGTGAAGAATCGTAGAAAAATGATACATTGACCGCCTTCATACTGGCTGTTATCCAGGTGCGTTTCGTCTTCGGATCAATATGGAAAACATGCGCCTGGCAGGTGAATATTGGTTGCTCGCTGCAATAAATAGTAAATCATAAAAAAGAAGAAAAAAATAACACCCACATCGTTTAGGTCCCACTAATGTATTACATATTTCTGGGTAATGAATTTATTTCCTACACCCCACCACCAATACCCCCATCATCATCTTCATCACATCACTACACATTCAAATCCAAAGAACTTTTTAAAATAGTTGTGTGTAGTTGATTACTATTATTATTGCAGTTGTTGTTGCTGTTTACTTATTCACGGTCCTCAAGGGAACCGTAAAACCTCTGTTTTAAACTTCTTTTTTATTTCTACTCAAAATAATATGCCTTGGAAAACAAATTGCCAATTAAGAAGAATACAAAAGTATTTTCTTTATTAGGAAAGCACTCACAAAAACAACAACTGGATACCAACGTAGTCAGGCAGCTGTCTAATTTTTCATTTTGGATTATTTTTCGTGCTTCTGCCTGGTACTCCCCTTGGTATTTTTGATAGAAAGAAATCAAGTGTTTCTCTTGTTAACATTTTTTTTGCCAAATCTCCTTACTTATCCAAAAGACTCTTTTGCATTACGAAAAAAAATTTTACAAATAAATTGTATTTACCCCATTGTTGTAAGTAGATATTTTTATATTTATTCGGCTTTTCGGAAAAATTTGCAAAAAATTACACCGATTTCGATTTTTCCAAATTTTTTGTATGTCAAACAATTGACTATAGTAAAAAAAAAGCACAGGGTTGTATTAAAAAGTACTTGTTTAACAAGTACTTACAGAGAGAGGACCAAATATACACAGAAAAAATTTCATTTATTTATTTTTTATCAAATAATTAAGAACATACTTTAAATATATTGTATTATCATGAACATTAACGATTCTAGAGCTTCTTAATACTAAAAACAATTATTATTAATATTTTATTTACAATTTATAGTACATAACAAATGAATAAACGTTAAAATAAATCTGTTCATAAAATAATTTTTATTCAACATGAAAAATTGAATATTTAAAACACAATATATTTTAATAATTAAGCATGGCAATTCTACACTGCCTTACCATTCGAGAGTAGTTGCTAAAAATAGTGTGAGAGAGCAAGTACATATCCTCTCTTTGCATGACAATTTAATTCAGTGTCATTTAATTAAAATTCTCTTTTCAGCTATTCGTAAACATTTGCAGTGTTACACATTTTGCATCAATTTCTTTTAGTAGCAAAAACCGCTCCTTACATTTTCAACGCTGTTTCAAAGAAAAAGTTTAGTAAAATATGGCGACCGGGCAACATTAGGAGAATTTTTATATTAATTTTTCATGTTTTTTAAGAAAAAAGTTTATAGAAACCTATAGAAAATGTGTTGATATCAATTGTGAATGAATTGTAAACAACAGCGTGTAAAAATATGTAAGTTTAAGGCCAGAAAAAATCTAAAATTGCCAATGTGCAAATCGTAGTGTAGACATTTGACGAATGAAAAAGCAAAAGCAAAAAATACAAGTGAAAAAAAGCAAAGTTGACTGAGCTCTGTTGACGGTGACTGAACGTAAACCTAAAACATTGCCAGAAGCAGAGGAGCCAGTTCTCTTTTATATGTTTGTTAGTGTGTTAGTGCATCATATGTCAAATTATTTTTGCCCAAAAGCACAAATTAATAAAATAAATCACTACAGAATTATGTGAAACAACAACAATAAAGGAAATTTGCAAAATTAAAATCTAAAGAGCTAACAAAAAGGGAATGTTTGTTGCTCATGTCGTTATCCAATTGTAATTTTTAATTCAAATTGGAATTTTTGTATCTTATAAGATTGTGGTGTGATAGTGGTGGTGGTGGTTTGTAAGCGAACCATGTAAAAAATGTAGGTTGGCGTTGGCGTTAAGATTTCCTTTCTATAACTACGCCCATGATAGGAATTATACAAAAAATTCTATAATAATTTATTAAAGTGTTTGCTTAAGTGTATCCTTTTGTATGTTTAATTGTTCTAATATTGTATAGTTTTCATATTGAATGAGTTATACATAAAATGTGGAACATGATGTGCGACGTGATGCCAACTATATCGGAGGACAGCATCTCCCAAAGATCGTCACAATTCAGTGGCGAAGATGCCAACTTTGAACAACTTATGGTGTCAATGCTCGACGAGCGTGACAAGTTGATGGACAGCTTAAGGGAGGCTCAAGAACGACTCAGCGAAACGGAACAAAAGCTGCACGAAATCGAAAAGGAAAGGGACAGTTTACAACGCCAAATAAATGCAAATTTACCGCAGGTATTACCAAAGTCAATCAATTAAAATCCATCATCCATATTTCCTTTTCCATGCTAAACCAAACAATTATTTCAAATAGGAATTTGCAACATTGACCAAAGAGCTTACACAGGCCCGAGAGACGTTATTGGAACGAGATGAAGAAATTGGGGAACTCAAAGCTGAACGCAACAATACTAGGGTAAGGAACGTATGAAATCGATAAAGAATGTGTTTTAATCAAGTTGTAATTGCATATTGTAGCTTCTTCTGGAGCACTTGGAATGTCTAGTATCACGACATGAGCGTTCCTTACGTATGACGGTCGTTAAACGTCAAGCGGCTGCTCAAAGTGGTGTGTCCAGCGAAGTAGAAGTATTAAAAGCATTAAAGAGCCTGTTTGAACATCATAAGGCTCTAGATGAAAAAGTGCGTGAACGCCTACGCGTATCACTCGAGCGCAACAATGCGTTAGAAACTGAGCTTAATTCAACCAAAGAAGAGGTACGATTAGAACCCTATTTAAGCAATTTCACTATTTCATATTGCTTTCATATTTCTTTAGCTCCAACAATACAAATCAGGTGCAATGCAAGCTTTACGTGATAATAATACCGAAAATGGAGTCAGCGAAAAGGTGTATAGCATTTTGTGTAGCAAAAAATTCTTTTAAAATTATTCTCTTTGTATGATTTCTAGAATTCATTAACCTTAAACGGGGAAAGTAATGATTCCTCATCTATAAATGCGGCCAATGATTACGCTGCTAAAACTCATGAACTGCAGACAATCATTGAAAAGCAGGCAAGTTTCAATAGATTTTTGTTTAATTCTGAATTTATATTTTTAACATTTTATCGTAATTTCCTTGACAGACTTCTGAATTATCCGAATGGCAGCGAAGAGTTTCAGCTCTTAAAAATAAATGCGATGAATTGGATGAGAGTTTAGCTAAAGTTCAAAAAGATTACATGAAATCGCAGGAGCAATGTTCGAAATTACAAAGGGACTTGCGTGAAAATGTAGCACAAAAAGAAGATCAGGTGAGAAAAGATTCTTCAATTAACATTATACTGCAATTATACTAACGAATATTTTTGTTTATCAATAATATCCATGCAACAATAGGAGGAACGTATAGCCACTTTGGAGAAGCGCTATTTAAATGCACAACGCGAATCAACGTCATTACATGACTTGAATGAAAAATTAGAACAAGAACTGAGGCACAAAGAGGCGCAACTAAAGGTATGTATTTATTTTTTATTTCCATTTCCCAAACGCTTTTACGTTCTTTATTCTCTGTTTAAATTTTTACATTATTCGTTAATTCATTTATTTTCGTCTTTTGTTAAAGTTACACGAGGAGAAGATTAGTGCCATTGAAGAGAAATTGGAATTGGCCGAACAGAAATTGGCTCAACAAGCCAAATTGCAGCCAGATATGGAAGAGCAACTTAAAGCACGTATGGAAGCTTTAACAAAGGTAGGAAACAAGGTATGAATGTGTATCGTATGCGTCAAAGAGGAAATCAATGAAAAAAGCGTAAATTTCAAATTCTTTCAAACTTAATTATCTTAATTTGTCTTGTATAATTATTTTTTTTTGCATAGATTTTTTGAAAATACTTTTAAAAAAAACGTTAAAAAAAAATTCCTGGTTATGAATACAATTTCTATTATATTGTACATGTATATGTTTCTTTTTCGATTAAATTTGTTTTTCCTCTGAACGCACTGGCCCAAAATAAAACAAAACATAAAACAACAAGTACAACCAACCAACCAACCAACAACATACTTATATGCACCATAATAAATATAAAAGACATTAATTTATTCAACTTTATATTCCCATTTATAGTCACAAATCATATTATTTTTTTACATTTTTTTTTACATTTTACATTCTATATTTACGTACGTTCGTTCAATCATGCACTATTTTTGAGTACATTCTTTGCGTTGCATTTTTCATTTGTTTATTATCAGAATGAAATTTATGTGCGAGACGATATTAAAAATAGTTTTCCGTTTTATGTTTTATGATTATGAATTTAGGCTCAAGAGCGTCATGGCTCTGCTGAAGATCGAATACAGCGATTGGAGGCCAATTTGGAGGAGAAGAACGCAGAAGTGGTCAGACTTAACCAAAGACTAAAAATGAATGAGGAACATAATATACGATTATCCTCGACGGTCGACAAGCTATTGTCAGAGTCAAATGAACGGTTGCAAGTGCACTTGAAAGAACGTATGCATGCTTTGGACGAGAAGAATGCTCTGACACAGGAATTGGAAAAGGCTCGTAAAGTGGCAGAAGAACTACACCATGAGAAGAGTGAAATAATGAAAGAGCTTTCAAAGACGCGACTAGAAATTGAAAACTTCAAAAGACAATTGCTGCAACAGGAGATTGCTTACAATATTCAACAAACAGAGGCTCTAACGCGCAGCTTGTCGCCAAGTAGTGTGATAGATGGGCCGCAAGCATTTTCACGCAGTGCTTCCCATGCCAGTTTTGAGACGCACTCCTTACGACGTAATAAATCACGTTTACAGGAAGAAAGCGAGAAATTCCATCGTTCAATGGTCGAACAGGAATGGGAAAAACTACAGCAGGCACATGCTCAACAAGCAGCTTATGAAATTTCAGCTGCTGTAGCAGCAGCTGAATGTGAGGAAGCTCAGGCAGCGCTGTTCGGAGATGCCGATATGATGTCGCCTACGGGGCATACAGACGCCCAAACTTTAGCCATGATGTTGCAGGAGCAACTGGATGCCATAAATAATGAAATAAGGTAAGAAGAAATCTGTCGCTATTTTTTTTTTTTTTTTTATTAAATGTCAACTAAAATAATAATTCTTTCATTATTCTATCTCAACATCAACAACAGATTAATACAAGAAGAAAAACAATCGACAGAAGCGCGCGCAGAAGAACTAGAATCACGTGTAGGCAGTTTAGAGCATGTGAACTTATTAGCACGCGGTAGATCTATGGATCGTCAAAGCCCACCTATGAGTGGTCGCAGCACACCCAACAGTCCTAACAGAGATTTTATGCAAAAATACCATACAGTAAGCATCTGAGTATAATTGCAATCAAATAATACATTTAATAACGTATATATTTTCAGCTAAATCTCCCTGTTATGTCTAGTGATGTCTCGCGGGATGATATCCACGGCATGACTTCTAATACGGGAGACTCAAGTTCAGGTGGAGCTGCATCTCCTTTAACTGCACGCTCAATGCGATTGGAACGTGTTGCTCAGGCTCTGGCTCATAGTCAAGAAGAACTTCGAAGACGTTCAATGGGTCTGTCGCCCAATCAGCAAATGGCTAATAACTCAGGTCACATGACCATTGCCCATACGGGTTACGGTCTTTCACCTTTAAGCTCTCGTTACGGTAGTCAGGAATCTTTAAGTCGCCATTTCAATACTATGGGTTCAATGTCGATGCTGCAGACACCCACTAACGCTGTCGGTCGAGACTCCGCCTCGGTAGTGCAAAAGAAAAAGGGTATTAAATCTAGTTTAGGAAGATTCTTTAGTAAAAAGGAAAAAGTTAAGGGTGTGAAAGACACATTGCCTGATGGTTCGCCCAGCATGATGTCTATTGGCAATTTGTCAATGGGCTTAAGTGAAACCGAATCAAACTATGATGCAATGAGTATGACAGGAGGCATGATGCCGCGTATATCTAGTGTGCCCGGTTCAAAAATTTCTTCAGTCGATTACGGAAGACAAAAGAAGTAAAAAAAACATGTTTTTTTCTAAATATAATAGTGCGGATTAATGCTAATTTTTTTATAAACTTATAGGGACCACGATTATAGGAATGATTTATTAGGAGAGGCTATGAAAGCGGGTACACCATTTGCTCTGTGGAATGGACCTACAATTGTAGCCTGGCTAGAATTGTGGGTAGGTATGCCAGCTTGGTATGTTGCCGCCTGTAGAGCTAATGTAAAAAGTGGAGCAATTATGAGTGCTCTTAGTGACACTGAAATACAAAGGGAAATTGGTTTGTAGTGCACGAATAATGTTTACGTTTATAGATATTTTTTAAAATGACTTCAAACAATTATTTTCAGGTATAAGCAATCCTTTGCATAGGCTTAAGTTGCGTCTTGCCATTCAGGAAATGGTTTCATTAACTTCACCCTCAGCGCCGCAAACATCACGAACAACTTTGGCATTTGGTAAGTACAACGTACAACACAAAATAAATATGTAGATAAACTCACCATGTTTGTAGCTTTATAGGTCATTTAATTGAACGCCAATAAAACAAATTGCATAAATTAATAGAAAATAATTGGCAACAGAAGCATTTTTTAAACAAGGCTTGTATATTCTAAATGCATTGTAACCGTTTTTTTTTTTTCTATATTAAGGTGACATGAATCACGAATGGATTGGTAATTATTGGTTACCTGGTCTGGGTTTACCGCAGTATCGCACAACATTCATGGAGTGTCTGGTAGATGCTCGCATGTTAGATCATTTAACTAAAAAAGATCTACGGGGACAACTCAAAATGGTTGACAGCTTTCATCGTACAAGTTTGCAATATGGTATCTCGTGCCTAAAACGACTCAACTACGATCGCAATGAGTTAGAGCATAGAAGAAAAATGTGTGAAAATGGTTTATGTGACGTCTTAGTGTGGAGCAATGAAAGAGTTATACGTTGGGTATCCAGTATTAGCCTAAAGGTTAGCTTTAAATTGAAACATTCAATTGAAATACAACAATTTTATTTAAATGTGTTATCTACTGTTTAGGAATATGCAAATAACTTGTTAGAATCTGGAGTACATGGCGCTTTAATAGCATTAGATGAAAGCTTTGACGCCCAAGCAATGGCCTTGGCCTTACAAATTCCAACACAAAATGTTCAGGTAATTATACAAATGCATTATGGCCTTCAATTAAGTGATTTGTAAGTAATTGTTTGCATGTATTTCACATTTAAGGCTCGCCAAATTTTAGATACGGAATTTAATAACCTCTTACAAATTGCCACAGATCGTAGGCCTGAAAATGAGCAGCTCAATAAGTCTTGATCTTATTCTCCATCTAACAGTCAGCTACAGTTATACCCCCTCAACGATCCTTAGGCTTTCATTAGCTTGAAAAAATCATATTACATGACTTAATACAATGAATAACTAAAGCGGATAATGAATGTGTGTGTATAGGTCTGAAAATGTAATACAAACTAAGCCATGAAGCCTTGTTAAAGACGTCTAAGTGTGTTCATGTTTAAACCAAAATTTAAATGTAACGCAAATGTGAAATTACTATTACTACTATTCTTCTGTTGTTATATACATACTTACAAAAACAAGCATACGAGTATAAACAAACATACTTATTTTTATTAAGTATGTCATTAAATTTAAAATAATTATAATGCCTACATATTCCTCGAAAATACAATATACATACATACATACATACATTTAACAACAACAATGAAAAGCCATGCTTCTTAACACTTTCATGCATTATCACATTCACTAAACGTACTAACTAAACTATTAATCAACTTTGAAAAAAATTTATTTCAACTTCTGCAATAATGATCGCAACACATCAATGAATAGCTCATAGAATAGTGGGCTCATTCACGTAATCACAATGTAGCGGATATTTACAGCTCAATGCGAACAACTGAAAAACAAAACAAGCAAAAACACCAACAAACACTGTATATCTGATCAGATTAGCAAAAAAAAAAAAAACAACAACAACATTTATAAATCTAGGCTTAAAAACATTTCTTTCCCCTTCCCATTTCGCAAGAATAGACAAATGAAACCAATGCAAACCAATAGACAAATAAATTACTATAAAAATACATTAATATAGACAAACAAGCAAACAAACATGCTTAATTAATACATAGATAAAATTTTAATTGACAAACGGAAAAAAAAGAAAGAACCATCCATCATTTGGTCAACTCTGTTCAACACAGTATGATGATGACGATGATAATGATGTTTTGAAACAACAACAAGTATTAATTCATAAACAAAAGTAACAAAGAAACAAACAAAAACAACTATAACATAAAATTACAGCTTTAAAAGGCATCTTTTTACTACAACAAAACAAAACAAAACAAAACAAAAAAATCATACACACGCATGCATATATTTATTATATGTGTATATAAATAAATTATTAAACAATAATTATGATAATTTCGATTTCTAAACTCTATATTAAACGCCGTTGATAACTAAAAAGGTAAAACAACATAAAAACTATTTAAAAATTAACCATAATACATACTTGTAGTTTCATATTGTTTGAAAACCAAATACAAGAAAAATCAAGAACAAAAAACCGAAATAGAAAAAATAAAAATTACAAGAAAAACAACTAAAATTTTATAATAATAAGTTAATTTATACATAAATCAACAACAAAAAAAATATTTTACAAAATTTCATACATAAACACATATATTTGTGAATTGTTTTCGTTTATAGGTTATAAAAAAAAAATGTAAAAGATTTTTATTTTTTGAAAATACATAAAATCTATGATATAATGAACTTAGACAAATGAAAAAAAAAACCAGAACATGATAAAGAAAAGAAATTCGTTATGGAAATATTAATTTCTTTATACCTTAAACTGCCCTCGAAGTAATTTGTTTCTTCTTTGTTTTTTTAAGAAAAACTAAATGATGATTCTTTTAGTACAAAAAGAACAAATAAAAAATTAAAATACATTTCATTCTATATGTTTGAAAATTAACTAACCAACTCGCAAACTGTATGATTATAAATTAAATTTGTTTCCTTTGGCATTTAAAAATTTCTTGTGCAATATATAAATCGCTTAAAGTAAATTTTTAAATAAAATGATTTTTTTTGTAACGATTACTACTATTCTCTAGATATGGCAAATGATGTCACAAATTGATTTTATAAACATCTTTCGACGTTTTTTCGTATGTATGTACATCATTTAGACTTTCTTAGAGTATTACAAACCAGGACAGTTTTTATTTTTTAATTTTTTTGTTTATTTATTGCTTTGTTGGCAAATAAGAAGCATATCTATTATTGTTTTTATTTTTTATTGTTTTGTTGTCAATATGTTAATAAGCCCAGTTATAAGTTATTAAACAGTTTTTTTTTATACAATATTATTTATTTTTTATTATGTACCACCTCTTACTTGCTTGGCCTTACTTTTCATATGTATATGTAATTCTATAAAAATAAAAACGTTTTATTAAGCTTTTTTCTTATTAATTATAATTTCTAATGAGTTTCTCTAAATTAAATACGTATGATAATTCTGTTAATATTTATTATAGATTTACGATAATCTTTAGCAATTCCCGGAATTTCCAAATACTAATAAATTGCACTCTGTTTAGCCTTTAAATTTTTCTGTATCTAAAAAAAGAAAAAAAGATGAAAAAAAAACAACAAATATGCTAATAATAAAAATAGTATAACTTTACTAAGATATATTAACTCATATATTAACTATTTAATTACGATTATTATCTATATACATATTATATACAAAAATTATATAGAAGACATTCGTATGTACATAATAATATAAAAAACAAACAAACAAATAAACATATAGTGTGAATTAATTTAAAGAGAATAAAATAAAATTAAAAAAAAATTGAATAAACTAAGCCTTTTTAGGTTTATTTATGTAAAAAATATAATAATAATAATAATATTAATAATAATTATAAAAAATGATGTATAAGCAACAAAAAAAAAAATAATAAATAATATATATATTTAACAAATATTAAGTATAAAAATAAATAAATGAATGGATGAATTAACAATCTCGGCGTACTTAAGAAACGTTTGGAATTTTTTTTCTTAAGTAGCTAATAGCCGCTATAAAAATATTTAATACAAAACTAAACTAAATAAAACAAAACAAAAAAAAACCAAAAACCAAAAAACAAAAACAAAAATGGAGAAGAAAAATATATATATATGAATGAATATTACATGAAAATACAAAATATAACAGTTATTAATTGCTGCTTTTCTTAAAATGGAATGAATAACTTTTAAATCATTTGAATTGAAAAAATGGACAAGTAATTAACACAGCTGCCAAATGCATATGTAAAGGAGCATGTGCTGAAAGAAATCAAATCATTTGCAACCGGTAGCAGCGATAATAGAAAATAATTCAGTTTGGTAAGTTCTAAGCACACAGTTCATAGTAGAATTTGTATTTAGAATTAAATTTTATTACATAATAAACTACATACTATACATACATACATAAATTTCATATTAAACAATTGCACCTAAGCAAAACATTTGCCAAAGAGTGACTCTTCTGTTGACACATTAAAAAATGAAAAATAAATTTAATTTTTTTTCGTCTTTTTAATAATCAAAATCAATTGCGTGACCATACCGAGAAATATTAGTTAATTATTCATACATACATACATATGTAGGTAGGTAGATATGTAGGTATGTAGTATGTATATATGGTTGTATAAATACGGTATGTGTAGTACAAGAATACAACATGGCTTACAATGGGCAACGTAAATGATAGACAAACAGAATTTTTCTTATTTGTGTATTTAAAGCTTAATGTACATACATATGTACATACGTACATTCATTAGTTCAAACAATCGACATTCAAACAAAAATGTACACAGATTTATTATACATACAATAATTGTATGTAAGTACGATGTGTACCTTTCGTTATAAAGTTATAAAAGAGACATTTCATCTGATTTGATTTCATTCAATAAAACATGAAATATCAAACAAACAACAGTCCCACCAAAAGCCAGTCCACCAAAAGAAGAGGTAAAGATACAACCGACAATGGTTGATGGGTGATTACGATGATAAAGTCTACGTAGTATGTACAATGTTTATGTTTGTGTGTATATCTGTCACCTTCTATGGCTGTCTCTCAGTCTATATAAATACGTATGTATGTACATACATTTGTGCATGTTATTCGAAATTCTGCTTTTGTTTTCAAACAAATGTTTTGCGCAATTCGCAACTTATTTTTGTATATTTACATTCTGTTTTAAAATTGTTTTCATTGTTGTAATATAGAGGGGTTGTAAGAGTACTAAATGTCTGTCTCTCTAGCTGTGTGTGTATGTATGTATGTATATAAATTAATCAGACATTGTTCCCACACTCTTGTACAATATGTTATATACATACATACATATATTTACAACATACAACATTTATTGGTTGCCTTATTCTTTCACCGTATGTTTGTTATTTGTACATACATATAGGTATGTACATGTATGTATGTATGTTTGATATGAATTGAATCTTTGCTTCTAATAAGTAAGCTCAATACTACACATTATACATATGTAGTGTTTGTAAATAAAAACTAAAAAAAAAGATTCAAATTTAATATTTTTCTTTTTTGTTTATTATATTTGCTGAAAATAAAGATTTACTATGTATTTATTTGACTTAAATGTTTTATTAGCTTGTTTATGTTTTAATATTGTCAAAGAGTGTAGTAGTTTTGATTCCATTTTGGCCTATTGGAATTGGAGCTAATTAATGCGCACGCGCATAAATGCAATAAAAACATTTCGTTCTATACACATGTATCCAAATTAATGTAACTAGACAAACAGACCGACAGACCGACGTGTGTACAAGAGTACATACATAAATATAAATTGTTTCGCAAAAACAAAAATCAACTTTTCAATCATAAACACCGACTTTACGCTTGTACTATAATATTAACACGTGATTTCGAATTCAAACAGCAATGAAGTAATAAATGCCTTTTACATTCACTATATTCTCATTGAAAATTGAATGTTTTCATTGCTATTGTAGAAATTAGTAAGGGTGGAATTCGTATTACAATTTTTAACCCCCTACATAGGTTTGGTTTGGATAAATTAAATGAAATGAAGTTTCACAAACTTCTAACATTGGTTTGGTTTTATTACTTCATCAATTTAGAGATCTACAAAAAAAGAAGTAAATATATTGGTATGAAGTCTTTCTCAAAGTTTTCTGAACTGAAGTGAATTAAGTTTATCAATCAATGATCAAGATTTTTTCTTTACTTTAAACCATTTGTAAATCGAAACTTCTGTCATGTTGAAAATGGCCTAAATCTAAAACTGATCGCCTCAAAAACAGTCCTAAAATACTTGGATTTGTAAATACTTTGGATTTGTAACACACAATGAAAGGCCGTATATCATAAAACTAAAACTTAAATCGTTAAAGTGCGAAAAGATGTGGGTGGTGTTTTACATTTTACTTTTACAGCCGCTTAGGCAGACTTGTAAGGTACTTTCACAGTTTATATCGCAAAGCACATGTACAATTATATTGTTATACTTGTGTTCTGTTTTCATTCTCTCATCTATACAACACTTTACCAACCAAACAATCCCAAAGGGAGAATTTTTACTTCATATATAGAGGATGAAAATGAACCAGAAAGTAAGAAGAAAGACAAAAAAAAACAAAATTTAAGTAAAATCTCCGCATTAAGTGCTTACAACTCAAATTTTCGCTCGTACTTTGTCAGTTGATGAGTGCTTATTGTATGGTGCTAATGTTTCTATCGTCAAATGTCGCTTGCTTGGGTAGTAGACACTATTTTGCATTCTGATTCAACTTTGAAACACACTTCAGTCTAATAATATCTCCAACTAAGTACGATTGTAGACGAATAACAAGCGGAGTATAACACTTAACGGCGATGTGACAACGACTTTAAATGCATACATAAATATAAAAGTGTCTGTGCGTGAGATCAACAAAATATTAAAACTACAACTGAAACTGAAACTAATAAAATTAAAAAAAGGAAAATCAACAAAACCCACTTAATTTTCTTTGATTTGATTGCAATGAAAATTTAAATAAAAACCTATTAAACAAATCAACCTACAACCGCCATAGAAAAATACCATAAAATATGGGCACTTGAATAAAATTAAATGTTTTTATTTATAACTATTTCCAAAAGTCAATCGTCTGCGGGAAGTCGAAATAGAAAATAAAAAAATCGAGAAAGAAAAAAATAAAAAAATATCGAAAAAGTTAGTAGCAGCGACTGCAACTAAGTGAGTGAACGTAATTGAAAATGAAAGCTCATAATTTATACAAAAAATTCAAATGATATATACCTCAGTTACATCTATATCTATATATATAGTATATATATATATACATATATATCGATGTCCATCCACAGATACAGATACTATTTATTACTTTTAAAATAAACACCACTAGCGCCAACAATAAGAAAATTTAAAACAACTCTATTCCTTATGACATTTGGAAAAATAATAATAATAAAAAAAAACATAAAAACAAAAGAAATAAAATTTGAATTTCTTTAGGTTATAAAAAAAGGAAACTTACAAAGGGAGAGGAGGGATACATCATATGTACCCGTCCATACTTTTTCATATACGTAATGAAACGAATATTTTTTAATTTTTTAATTTAACAAAAAAAAAACGGTATTTGTAATGCATATGTAAATTCATATACAATATACAAGGAAAAAAATATATCTTCTACATATATGTACATATATTGAAGTATTCCCTATTGCAATACTCATCCATCATCAGATACTATTCTCTACAGTACGTATATTATTGTACAGATATATGTACATTGTATATATCTATCTATATGTAGGGAAATATGAAAAATCGATGCCAGACTCTGTAACTTCAATGCGGCCAGTCGTCGTCAATGTAGTGATGTGTGTTTAGAATTCAATGCTTTTGGAAAAATGAAATAAAATCCGAAAAACAACAGCAAATTATATCTTGGCTTTTAATAAAAACAAATAAGTACATAATTTTAAAATAGATAATACCTTTTTAGAAATATGACGTAAATTTTTAACCGCAATTAAAACAGCTACAATAACAGTTACAACAACAACAACAACGATAACATCAATATTTTTCAAATTGAAAACCAATAAAAAATGAAAACGTAGTATCAATTCAACAAAATCATTTTTAATTTACAACAATAAAAACGACAACAACAACAACAAATTCGAGAATATATACATACATATACATATATTGTATATATACAAATATAAATGGGTACATATACACATTTAGTATGTATTACTTTTCAATTAAGAAAAATCACGACGAAAGCCAGGAAAAACAAAAAATAAAAAAAAATTAAAACTAAAGAACAGTTATTCAATCATCTGATGACAAGGTCCTTCAATTCGAATGGCAAATGCTTCCGGTATACCGGATAATGCTGCATTCACATACAAGAAACCGTTTAACGATTCAGTTCAGTCAGACCAACAAACCAGTAACTCATCGTCAGTATTAGAGGAGGATAAAGCAGATACACCGCATACAGCAAAATCATATCACTGCCATTTGGAAGAGGGGCTAAGGAATCTTTATATTTTCGATTCAGTTGGAAATCTTAAACTAAAATCACAATTACAAATGTAAGTTCATTACGTTTCTATACAATCTTATTAAGTTTTATACATTCTATGCATTCGATGTGTTAATTTTCATTGTAAACAATGTAATGCAGGGAAATCGAAGAGGAGGAAATGCTAGACGCTGTTACGTTTCCTGTAGATGATATACCTGAACCCATTAAAGTATTAGACGATATAATATCCGAATTTGAGGATCTATCCTTGAGGCCACAACTGCAAAACAATGGTGAAAACCAATCGGAAGATGATGGTTACATGAGCCTAAGCCGTAAAAAGTAAGTAGCTATGCAGATAGCTGTACCTTCACTGCTTACCTGTCGTACCCCTATTTTAACAAGAAACACTCTTCATATTCATAAGCTCATTGTTCATCTATTTTTGAAAGGTTTCTTTTTTCATTTTTATTGGTTTTCATTATACAAAACATTTACCCTGATCCCCCCCACCCCCTTTCCTTTAGAATAACTACATACGAACATACATATGTACTTCAAAAATAAAAATGTTTAAATTTACTTTCAGCATGAAAGAGAAGCGCGATTCAGAAGAAATGTCACAAACAAGTTCAAGTTTTGCACCAACTGTGACTCCAAACGAAAGCTTTGATGCTGTTGATTTGGCTCGTTTCGAGACCAACGGTAACTGTAGCAAACAATGTATGCAACCTAAAATAGCAACGACATCGATATCTAATGCTGTAACAACACCCACAAACAATGCTAATACAACGACAGATCCCAATAATATAGTTCAAACAACATTAGTGAGTAGTAGTAGTAAAAGTTCAAAATTAATGAATTTATGAATAAAAAATTTAAAATAAAAATTATTTAATTTCGCACAGCCTAAGGCTCGCCCAACTACTACAACGGCTATTAGCAACAATTCAAATTATTCTAGTCTTCCATGTTGTGGTCAACGAAACGTTGCAAACTCAGTTGGTGATTTAAAAATACGTGTTGGCAGCTGTAATGGTGAAAGAAATGCTCTGGGTATTGATATCAGTGCTGTTCATAAAGCGGTTTTAAAAGGTCGTGTCGCCAAACTACCAGGTAAGTTTAAATGAGTGACTGGACTTTATTATATAATTAATCAGAGATACATACTATCCTAGAACCCATACTTAATGAGCATCCTGTGACCATATATCCGGGGCCAAAGGATGGCCTTGGAGGAGTTCGTAATAGTCGACCCAAACGCTTGCAAGCTTCCGTTGACAAACATAAGGAGGTTTGTCATATTTTAAATCCAGGCACAACATCGGTATCATCTTCTTCCTCTTCGAGTTCCCCAGCAAGTACTGGCACTTCTTCCGAATCCAATCAGAATCATAAGACACATTCCTCATCTTCGAATAATACGTTGGATAAAATTTTCAAAAATACCACAGATGACGATGACGATGAAGAAGACGACGATATTTCAGATGATTCAGCAGAAGATCCTTCGGGTATAACCGTCTCATCCGAGTCAACACTATTAACACCGCGTGGCATTGCTTGGGAAATTCATTTTAAAGATTTCAAAAAGAAAACGAAACAACATCAACTTGAAGCTAAAAAGGTTTGTAAACTACACCCACCCAATGAAACAATTTCTTAACCACTGTTCTCCACTAATCATTAAAGAAATCAACTGTTAATTCGAAACAGAACCATGGAAAAGCAACAAGAGAAAATTCACGTCATTTCAAGAACATTATCAATAATGAGGAAGAATTTCGTTGCTTTGAAGAAAGTCCTGAGATTCTTAATTCGTGTGTTTTTCGCCAGTCTAGTATGTTAGGAAAAGGAACTTTTATCATACGACGTGGTTCAACCAAACGACCGCCACGAGCCATGGATATCTTCTCCAATTACGAAACGTCCAAAGATGGTTTGAGTGAAAGTGAACCCGATGCCGATTCGGAATCTGAACGTGCCAAATATATATCCTCCAATGATGTTAAGCAGATGGATCCTCCGCCATGTGATATAAAAGATACAAATTCTCGTCACAGTTTGGATATCGGCAAACCATTAACTTCGCCCAGAGACCGGTTGTCGTTGAATTTAGATCCACATTATCATCAAAGTTCTTTGAAAAAAGATCATTCGCCAATACTGCATCTTAGTAAATCGAATATTGAATGTAAGTGATGTTTTTTTTTTAACAAAATGAAAATGTTCTGAATGATAGAAACATGTCTACACACATTCTCTTAGCGTCCAAAAAAGGAAGTATAAAATCTTTAGAAGGTCGCACTAGTTCTGAATCTATAAATATTGTAAGAACGCCTTGCAATGAGGATGCAAGCGGAAGCGGTTCTGATCCAACAAATATGTTTGCTTACAAGCAGCCCTCCAATGGTGCCATTAAAGGAGCAGACTTTAACGGTAATCTAGTATCTCATTCATATGAAAAGTGAATATATACGATATTAAACTTTTAATTTTAGAACTGCGTTCGACTTCGACAACACCTCACACTGATTTGGCTCCTACTCTAGAGGAAGATGAAGAACAATTGAGTGATTTGAGTTATAGTTGTGCGCCGTTGAAACAAATTGAAAATAATATAAGTGCCCTCTTGCGAGGAGACCTTGCAGTTGTACGAATGGCTGATTTAGCGGCTCAACCAACAACAAAACGTCCGTTAGAGTTTCGTCCTGGTGTGCACAAATCGGAAAGTGCCAAGGAAATGAAATTATCACAAAATGTTTTTGGACCACTGCCTCCATCGCCGCCCTCTTCTAATCCAGATACTTTTGTAAGTCAGAATATTATACCTCTTATTAGAAAGAAAACAAAACAGCAAGTATTTCGTTTCCTTGAAGGATTACAACGATTTGCCTTTACCTCCATCACCATCGGACGATACATCAGTGGGAGAGGACGACATTAAACCTCCTGTTAAGCCATTTGTTAAAACATCTGCTGAAATTCATACGCCGTCATCGGTGCCACGAGAAGATATTCATCCCCAACGCTCGAAGGAACGTGAAAAAACTAGACCAGTACATCGTCATATGTCAGATGAACTACCGTTACCTCCACCACCACCACCCCCCACAACATTTGAAAATATACCACCAGCAGTACCCCCTCATCGTCACGGTCATTCCGCAAATACAATGAAATCTTGGTCAATTGATTCGAATTATAAAAGGAAATCGCCTCGTATGATGGGAGGCTATGGCAGTGGCGTGACTACACCAACTAGTTCGCATGGTCCCTCTTATGAAGGCAGTGGTGGCGGCGGTTATGGCACCAGAAGATATGTGTCCTATGGCACAAAACGTAGTTTAAAACAATCACCGCGAGAAGAGCATCGTTTGCAGACATCTTGTAGTCTACCTGAAACTCCAATATTTGCCAGAGGGTAAGAGTTTATTCTCTTTTATGTGTATATGAGGAATTAAATAAATAGAATTTTAACTATCATTCTTTCATTAGCTGTGACATTCCCCGTACTCCATATAGACGACAAACCGAAAATACACCCAGCGGCTCGCGTACTGCACCCAGGTCCAGTACTTCAAATAACATTCAGCTGGGCAATTCCATTGTTGGCATCTCAGGAGGAAACACTTTTGGTGGCGCCATGTGTCGTCAACGTTCCATTAATCATGCTTTAGCTTCGAATGAAATGCTTAGGCTAGCTGGAGCCCCACAACGGGGTTGGTATCCCAAACAACGTTCGATGAGACCAGCTTCAACAGAGAACATCGATCGTATATCCACCATGCGTATATGGGATGGAACTCCCGGTATGACAGGTACCGGCCAAACTAGAAAACCTCTTACTTTACCACCCAATCTAACACCTTCGTTTTTAAATAAATCACCGAGGGAAGCTTTACGCAGAGTTACAAGTTTATTAATTACCAAAAAGAGTAAGAAAATCCATAAAACAGAATCTTTTTTAATGCTCCAATTAAAATTATTCGCTTATGTACTTATCCAATTTCAGAACCACACAAGGACAAAAGAAGCAAATCTGCATATACAGCCGATCATGCCTTAGAAGCTCATTATTACCAGGACATCGAAAGAAGTATATTGAAAATGTAATTTTAATCTTTATTTGATTCAAAAAACAAACAATTTCTTGCAGCTACAACTACAACAAGTACTGCCAACACAAAAGAATCTAAACGTGGTCAAAGTAATACCGCTGATAAGCCGAAGAAAAAGGGAATTTTCAAAACATTATGGAAACGTACGAAACATTTTTCATTGGATCAGTAAATACAAAACAACAAAAAAAAAAGAAAACGAAATCTTACAATTACAATTTTATATGAAATTTTTAACCAAATGCCCTCCAACAAAGTCTAAGCGCACCTACTCTACTCCTATCCCTAAACTATAAATTAATGCAATTTTTTTTTGTTTTTGTTTTTTATTATTATTATTATTTTGTTTATATGGTCAATGAAAATGACATACATATTTATATATATATATATAGTATATATAGTTATAAATCCTAACGAAAAACAATTATAATATAACTTTACAAGTATTACACTTATTATCTACTTAAATACATAATATGCACAAAGGCGGGAAATCTTAAAGACTGAAATTATATGCAATTTGTCAACCAAATCTTTTTTACTACACATACACACATACATATACACACACTGACAAACACACCTACCACACCAGAAATACACAGATACGACAATTTTGAAAACATTTTTTATTTTTTTTTTTTCATAACCACGTGTATTTAATAAATCATTTCGAAATTCATCAAAATTTTTATTCCTGGCTTTGTTGTTAAGCTACAAAACGTTACAAACGATTTTAAATAATATATAGATTTAATAATAAAAAAACAAAAACAAAACGTAAAACTACTGTTGTCCGAAATTAGTTTAATATTGAATTATCCATAAGGATCTATTTTTTTTATTTGTTTGTTTGTTTTTGAATTCTTTTTTCGAATTGCTTTTTTTTTAAACAACAATGAAAGGATTTTATAACATTCCAAAAAGTGCTATAAAAAAACTTTATAGAAAGAAAACAGTTATTGTAGGATACGGCAATTGCAGTTACATATGTTTCTGAAATGATAAGAAGTTAATTAAAGTTAACAATTAATAGGTTTTGGTTTGAAAGTTATTATTAAATATTAGGGAGAAATTATTTTAATACAGATTAAAATATTATATAAAATAAATAAAACGACATACTTTAAAAAGTTACAGGAACTTTTAAAACTAAAAAACAAAAAAAAATTAAATTAAATTAAATTATATTAGAATGATTATTAAGAAGAAAGGTACATACGTACATACCATACATACTTTAATACTATTATACTGAATTGTCACTAAGCAAGTATTATGTATTAATGGTGGATGCAATGATGCATTTGATGATATTTAGCAACTCTACAGGAGAAACATGTATTATACAGGTTATTACTTACATGCATATGTATATCTAAGAATAGAGTTTGAAAACTAATTGAATAAATTATTTTGTTGGCATAATACTAAGATTGAAAAGTTTTTGTCCAAAAAACTTGATGGCTGCTGATAACGTGTTCATTTATAAAGAATTTCAGGTATTGAGCAAATTGTTTAATTCTCTTTGAATTTAACCAATAACAAATTATTATTGGTAAAGACTAAACAATATAATTAAATATATACATACATATATATACACATGCATACATACATACAAAAATCTGAACAGAGTTGTTTATGAACATGCAAAACATAATTGATAAAAACAAAAACAAAAAATAGAATAAAAATCGCTTTAAAGGTAACATAAACTAGTCGTTGATTTAAAATAATTAATTGCAGTTTATTAATAAAAAAATCGTTTTAAATAAAATAAAACAAAACAAAAAAAGAAAACAATGATTAACAATTAAAAATGTAGATTTTTCACCCAAAATGAATAAAAGAAAGAATGAATGAAAAAAAAAATTAACTTAAAAAAGCATACCTCAGTAAGAGACGATGATAATAAAAATGCATTTATATTAATAATACATACATACATAATAATAAACAATATAATGTAATTACATAATTGAAAAGTGTTAAAAAAGTAAATATGTACTACGAAATCTTTAAGCAGTAAAATGACTTTTTTATAAATAAAATAAAGCAATGATATGTTTTTGTCTAGTGTCTCTTGACTGATTCTGAAAATGACAAAGAAATTGTAAACAGCCAATGTTAAAGATTTCAGAATAAATTCTAAAACAAAACACCACAGTATTATTATTATAATTTCGAATTTTCGTAAGTAAATTTCATTGCTTTCTAAAATTACGAATAAAGAAAACATCTGAAATACTTTGATCATTGCATACCCGTTTCAAAGTGTTGAGTACTGTAAGAATTTTATAAATTATATATAATTTAAGTTTATTTTGTTTTAAATTTAAAAAGCACTTGCATAAAATCACATTTAAAAAGAAAATCATTAAAAGCAATTTTCTCAATTAATGCATTACAAAAAAAAAAATATACAATAAAAACACTATTAAGAAAGAAAGAAAACGAAAAACCATTTATCATCATATATTGTATTATTAAAGCATAAAGAAAATGATAAATACAAAGAACAAAATCACTTTTAAATAAATCTTAGAACACTTTATATTTGATAAAAAGAAAATATGTATGAAAAATAAGGAATTTATTTAACAAATAAACCAAACAAACAAACAAACAGTATTCTTCTATTTAAACGTAATGCTCACTTTTTCTATAAATCCCTCAAAAAGAATCAAAGAAACAAAAACTAGTTGTTTTAATAAATTACACAAATCCCTATATGATAACTAACTATATTGAAATTATAAATATAAAAAGAAAAAAGAAAATAAAAACTAGTGCCACCTTAGAAAAGAATTCCAAGTCAAGAATAAAGTTAAGTTTAACTTTTTTATTATTAAAAATTAATTATACAAAAAATGTTCATATATTGTATTTATTTATAGTATTATATTATATTTTATTTATTTTATTTTATTTTATTTTTTTACGAAAACAAACGATAATCACCACTTAATAAACATATTTAATATGTATGTATGTAGTTTTTATTATTTTAGTTTTAATATTTATTTTTGAAAATGGCGAAATTAAAACATGAAAAATAAAAAAGACACACACACACACACACACACACAAAGAATTATATAGAAAGCAAAATTTATAACATCTTATTTAAGATATGAAAGATATTTTGGAGAGAAAAACAAAAAATATATTCCTTTACACTGAAACCATTTTAATAAACGTTTTATAACAACCATAATGGATTTATTAATTATAGCATGATAAACTAAAAATAAATTTAAAAAAAGAACACACTTAAAATTATTAATTCTCTAAAGAAAAATGAAAAAAGAAAAAAAAACCAAAACAATGAAATAAAAACAAATATAAAATGAAATTAGAAATAAAAATTGAAGAAATATTAAGTCAAAATAAACACAATTCTTATAGATTTCTCGTTTGTTTTATTTATTACAATTTTGGGCTAGAAAAAAAAAAATACTAAATAATTAAAATAATCTTTATTTTTGTTTTATAATATAGTTACCACTTTAAATTTCGTATATAAATTAAAAAAGAAAAAATTATGTGTTATTTTATTGAAAACATATTTTTTTGTTTTTTATAGTTCTGTTAAAAGCCAGAAAAAAAGAGCGTTCAACAAAAAACATATTGTTTTACGATGTAAGAAATATATACGAGAATGAGCTTAACATAATGAAACAACTTTAGAAGGAACTAATCTAAAAGAGAGTAGTGGGCGGGAGAGCGAGAGAGAGAGAGAGAGATTGAGAAGTGTATTGAACAAAGGTGAGTTTTGTTTTTTGTTTTTTCTTTGAGTTACGTTTTATTTTGTTTTTACATGATAGTTTTATAGGTAGTATTCTTTGTTTGAATTGGCTTGGCTTGCATTTTCATTATTCATTCATCCATTCTTGTCTTTCTATTTTTTGTTCCTTTTATATTTAGTTAGTGGCATGGTTTTCTTTGTTTTTTGTTTTATTTTAAAATATCATACAGGAAAATTTCATCTCTTACAAATGATGGTGTGTGTGGTGTATTGTGTTTATGTATAGTTGTGGTTATCTATGTAGTATGTATATGAACACACGATGCCAAATTATGCTACATAGCTGTACTCATCACCGGAATTGGGAGTACGTTCTATATACTGCTTATCAATCAAGGATTCAATACATTTTTTAATTATTGTAATGCTAGGCGTAAAACTAACATTTGACTGCGATAGTATCTGTAAAATTACAAAAAGAAATAAATGCATTAGAATTTAATTATAACCAAAAATATTCTTGTTTTTGTTTTTTTATGTTAGTTCTGTTACCTCCTGTATTAGAGCATTATGTTTAAGAACCTTGCGAGATTTCATTATACGCACTATGGCCGCCTGTAAGTATAGTTTACGATCTTCATCGACTGCATTTATCGTATGCTCAACCTGGAATGATGAGAAAAATAGAAAACCATACAACTTACATCTTGTTTTAGTTTCTAGTTAAATTCGAAGCATACCTCTTGTGGTGTTTCCTTTTGTAAAGCTGATGTAATTTTAAATTTGGTACGTTTGTTTGTATAATCTAAATTCAATTCGATTTTTGTATTATCATCTAGATTTTCACTACTAGCAATGAGAATTTTTGATTCCAATAATGATTGCATATGTTTTTGGAAGGTTTCGGTATTTAGTTGTAATGTGGTTTGTATTTCCTTGCAGGTCATCGAGTCACAAGATTCGAATAACAATAACATGGCCATTTGATAGGTTTGCATAGTTACAATATAGGTTTTCTTCAAATAACCTAATTTTAATTCACCATGGCACATATGGTGCAGCCAGGTCAGTTTACGTCCACTAAATGAATTGTGATAAAAGGTTTCAAACTGTAAAAAGGGGAAAAATTTAGAATAGAAAAATCACTATTCGCCTTTACAACGTACAATGTCTACATACCATTCTAATAGCTTTTTCAAATTCTTGAGGTACCGCAAAGGGAATAACAACCTGTGTAGGACCTAAAGGCCAAGCTCCTGCTTGTAAAACCTTAATTGATAAATTTATACCTATAAAATATATAAAAATTGTTATTAGAGTTTAATTTTTTTTATTATAAAATAAATCAGCCAATGTGCTTGCGTTTACCTAAATCTATATTCTCCTGTTTTAGATAATTATTAAATTTATTATTTAAATCAGCCGATAACGAAATATCCGTAAACATACGATGCAGTTTATTGGTAAACTCATAACCACAAGCTTGCTAAGGAAATAAATTTCAACAAAAATGGTTTGCTTTTGAAAAAGAAAAAAAAATATTTTTTTAAATTTCGATTATTTACCTTTAAACGATTTATCATTGCCTCTTCAGCATCCATACTCTGAGACTGTTCATGTATCAGACGTTTGGCTAACAGACGGCTATAGAATTTTTGATAAACGTCTTTATCCTCAATGTACTTAAATATCGTTATATTGTTGGTGAGCTTCTGATCAATTTCAGCCTCAGACGTTTTTGACTTTTTGAGCAGTGTATCACAATACTTCGCCACATATTCGGCACTACGGCAGGGTTGCTTGTCACTTGGTCTACGATTTATAACACTAGCACACGCCTTATCCAATGCACTCAAGAACAGTGGATCGTTCTCAAACACTTCAGCTATTAATTGCGTATATTTCTGATGAACTTTCAGCATATCCTCCACAAATTGTATATGAATATTTTCTCCCTTCAGTGTTGAAATGGTTTCTAGGCCTTCGTTTTTGATGTGATCGAGAAACGTCTGAATGAGCATGCCCTTTAAATGGTCCGGTATCGGTTTCAATATAATGTACATGTTACGCAAATCTTTGCGGTTCTCTTGTGATACCATTTGCTTGCACTCAGAATATAGGAAATCTAAACGTTCATTGATGAATTTCTCCTCACATTGCTTTAAAAGTTTTGGTAATGAGCTAGAAAGTATTGTCAAAACAAGTAATATTTTCATAATAAATTCACAATTCATAGCGTTAGAAGATGTTTAGTTACCTTGAATGTAAAAATTTCTGAGCCCTTTTATTTTCATCGTCCAATATTTTAATAACTTCTTCTATGTATTGGCTAACTGTACACCTCTCCAGCAAAGCAGACGCTTCAGTAGCATAGTATTCCCCGCTGGCCAACAGAAGAGGACACTCGAACAACCATTGATATATTTTTAAGGAGCCAGTTTTGTTATACGCCTCCACCTCAACAAAACTATGCATAACGCCACTTATTATCTTTACACGTTCCTCATCTAGACCTGGATTGCCAATGCGATCAAGTTTTATACCGTCCAGAATATGTTTAATCAGATCATAGCTCAGGGTTTCAATCATTTTTGTACGCCATATATCCAAACCTAATTCGCCAATCTCCATTTGTTCATATGTCTCTGTGCTTAAGTTGCCATAGACAACATCAGCGTCGGAGATTTTTTGTTTTTTGATATGCTGGAGATTCAAATACGAATAGAGACTATGCAAGTCTTTAATGCCACGACTATATTCTGACCAAGCGTCATAGTAACGTTTCAACAGGTCCGGTTGTTCACCATCTTTATTTCCGGGCGGATCTACACGTGTATGCAGCATATTCTCCACATGCTGTTTAAGAAATTCTTTTGTTTCTTCATATAACAGATCGGCAAATGGTTCAGGGTGGGCGACACACAGATTATAGACATTCCTACAAATAAAACAACAACAACAACACCAACATTAATGTTAAATAATAAATTGGAGAGTTTACAATTATAAAATAAACAACAGCACTGATACTAACGTAAAACTGGTATTCCAAACATTACGCTCCACCTTATCCAATTTAATAACCGCCTCTGCTGTACTCTTCAGATCAGTCCAAATTTCATTAAAATTTACTTTCTTGGGTTTTAAGGACATCTTAACCTACAATTTACAAATTGAGCAATTGTTTAGCAAATATTCTCTTCCACTGCAATCAACTTTATTTCCCCAATAACCCTGAGACACTCAACTCTCTAAAGAGTTATTGGACAAGTTACAGCAGTGCGAAGGCTATAATGAAACCATCGAAAAAATACTTTAATTTGTGGCTCCCATTTATTGTGGCACTGCTTACTGTCTCTGCAGTTCCAATGTGCTCAATTACCTTTGTTTATATAAATTATTTAAATTTTTATTTTTAATATACACTTAATGAAAAACTTTTGGATTATTTTCTTTATTTTTTGCAATTTTTCGTCGAAAAATTTTCATTAACAAATTGTCATTGTGCTGTCAAAAACACAAAAAAAAATACCCCAACAAAAGTAGACCAATCGAAATGTCATTTAATGAAAGACAGGGTGATCACAATACTATATAAATAGAATAGAAGGAATAATGACAAATTATCCTGACATTTAAAATGTTTTAAATTTGAAATAGCACAGGGACAGTGGATAGAAGTAAGATTTAGCCTATGTTCACATGCATCAAGTCTACGTCGTCAACTTAGGTACAATTCCTTTTAGAATTTGTATTTACACTCACAAACAAAATATTTTTCTGTGAATTTTCAACTTTGTGTAGAAAAGCATGAGAGTCCAGTTTCACACACACCAAGCCTTAAGTTTTTAGTCGAGAGGGAAAGGGAATGTAAATTGGTACAGGTGTGATCGTAATTTCAAATTTATACTTTTTAAATTAACAAAGTTAAATATTTTGTTTGTGAAATCTTAAAACCCCAACTAAACTATTGATGCAAAATATCTTAGAAAGATATCTTAGTTTTAATTCCAAACCATAACTTAACAACAAAGCTCATGATCTTATGGCATTAGAAAAGTGGTATTTATACAACAATATTGTCAAATCTAAATGAGTAGTAGCACATAATTGATACTGTTTAAACTACAAAATACAGATAGTAAGCTTCCCAGGAATTCTAATCGGATATGTGCTGATGATGTTACAGATGAATTTATACTCAACCATTACTGGCCAAAGGTGAAGCCATCAAGTAATAACAATAAACTAGCTGTGTTAACATCCCAAGCCCTGTACAGTAACCTTTTTGTATTAATTGGCAACGCTAGATAGTTAGAAAAAATTGCTTCCGCCATATGTTTTGAACCGCTGAAAAGGGTGTGACGCGAAGATGAGTAAAAAAGAAAATGTTAGGTTTCTTTTTTTTTTGTTGTTGTCTTTAATTAAATTGTTCTATATTAGATTTTATTTTTTGTTTTTGTTTTTATATGTTTTACATTTTTAATACATCCACTACTTGTTATTAAAATTATAATTAATTGTTTTAAATACTAATTTGAGTAAAATTAAATAAAAAAATAATAAAAATTTTTAATAAAATTCTTCTAAATAATTTTATACTAATATTAAAACACACACATATTTTCATAGATAGTAAGTATTTGTACAAAACTTATCAATAAGTTTTTATAATTAAAAAATATCGTATTCTATGTATATATGTACATATAATATGTACGAATGAGTATATATTCTAAAAATAAAAAATAAATAAATAAATAAATAATTACAATGTTTATGGATAATAGATAGTTTGTTAAAAAATTTGATATTCTTTAAATGAGGTGGGTGTCGATTTGAAAAAATAAATTGTACCACTGAAAACGTAAGTATATTACGAAATTGAACACAGTTTCAACCAAAAAAATGTTGGATGATTGTCTTGCTTGGCCAACTTTAAGCAACTTCTTTAACATAGAAATAAATAAAAAAATCAAAAAAAATTAAATTTATAGTTAAAATCATAAATAACTTATAACTTAATGATAACACAAAATAATAGACAACATAACACGTATGTATGTATGTATGTAGTATGTATGTTTAAATAATAAATCCCTATTTAGTGTATAACACAGTAGTAATAACCAGCCTCGTTAAAACGATCTCAAATGACAGACACGATCTAATTCTGCTAATTCTAAGATATCTGTATAATATTGTATGTATGTATGTATGTAAGAAGTATGTATTTAAAATAATTTCAAATATGCTACTGTGAAGTTTTTTTTCATCAAGATTATAATATATTATTGCTGACATCACTACTACACTTTAAATTTAATTTTTTCTAAGTTATGTTATTACGCCTGAAAATCTAAACGAATTATTCGAGATCTATCTCATCTATTCAATAATTTAGAGCAAGATTTTTAGCTTTAAATTTACATGCACGCTATGTAATATGTATTGTTCAAAAAAAAATATGGAAATTTGTAAAGATTTTTGAGTTAAATTAAGTGGAAATCACAAACTAAAAATCTTGCTCTTAGAAAGTACAGTGAGTGTAAAGGCAGCACAAAATAATTTTTTTTTTATGTACTGTGGTGTATACATCATTGGTGTTTTAATTTTGTAATTTTAATTTTTGTATTTTTTTTTTAATGTTTTTATTTTGAATACTAATGAGTATGTTTATAGTACTATATATAGATAGATATTTATATATACATGTGTGTATGTGTAAATAGTTAATTCGTTGAGAAAGTAACTGTTGTTGTTAAGACTTAATTTCTATAGAATTTCGTAATTGTTTTTTTTAGTTTTAATGCTTTTTCAAACATCTATTATTCTTATTAATAATGCGTATGTATGCATGTTGGATGTACAGTATCGGTCATAACTAAAGCACGCTTAATAAGATTTTATGCATTGAAATTGATTTTTGCAAATTTGTTGTGCTTTAGTTATGACCGATACTGTATGTATGTATGCGTATGCCAAGTTTAATAAGCTTTTGTTTTACCATTCTGCAATATATGTACGTATGTATGTAGGAGTAATTTGAATAATTTTCAGATTTTTTTTCGCTGTCTACTAAAAAGTTTTAGTTTTTTGTTTTGTTTTTTATTTGTTTGTATGTTTTTATGTATATTTTCTTTAGTTTTATTTGTATCATGGATTGATCATGGAATTAGGTGGGATTTAGTGTTTTCGTTTCAAATAAAACCAAAAAAAAAAGAAAATAAAAGTAAAGAGAACTCTTATAGAAGGACCGAAAGAGGATTTAGAAATGTTTGCTACTTTTCCTGTATAATTTACATGTTCTCTCATTTATTTAAAGTCAAAAAAAAATTGGAATAATTTCTGTAATTATTCAAAACAATATATACTTTGATACTTTAGGTACTTAGTTAATAGATTTTGTTCTCATTTTTATGTTTTTCTGTTTTTGTTTGGTTTTTTTTGGTTTGTTCTTTAAACAACAAGTGATTTTATTTAACAAAGGCTTAGATTTTGTTTAAACAAATAGAAAACTAAAACTATATAACAATGAAACATTTTTTGTTTTGTTTTTTCTTTTAAGAATTTATGCCTTGGATCTTATGTTACGAAAAAAAGAAAAAAAGAATCTGTATACAAAATAATATACAATACTGTTAAGGGTTTCGATACTACCATAACTATGTATGGTGAGATAATAGTATAGAATTGTACGAATGTAAGAGAAATGAGGAGAAACAATTTATAAGAGCATATGAATTTCTACTATCTAATTCAAAAAATGTGTCTAATAATTGTGTTACGTTTTAAATGTTAACGTCCTGTCCGTCCCCTCTTGAGGGTGGCTTTTGCTTTTTCTGTTTAATTGTAATTGTAATAATGAGCTAAAATTTAAAATTTGTCACAGATTTTACATTGTTTCTTCGGTAGTTATTAAAGCATCCTCTTCCGTAGTCATTTCACCATTTGCACAGTCCTTAAGTGGACTACTATTTGATTTTGGGTTGACATTTGTTTTAAGATTCAATAGAGGAGTCTTTATATCAGCCTCTGTATCCTCCATTTTTAAATGGACCTCGGTTTCCAATGTTGTATTCAAAATATTACCAACCATTCCCTGTTGTACGGGAATGTCATCTGTGTTTGTATATGCAGCATTAAGTTTTTTAAGATTATCACGTTCGTTATTAGCATTATTTTCTAAATGAAGTTGAAATACTTGCTTTTCTAACTTACCCTGAAATTTTCAAAATTACCCATCAGCTTGTTGTTGTTGTTGTTATAAAAATTGTTCAGAAATATTATTAACTTACTCGTAAATAATAGGTCATTAATTGTCCTTTGCCTTTAACACTGACTAGACCTCTTTGCAAAAAGGAGTAGCCGAATTCTTGCAGAATATTGCATGTCTCCTCGGTAACCTTTAATGAATTGCAATTGAATAAATAATTTCAGTTTGGATTTGTATTTGATAGATAGTAACCTGTATAGATCCTGCTTTGCCGGTACTTTCCATACGAGAGGCTACATTTACTGTATTGCCCCATATATCATAATGAGGTTTTCTTGCTCCTATAACTCCTGCTGTTATGGGTCCATGGTTGACACCCATTTTTAAAACAAAATGATTAAACGACTGTTCGTTAATATCCTGCAATGTCTTTTTCAACTCTAAAGCAAACTCAACTAGTAATGCCAAATGTGCCCATCTTTTAGTTATCGGATCGCCAGGTCTTATATCACGATTTAAATTTATACCACTTGCTGCCATATATGTTGAGCCTATTGTCTTAATTTTTATAATATCCTGGAACTGTGGCAACTCCAACAGCTAAAAATATTACAATTCATTGTAATAATGAAATGAAATTAAATTGAATGGAATGGAAAGTTTAATTTTGAGTGAATGAAATACGAAAAGACTATGACGGCCTAACTTACCGCATCAAAATCTGATATGACTTCATTTAAGAATCGCAAACATTCTAAACCTTGATTATTTACAGTTTCTTCGGAATAAAAATCTGCAAGAGGAAATTCTTTATCATCTTTTTGTTTATCAATGAGGCTGGTTTTCTATTTTACCTGAAAAGTTTGGCATACTGGCAAATAGTACACCGACTTCAGCATAACTTTGTGAATACAAGTCATCATGGGAACGTGTAGTATTCTTCATGAAATGCTCTGCTACATGAACTGGCAATACATTATAAACTAGTGCTTCATTCCTTCTACGCATATCATCGGCCCGTTCTTTTTGTTCCGTTACCAATAACTTCCATTTGAATATAACACGGTCTTCACGATCCATCTAACGGCGAAACGGTGCAAACGGTGGGTGTTGGTGATAATTTTCTTATAAACGATTTATTGTGTACTTACATGTCTTGCCCAGAATGCCAAAGATATGGTAATAAATACCAAGGCTGCTGACATAATGTGACTTGTCGAAACAATGCTGAAATGTAACACAATAAATTTAAATTGTAAACTCCTTTAACTTTAAGAAGAATGCGTATATAACGTTTAAAATATTCTCAATGTTATTTTAAATATCCTGAGAGGTTTTCATCTTTCGGCACACAACTTCCTCTTGGACATTTAAAATTTAACTGCCAGATGATGTATAAATTTTTTATTATTTTCATATTTCCACAATATGTATGTATGTATGCATGCATGTACACTTCTTATTTATATAGTCTATATGTACATACATATGTGAATACAATGTGATATGGCAGAGTAGTTAATGGATAAAACTTAAAATATACGCGATATAAATACACTTACGGATTGAAGGCCAAATCATCTTCCAATATATATAAATCGTTAAGCACATAAATATTAAAATACCAATGTAAACCTATATATAACACGCACACACAGAAATGAGAGAGAGAGAGAGAGATAGAAGTAAAATTATAATTATTTAAACGGATATTTAAGTAGAAGAAACAATTATAGAAAGTTGTTGTTGTTGTTGTTTTTTTGTTACCTGTTATAAGTATCAATAGAAGTATTTTAATAAAGTGCGTCAGTTGAGCTATAACAGTTGTGGCTATTAGAATTAAGACACAAAAATTGCTCAAATAGGAGGGATACATGACATTATTCAAAGGATCGGGTGTAGCATCAATCATGGGTTCGGCTACCAAAAAATCTTCCTCACTTTGGGTCTTGTTGAATACACTCTCACTAACAATATGTTCCGATTTTATATACGCCACAAAAAAGTACTTGGAAAGCAATTTTAAATCAGAGTCTAAATAAGTACCCGAAAAGACGATCGGAATGAACGATTACTACTCACCTCATCGATAACATTGCTTAGGCCAATGGTAAGGACTATAATGACAGCGGTTAATTCTCGTACACAAGTGAAGTCATTGTAGCGTTTGCTAATGCTTACAAAGAAATTTGGTAAATATTTTGGAAAACTCTCAGCCACACTTATGAAAACCAGCATAAATATGGGTACTAAGGGAGCAGCTATATTAACAAAATGTAGCGGTGATCTAAATCATAAATTATTTAAATTAAAGTAAAATTAAAAAAAAAGAAATGAATTGTCAACAACAGACCGTGGTAGTATTAGAAATGAATAGAATATATCAACGGCTTGTACTATCAATGCCGATATCAATGGTAATGAGGAGTATGGCTCTCTGTAAGCTGAATAGTCATCTTCGAATTCCTTCAATTTGAATTTAAGTAGACAATCTGTGTCTTGATCAATATGTCTAAAGGAAAAAAAGAAATCTCAATTCATTGTGTTGTGACTTGTTTAATGGTGGCTTAGGCGAATAGCTTACGCATAGTAATCACGATCTCGTAAAACGTTACGTAGTTCTTCCTTAAATAGAGCAGCTTTATCACATACATCGTTGGCTTCAGCTTGTTTTTCTTTAGCTTTACGTTCGCTTGTTTCAGCCAAGAGTTCCTCATCTAAAGTGTCATCATTGTCATCGTTGTTACCATTTTGCGTTTCGTTGATTTTCTTAGCATTTGGTGAGGCAAACTATAAAGGTAGTAGAAGTAAATCAATGCATGTTTGTGTATTGCATGTATGTACATATGTATGTATGAGTACAAATACAATATAAAATTAAATAATAAATGATTGAATGCAAGGAAAATATATGACAGTTTGGTTTCTTTGTTTCCTACTTTTCTTCCTTTTCTGTAAAAAAAAAGTAGGAAATCATTGAAAGTTTTTTCCATTTATTTTCCTTTTTTGTTTTTTTTTCTGGTTTTGTATTACATATTTATTATTAAACGTATAGTGTGTTTAAATTAAATGTTTTCTACAATACATGCAACGACAATGACACTTACAGGCTTCAGAACTTTTTTTATAAAATAAGTTTTGAGGCCAGCTATACGTAAGGCTTCCTCACGTTTCTCTCCATATGCTGGCTCCACTTCAAATTCACCACTTAGATATGCCAAAGTTTTGTCAGATATATGAACACGTCTATGCACCATACAACACACACACACATCCAAATGGGATTGGAAAGAAATTCAAGAAATAAGAAAAAGAAAATATTTAATTAACTTTTTATAAATAAATAAATGAATACATATGTATGTATATGTATGTATATTGTTCAATATATAGTATGTACATACGTATAGATAGACCGCTCGTTTATCATAAAAATAATCAATACCATCAAAATGAAATAGAATCCTTATAATTCGAAAATAATTCTTTTCTAAGATTATTTCTGCCAAGTCAGTATATTGTTTATATGTTGATGGGCATTTAAAGAGCTTAATTTTGTATAAATTCCATGAAAACAATAAATTTTGCAATTGGAGGCTTATTTACAAATTAATAAATATTTTAAGAATATTATCTAAGGTTCAACATGTCTATTAATTATCGAATCAATAGAGTAACCCTTCTTCAATTAAAATATATAATAAAGTCAGTTCATCACATTATAAGTTTTGTTCCCTTCTGCATTACACGTCGTCTAATGCTCTAATCTTTGTCGTTTTGTTAATAGGTTAGTATAATACAGTATAGTTTAGCTTGTGTCAGAGCATAAACTAAATTACTTTCTACTTACCCAGCTTTTCCGCTTGATTCCATTTTATTAGCCAATTCAACATCCTTTGAATAGACATCAAATTGCCACTGACGTTGTCCCAATATCCCGGCTAAAACAGCACCCGTATGTATACCAACTCGCATATCAACAGGTGAATTTGCCTTTTGTTGCACGTATCTAACATTGTTTGTCGCATATATTATGACATTGCCAAGGCAAAAATAGTTGAAAAAAGATGGAAAGAAATTAAAAAAAATATATATTAAAACGAGAGGAAACCGGCAAAACGTAAGCAAAAATGTAAAATTAAAGACAAGACACCATAAAATGCGGATAGTATTCTTCACTAATAATAGGATTCGCACTTCTCCCTTTTCATACGTTTGACTTGTTTGCCATTGCCAACATCATTGGCATCATTAACATCATCATCAACATCATTATCATCATTATCACCATTACTATTACTAACACCATGAAAATATTTTTCATCATTCATTCCCCCACACAGACATACTTTCATTTTAGCATAACATAACACACGATATTTTAGATGATGACGACGTCTATTGTAGACTTACTTTATAGCCTTTACCATTGACAAACCCATGTGCACACAAAGCACGGCATGATCCGGTCTTTCGTCTGGTGCTCCGCTAATGCAATAATAACAATCACCTAGAATTTTAATACGTAGTTGTTGGTATTTCTAACCAATACGCCAACAACAATGACGTACAGAAACAGCAACAGCAACAATACATGTTTTTAGAAGCCCGAAGAAGAAGATGATGAGTGAGAAAAAAAGAATGTATAACAAGAAGTAGAGAAGACAAGAAAGAAACAATATGGAAAAAAGTGTTAAATAAGTGCTGGTAACTGATTTTTATTTATTTTTTTTCTTTTCTTTTTTTAATGGCCATTTAATTATGGCCTTTGTCATTGCCACTGGTTAAGTTAACATAAAATTGGAAAAGAAAAAAAGAAATACAAAAACAAAAACAATGCCAACTACATATAAACAACGCAAAACAACAGCAAAGCAAAACATGTAACTGTTAAACGTAAACATAACGGAGACCAGGGAATTGCACGGTAATGTTTTGTGAAACAAATAACGTGACCTACCAGACGAACAGAGCCATTCCGCCAACGTTAACTGATTTATTTATTTATGCAATGTTCCTCTAAAAACCATCCAATTGCACGGAAGTAATGGACAATGGAATTGTACAGCGTTAGAGGACCAAGTTTTGTTAGCATTTTATTTCTTAAATGTTAAAATCATTCGCAGACTTTTGCCTTTATTCTAGAACAGCGTAGTCCAAGAATGTAAGCTTATTTAAGAAATACAAACTATGAAATATTAGTAAAAGGTCATGGATCATGGGTCATAATCACTTTGGCCCAAACCGAGTTGTAGTGTTAAAAGTAAAGTGGAGAGAGTAGCCTTTGTGTTACTTAATCTTAAAGATTGTAGGCCAATAAGGTCTTTTCATCAAGAGAAGCCTCGTGATGATAAAAGAAAACGTAAAGACTCATATTACTATTAAAATCTCGGAAATATAAACATTTTTGTTATGTTTGCATGACCCGGTGGTCTGATAAGTGCTGTGCTAGTCTATTAATGTGAGGGACGCGAATTCGATTTCTTCCAGAGACTTTGGTCTACTACACTGCACCGAGCATATGTTCTTTGTCTCTTCGCAAGTAACAACTAAATACAATATGTAATTAACAAATACATCAATAAATAAAGTAAAAAGACAGAAATGATGACACGATTTTTTAGAACAAAGTCTGGCGGGGCAGCTAGTTTTTCGTAAAATTTCAGTTGGTCACGTTAATCATGAAAATAAATAAGGTTTGCTCTTTCTCGGTCGCCAAATAATGTTGTATTGTACTGTTATTTTCCGGTTGAATGTTTCCTATGAGACATATGTATGTATGGCGTTATGAGAAACATACGTTAAGATTAATGAAATCACAATATAAAAAATAATAAAAACAAAAATAAAGTCAAATAAACCAGTCAACCACATATATTTTAAATCAACAGAAATGTAATGAAACAAATTAATTAAAATTAACTGTCAGGGAAAGGAAAAATATGCCAAATCATGGTATATATGTATGTGTGTACGCATGAACTTTACTTTTATTCTTTAAATAGTTTAAAAAACATATTTTCGTTTGTTATAACTTTTAATGCTTTTAACGGCTTTTTAGAGCATATTTTCTTATAATCGTTCTATTTACTACGCATTAAAGTTATCTTCACATGAAAGAAATATTTTGCCAAAAAAAAAGGTAACCAATATAGGAAAAACAATTTTATACAAACATGAGTTCTACAAAATTTACAAAATTTGATCAAACATTATTCTTATACATTTAAGGGATTTTCTTCTCATGTCAAGTAAATTGTTTACAATTTTTTTCCTTTTAAATATTTGCTAAATGTGAACATAACTCAAGTAAATCCAAGCATACATACATAAAAAGTGAAACTTATGCACAACATTATAAATTGTCAGCGATGTAATCAAATTTACCTCTGCTAATCGATCGAAGCGAGCAAAAAGTTCATTTAGCATCTTCACCAAATCTTGGGCACTATATGTAGACGATATGGCCGTAAAGCCCACAATATCAGCATATAAAATACTTAGAAAAAATTATATTTTATTAAAATTCAAAAGAAACTTTTAAAGTGACATTCATTAAATTACCTCACATTCTCGTGGCGACTCATGTAAATTTTTTTAAATGGCTCTGAACTGGTGGAACCTAAATCTTGCCGCATCTTTTCGGCCACATGTTTGGGCAGCACCGACAATAGCAGACGTTCTTGTTCCGCTGATTGTTCTTCAATAATCATTTTCACCTCCAGACTTTTTTTGGCCTCCAAAAATGCACGACGCTGTTTGGCAGCATTCATGTCATAGTACAGCAGACCAATCATTAAAGCGGCGGAAACCAAAACCATATTGGCCAGCAACTTTAAATTATACACAGAATTTAAATATTTTTAGTTTTTTCTTTTCTTGTTTTCTATTTTTCTAATTTTATTGAAGGAGCGGATGAAAAAGAGAAGCGTATGTACGTACCATTTCGTTAAACATGGGATCATCACGTGACGATAAATAGATGAGGGCATAGTAGCCGAAAAACGTTATAAAGCACATTAAACATCCCGTATAGTACAATGGAACTGGCAAACTGACTGGTACTAGGAAATTAAACAATATGGCCCATCCTAAAAGCTCTCTGCATGTGTTGCGTTGCGTTTATTTGATGATTTGTTTATTTGGAATACAAGCAAGAATAATGTACATATGTATAGAATTACCATTCGCCTCTATTTACATTTTCAAATGCAAATTTAACAAACCTGCCGGATATGGTTACTTGTTGGACGAAAGAGTATGTTATGAAATGTATTACAAAACATGTCCATATAATTAATGGTGAACTGCTTATTAATATGCCTATAAAAAATGGTCTTTTCGATTTGGATCTTTCGTATCTGCTAGCCATAAACATTAATAGCCAACTGCTAATTGCTATTGCATCATATATTATATAAAACGCTAAAAACAAAATAATTAAATAAATAACGAGAAATAGCCAAAGGAGTAGTCAAAAAATCTGAAGGCAAAAGCCTCCCTGAAGCTTCTTGAAAATAATTTAAATAAATAATTATGCACGTATTAATAAAAATTATATGATGTTTAGAAACGTTTATAAGTAATTTTGGCGTACATATGTATGTATGTATGTGTATACTTACTTCTATGTTGTATTGGCTGATCGGCTGGTATGCCCAGAGTATATATACTAAAGCAAAGATATGCAAGAAGGAACCATTTTAATGCTTCACGCCTTTGATTGACATAAAACGTTGTAAATAGATTATTTAATACCGAATCGGGCAATATAACGGTGGGTCCTTCAATGGACTCATTCTGTTCATTTTTATCTTTACTTATCGATGTTAGAGATGATACACCATTCTCAATATTATTGCAATTGTTTAGTTTTGTTTCGGACATATTGCCGTCTTTATTTATTTTTTTTTTTTGATTTTGCTTTTACGTTTTTAATTTAATTTTTTTTTTAATTTCGTTAACGGTTATTTATTATTGCTATTAATGTTATGGTTAACTATTGTTATTGTTGGTGTTATAAGTTTTCATCTTATGTTTTAATTTAAAAGATTTCCTTTTCACATTAAAAATTATCGTTTTTTTTTTAATCACAACCTCTTCTTTACGTTTTTTCTACAGCATTTTGTTTGTGTAATTTGCGAATTATCCTGTAGGTTTTGAAGAAGAACAACATGGAACAAACAACACAAAAGGCGTTTGTTCTACATATGTGTGCTGTATGTAGAATAATGTTTTAACGACTGACTGCTTAACACGATTGTTGTTATTAAGGCGCGCTTTTCTTGTGTGTTTGTTTTTATTTACTTTGTTGTTTTTTCTTCCTTGTTGTTTGTTTTGCTTGATTTTATTAAAGCTTTCTTTAAAAACATGTGGAAGTTTATATTTCTCTTTTGCTGTTCAAATAAAGGATATTTTCTCATTTCTATATACATACATACATGCATGTATAAATGCTCTCTATAACTCTCTATTGTTGCTCTCTCGCTCTCTCTCTCTCTCTCTTTCTCTTTCTCTCGCTATGTCTCTGCCTTATTAACTGTGTCTAGAAGTTGTTACTTGCTTTATAACGGGTTTATTGTTTTTAAATTTAAATGTCATTTTGCTATTGTTGTTGTCCTTAATGAATATTTACAGTAACTTTCCCAAAAATTAAAAAGAGCTTTGACTTTGGCACAAAACCTTCATGTGTATTTAATGTTGTTGCTCAAGGACCTGAATTTAAACACACAAAAAGAAATACATGAACAACCAAAATATTCAATAAGAAAAACAACAGCAACTACACAACAACAACAACAAAAGAAAAGAAAAAAAAAGGATTATGTTAAGTGAAGTTATTAGATTTTCTTTGAAAGTGCGTGTGAATAGCTTCGCTCGTGTTGAAATAAAAGAAAACAAAAAAATAAATAAAATGTGCACAATAAGTGCATACACACACACTCTAACATTTCTTTGGTACTGTTAGGTGTATATATGTATGTATGTGGCTGCGTTCAAATAATTACATGGTTGTGTGTGTATGTTTATTGTCTGTGTATCATATTTATTTATCAGCAGATTTTTTGGCTGCTGGAAAGCATTTGTTTAATTATTCTTTTGATTCAATTTAAATTAATTATTTATTTATTCTCTTTTGTTATTATTTTATCTCTTTTAAGAATGTTTTAATTGCTAAACATTTTTATTAATAATTATGATTTTTATGTTATTTTTCATAATTTTTTTTTTTATTAAAACACTTGGCCACAAAAATACAATGCATATATACATAGGAAAGTAATCAAGGGCTCTTTTTTAACTCCCGTTATATTATTTTCTTAATTACAGTACACCAGCATTTCTTTCATTTTGTGCTAGGTGTTTTTAGTAAAAGTTATTTATAAAAGAAAAACTTATATTTTTAATTTTACAATTCTACAAATAAAAACACCAACTATGTACATATACATATACATATCTATTTAGAGATGTTCCGTTAATTGTGTGTATTTTTTATTTTCATATTATAAAAATTCAGTATATGTGTGTGTCTACTATATACATATGTATGTATGTATGTATGTATGTATGTACATATATAGTATTAAAGGTAAATTTTTGCATCACTTTGCTATTCCTTTTATTAGGTCCTTTCTTTGATTTCTGAATACTTTTAATATATCAAAAATTTCTATTTATAATTACTCTTGAGAGGTTTTTAAACATTTAAAATAAATTTTAATTTTTCATTGTTTTTTTAATTTTCTTTTTTTTACTATTCGTTGTCCGTTTTAAAATGTGTACAATAAATTTGTTTTAATAGTTTTCTAAGCCATTACCAGTAGAGGACTAAAGAAAAATTAAACTTTTGTTAGAGCCAAATGGGAAAGAAAGCTTTAAGGACATTTAATGTGCTTTTTTATACTCAGCCCCTAGAGATAAGCGAGCTTAAATGTTAGAGCTAAATAATGACATGTGTCAAATGTTGAGCGAAATGACAGAAATGTCATTGCCATTTTTACATTTGAACTGTTATCAATTACTAAATAAACTATGGGAATTTAAAAACATTAAAAGTATTAGCAAGTATGTTTGCATTTATGTATGTATGTATGTATGTATGCATGTATGTACTTAAGTAATATTTTGCAGGTGTGTGTGTGTGTGCATGTTGGTAGATTCTGGTATTTGTTGACTTTTTAAAACTAAAGGATAGTTTCCTATGATTTATTTAACATGTAGGTGATACTCGCCTATACTTTTGATATGGCCTGTCTTCACAGAATATAAATAATAGTTGAAGAAAAATACGAGAAAACTGAGTATATATGTATCTTATACTGATGAGTCCGATCGCTTTAATAACAAAATTAGAGAATAAGTGGGCATGGAGTGTAACAGGGTAAAACATGTAGTACGTATGTCCAACACTACAAAACCCCAAAAATGTTAAATCTTAATGGACCCGTCGTTTTTCACCCTGAATAACAATTTATTTTTAAAAACAATCAGGTCAACATTTTTCATTGTTTTAATTTTTGTTTTTTAAATATTTTAAAGGTAGTGAACTGCTCCCAAAATAATTTAGGGACTATTAACTAAATAAATTCGATGAAGCCTAAACGTTTTAGATTGCTGGTCATGTATGAATGTGCGTATGCACATCAAATTCTTTGTTTTTAGTTATTCGAATAATTATTTTACAGCCAGTGCATTGATAAATTTAAATAGTTGTTGCTGTAAAATGCCATAATTTCTTTTTTGAATTTTTTAATAAAAAAAAAAAATAAAAAACAATTTTATAATTTACCTTCAATGGACGCCGTTTGTAATACATAAAAAGGAAACAAACGATATGCGACGCGCGCGGCCTATAATCCGTCAAATTTTGCTTACATCTGCTCATTTAAAGAAAACATCCTGTTAAAGGCATATTAACAACAGCACTTACACAAACATCTGGTGTTTTTTGTAATGTTTTCTTCCTTTTATCCTTAACGTGTTTATTTCAGAGCGGATTAGTTTGATGCTGTTGATATTGGCATGATATTATTATTGTTACTGACAGCCAGATGGCTCTTACATCACTACGATAATAATAAATATCATTGCCAGAAAGTTTTTGTTGTTAAAATGTATTTACGAAAATATAAATATGGCAACTTGAAAAGAAGAGACAATAGTAAATCAGGGCTGGTAAACGAAAAAATTGTTTATTAATGTAAAGGTACTGCATTTTTATATTCACATCATTACAGTTGTTGCTTCAATTTTTAAAGATAAACAATTTCTGACAATTGATAATTTGTAAGCATTTAGGCACATGTAGGTGTAAAAGAAGGACCTTCTTGTATTCAGTGTTTGTGACCTCTCTAACCGAGATTAATCCAAACACAAAGAACACAGTTGGTAATCCAGTTTTAAATGGTAGTACCGACATATCAGTAACCCAATAGCTCCGCTAATGGAAGTGAAAATTACTTATTTTAGATACATACAATTTAATTCATCACTGATAGTACAGTTATCTATGATAATACAGTGCACATTTCGAATAACGGTACTTTGTCGAATTTCAATTTTATTCACCACACCGGACAAAATTACCACACTTCGAAAAACTCACCACATTTGAGAAACTCACCACACCGAATAAATTCGCTACACTTTTCAAAAATTCGCCGCATTAGAAAAACTCACTAATGTAATTAATTTTGTGGTCCGTTCTATAAATCTGACCAAATTCCAACAGCACCATAAACGCAATAACCACAACTATAATCCTTTCTCTAAAAATACACTGTTTTTTAGGCGAACAAACGAACCAACCACCAGTGTTGCCACTAGGAAGGAAATAAGAACGCTAAAATAAAAAATTTACAAATTTTAAATTTCATAGTTTTCTTTATTTTTTCAAATTACGTTTAGTTTGCAATATTAAATTACATTTATTGACAACAATAACTAAAACCAGAACAATCTGCACATTGAAAACGAACCAGTTTTGAGTTAAAAATAACCAAAACCGGCAACACTTTTTTTATTCATTCATTATTAAAAATTGCCGCAATTTTCTTAATTTAAGTAATAAAGTTGACAACCAGGTGTCGCAGTTGGCGCTCTGAGTACACAACACTGATATTTACGCTGTTTTTACCTGCTTGAATACTGCAAGAATTTACCTTTTTTCAATTCCTAACTGAAAAAGGTACACGTTGCATCTCTTTCTTTCACACGCATTTCTGAAGCATACACAAGTATTTGTTTTGCAACTTGATGGCAAAACTCAACGACGCCAATTAATTCGAACAAAAATTCGATCATCATTCGGCGTTAATCAGCGAAGCAGTCAAGACGTGTGCAGTGGTCAGTGCAGCATTTGGAAAAAGAAATAGTACAAGTTCTCAGTTTTAAAACAAATCGTTTGTGTGCTCAAAGAAATCAAAGTTAAATTTTTTTTACTAAAAGTAAAACAACAAAGTTCTTTTTTTAATTAAAAAAAGTGTGACTGAAGATTGTGTTTTATTCAACCAAATAAGATACAATTTTTCTAACGTTCTCTCTGGTATTATACAGTTTTTTTAAATCAATTTAAAAAGTAAAAACCTAAACAAAATGGCCGATGTTGCTGTAGAAAAAAAGTGAGTAGCAAAAAAATCTATTAAGTTATTGTAATTAAATGGCTTTTATTAATAAACCAAGTCAAATGTGGGAAAAATCACTCATAAAGTTGAAATGAAAAAATTGAAATGTGCAGAGAAAAAAAACCGATGAAAATTTTTGAAATTTTGTCTGTATCACAAAACAGCGGCATTTGCGAAAAAAATTTACGGCGTCTATACTTTTTGAGACGTTCGTGTTGTCTTTGTTACGCTTTAGTGATGTCAATTGAAGAAACTTCAGTTAAAATGTTTATCAAAAGTATGTCTGTTTCGTTTACCACTTTTTAATTCTTCATGTGTTCATGTGTCTGCTTCGAATTTGTTGTGTGTATATATCTGCTAGAGGACTACAACATGTTAAAGCGGCATTTTTTTTTTCGAAACACACACGCACACTATATTCAATGCGGTACTTGTATATACGCACACTTGCTTTAAAAATACAAAAAAAAAACTTATTTCTTTGAAAATAAACGACAAAATGAAATGCTGATGATGGAGGAAACGAAAACATGAGGAAAACGAAAGAAGTCAGAAAAGACGCCAAGCGTTGTTTTTTGCGGTGGTTGTTGTTTGTGTACTTTTCTGTTAAAACGAGAGCTTTATATGTAAAAAAAGTGTGTACTATTGTAGAAGAAACAATTTTTAGGTATTGTTGACGAGGGGTTTTTGGTATATTAGTGCGGCGTGGTGCTTGTGACTTCAGCACCGAAACCAAAGCAGCAAATATAAAAGATAGTAGTGTGGTGTTGTTTTTGTAGTTTTGGTTTTCGAGTTTCTTGATGGCTTATAATGCCAATGCCGGTATAAAAAGGCTTACTTTTTATGACTGACTGGTTTCTAAAAGAAAAAGCTACAGAATAATGAACAAAGATGGTGGGAAAAAGTTTGTTAAATTGAAACAAAAAGTTTAGCGCAAATGATACAAAGGGGTGGGAAACAAAAGGCGGTAAAATATTTAGTTTTTTCTTTCTTTTGTGGTCATTGAAGGGGAGTGAATTTTTACGCAGTAATGTATTTCTTTCTTTGTTAAATTTTTTCGCTTACAACTATGTATCTCCATTAAATTTTTTAGAACGAAAGATAAAGCATGAGTTTTTTTAGTTTTGTGGATATACACATTTTTCATTTCGTAAATTGCCAAACGATAATGGATGGTTATTTTCTTTTGCGAAACGTCTTTATATACCATTTCGAACAAAACTGTCGGATTTGTATCACCCTGTTCTATAATATGGCCAGAAAAGTCTGTTACTTCCTTGTGTGTTTCTTTTTACCAAGTAGTAATTTTCGTTCGCTCCATCTTTGTTTTGTTTCATTTAGCGCGCTAAAACTCGTTGTATGTATCATTCACTACTTCGTTTTCCTATTTTATCATGTTTTCTTTTCTAGTTCTCTTTTATTCACATATTTTTTGTGTTCTGTTTAAAAAGGAATATTGACACAACCACTGTATAAAGTTGTTATTGTTTTTTGTGCAATTACTTCTTTCACGTTATTCGCTCTCTTTAGTCACTAATTTGTGTGTGTTGAATTATGTATCACCCTTTGTGTTTCAACCGCTTCGTATTTTTGCAATGTGCTTTATTTTGTGCGTGTATGTGTGCACTCTGTAGTTTAGTCATGTTATTCTTTTTGGGTAAATTGTTTTTGTATTTTTTTTAAACACATGTGTACTTAGAAAATGTGGCCTATGGAAGAGAGAGAGGATAGAGTAGCAGAGTGACGCGCTGTGTAAAGTGATCGTAAAACTGGCAGATGTGTGCTGATTTTACTTTTTCTTCTATTTTTAGCGGTGTGTAATATTTTTTCTGTTTTATTTCATTTTCGAACCAATTCTACTGTATAAATGTACACGAGGATTATTTAGTCAGTAAACACTACCTTGGAGTGTATTTGTAATCATTTATCGTCTTCATTCATTATTAATGCTCTTTCTCAATGGAGCGTTGAAACTTAATTATTGTAACGGCTTTTTTATTTAGGTAGAGCTTTAAACTAGTGTTAAAATTTCCTTTGATTCACAGAACTTTATTATTATTTTTAGTTGTTAATCAACACTGGTGAATAGTAGATAGGGTTTCCGACGAATAGTTTCGGTATCATGTAAATTTCAGTGTTTTTTTCCCACTGAATTTTAATTCAGAAATTTCGTTTTCTAATGAAATTGGAAAATAAAAATACGTTTTCATTTCAAGTGTCAATTTAGTTTTCAGATAGTAGGTACTAAGGCATAATAAAATTATTTTTGTTTTAGGAAATTATATGTAATAATATTTCATTATATTGCCCTATTTGCCTTGCAAATCAAGCTTTGGTTTTGTTTTAAATTATGTGTTGCTTGCTAGCTTAATAACTTTTTATGACTACGTACGTGCGTATGACTAAACTCCAAACTAAGGTCGAAATGTTATCGCTGATTTAAAGGTATAATTAGTTATTTTTTTTATTAGCTGCAGAGACAGATTATAAAACGCGTCTTTCTTTTTTAGAAATGCATAAAATTTTTATAGAATAAACTGCTGGTAGTTTTCCGTATAATAATGTTGTTTGAGTAATAACATAAATTTATATTTAACTAAATAGGAAGTGAAGCTTTTTTTTGTGTGTGTTAAAGTCAAGTCACTAACATCTAAATTATATGGTTCTGTTATGAACTGCAACTGAACTTCAGTTACGTTACTCTAGCTAACTATCGAAAAATACAATTATTGGCAACGGGCGATACAACTGAAGTTTATTTGCCATCCATAATCGAGCCATACGTTTACGAAAGTTACAAGAAGTAAACGCTTTCTTGAAGCGTTCTCATGTCTGGCAAATTTCGCAATTCTAAACTATAACATGATTAATTTTATTTATTGCCTTAAGTATGTACATACCTTCTTAGAATGAATTAATCAACAATCAGTAATCTTGTCTCTGATGTATACAATTTCAACACACAAAAAGTGTACAAAATCAAACGTACTTTCTGTAGAGACGACGAATACAATCGTTTTGTCACATTTTAATGCAAATATAATTAAGAAGCGGCTGGTATATTAACGGTGGGGTTGTACTACTTGTTTGTGCAAGTTATTAGCATATGTATCTATTCAAATAAATAAATATACATACTTTACTATACACAAACCGAACGTAGAAGAGTATTCCACTTTATAAATATGAAATTTTTATAATTTAAATAATTTTATAATAGAAAAATACATGAATTCGATTAAATTCGATTGTTAATATTGAAAAACTGAGCGTATTGTTTATGTTCCTTTTTTTCGTTATAGAGAAACTCCCGTTGTTGAGAAAGTAGCCGCCGAGGAGGTAGATGCTGGCAAAAAAGAAGTTGCCGCTGAAACTCCCGCAACTGAAGAGGCAACCACCACAGAAAATGGTGAAGCTTCCGCCGCTGATGAAAAGAAATCGAGCGAGGAAGCCAAGGAGAACGGAGACAGTGAAGCCGCTGCGGCTGCCACAACTGAAAAGGATGGTGCTGCTGCCGAAGCTGAAACTCCTGCTGCCACCGAAGCTGCTGCTGAAGAATCTGCGCCAGCCACAACTGAAGAAAATGGTGTAGAAGAACCTGCTGCCGAAGCAAATGGGGATTCTACAGGTAAATTTCATTAATAGTCATGCACTTTATACTTTTTTTTTTAAGTAAGCCACACGTTTGTAAATCATAATTTTTTTTATTTGATTACCTTCAATTGTAGATTCGACCCCCGCTGAGGCTGTTAAAAGGAAAGTCACTGAGGGCGAAGCCAAAACAGAAGATGCCTCTGAAGTGACACCTGAAAAGAAGGCCAAATTGGAAGAGTCCTCAAAAGAAGAAGTCCAAAATGGTGCGGAGGCATCAGAAGTAGCGGCTTAATCTCTTAATTAAACGTACACAACAACCTACCCTCTACTATATATAATATATATTAAAAATAACACACACAAAAAACAAACAAAAACTAATTCTAATAATTTACTTAAAATAACATTAAAAAATGAAAAAGAAAAAAAACTTAAAAAATCCTACAAAGAAAGAACCTGTAAAAAAAATACCTACTTATATAAAACGATAAATAGAAAAAGAAGTAATAAGATCAGAAGACCAGACCAATCAACAAGAGCAACAACACTACCAACAATCATAATCATTACCACCATCAACCGCAACAAAATAAAATTCAGAATAATTCATCGTCGATGTCCAGACATTGGTAATATATTTCATCGCTTACTTTTCATCAAGTAGCAGCTAAACTGTCTATGCACTTCCGGTTGCATGGAATGCAAATAACTTTGCGGTTTTAACCGTCATATCTTTTCTCCTTATTTTGTAAATGTACCCTCCCTGGAGAAATTGCTTGCTTGTTGCTTGTTTTCTTCTGTAAAAGTTGAACATTTTTCGGTCAAAGGAGGAGTTTTCTTCCCTTTTTTTTTACTAACGTTTATACACGGACTTACTTCGGGTTGGATAATTTATTCAAGTTTATGATTTTTCAGAAACAACTTTCATTAAGACGCAATGTTCTTGTTTTGATGCCTAAACGTATTCTTTTCTTCCATATTCACATGACAATGGATGTGAGAACGAGCGATGAATCCTATAAATAATTAAACTCTTGTAGAGATAAATAAATCGTGGAATTGCATATGTTGTTCACATATCTCAGATTCCTTTTTTTTTGCTGTTTATAATTAGAATTTACAGTGTATTCAACTAAATTTTCTTATTAATTTCAGTATCTGGACAGAAGAACGTAAACCGACTTCAGACCTTTTCTCCGTTGTGTAGTGCTGAGCATTACCATTACGAAGGATCTGAATATGGTTAACATTCTTTTATTGTGTGGATACGTTATTTTTAAGAATTCTTAGTGTAACGACAAATCATATTCTCTTCTTTTAAAATAGTTGACTTTCCAATTTCTTTGTAATATTTTTTAAAAAATATGTATTTAAATAAACGATTACACCAATCTCTACCTATCAGACAAAAAGTAAAAGGCTAAAAAGTTGTAAAAAAAATGATAAAAACAAAAATATATTTAAACAAAAAACAAACATTCAATAAAATACATTCGATTGAAAAATAAAACAAAAAATATTTGAAAATAAAAAAAAATATGTAAACATGTCTTTTGTATACTACCCTACTACCTATTACTACTAATACTTAATAGTAATTAATAGAGCGAAATATAATAGATTTTAAGCCATTATTTTATAAAGTACTTATAAAAATATACATATAAAAATTACAAAGACAACAAAAATCCAAGATAAATCTCCTATCTCTATCTCTCTAACGTTCATTCATTTTGAGAAACGATTTGGGAAAAACTTTTCCTATAAAATCGTAGAATTACTATGGAGGTTGCGTTGTTGCACTCAACGTTCATTCCTTTTTTGTGTCTGTTAGAGCTGATTTTTGAATTAGATTTCATAGCTTTTATACGACAGTAGGTGTTCACTTATCAAAAATCGGAAACAACACTTATAGGAAGCACTCAACATTCATTCCTTTTTTGTCTCTGTTAGAGCTGATTTTTGAATTAGATTTCATAGCTTTTATACGACAGTAGGTGTTCACTTATCAAAAATCGGAAACAACACTTATAGGGCCAAGTCTCTTCTAAAGTCTTTAAGCTTTCGTGAACTCGCAGATATTCTTGTGGATATTCAAAAATGTTAGCTTTGTACAGCATTAATGTAGTGAAACATTTTTGTTGTTCGCCCTAAATTATTCCGCATTTTACGTTAAGAATTTTAAATCTTATTTGAGTTGAACAAGATTGAAGGAATTTTTGTTTTGTTTTATAAAACTACTTACATTAGACTGACAAACCACACAGTAAAGAAATTAACATTTCTCGCTCTTAATCCAGCAAAAACATTACTTGAGTACATAAAACAAAATTTAGACTGATACCTGAGAGTATCATTTTAAAACAATTTTAAAACTCTTAAAACTTAAATGAAAATTCTCGTCGTGCTATATTTATATGTAGTATGTGAGTGAGTACGTTTGTATTGTATTTCACAATATTCAGCCACTAAATAAAGAGCAAATATAACATGTTTAAGTCATTTGAATTATCTCCTTCACTGCTGCTAACAAAGAGCGGACCCATGAGCGTCATAGGAAATTTTATATTCTCTTCGAATACTGATAACAATATTGTTAGTAGCGGCAACTAAAGAAATCAAACCAGTTCGTACAAGTATGTGCTGTTCGATGGTTTCTCTGACTCGAGACGTGTTGCCTGGTATGGTTTTTTTCCTTTTTGGTTTTGTTTTCAGTTGAGTTTTATTTTATATTTTGAAAATCATTCACTCACCAACAATCTTCTCGGATACATGTGTCGTTTATGCGGTTCTTTCTATATAGCAGAGAGAGTATTACGAAAAATAAAACCATAATATAATATTCAGAAAATTATAGAAACAACGATACCAAACAGCAAAGTGTTAAAATAAATTTAATAATTACACACATTCGAAGTCATTATAAAGTGGTTGCAATAGTTAAACGATCTTCTATAAAAAATAAACAAGTGCTTTAATTCCCTTGAAAAATACAAAAAAAACAAGCCACTGCATTATACAGTTTGTTTTGTGATTATATTGATTGACAGCCTTTAATTATATGTTAATCACCTTTATAAAACACATACAAAGCTGGCCATAAAGTTTTTTGTTGTTTATAAATAATTTTGTTTTAAATTGAAAATAACATTAATTAGTATAGAATAACAAAAACAACAAACAGAAAATGTCTTCAAGTTTACAGACGGTAAGTGTTTTTTTATATTGCATTTCCATATGATTTATTTAAAATTCGTTTTAAAAATATCCCCTTTTGGGATATTTCGAAAGCTATTCAATTGTTAATATTCATATTAATTACAGATGTGAGTCACTAAAAGGAGTATCTTGTGGAGAGTATGCATTAAAACCATTTAATCTTTCATATAAAACCTATTTTAACCCTTTCATGCCCGAATTTTTTGGGCCAGAGCTAAAATTTTTTTAAGTACATGTGTTTGTTAGTCATGGCCTAAATATGAAGTGATATTAAATTCAGAGTCCTATGTATTCTGGTTTTACACGTTTTTAACCAAGCTTGATTGCAAAAAAAAAAATCATTTAAAAAAATTAAAAATTACGGAATTTATGAACAAAAATGTACAATGTTGCCTATAGGCAACATCGGGCATGAAAGGGTTAAATGTTATCTTCAATAGATTTTGTATGAAACAATGTTGCCTTTTGATAAGACCTTAATCAATTAAGAAAGTGCAATCGATAGATTACATTCCAGAGGAAAGTGGTCTAAGACGTAATGTACAATAAGTTCCCTATAAACAGAGCTCGTTATAGACGTAGGCTTTATGTTCCACGCAACTGGTCTTATATTATTTGTAAAAATTTTCCATGTAAAATACAACAAACACGAATTACATCTTAACTGTTCGTTGAATGTGACTGCACGTACGTAATCATTTTGAGAATTTAGGAAATGTTTCTTATCTATATTGTATGCATATAGGCTAGATGGACTTTGAATCGTCACTGGTTTCTTATATTGAAGCTATGAAACTTCGTATTTATCAAAGATTTTCGTTTCTTTCTTGCTTGTTAAGTATTCTAGTATTTTATATCGTACTCATATATTTATATTGCATATGATAAATCATTTCAAAAGTTTATTTAAATGAAACAAACATGATGAATGTTCATTGAAAAGTATTTAAAGTATATAGTATATATATAAAGTATATAGTATATATATAGTATAAAGATAGTATGCACTTAAAAATAAAATTCTCAAATGAAACATTCTCACACCAAAATATTAAACAAGATATCGATGGGAAATCCGTTTTCTCACGATAATTGAATAATCTTTAGATATGCATCCCTATTCTATTTATTTTGGTTCTCAGAAGTACACTTAAGATTCCATATCGCGGCAAGATTGTTACTCCTACTTATCTAACTAAGCTGGTTGTTGTTAAAAATCATTCGAAAGCAGCAATGAGTGAATATTTCATTTATCGATTATAATATAAAACTGTATACATTTTTTTAAACATGGTATGTAAAATAAGTAAAATAAATTTAAAAAATATTTCGTAAATTAAATGAAACAAAATTACTGGAAAAAATATTTAAAAAAACCCCGCTTAAACGGGTTTTATATTCGCATAACCCAACTGATATTGATGGATTGAAATTGATCTCGTGATTAAATAAATCGTTAACCACAGAAACTCATTGAGATGCAAAATAATGAATCACTGTTGGCCAAGTCAAAATAAAAATACTACTTTTTAAATACAACAACTTGGGAAATATTTTTTAATTGTTGAAAACAAACAAACCAAAAAAGAAAAAACATGTGCACATATATGTATGTATTTATATCTGTATGTAGTACGTACGTACATATGAATAATTATTATATTTATAGAGTATAAAAAACGACCCACATGAGAAGTCTTTGACTTGTTATTGTTATTGTACAAACAACAGCAGACTTGTTGTTATCAGTTTTTAAATGAAACAATAGCGAAATTCTTTGATCCATACACACAACAGAGCGATTCGTTGCTATACACCCGTTGTCACTCCTAACTAAGATAAGATTCATAGATTAGTAAAAATCAAAGTAACAACGCAACGCAAGAGGGTATCAAACGATTATTAACCCTTTTGCCTTACAATTTAATTCCAAAGAAACATGCGTGTGCAGATGATTATTAATGATTATCCGTAGAAACGTATGGATTTTTATTTCATCTGTAGTAAAATGTATTGTGATTATAAAATTATAATTACAAAATGTCTAGTACCATTATCTACAATGAGAGAAGTATTTCAATTTGGGGCGACACTCGTCATTTCCACTTAAGGGGTTAATTATCAAAACTTGATATTGATTGTTAACGCAACTAAAAGACCACTCTAAAGCACATGCCCCTAAATTCTTTCTTTAGGCTTTTTGTTCTGTTTTTTTTTGCAACGTCAACATTTTTTTTAACGGAATACTAAAGTTAGTAGACAGCAGCTAGGATGCTAAATAACATGCTATTGTTATATGGATTTATATTGTATAGAAATGTATGTACATATGTGCATAAATGCATTTGTATTTGCTTATATACTTTTAATTACATCTCTATATTATCCGATAAGAATGTTTATCTATTCGTAGTAAATTGGCAAATATTTAATAATTATTCCTTCCTTTAAAACGATAAGATTTCGAAACAATGTTTCATACTATTACTGTTCGTTCTAACTAAAACGAACTGTCCGTCTAAAGGTAATGTACACGTAATTGTTAATTAATATGATTTTAATTGAAAAATAATACAATAATGCAAACATTATTATTATATCAGTTTTAAAATGCAATCACACACCACACATTATAAATAAATTTGAATGTCATGACGAAATAAATTATTATTTTTTAAATGGAAATTAGAAAATTTGAAATTGTTTATAAAAATGTCGATAAAAATATTATATATTGGCCATAGTGCAATTTAGATAATTATGATAAGATATACAAAAAAAAATTCCATCACGAAATAATATGCGATAATCAGAAAATAATTAAAGACTCATTTTTGAATCATAAAACGCGGAAAAGTTGAATAATACGTACCTATAATATCTATTGACTCGTAAACTTAAAAAAAAAACTATAAAAGATTTCAAAGAAACATCCACTATTCAGACATAAATTAATTGCCGGAATAAGGTTTAATAGTCACTCAGTGCGGTTCTATACTTCATATCCGCCTAAGGTCTAGACAATGCTGTTGTATACCATCAGGAATATAGAATGTTTATATAGAATCTCCATTGCTGTCTATTATTTTCTTAGTTAAGTCACTTAATTGGTCATTACAACCTTTCAGTTAAAGATTATATTTCAAGCATTTGAATCTAGATTTCCCACCATCATGGTCCTGGTCATTCGAGTTGACTTTTACAGAAATCGAAGAAAAAGACAATCAATACATCTTTTAATCATACATACATACTATTTGCAATCATTCTGACAAACACTAAACGTGGCCTAAACTGACCTATGAAAGAGAAAATCCAGACAAAATAACTAGTATATCGCACATCAGACCATATTGCCTACACAGACGTTCTAAATAATCAACACATGCTGTGTTATCATTGCGTGTGATTTTTAGATGAACTCTGCTTAACTAAGCTCTGCATACAGGCAGATTTATCAGGCCTCTATACCATATTCCCCTTGCAAACGAGTAAAGTTTGTGTGAGAGATAATTCGTTTGCTTCTCTACATAGGCTTACCAAAGTCAAGTACGAAGATTGTTGTTGTACTAGATTTTGTATATACGTCCCCGTGTTTCCGTGAACAGGGTAACCGCTGAATTCTTTGATATCTTCTCCAGATACAGTAGGTATCTGTGGACAATCTTAAATGTGGTGTACAAATTCTTTAGGAATCTACGTACGTACATACGTAATTCGTCATTATAATCCTTCAGTCAGGATTACGATCTAACTTCTCACACCATTTATGTGGTGTGCGTTAATTTTATGCATGAGTGGTGGGACCTACTCCGAAGGACAGATTTTTGAGAAAATATTTCATGGCAATTTTATTTACTCTCAGAGTTTTTGCCAGAAATCTGCTGAGAGGAAGTCGCCGAAGAAATACTTTTTGTATTTTGTTTTGATGTCTGGCCTGGGGCTCGAACCCGGGCTTTACGTCTAATAAGCCAACACACTACCTACTAGACTACGGCGACTTTAGGCATTTAATGCCAGTAAATATGTATGCAAATTCGCCATAGTCTAGTAGCCAGGGTGTTGGCTTATTAGACTGGAGTTCGTGAGTTCAAATCCCAGGTCTGACATCTCGAACAAAACGAAATATGAAAGAAATAAAAGTAATTAAGTAAGCATATATATCTATATATATTTGGATATAGATATCTGATATCTGGATTAACACACCGACATTCTTTATAGCCAGTAGAACAGTATATAATTTTTTAAGTAACTTTAGGAACAAATAGAAAGATTTTTAAAATCTTATGATTTTTTAATAATAATTTTAGTTTTATTTCCAATGGAAACCCCCCACGTAGAAAAGAAATTTAATCTTCAATTTCAAATTATGAACATCAAATCTTGTTTCCTTTTTTCATCGTTTCTTATCAATATGGAGCATAAGTTTTAAAGATAACTTCCAAAGATACGGACTACATACAGAATGCTTAGTAATTGAAATTTATATTTTGAAATTTCTTTGATAAATAAAATAATTTCAAAGAGATTAGTGGCTTTCGATTGATCGGTTGTTTTTTTAATTTTCGCTTGAAATCCAAATGGTTAGTTCAAAGAAATTATTTATTTTATTGTTTTCGATTTCTTTTCATGGAAATGGTGTTTAAAAGTTTGGGCGTTTTTTCGGTTTTTTGTGCCATAGTCACAGGGCATGCGCTAATATGTTTTACAAGAAAAGAGAGCCTCAACAAATACCGGCTAAATGTACTACCTGTAGTAGTAAGATTTTCATTTAAAATATTCAAGTGTTTTTGTTTGGCCACAGGCAGGCAGGCAGGCATTAAAATTAAGGCCAAGATGACAAGTTCTTTGCACCAGTAGTGAAACAATAAAAACAAAAAAAAAAAGAACAAAATAAGCAAGAAATTAAATAAAATACGTTGCACTTAACAAAGACGTTACGTCAAATTTAAGAAAATGTTGTATAAAGTTCGTATCACATAGTGTTCTAATATATTGTATGTTATCTCTGTTCATATATATACATATATATACCGATATAATCCAATTGATTTTCCTTAACAACAAAGTATTCAACGTGCAAGTCGCGTGCTAAATTCGAGGTCGAAGATTACCTTGGAAACATTAAAAAAATATAAAATAAAAAAATAGAATAAAAATCGAATAGTTTGCCAAAAAAAAATAACAAAAAAAATCACACACTAAAACGATACAATATTTAAATGAGCTAGTGAATTAAAAAAGTGAAGACACGCAATATTGACGTATAGTATACGATATTCGCTAAGGGTGGGTCGGTTGGTCGGTTCGTTTAATGATTTTCTATTCTTTTTTTGGCTAACATTGCACATTTCATATTTGAATACGTAACGTGCTCTAGTGAAAATAGGAAGTAAAATAAAAACTTAAAACTAAAGGAAAACAAGTGCCTTATTTTCTTCTTTATAAACTTATATTCACTGTTTTTTAAATATTAATTTAAAGACACGGCCACTCATATAACGTAATTGATTATATTCATAACAAAACGTCATCGATTTGTTAGATTGAATACCAATTGTTTATCGAAATTTATCGGTATTCGAAAATAACATGAAACAAAGTGTTGTAGCACGAAAAGTGGGCAAAAAACCTATATCGCATGAAAATGTGTGGCAGTTATTTGGACCACAAGTAGGCATATTTATTTCAAATAAATAAATACAAAGATATTAAAGAAAAGAAAACAAAAACGAACATATTACAAAAAAAATATTTGTTGAAATTTTCCTTTCAGGCCACTCTAGATGAAATACGTCAGGCAGCTTCACGCATTTGTCGTGATTATTTAAATGGCCGTTGGAAGATAGTACCAGCTGAGCAATTAATTGTCAAGAGAATCAGGTAAGTCTTGTGATGTCATACGTACGTACACATTTTGTGTTTACTTTATGTTGTTCTTCCCTCCCTTTTAGTGGTGGTCTCTCCAATTTTTTGTATTACGTAAGTCTGCCGCAAGAGAATGCAAATGAAGGTGTGGACTACCAAACGCCAGTGCAAGCTGTGCAAACAGTTGAAACCTCAATAGACCGTGCAACAGCCACAGCAATACTTACATATGTACCAGATGATGAAAATAGAAATGATTTGCTAACAGTGGGCGATTTAAATGGCAACAAACGCAAACGATATGATAGTACTTCATCAGCCTCGTCTACAGCCACCAGACAAAATGGGCCACAAGAGGTAAACAATTTATAGCCTAGAAATTTGTATTCAAAAAACTATTAAAAACTATTCCTTTCTAGGTTCTCTTACGCATCTATGGCCAGTCTCATGGTGAAGATGCTTTGGAGGCCATGATCACCGAATCGGTGGTCTTTGCTTTACTTAGCGAGCGTCATTTCGGTCCTAAGCTACATGGTATTTTCCCTGGTGGCCGCATAGAACAATATATACCGGCAAGGGCATTGCTAACAAATGAATTGTCCAATTCAAAGATTTCTGTTAAAATTGCCGAAAAAATGGGTGAAATTCATGGCCTCAATATACCCATGTCCAAAGAACCCGACTGGATTTGGAATTGTATGAATAGATGGCTGCGTCTATTACCCGCTATTTTAGCCAGAAACGATTGGCAAGACAATCAACATCATGCCGATTTTATAAAAACTATAAATTTTTCAGAAGAAGCCAAATGGCTAAGAACTCGAATAGATGAGGGCAAATATCCCGTTTTGTTCTGCCACAATGACTTACAAGAGGGTAATATTCTATTAAGAAGTGATAGTAATTCAGGCATGTAAGTCCAGTTTATTCTTTTTGAAATTATTTCGAAAGTTTTTTAAAGTCCTTTTTTTTGGTAATTTTCAGTTCAAATTTAGATGATTCCGCAATGGATACCAATAATGAGGTTGAAGGCGGTGACTTGCTCAATAAGTAAGTGATGGTATATGCAGGGAAATATTTTTAATTTAATGTCGTTTATAGAAAACTAAGTATTTGAAGTGGTAAATCTCTACACCAGCAATTGTTAGCTGTTGAGGTTGGTCATGTGATAGACGTTAAACAGTCAGTTAGGCATTGTCTTTGGTTGTAATTCTTTATGGATTGGGAATACAGAAGACTGCCTCTATAAGTATTCCAATGTTTACAAGAAGAATATTTTAGAAGCTCATAACTAGAGAATAAAACGTATCAAAGGCCCCATAGAATGGCGGGCTGATGACATAACTTGATGACAAATTTTCGTAGATTGTTTAACTCCAGACCATTCTCGTAAGAAGGACTGCTTACTGCAGGTTGTAAAATTTTTTCTTAGTGATCTACGGACTAACGATGTGGCTGATCAATACTCATAAATCTTGTGACTTTCTCGCAAACAAAACATTTATTTTGTATTACAAACAATTTACAAGCATTGCTCTAGGCTGCCATAGAGGTTTTGGAGAAAAATAATTAAAAGAAGCCTGAAAACAGAAGAGAAAACTGAACAGACTGACAATGAGAATTTAACATCAGATGGTATAGTTTTTGATGCTGGTAGTAAAATCCTGAAAGAAGTTCTGGTCTTGGAGCAGTATGTTGAAGTTGAGGCTTTTTAGTAAACGTATTCAGAATTTTAACAGATAGAAAACTGGAATTTGATTTTAAAAATGAAAAGGCAATCTATTAAAATCTTTAAACGTTTTTTGTGGGAGCATGTTTCGCATTGCTCTTCTGTGTGTAGAGGAGTAAACTTTGGATTCTTGGTCGGATTTTCTTCAATGGCCTTATTTGGCTAGCTACCCCTAGCATTTCCGGTATTGATATCTCTAATATAAGATGGTTTGAGGGATGGTTCCTTCTGTGTCTTCTCCCCTTTACTTTGAATAAGTTTTATTTGTTTCTATCTCTTCTTTTTTGCTATCTCTATTTTAGTTTTTGATTAACAATTACATTTGATTTGGCTGGTTTTCAAGTACGGTTGTCTCACCTAATTTTCACACCTAACCTAACTTGTATACGATTTACCTAGAATACTGCATTTTCTTTTTAATGAAACGAACGCATGTGTTGTTACAATTTGTTAATTTTTTTCTTCTTTTCCCTTCCAGTAAACGCTCCAAAACTACAGACCTTGTTATGTCAGCTGATACAGACCTTGGCACCGGCGAAAACTCTTCAGATCCAGATCTTATGATAATTGATTTTGAATATTGTGCCTATAATTATAGAGCCTTTGATTTGGCAAATCATTTCCTAGAGTGGACTTTCGACTACAGTAATCCACAATTTCCCTTCTATTATCATCGCAAAGAACAATTTCCCACACAAGAACAAAGACAGCGATTCATAAGAGCCTATTTAAAGAGATTAAATGACTTCGAAGAAGAGTGGGAACCAACACAAAAGGAAATCGATGATGTTGCAAATGAAGTGAAAGTATTTAAAATGTTTTCTCATCTATTCTGGAGTATTTGGTCAGTGGTAAATACCACTTCAAATATAGAATTCGGCTATTGGGTAAGACTTTTGTAGATTTGCTATTTTTTTTGCATACGAAACCATTTAAAATTTTTCGTTTGGATTCTTTTGCAGGACTATGCCATCACACGCGTTAATGAATATTTACAGCTTAAACAAGATTTTTTGGTTAACAACACGGACGTTTAAAAAAACTATTCTAAACATTGTTCATAATGATAGCAAAAGCGTTGAAGCTGTAAAGCGTTAAGGCGTTAAAGTGTGGCACCACCACCACCAGTGGCGCATTCACGAAAGAAAAATGAAAATTTATTTTCCAAAAACACAGTATAAAAGAAAAACAGGGTTTACTCTACTATATACTCTAATATTCTATATAATCATAGCCTATACAACATATGATTTTAATATCGAGGATAGACTCAAAATATTTTTAGATTTCAATACTTGAATACGTTTTTTATTTTTTTTCCTTATTTTAGTTTGTATGTAAGAGTGTTTAAGCTATAAAAACAAAAACTAAATTAACAACTAACAACAACAACAACAAAACAAAGTAATACTATTATGTAATAGTGCTGTGATGGTTTTTTGCAAATTACTAAGACTTCTTATTATTCTACCTTATTATTCTCTTTAATTATATGTTTTTAAGTATATATGTATGTATCAATGTATGTATCATTATTAATTTTATGAAATTATGCACCAAGTATTATTATTATTATTCTGAAAGAGAAAAAGAAAACATGAATTTTTTAAAGCTCCATTAGCCGGAGCATTACAAGTATTCTACACACTCCACAATTTCTGTAAAATTTCTGAACAATTTTTTTTAACTTTTTTAAGGTTAATCACCTTGTATTTTTAATAATTATTTTTTTTAGTTTTATTTACTTTAGCTAGAGATAATTAGAAACAAAAAATAATACAAAAATTTTTTAGGAAAACAAATTTTGAAATTAATTTTTTATAGGAAAAGAATAATTGGTAGTTAAAAAATAGTACGTAAACAAATGCTGCATAATACTACATAATTAGTTAATCAAAGCCTTACATTAACATTTATTATTAAAATATTTTTTTTTAATAAAATATACATACTAATTAAAAATTTATTCAATAAACATAAAAATAATCAAAGAATCTTTATTTTTAATTAAATTTTGTCTGTCAATTCGTTTGAACACAGAAAGACAGGCAAATATTGTAAAGATATGATCAAATATAAGCAATTGGTGATGAATACCAACAATACGGTGAATAATAAAAATATTCCACCAAGTGATTCCATACAGAGAAAACAGGGCGTTTATCGCAAGCATATCATATACGCAGGCAAGATTTTAGGATTACATGGCGTCAAGAGGAACAATTTGTGGACCTGAATTCAAGTCTACATTTATGTTAGGTTAAGTTAAATTGGAAGTGGATTGAAGTCGCCGTAGTCTAGTAGGTAAGGTTACGGTTCAAATCCCAGGTCATTTCTTCGGTGACTTCCTCACAGCAGATTTCTGGTAGAAACTCTGAGAGTGAATGAAATTGCCATGAAAAGTTTCTCAAAAATCTGTCGTTCGGAGTCGACTTTAAACTGTATGTCCCGCCACTCATGTACAAAATTAACACACACAACCTAAGTGCTGTGAGAAATTAGGTCCATAATCCCGACTGAAATTTTTTAATGACCAATTATTGCCAGCTGTCTAGAAAAACAGATCTTACTTGGGTCCTTTAAGCTGCCGCCAGTCAATGTTAGTCAGGAGTTATGACTAACATTTCTCAACCAATGCGATAGCTTTATGAAGGCATAAATATTCAAAAACCAATTATTTTTTCGAATTATTAGCTACATTTTATTTTGGATTTCAACTGTGGTATAAAAAAAGGTTTGAATGCATTGAATGCGCCTTATTGTTAAACCTGACGGCATTGTTAGATTTAATTCATTTGCTTAATAAATTCTTTCCACCCTCCTGGCTTTGCAAAAAGGCTCCTTGTTTAGTATTTAATCAGAATTGCTGATGATGAGTGAAAGTATGATTGTGTCGTTTTCACCTCTCAGTGTACGCTTAAAGGACAAACACAGCCCGCAGCACTGTCACATGATGATGATGAAAGTATGATTTTTCTTAAAAAGATTTTCTGACATTTTTTGATTAACAAAAGCCCAAATTATGCACAAAATTTACAAGCATTTTACCTTCACCAACAGCTTCAAATGAAATCTGGCAGGAACTCAGACAGAAAGGTAATGAAAATAAGGCTCTTTTAGTCCTTAAGGGAGCCAAAATGTAAATATTTTATGAACAGTTTTTGTTTTAACAGAGAAAGAGATAGAAAACGTTTATGTTAAAGGGTGGCTGAATTCGTAAGTAGCTTAAGGAGTGTTAAAAATCGCTGGATACTAAGATGAACTAAGATGGAGCAGTAACATCAGACTAATTTATTTTATTAAAATCCTATTCCGATCAAGTTTTACTAAATTACGAGCAGTTTAAATTACATTTACATTTGAATTTATGATGGCAGCCTCTATAATATATAATAAGAATAGAATTTAAATGGAAATATTTAAACTATTAAGGCAGTTCATTACATATTTCTTATATTTCTGTCTGTAAAAATGTGTATGCATATACAGCCCATATTTCCATCCCAACTCTGATTATGTTAAATATTCAAGTACGAAGAGTTTTTTTTGCATAATTTTTGTGTAACGAATTGAATGGATTTGGTGTTCCATTTAAGGAAATTGCAATGTTAAAATAACATTGGCGAACAACCTAAAAATGACAACAACAAAGACAATAGTTAGTGATTTACAGCCGCCAGCATATTTCAAATTGTGATGAAGTATTACAAACACAAACTATTGTGGTACACCTATAAATGTAAATGGGCTCTGTTTCGCGTATAATGAAAGAGGCATTTTTGAAAAGGTAACACAGCAACACAAATAGTATACGTAGTGATGGCTTGCGTATCTATCTGGTCCTCAAAAATACGTAAAATTAAATGGAGTCTTTAAACAGTTCTACCGAGAGTGAGAATTTTCCCTTTAGCAGAGATATGGCTACTACCGTTATTTAACTGTAACTGCAAACTATCCATATAGAGACGCGGAAAAAGAAATTGCTGGCCTCATTACAAAGTTTGTTAAAAAATAAGGTGAGACTAAACGGGAACAATTTTTGTTCATTTCTAAAAATCCTGTTGAGTATGTATAGTTTATAAATAAAAAAATTTTTATTTTAAACGCCTTTTTGAAGGACCTTTTAGCAGCCTCTTTTTCTTGCCATTACACAAATGTTTGAAAATATGTATGTATGTGTATGTACGTTCGTTTACAGTCTAAACGTAAATAAAACAGAAGTTTGTTGTAATGGAAGGTAATTTGTTATGCCTGAAGCTATACGTCAAATTAATGCCTCCCATGCTTTATCGGCCTCTACCGCCACAAGATTATTTTTATTAAAGAGGACTTGAGTGAAACAAATCTGAATTCGTAACGAATGTGACAAAGAAAGTCACATGAGGCAATGTTAACACCATTTTAAATTAGAAAAAAAAAGTTACTAATAATTTAAAATAATTGATTCGAAAAAAGAATTTCAAGAAGAATTACTTGGTAGATGGCCGCCTTTTCCACTATCTGTGGGGAGAAATTTTGAATATAATATTGTTACGCAAATCGAAACGATCTAATATCGTTTAACAACAAAAACGATAAACAAAAGCGACACAATACAAATAAATAACACTAACAATACAATGAACGTGTTGATTATCTAAAGCTGCACACACACATATGTACGACGAACCTGGTTGCGCCTGGTACCAACGGCAACATAAGCAAAGTACACAAACAACAATGTATTAGCATTAGAGCTCTCGAGAAGGCGAGATCACGAACCTTCCACTTCAAGAATGTTCGTTAGACTGCTCGCGCCAGGCGCGCAAGAAACGCCTGGAAGGATGTGTTAAGGCAGGCCGAAATCCGTTAATCAGGTTGTTAAGGCCGGTTAAGTAAGAATGAAATCATAATATGTTGGTCATACTGACTTTAACAATTTTAATTTCATACTGTTGTCTACTCGTTGTTGGCAGTTTCATTTGTTGAGGCCCAAAATTAATTTCATCCAGATTTCACTCTTTTACCTTACAGTATGTGTATGAAACATCAAATGTATTCCGTACACATTGATTTTAATTTGAAATTTTCTGTCAAATTCTAAAGTGCATCGAATGTATGTCACGTTATCGTTTAAATGTTATTGGTTTTCCTACAATCTACAATAATTATATATGAAGATACTCTCATAGATTTCACGTCTGTCAATGGAATCAATTGCCATTGTTTTAAGTGTATCTTCAAGCCAAGTATACATATATGACTGTCTATACGTATGTATGTGTATGTATAAGAGAGTTTATTGCTACGAAGTTAATTTCCTGCATTCAATTTTCTATTGGTAATTTGGCCAAAATTTTCTTGACCGTATTTGTTCTTCTGTTTTAATATCATTGCCACAATGACGAGATGCTTGCTGTTGGTAATGAAATTAAACTACAATTAAATAAATTCCTCAAAACTGAACGTTTAATGTTGGTTAGCTTGATATTTAATCATTATCATGTGACTACTTTGGTTTGTCAAACCAATTTTCTCCTCAATATCTTACTTACTTTCGTATCTCAAAATTAATTAAATTTTAAAATGAATAATTTGCATTGTTTTGTATAAATGATAACGACAATGATGATTTTTTAGGACAAAATAAAATCTTACATACATATATAATTAGTTATTACAACCCTTCAGTCAGGATTTCGACCTAGCTTCTTACTCCACTTATGTTGTGTATGTTAGTTTTATTTATAATTGGCGGAACCTACAGTTTTAATCCAGACTGTAAAAACAGATTTTTGAGAGGCTTTCAATGGCAATTTTATTTCAGAGTTTTTGCCAGAAATCTGCTGAGAGAGTATCCGAAGAAAATTTTTTTCATATTTTTGTTTTTGATGTCTGACCTGTGGTTTAAACCGTGTAATTACGTCTAACACAACCTACTAGACTAAGGCGACTTCTAAATAAATGAAGTTCTAAAAATTTAAAACAAAATGTATGTATTTCCGATTAGCTTCGTATTTTTACACAACCGAGCTACTTCTTTAGAGAATTTTTTTACAGAATGATTACAGGATGTTACTGTCCAATAGAGGTAGGTAGGTAGTTTGGTGTGGTTGCTTGAGTTAGAATTGTTAAATTAAAAAAAAACTCAAAAATAAAAAAATTTAAATAATTTCTTAAACGAATTACTACAAAATAAGTTCAGGCTAAAGTCAATGGCATTACGAGATTTTATTCCATCTCCAATGGATGTCATTGTATTCGTATACAACAAAAACAAAAAAAAAACATAAAAAGAAACAAAAATATTTTTCTTATAAAATAAATTGCAACGAAAAATATTTCAACAAACCCTGGCTGTATTGATTTGGCAACAGGCAAGAGTGGCACAGTAGAAGAAACAGAGGTAAGAGAAATACAAATACAAACAAAGCTTTTCTATAGTAATAGAGGAAAATATACAAAAAGCAAAAAACAAACGAAAGAACGAAAGAGAACAATGTGTGAAAAACTTTTCATTTTCTTTTTTGATAGTTAATGTAAAAACTTTGTATATCGGAAAACTTAAGAGTTGTACTCACAAAATTTTTTCTTTACAATAAAATCTAAACTTTAGTTTTGGTAGATTTCATTCGTTCGTCCTTTTTTTTATTTATTTATTTTTTTTGTAGTTGTTGAAATGATTTAAAAAGCAAAGTAATTTTCAGAAGAAATTGCATGAAGATTTTTATTTTATAAGGAATAATTGTGTCGTTTATTTAAAAAGAAATTCATTGCTGCGTTTATGCATTCATTCATCTTTCATTTTGAAGAAATTTGTTTTTATAACAAATGATTTTCAAATTTTTAACAGCAATTTTCCTTTTTTTCTCCTTATTCTTTCATTATTTCGCATTTATTTTTCTTTATTATTAATGTTAAACTAATACGAGTAAGTATATATGTATGTATGTACATACCATAACCATTTCATGCTCGCATCTCATAATTTTTTATCTCATACTTGTGGTATTTCAACGAAAATCAAAGAACTCTTCAAATATTAAACAGACTGTACATCCTTTCTTCTTTTTACGACAAAAATGGCTTTATGATTTATGACTTCTATTTCAAAACCAATGCAAATCTATTTATTTTTCTTCTTCTTCTACTTTTTATTATTTAAATTTTAAAAAATGTTGCTGAAATATTTGTATGTTTTACAAGGATTGTCTGTAACTCCACAGTTACGAGTAAATATTTGGAAGGTAACATGAATTTGAATTTTTGGTCTCTTATGGTCTTCAGGTTATAATCGTCCGTCAAATCAATTGTTTTCGATTAGTGTCTCACACCACTTATGTTGTGTGTGTTGATTTTATATATGAGTGGCGGAATCTAAAGTTTTAATCCAGACCCCGAACTACAGATTTTTAAAGCCTTTCAGTGGCAATTTTATTTAGACTCAAAGTTTTTGCCAGAAATCTGCTGGGAGAAAGTCTCCGAAGAAATATTTGTTTCATATTTCGTTTTAGTGGTAACGTCTTGTCCTGGGGTTAGAACCGTGGCCTCACGTCTAATTAGCCGACACACTACCTACCAGAAATCAGCAATGAGTTTTCAAAAAGATGAGTAGAATCGAATTATACTCATAATTTCTCATACTTATACGCATTCATACTTATTTTAATATCATGGAACCTCTACTCATATTCAAAGTTTGAAGTACTCATCATATTCATACTTAACAACACGTATGATGTTGTTGATTTCGACTCTCCATAACTCAACATATACACGAAGCACAAAATAAGTATGAATCGCGTACGAACACTAAAATACTCACTAGAAGGTTGTGTGTTTGCTCTGCTTGCTGCTCTGTCTTTTTTGCTTACGTGTCTCTTTCTTCTTTTTGTAAATGCAACAAGAACTAAGACTGTAAATTTTGATGAAGTGACTCGAATCATTTATAAGTAGTTTTCCAAACTTGTGAATCTAAATGAGTAGGCTTATGAATCAAACATATTTCGAATGGTATGAGTTTGATGTCAACGTTGTACGCATACTCATTGCAACCTGTACTTACGTTGTAGTGTAGTGAGTACGAATGAATCAGAATACATAGTTAAATTTCAATATTGTTGACTCACTTATATTTAAAATTTCAGGAGTGCTTATGAATAGCGAAAAAACGATTCATTGCTGATCTCTGGTTAGTACCGGAAAGTGCAATTATCTTTGGCTGAAATTATTTGGTTAAGGAGAAAGTCCTTTAGAGGCCACATTTATCGATTGTTGCTTTGACTTGCTTCAATGTCGTCTGGTATTGCTGACATAATAAATTGCAATCCATTAGGTTTGATAATGTGTTCTATTGTAGCTGAACCAATTTTTTTTGGGGAACGGGGTCACAGGTCACTTTATCTTTTAATATTTATGTTTCGGGATTTACTACCAACGTGCAACAACTAAGCTTGAAAGGAAGTATGAATTTTAGTTTTACATGGAATGCGAACAAAAAAAAAAAGGAAAATTTACAGCATCATGCGTGGGAAAAATTCATGCCACCAACTGCAGCTCTAATCCATTCATTGCTTACAATAACTCTTTCACTTTGCTACTGCAGACAGGATTTACGTTTTCGTTGGCTTACTACACAAATTCAATTTCGCTAGTTACAACCGTTTGTTGTGTTGCTGTTCACGTAAATTCCTTATAAAATTAATACTGGTTGGCTGTTTGGTTGTACGGTTTTATCTCTTTGGTCCTGTGTTATCGCAATTCTTTCCTGATGTTGGTGAATTTGCGGCAACGTTGGGAAAACAAATTAATGAACAAATTTCAGCGGATTTCCGTTTAAGCATATAATTTTGCAAACTACAATTTTTTTCTTTGTCACTACAAAGTATTTCGTTATGCAACAGAAAGTCAACGATTTTTAGATATTAGATGCCGAAAAGAAGAAGAGTATGTTTTAGCAAATATTTAACGCAATATCGCTGTGACTGTGAGAAGTTTATATCTTTCAAGAAAAAATTATGCAAGAGCATGAACTCCTGCCACAGAAAGAAAAATTTCTATCAACTACCAGCAGACAGAGGACAACTTAATGTACAACAAAAGCATAAATTACAATAACAAAAAATAAATAAATAAATTGATTCAAGAATTTAAAGTCATGTAATAATTATATTCCTGGATAAAAAACAGCATGACAAACGGTTTTGTTGGGCAAACAAAGGGAATGAAATTATGGAGTCGATAATTCCATTGAGCAATTGACTTTAATAGAAAGATTAACTAGATAACCCTCGGTTTTTACAAATTTTAAGCTTAAAATCAGCAATATCAACTGGATTCTATCCAGTAGTGGGTCTCATTCCTGAAGATACCTGCTTCACAGAGTTGTAATGTAACGTAAATTGTATTTGAAAATGAGTTCAAATTGTGAAGGTATCCGCTTACACGTTAATAATTGTTTTATGAATTCCTTTTCATTTCCAATTAATTCAAGAAGATATTTCCTTTATCGAATGTATACTTTACAGATGTATACACAATTTATTTGTCTTGCATTTATAATCAACTGTTTACTACACTCTGGAACCATAGCGCCACACTATCACACCACGTTATAAATTTTGTGGTTCAAAGACCTTTAAATTAATTTCATTCGTAATTTTGGCACTTGTCTCTGAAATTAACACTAATCTCGTGTAATAAATAATGTCATGCGAAAAAAATAAAGAAAAATTACTAACACAAAATGAAGAGAATGAAAGAAATAATTTCTCTTAAGGCGCCAAAATGTCTGTGATATAAAATTTTATGCTGAATTGTTAAGGATTTGTTTGAAATTTTTATTTTCATTTCACCCATCACCAGTTTAGAGTAGAGTAAGTGGAACTGTGGAACTGTTTCTTGCAATTGGCTAATATACAGAGAAATTGTTGGAAACAAACATTTCTTTGCAGACAAAATGAAGTCTTTTATGGTTTAAATTGTCTTGTAAATTACAACCGCGTTTGTAAATTTGTATGAAAAAGTCATTTGAAATAAAGGAAATATGTACGTATACGTACGTATAACTTTAAATTGCTATTTACTGCGAACAGCAACAGTAAAGTTAATTATTTTGTACACACAAGTACATTTTATTATCACTTATTCCCTGCGAACGGAAGTCGTGGCCATCTACCGGACTGCTCAATGGATCCTCATCAACGGTGCTCCTTTCACATGCATCTCAATCTCCTCTGATAGTCAGGCTGCCGTAAGATCTCTGTCGAGCGTTGTGAATAACTCCGGGATCGCTAGGGATTGTCGCCCCTGTCTAGATCTTCTTTCTGGGAGCTTCAGTGTCTCACTTGTCTGGGTCTCTGGTCACAGATATATTCTAGGAAACCGCAGAGCCGACGTGCTCGCCAGGGCTGGTGCAGGTCTTCCGGAATTCTCTTCAATCGATCAAGTTGCCCAATGCGCGGATATTCTTTCGGGACGCCAACCTATCCTGGATCAATGAGGAGTCCTGCTTCACCGCCAGACTCACTTGGCCCGCTATGGATAGAAGGCGCACCAATCAGACGTGGTCGTAACGTCATCTCGATCACAGTGGCCATGCTTACAGGTCAGTGTGATATGGGAAGACGCGCGAAAAGAATGCAGCTCCCATCTAACGACTTCTGCCGTGGGTGCAGATCTGCTGAGGAAGATGAGACTGTTATCCGCTTTCTTTGTCAATGTCCATCATTTGCAAGGTGCAGATATATATAGGTTATTTGGCTTTTCAATCCTTGTCAGCTTGACGGAGCTATCATCCATTGATGGCAAGGATATAGCTTCATTTATCAAACTTTCAGGCGTGGAGAAGTCATGCTTCTTGGAACTTGGTCAGTACAGGGACTACGTTTACCTGTGGCGTCACAACTGGCGGGTTTTGGTATCAAAACTACCACTCCAACCTATCTAACCATTCCCTGCGATGATTTTTTCGACACAAATGAATTGAATTTAAAACTCAACAAGCTTTTTCAAGGGTTGAAGAAATCACAAGAGAAGGAATTCATTCGTTTATTTTCATTGCGATTTTTTAAATAATTTTTTGAAATTTCCTAAAGTGCTTCAAGACAAATAAGCTACCGAAACAATAAATATGAAGAAATGAAAATAAAATTAAAAAATAATAAAAAATGAAAAGAAATTCTAAAATTAAATTGAAATTGAAAATGAAAATTTACATTTTCATGAAATGCATCCTGTTTTTCATCCTTCTTTTGTTTGCATTGAATAGCAGAGCGAGAGAGACAGAGGACAATGGAGCCTTGATAATTGATATGAAAGACTGTGTGTACGTCCATTTATGTGTTTTTGTTTATTTGTCATGGCTTTTCCTTGGCATTTTGTTAAGAACTGACTTATTGTTATTGCTGTTGTTGTTGTTGTTGTTGTTGCTGTTGCAACTGCTATTGCTGTTGTTGACAAATGGCAATAATATTTGCATATTGTTTTGTTAACAAATTATTGCAACAAAGCTAAAACAATACATACATATATGTACGAGTATACTTACTTTTCATCCCTAACATGTTGGTCTCCTTGTTTTCTGGCATTCTAAGTGTCTAAGACATTGGTTTTCTCAATTCCTGCCTTTTGAGTAAGAATACTTCATCATTTTTAGTTCTTTGTTCTTGCTCCTTGATGAAGTCATGTTCTCTTGGTATTGTTTTGTTTTGGACTTGCTTGCATCTTTTGTCACATCGTTAGAATACAATTAAGCTACACCTTCTCTACATCTCTCTTCCTAACTTTCTTGTTTTTTTTTTGATTGTGTTTGTAGTAGACTTTGTTCTTCATCTTCTTGAATTTTTTCTTACGAGTAACTGAATTCTATTAATTTTAATTGTATGAAATTGTTGTTGTTGTAGCTTTAAAAACAAAAATTGAAATTAAATTGCCAAAGAATTGCTAGTCTTCTATTATTTTCCTTCATAGAAATTATTTCCCTTTAGTCTGTTATCAAAATTAATCTTGTAGTGGATATTCAGAATAATTTGATTATGATTTTGTATTCTTTTCATTTAATTTGCATCTAAAATTCTATATATTGCTGTTGATGGGAGATTATTTAAGGAATTTGTCAAATAATTTTTTCAACATTTCTCAGGAACCTACCTCTATTGAACAGGGCTGCTATGCGTATTCAAGTGAGCTGTTGGTATCAAAGCTACCACTCCAACCTACCTACCTACCTCTATTGGACAGTAACATCCTGTAACCATTATGTAAGAAATTTCTCTAAAGACATAGCTCGGTTGTATAAAAATACGAAGCCAATCTGAAACACATACATTTTGATTTAAATTTTTAAAATTTCACTTATTTAGAAGTCGCCCTAGTCTAGTAGGCAGTGTGGTGGCTAATTAGACGTGAAGTCATGGTTCTTTTCCCAGAACAAGACATCTTCAATAAAACGACTTCCTTCCAGCAGATTTCTGGCAAAAATTTTGAGACTAAATAAAATTGCCATTGAAAGCCTCTGGAAAATCTATAGTTCGAGGTCGGCATTAAATCTGTAGGTCCTGCCATTTATGAATAAAACTAACGCACATAAAATAAATGGTATAAGAAGCTAGGTCGTAATCCTGACTGAAGTGTTGTAATGACCAACTAAGTAATACATAAGCAAGTATTTGTTTAGAATTTATTCCAACATTTTTCAATTCCAACATCATGGGATTATTTCATGCTTGCCTGCTGAGGACATTTGCAGTGATTTGTTATAAATTTTAATCACCATCACATGCTTCGTTTTCAATGGTTTTAGTATGAAATTGAAATATTGTTTTTGCTGTTATTTATTTATTTATTTATTGTTTTGTATTTGATTAATAATTCACCGTTAAATTGGCAGCTATTAAACAATTTATAACATTCAAATCAAGGGAACAACAATAACAAAAAACCCCTATTTAAATATGTATGTATGAATATGTATAAAATATGCATTCATAAATATATAAATGGTACGTTATATATTCATAGAAACAATGAAATGAAATTAATTGTTATGAAATTTAAAAAAAGATTTTTTTTACAAAATTATTTACGTTTTGGGTTTAGTTAAATGGGAAAATGCTGTTCTTGTGGTTACTGAAACACATGTTCGACACCAGATATCAGCAATGAATCTTTTTTTTGCTGCTCATAAGCACTCATGAAATTTTGAATATAAGTGAGTCAACAATATTGAACTTTAAATATGTGCTCTGAACCATTCATACTCACTACAACATTGATTTAGAAGTACAGGTTGCAATGAGTATGTGTACAACGTTAACATCAAACTCATACCATTCGAAACACTTTTGATTCATAAGCCATTCACTCATTTAGATACATAACTTTAGAAAAATACTTATAAAACTTATAAATTATTCGAGTGACTCGAATCATTCAACAAAATTTACAGTCTGAGTTATTGTTGCATTTAAAAAATGAAGAAAAAAGAGACAACCAAAAGGCAGAGCAGCAAGCAGAGCAAACACACAACCTTCTAGTGAGTATTTTAGTGTTCGTATGCGAATCATACTTATTTTGTGCTTCGTGTATATGTTGTGTAATGGATAGTCGAAATCAACAACATCATACGCGTTGTTAAGTATGAATATGATGAGTACTTCAAACTTTGAATATGAGTAGAGGTTCCATGATATTAAAATAAGTATGAATACGTGTCTATAAGTATCAGAAATTATGAGTATGATTCGATTCTACTCATCTTTTTGCATACTCATTGCTGATCTCTGCACCATATTCAACGAATTTGTTTGTAAAACTGTTCTAACTGTTCTGTTTGTAATATTTCTGGCAAATAGAAAATGGGAGAACATTTTGTTTAAAGCTCGTAACGCACTGCTTAACTTTGCTTATGCAATTTTGAACTGGTATTCCTTAACCCCGTTATTTAACGAATATTTGTTGTGTGCTATTGTTGTTGTGTTCTTTATAAATAAAACTTCGATAATGCAATTGTTGTTTTCTGATTTTCCATTTACAGTCTTTAAAACTCTGACCACCAGAATGAATGAAAGTTAGGGAATGAGATTGAACAAATTGAATTGAAGAAGGAAAAACTCAATCAAGAATGAATAAATGAAAGAAATAAGAAAAGAATGAAATCAAGACTGTAGACAACAAAAAGTCATGGAAACAACAAACCAATGAAGCAAAGTTTACTAACCCTGTTAACAAAAGAAATCCCGCTGCTCAATCGAATTTCCAGAACCAATTTGTTTGCAAATCATTTTATCGTAACGCCAACAAAAACAAAAAAAGAAAGCAACGAAAAAATATGTAAAAAGAAAAACAAACTGAATAAAATGAAATCCACAAAAAATGAGCAACATACTACAACTATGTACATTGAACTATAAAAGTTGGTAAACACTTTCGTTTAAAAATTTATTTTAATGAGTTTCAACTGTGTATACAATATAAAATTTGTTAAGTGTTGGCATTTATTTTTAGCTCAGTGTTTGTGCTTGAATTTATTTTTTCTTGTTGGTTACAAACAAGGGGAAAAAAAAGAAAACTTTAAATATTGAACTAAGTTATAAGAAGTTTTATAGAAAGCATAACGCAAATCAACCTCTGCTACAATATCCCCTTAAATTAAATGATATTTTTTACGTATTTATCTATCGCTCAGTTATACGGGTCAAAAAATATACATGTATGTATACACATGCGATATACATGTATGTATGTATTTGATTTTGTCCTGCAACTACAAAAAAGTTACCAACTAATTTTCGGAAAAAACAGAAAAAAGATTTAGAAGGCAACAACATTAAAACATCTGGCTTTTATCTTCTCTTCAATTGGCCCCAAATTAAGCAGTTTTAAAAGGAAAATTCGTGTCAAAATTGCATTACAAGATCTCTAAAAATCGTTATTCACTATTTGTTGGTTCTTTTTCTTTAGGTTTTTTTTATTAAAGAATACGATAAAAAAACACAATAATAGATTCCTTATGAACATCACAAGATACAAAACTAAAACACAAACATTGGTTGAAAGGCAGTGCTTCAAAATATCATTTTGAAGAATATCCTGTGGATTTCAGAATGCTGCTATTTAGTGTACAAGTGTGCAAAACGTTTAGCATTTTTGCTAGCTCAAAGCCAATACATTTGATAAAGAAATATGTTTTGGATTGGTTGGTATCAGAGATCAGCAATGCATCGTTTTTTCGCTACTCATAAACACTCATAAAATTTTGAATATAAGTGAGTCGATAATATTGAAATTTAACTATGTACTCTGATCCATTCATACTCACTACAACATTGATTTATAAGTACAGGTTGCAACGAGTATACGTACAGCGTTGACATTAAACTCATACCATTCGAAATATGTTTGATTCATAAGCCATTCACACATTTAGATTCATAACTTTAGAAAAATACGAGTGACTTGAATCATTCATAAAAATTTACAGTCTTAGTTGTTGTTGCATTTACAAAAAAAGAAAAAAGACAGAGCCGCAAGCAGAGCAAACACACAACCTTCTAGTGAGTATTTTAGTGTTCGTACTCGAATCATACTTATTTTGTGATTCGTGTAAATGTTGAGTTAAGGAGAGTCGAAGTCAACAACATCATACGTGTTGTTAAGTATGAGTATGATGAGTACTTTACACTTTGAATATGAGTAGAGGTTCCATGATATTAAAATAAGTATGAATGCGTATAAGTATCAGAAATTATGAGTATGATTCGATTCTACTCATTTTTTTGAATACTCATTTCTGATCTCTGGTGTGGTTTTCCGATAATTTTTACTTCAAATATGGTGGAAAGTGTTGGCTTAATTCAGATCCGATTACTATCATTTTAAAGAGATTAAAAATCTCATGAATTATTCGTATAGCTGGTCACGTTCTATACTTGCTTTGGTGCGTTATGGAAATGATCTTCATGAAAGATGTTATGATGAATAAACATGGCATTTTTCCACATCGTGCATGTGAGTATAACACATTCATTCTATTTTTCATATAATATTACTTTTCTTCTAAAAGAAAAGGGTACAAATTTGTAGATACCAGAAAGCAAGAAAAACTTATTTATTTTGCCAAGAAAGAAGCAAAATGATAAGTGGCATCATAGGCACAACGTTATAAAGTAAAGCAGGCACTACTATTCCCCAGAGATTGTTAACGATTTATCAGATTTTGATTATGACATTTTTTAAAACGCCCAAAAAAGCATCAAAACTAAATTATCACAAGTGAATTACTTATTTTTTTTAAGGAAATATAATAAATAAATAAATATAAAAACCAAAAAAACATTAAAAAATTGATTTAAGTTTCGTAAATGAATTGCAACATTCTGTATCATTTTGTCAACTATTTCATGAAGTAATAGTTTATGTTATTGTCTATAATTTATCTACAACTCTTATTTATTTATTTCATATTTAATAAATAAAAATATTGCTTAGAACACAACATCATCAACGTCATCATTATTTTACTCATGTTGCTACATTAAGAGGCACAAACACCAAGAGTTCACTTGTAACTGAGTACGAGTATTTGATATATTGGAGTGTAAATAAATATTACTCTACTCCTACATACCTACATACGACCATCTACAATTTATTCGATTTCATTTCGTACCATTAAATTTCTTCCTGTTTGCTTATTTGTCTTTATGTTGCAAAAAAAAACTCCATTTATTTGTTGTCCATCAGAAATCTACAACAAATTCTGTTGGAGGTCTTAGCACCACTGCTTTTGATGAGGAAAAAACCTTTAAGTGGACCATAAAGATGTTTTGCTTTTAAAAATGTTGACTTTCCTTTTACCCCCCCCAAATCATTCTCTTGTTATGCCTTGAAAACTTTCACATGACGTTTTCAAAGGCAAACAAACCAATATAAACAGACGGACAGATAAACAAACAAATATTTTAGACCAAAAATAGTTACGAATGGTAAACAGGAAGAGCGAGAGAGGGAGCCACGTTATGTCAATATTATCACTGTGACATTAAATTGCTTTCAGTGAACGAAAGAAAAATATCCTCGATGAAAACTATGGAATACATACATATGTATGTACCATACTTTCGTTGAAATTAAATTTTGAAAAAAATAACAATAAAAATAACAACAAACAAAAATTGTTTTCAATGTTCTATTAAATAAATTTTGAAACGCACTTACTTGTCCTCTCAGTTGTCAATGATAAAATGAATGGGAAAAAGAATGGGAAATTTTCAATTTTTCAAACCTCTGTCGCTTAGGTTTCGGTAGACCATAGAAGACCAGGAATATTGTAGAAAAAGTTCTAAAAATTTTTTAAAATCTGAATAAATTTAAAATCGATTTAGCGTTGTCAGCAAAATCCCAGTAATTATCAAATAATTGCTTCAGTCAATCCGTTTCACAATCTTAGGCAGTTTGGCAGTTTTGATATATTGTTACGAAAATGATAAAATCAAGATACTGGTGTTTTGCTTTTACATCGTTTAACATTAAAATTATAAACAAAAGCTACAAAAACAAAAACAATGCAGTAAGTAAACCTGTTTACAAATTATCGTACTGCTTAATATAACAACAAAACACCAACGTAAAAAAATGGTAAACAAGTAAACAAAAATCCACAAGCAACACTACGATAATAAATGTAAACAACGATGTTTACATTTATAGAGATTTCGAGAAGGCGAAGTCGTGAACATTCGCCCTCAAGAACATTCATCAGACTGTTTACCCTGACATATAAAAGGCAAGGCAAAGCAGGCGAGTCAGTCAGTGAAGTTCAGTTAGTCTTGTGTGAAGACGCGATGCGTTCGAGGAGAGTAATTGTGGTTTGAAGATCTCCGTTACAAAGATCTGTCGAATAATTGTCTAGTAATTGTTATTGTTTATGCAAAGGGTGTAAACAGAGGAATAACAAAGAAAGGCAATTGTTGTTGTTTACATCAAGTTGTGAACAGTGGCACACACAATTGTGCGAATAATAAAATAAAAATTTTAATTAAAACTAAGCACAAATTTATTTTTATTTTATTGCAATCTGCGAGCTCATATTTTAAACGTTTTTAAAAAGGTAAAAACGTACCAGCTTACTTGAGCATACACGACGGTTCATTGCGTTGGCGACGGCCTTGTCTATGTTGGAAGTCCTGCCATAGATTTGTGTAACCAAGAGAGGATGTGTTAAAGCAGGCCGAAATCCAATTAAAGCATTATTAATGGCCAATTAAGTAAGTAAGTTAGAAATCTGTCTCTAGAACGCATTTAAAACCTTTATGACCGTACTCTTTGCATCGGTTTGTATAGTTAATTCATTTTCAATAATTTAACACGTTCATCGCCATGTCAGTCATATGTGTCTGACGCTAAGTAGTTCTACATGAGCCATGTCAGTCATATGTGTCTGACGTACGCGATTTGGTAAATCACAGATGTCCGACGCAAACGACGCTGTGTTCAAAACAATAGGTTAATACTTGTGGTATCTGTTTGTATCTTGTTTGGATGCGTCAGACATATAAGACTGACAAGGCTTGTCGAGAAAAAAAGTTTTAATATAGGGCCATGTCAGTCATTTATATGTGTGACATAAAAAATAGTGTTTTTCCGGGAATTTTGGAAAAAAAAATTTTTTTTGTGATACATTTTTAACTAAATTATCTAATAAAGTTACCGTGGCCCACGTGAAAATTTTTCTGATATTATCGTGGCGATGAACGTGTTAATATTTATACTGAATAAATACTATACTAAATATTTCGTTTGCATTTCCATAAAGAAATCATTTGCAAATGCATTTGAAAAATTAATTTTTTCAATATTTTTCAAGTATCCTCTCACTCTGCCTTTTCCATGCGAAGAAGGATGGTGGTGGTTACTTTTTTGTGTTGATGATAAAAAGCATTTCGTGGTTTAAGTAACATTTATTCTCAACAATTTTAATATTTTAAACTCCTGCCAGATTTTAACGATGTTCATACCTCTCACTGCTGTACCCTACCTTACAATTGTAAGTGACTGCCTTCAACAGGATAAAATTCGTTATTGGAAAGGCGTTTGTTTCTTGTCTGACCTCCCCCCATTCCGGGGCTGAATATATTTTTTATTTTTTTTTCTTCTTTCTTCTTCTCTCTGTTGAAACCAATAACAACATTACTATTACGGTGGTTAAGTATGCTACCAATTCACCTTATCTGTAACACTTTACTGCTTCTCAGTGGAAGATGACAAAAATGAAAATGGAAAAGAAGGACTGGGAGACGAATAAAGTAAGTTTAAGATAAACTGTAATGCCAATAAGTGTAAGTGGATTAGAGATGCACATCGTTTTCACTCTGTCTCTTGGCAATGTTTTTATTCTTCTGAACTTTGTACAGAACAGAGCACATTGTAGGAGACAAACACATTCACTCATATTAAGATATTAAGAGTTAACTACAGCACATAATATATATTATGCTGTGACAACTTTAATGGATTAAAAGTGCTTCCCTCGATAAGCATTGGCGGAATTAAGCCTCAATAAGTAAGCAATGTGTCGCTGCTAATGCGATTTTTATTGGATTTCTTGTCTACTTATTGGAGTTTAAGTTTTGTTCCCATCTCCATATCCCTCTATTATTACAGGCCTTAGTAAATGGAATTCCAAATGATTGTTATTTAGATAAGACGAAAGAATAGAAAATAATTGTTGAAAATAAATATTGTTTATTGGCCATAACACTTCATCTTAAATTCAAATTAATTTTGATTTGATTCGATTTTTCATTTCTTTAAGTTTTCACCTCTAGGTACGTAGCTTTCATAGCTTCAGTGATTCCTGAAAGGATGTATTAACATTTTCTTCCTACTTCAGTAGTGTCAATGTCAGTATTTCATTGGCTTGAAAGCACTTAAAACTTGGTAAATGCAAATATCATCTCAAATGCAATATACCGCCCCCTTTAATACAGTTAAGCTGAAAAGGCTTGTAGGCCGACAAGCTGGCATTTGGGTTGACTGTAAATCTCTTCTTTTTTTTCTTTCGTTTCTTTAGTAGACAGATTTTCTGGCAAACAGACTGCATCAGCATCATGCAAATACATACCATAGAATGTACATACCATTCATGTCCAAAATGGCCTGAATTAATACTAATTGACGTTTGGTTGACGTTTAAATGGAAAGAGTACACATACCATACAATAAATGATGGAATGAATGAATAAACAGACGAATATAAAAATGTTTAAGTCAAGAAAATTTGCATGCGCATGAGGGCAAAGGCTTGCAATAAACACACAAAAAAAGGATAAAATGAGAAAGAATTGTAACCGAAATGCAGTGATAGTTTGTGGAAAGCATACAAAAACAACAATAACAATGATGACATTTTAAATATTACTACATAGTAAAGGTTGCAATCGTTGTTATTTACCTATTACTAGAGTAAAAGTTTTTAGTTCTACTAAAATATTATCGAACATAAGTGTCAGCCCTTTAAGCCGGCGTCTGGCATTAAACAGATGATTATTCTGTTATTATTATACGATACAGTAATTATGGCTGGTGTTGTTGTTAATGTAGACTTTTCACATTGAGCCGTTTATGTAATTACGAAGCAAAAAAAGGAAAAAAGCAACAACTAAGCATTCCAAATAGAAGTCATGGACATACAAAGCGAAATGAAAGGATGAGAAAACTCGTCATTATGATCATCATCGTCTGTAACGTCATTTCTAGTTTCTTTTTCGTTAACCAAGATATTAAATCGTTAATTTCGTTTTGTAATTATTCTATGCCATGTAAGGAGACGAAAAAAAGTTCCAAATAGGAATTTTTTGCTCAAACCATTTTAAATCCATTTCTCTCCTTTGGCTTTGTTTTGCCAAAGTGCCAAGATGTTTTGTTGCCTGCAGACCAACTGTACGAGTATCAGAGATCAGGAAGGAATCGTTTTTTCGCTACTCATAAGCACTCATGAAATTTTGAATATAAGTGAGTCAACAATATTGAAATTTAACTTCTCTGATTCATTCATACTCACTACAACCTTGATTTATAAGTACAGGTTGCAATGAGTATGCGTACAACGTTGACATCAAACTCATACCATTCGAAATATGTTTGATTCATAAGCCTACTCAAATAGATTCATAACTTTAGAAAAATACTTATAAATGATTCCAGTGACTCGAATCAAAAGAAAAAAGGCACATAAGCAAAAAAGACAGAGCAGCAAGCAGAGCAAACACACAACCTTCTAGTAAGTAGAAGGTTGAATCATATTTATTTTGTAATTCTTGTAAATGTTGAGTTATCGAGAGTCGAAATCAATAACATCACACCTGTTGTTAAGTATAAATATAATGAGTACTTCAATCTTTGAATATGAGTAGGGGGTTCCATGATATTAAAATAAGTATGAATGCGTATAAGTATCAGAAATAAAGAGTATCATTCGATTCTTCTCATCTTTTTGAATACTCATTGCTGATCTCTGATATCGATATCGTTGTTCGTTATTGGTATCTATGTAGATATCTTGGAATATCTTGTAGAACCTTAAATAATTTTATGTTTTGTTCAGAATCAGATTGTACTAGCAAACGATAAAGAAATGAAAAGCTGCTGCTGCTACTATGGCAGGGAGTGCCGTAATAAATGATGCCGCTCTGATTTACTATTGCTAAACCATAGTGTGAGTGGTTTTAGGGAATGGCCAGAAATCAGTTCTAATGACACATTTTATTTGTCAAAGATATTTTGGAATCAGTGACTCAGAGTTTTTGTGTGTGTAAGTGCAGTTTCGGAAAAGCGTTCTATGGAGATGACAGCCAACAGCTTGATTAAAACACTCTTGTTTGTCAGACACAATTTAAGATCAACGAGTCAGAGTATGTGTGAGTGAGTGTGCCTGCAGACTGCCTTTAAATATTTTGTTTTTGTAAGAGTTTCTCTCTCCTCCATGGAGATGATAGATAACATCATTATAAAATCGCTTTTAGTTGTTAACTTTTCTTGATGCATTCTTTTCTTTACAATTTAAGATTTTTTTTTATAGAGCATTAAGGAAAATTTTGTCACATTGTAAATAACTGCCCAATGAATTTTATTTGTTGCTCTTGTTGTTGTTGATGGTTTTGTTTCTAAATTGGTTACACCAAGCCAAACAATCCTAAGCAATTATGAAATATTACACGTTTTAACACTTAATGGCTTATTTTTAAAGCTACTAGAAGCTCTCTTAGTAGCCTAATTTACATAGAATGTAAATTGACAGAAGACAATCCAGTGAACCCATGTAGCGGTGCTTCAATTATTTTGTAAAGCTTAGAGAGTTTAACGTATAAATACTGGCATTAATAATAAGCGGTAGTTATTGGTTGAGTTGTTGTTTTCCAACTTGGTTTTTGTCATTGAGATGATAAAAGTTTTCCTATTTCCTTCAACTATACTGTTTTCGTTGATTTTTATTAAATAATGTTTAAACTTTAAAGTTGTTTTTAATTCCACTCTATTTGGCCGCAGCAAACAGTTATTGACAACAAATATAACAGAATAACATCAAATATTTATGATAGTTGTTGTTGCTGTTCTTGTATTGATTGAAATCATAAGTTAAAGCCAAGTTTTTATAGATAAACTTTCGATAAATATACGACTGTCTTCATTCGTTTAGTTTTCTAAATCAAAAACAATTTTTATTAAAGTATTTCTGTTTTTTTGTAATCATGAATTTTGTCTGCCATGAACAACATTTTAATGTTTTTACTGGTGAAATATGAAATGGAAGGAAAAATAAGCTGAAAAAAATTACAAAATTGTTAAAAACTTTGTTTAGCTCAATTTCATCCCAATTGGCTCATTAAAGAAATCGATCACGCACGTTTGTGGGTTTAAATTTTACCTTCTTCTGGTACTTCGCGTAAACCAATGAGATAGGAAGAGTAATTGCTAAACTAAACTAATAAATAGAGTTGCCATGTTTGGTCATACGGTTTATAGTCAAGAAATAAAAATTTTAAAGAGAAAAATGCTATAAAAGTTTAGAAAATTTGCACAAAAAAATACCAATTTTAAGAGCTTGTTTTTGTTCAAAATTACTTGTGCTATTGGAAGCGTATTGATGGGTGCTTAAAATCTCTTATGGTTGATGTTTGTAATTCGAGAACCATAGTTTAAAAGCAAATGATTATTAATTTTATGGTTTCAAGAGCTTTTATTGAAAGTGCACTTTATTGTACTTATCTACAGGCGCCGATAGTAGCACTAAGGATGCTGTAAAGTCAAGCATCTGTGCACTTTTTACTGCAATTTTGGAAGCAACGTTTCAGGGTGTCCATCTTTAGCACAGGCATTAGTGATAGTTAAAGCTTCAGTTGTTTTACTTACTGACTTAATCGATCATTACAACCCTTTAGTCAGAATTACAACCTAACTTCTCACAAAACCAATGTCGTTTTTGGTTATGGTTAAACCCAAGATTTAAATTTAGAATTTGGTTTGTGCCATGTTTTTTTTTTTTTAATTCCATTCCATGCCATTGCCTACACTTTTTGTGGCCTTTGCTTTAATGTGGTAACCTTTGCGGTTTTATTTTGTAGTACAATTGCTGCTGTTGTTGACAAATGTTGTTATTGTTGTTATTGTGTACTTTTAAAGCATTAAAAAGTTTTATTTTCTTTTGGTATACAAAGCAACCCACGTATAAGACCTGACTTTAGTTTAACAAATCGGGTACAAAATTCACAAGCACACAGAAAATAGGAGCCTGAAATCCCTGAATAGAAAGATATTTTACACTGGGGTTCTAATTTTTTTTTTTTGTAGACAACACACAGCCAGCCAATATTACTTATGGGCTTATGGTTTTCTTTCTTTTTTTAATGCTTGTAAGCATTTATAGCTTATGCAGATGGCCTGAAGTTGTAAAAAACGTTTCTTTTTCTCTTCTTTTTTAAAATGGATTAAAACTTGGATAAAAGTACGTACGTACGTACGTGTACTTACTTAAAATGGTCCGTCCCTCTTGTCAATTGCATAGAAAATGTTTATTGTTACTAAAGCGTTTATGGCCGACCAATGGGATATAATGCGAGGAGTTCTAATGAAATTATTAAGATTAATTACGGTAAACATTTTACTGTTTTTTGAATGCAGCAACAGCAGAGCGTTTAGCAATTTGGATGTTGATTGTGAACATTAAGGTCTCAAAGTGAATGAAAGGATTGTCAAACCTTATTTGGTATTAAACTGTGGTATTCGTTTACTTTTTTTTGTTTTAATCTCTCTGTCATTAATGATTCTTTTGTTTTTTTACACTTTTACTACAGTTTTATACGAGAAAACAAAACTTTTATTGTGTTTTTTTTTTCGAATTTTGTTTTTTCCTTTTTGTAATTTAGTTCATTAATATTGTGTTGTCAATTGATTTGTTTTATCTGCATGTGATAGGTTTACAACTACTTGAGGTTTTTCTGTGTTTTTTACCTTCTTTTGTTGTGAATATTACATATCGTTTCCATATGAATTCATATTCATTCACTTATAGTTTCGAACTACATACATATGCAATAATATATATATGTATGTATGTGTGGTAATTGAAATAATTGTTTGTGTATTGTTACGGATAAACATTGTATACAAATTTCGAAAATAATTATAAGTTTAAGTGTAGCCAAAAATGACAAGAACAAATGGCATTAACATGACAGTAACAGGACCAATATACTCTTACCACCACTACAGATACGACATATAAGCACTCTCATTCAAATTCACAAATACATGCATATATTTCAGTACATTTATTATAGCAGTTGGTGTTAGCTAATTAGTACTAAGAAGATATTGCTAAAGAATTGTCAGAATTGAAGCCTAGAACATAGTTCCTTGATGAATAGAAGGCGTATATTTTACACATCAATTGTGTCTTTAATTAATTTACTCTCACAGAGTTTTTGCCAGAATTCTGCTGAGAGAAAGTCACCGAAAAATACTTTTTGTAATTTGTGTTTGATGTCTGGTCTGTGGCTCGAACCCTGGCTTTACATCTAAAAAGCCGACACACTACCTACTAGACTACGGCGACTTCAAAGACACTTCGTTTGTAATAATAAAAAAAACTTGGATATCATTTATAACTCTTTTAAGCATTCATCGTAGTTCCTAATTACTCAACAAGTGCTGTACTATTACTGCTCATACACAAACAGTTTTGCATACATACCATGCTTGAAGTAAGCGAACCCAGGTATGAATAAAACAATGTAGAATAACAACAACAACAAACATATTCCTTGATTGCTTCATAGGAAATAAAAAAAGTGAAACAAAAAGCCACAATTATACATATAAAACAGCCTGTTAGATGGAAGGACAAACACACACAGACAGCTATTCGTTGCCACATTCAATGATTTCTTGCCACATAGTCAGGAACTCAAGCGAATGCAGAATAATAGAAATTGTGAGTCTGATTGTGACTGAATGAATGGTTTGGAATTGAATTGAATTGAATCTGCATAGAAGTAGTTTTAATGTCAAATCAAGAGGCTCTTTTCCTCTCGTAAGGAGATTCCATTACTTTTTGTTTCTATTGTTGGTTTGTGATTTTGTATCACAATAATTTCATTTCAAATTTGTCAAGTAGCAACACTAGATGTTGATTAAACATAAATTTAAGTCGTACAATGGCTAAAGTAATGAATTTGTACAGGAAATATTTGTGATTTAAGTTTTTAAAATTCTTAATTTTTTTCCAGCGTTCAACATTGTTGCTGTGTAAATTCCCATAGTCCATATTAAATTCTCAAAAAGGGGGAATCAAATGGTAGTTTAAACGTGTCGAAAGCAAATCCAATTGAAAATAATAATTGCAAGTGCTTTAGAATTTACTTTTCAAAAACAGGGGGAAGAAAAAAATTTTCTTATAAATTTTGATTTGTGATACTCGCAAATCTATTTAAAAAATGTGTTCATTTTAAAGTGTTCAATTTTATTTACTCATCACATGAGAGCACTTGGCCAATATTTAAACAATTCAGACAATATAAAATATAGAAGAAGAGAAATTAACGAAATAAAAGAAAAGTTTCTAAATTATAACTTTGCCTCTGCCTCACAATTAAATGCAAGTGTTTTTTGTTGTTATTTTTTTAAATTTTTTTAATATAGACAGTAAATGTTGGAATAATACTCACATACACCGGCAACTGGTGCAGTCATTCATTCAGTCAAGTCATCAGTCTGTTTGCCAGTGAGTTACTTGCTTGCCTGTTTTAATTCACTCATTCGGATGTTCCTTCATGCATTCTTTCGTTCCTTCATTTTTGCTTGGAAAATCTTAAATTAAATGCTTTACACTGAGCCTGTGTTTGAAATGCAATTCTTAAGTGTAACAATTTCTGTAAAATGTTTGCATGCATGTGTGTATGGGTTTTTCTTATTCCTGGTACGAGTAACAATAAAACTGAAGTTTTTCGTAAGTTTTTCTCGCTGGAACAAATGCAAAGTTATGGTTAGAGTTACATGGGTGGTGGTGAATTAGTTTCCATTGGGTAAATGTGATTCAAAACTTTAATTTAAATTGAAATAAACACACTTTGTTGAAGCGTAACTGCAAGCGAATTGCCGTGATATGCCCGTTGCACTTGAATGGTTGTGCTCCCAATGCGCAAGAGAGCTCGAGAGTGCCAAGAGTGAAGGTGAGAATGAAAAGTTTCACCTGCGCTATATGGTTGCATTATTTTTTAGCAGAGAGATTTTAAAACTGCCAGAGTTCACACTCGACTGGATATGTTTTCTGATACCATGCTTGCCACACACATTCCGCATACTCGCATATATGTATACCACCTTCGAGTTGACTGTTCTGTGTTTTGTTCACAAAGTTTATGGTATTTCTTCAATGTTACCACAATTCCTTTTGCCTGTGCTTTACATTTTTAGATACCTTGTATGGCCTTTAATTTTATTGGCAATAGATTTTCGTGGCGAGTTTTACGTTTTACTTTTGCTTTTTGTTTAAGTTTATAATTTAATATTTCTCATATTTTTCATTTCATCAGTTGAAAACCTAATATTTCCTTAAACTTTTCAACATGTTCTGCTATGTGTACAGTTGCTTGGAATTGCCATTATCCACAGTCAGCCTCGTGGAATGACGTTACACGTTTCCGAGGTAATAAAAAATTATGAACTCCCTAAGCTACGTGTAGTAACAAAAGCTTCAAGAGCAAACATTCGTTATGCACATAAGAAATGTTTTAACGTACTAAACAGGAGCGTAGAAGAAAGCGAAGATATTCTCTTCAAACATCTCTTTAAGATTTTATCAAAATAACAAATCATTAAAGAGAGAGAGAGAGAGAGAGAGCGCTGTAGCTGCTGCATATTGAAAAATACAACACAACCTCAGCGTAAGCAAATTTATAAACTTGGCAGCACTCTTTATTTATGTTGTTGTTTACATTTATTTTAAGTTTCTGTTTCAGTTCAATTTTATTTTCCGTTTCCGCGAGTGCTTTTAGTGAGTTTTTATTAATTTGCGAGTGTAAAAATCTAAAATCAAATAAAGTGAGCAATTAAATCTGTAAACAATTTAATTTATTAAGGTAAGTTTAGTTTATCTTATCATATGATGGCATATTTCTCCCGGTACGAATTGCAGCCTCTTTTCCATAGATTGTTGATCTGAGCTGCTTAGGAGGATAATTTTTGTAAAGGGCCAGACCCTGACCAGATAATGGAGAGTTACCAGTCTGACATTCTTGTCACATATTGAATTTCAGTTTGTTTGCTTTCAATTGAAATTTATCTTAAATATTCACAATTTCTGTCTTTATATAGCGTTGCCTAAGGTCAATACTGATATATGGTGTCAACTAATTACTTCGAATTCAGAGCCATGTGTGAACACTCCACAGAGCTGTTGAACTGGAATCACACAGGGCATTAGAAGAACAGTAACAGCCTGCAAACTATTATTAAAAGCGGAAGTAAAAACTTCTGACAAAGTTCGAGGAGAATAAAGGTGATTGTGAAAAACAGACAGAACAGAGGACAGTTTGTGGAGAGCCTTTACATACATACATAATTGGTCATTACATCCCTAGCTTCTCACACCACTTATGTTGTGTGCGTTAATTTTATACTTGAGTGGCGGGACCTGCAGTTTAAAGTCGATTCCGAACGACAGACTTTTTGAGAAACTTTTAATGACAATATTATTTACTCTCAGAGGAAGTCGCCGAAGAAATATTTTCATATTTTCGTTTTGATGTCTGACCTTTGGTTTGAACCGTGGCCTTACGTCTAATAAGCCGACACTATACCTCCCAGACTACGGCGACTTTTGGAGAGCCTTTACTCCAACTAAACATATATACACATATATTTTGCTCAATTCCATTCCTTTAACGCTTGTTCTTGCTGTTTAAAATCTAGGGAAATTGCTTTTCCAAATCAACAAAATTGTTCGCAGCTGGCAGGAATATACCGTGAAAACTTTATCCATTATTGGTTGCAGAAAAAAACGATAACATTGTCAGTTAATATCATTCGGTACGTAGAACAATAAGAGTAACTCTGATTTTTTGTCTTTTCCTTGCGCCTCTCCTATTTTCTTTTTAATACTACGTCTCTGTTATAATTTGCAAATATGTATTGAAGTTTTTGCAAATTATATTGTAAGTTTTTTTTATTGCTTACCATATTGTTTTCTTTTTTTCTATTTGTGTTGTTGCTGTTGTTAATAACTATTCTTGCTATATAGACTGGCAACAACAAAGTTTGTTGCAGTCATTTTCTAAATTATTCAGTTTTAACGGCTTCACCTAAATGTTGCATAAAAATTTCATTTTTCTTTTATTGTTTGTGTATGTATGTGAATGGATAATGTATTGTATTGTTACTCCCATGTCTGGTTGAATGAATTATAAACTGAAATTCAATTTCAAAAACTAAAACTGAACTGAACTCGAACACAAAATAATCATAAAAAAGTGTAACGACAAAGGGGCATAAACAAAATAGAGAATATGCAACATTCTCTAGGCTGATGTCTTTTGTATGGAATATTTGAGTGGAACATGAAGAAAATTTAAGAACAAAATTCTCAAGATTCCATAGTTTTATGTGAGACTTTATTCAATCGAATTAAACTAACCCAGCAAACATGAAGAAATAAAAACGTAAGGCGATAGACTGCAGGAGAAGAAATTCGTTGTATTGGCTACATTGAAGCTGAAAAGAGATGCAAGACTGCGATGTCAAATAAGAAAGGTGTTGCCAGTTAGTTCATAAAAAATTTTAAGGAGCTCCATATTTGGACCGTTGAAAACTGAAAACCAGTACGAATGCAAATTGAATCCGAAGGCAAAGAGCATTATTGGCTCCGTTTGATGAAAAAGTACAAAGACATCGCGTTGAACAAACTGTAAAATATGGTAATGGCGACATAAAGATATGGTAACCACTTTCCAAATGTAAAAGATCGATAGCAGTATTCTTATCCTTAATTCATAATGAAAATCTAAATCAAGCCTACATGTTTATTGTAGAATCGTTAGAATCACATATACATACCTACATACATATACAATGCACGTAGAAAATATCATCATTGAGTTCATGAGGTGAAAATATGTTCTCATAATATTGATTTCTTTTATTACCCTTCTCCTTAAGAAACACAAAAGAAAACGAAAATTTCTACCAACTAGTGAATTATTGAATAGTCATGCATTTCCTGCCCCTTTATAGTACTCCTTCCATTCGGGCTCTTAGAGTTACACTGTGTGGTACCTTATGTAATACGAGTGTACCTTTTGCTCCACTTACTTAAGGTAAATATTTTAATGAAATTCCTTTATATGTGAATGTGAATGGTTCGTTCATTTCATGCCATCTTGTCAGGCAAACCTTTTAAGAGGATACTGGAGTGTGGCTGCTTTGGCAAGCAAATGTTTTAAAGGCAATTTGCAAATGCTCACTAATTGAAATTGTGGTTTTATGATGAATTTTGGCACAAAATGTGGTAAATAAATGCACACACATATTGTAAATTCAAAATGTTTTAGTGTTTTTTTTTTCTTTCATTATTATTTCTCTGTATCTTTAACAGAGTCTATATGATCTAAATTTGCCATTAGCATGTTCTATTTGTACGTTTTACCCTTGCCTTCACATTGATTTAAAGTTTGGTAACAGAAAAATATGTCTACAAATTTATTTTCATTGCTTGAATGAATAAGTAGGAGTATGTAAACGTTTTAGCATCCCTCTTAAGTTTACTTTTATTCATTTAAATTTACTTTTTCCTGTTTTTTTATTGTTTTAACATTTAATTTTGTATTTTTAATCTAATTTATAAGCATAATGAAGCTTTTCTGAATTTGTTCGTTGCTCTCGTTATTCTTTTGCTTAATTTTCTCTCTGCCTAGCATACAATATGTTCTGTTCTCTGCTCTAGTTTTTTTTTGCATATTATTTTTGACACTACAAACTTAATTACCGTTAAAATATAAAATAATATTTTATTTGTTATTGTTGCTGTAAAGCTTTAAAACGGAAATTAAAAGAACAACCGCACACCTATTCCTTTATGTTTACAAAGGATACACTTTCTTTCTTGCTTTGTGTCACTGAGTGTAAACACATTCATACATACGAATGTGTGTATGTGTAAGTGAGTAACTGTATAATATTGTAGATAAATTAAGAGCCATCTTTATATGCTGCACAGTTGTTCATTCATGAGTAAAATATGTGTGCGCCTGTTTAGAAAGCCGTATAAATTGTTTGGCAAAGAGGCTCATATGTTTTAATGAACCTACACCGATTCCCTTCCCTATATAGCCACTCTATGGAGTTGGGGCTTTTAACAATATTAGCGGTGTGGTATGGCACTTTTAATAAACGCTTAAATCTCCCAGTTAACGCGCTTTAATGTGTCTTTGAAATTTCTAAAATAGCATCACAAAGATAATTTAAAATATTTTAACCCTTAAACTTAATAAGGGGTCAAAAAAAGAAAAATGAAATTAGGCTTCCATGCTGAAAATTTGGTTGAGCTTTATTGCTTTAAGAGATTATTTCAAAATAGCTAAACTACTGTATAAGAAATTAAAAACTTGATTTAGTCTACTTTGAAAAATGGTCCATCAAACACAGTTTCAGTAACGCCATCTGTTTAGAAAAATTATGAAAATTTCTTATTTTTCCTTTAGCTGCAAAGATAACCGCATGTTCACTGCATAAAAAGGTTGTATGAAAAGGTCGTTGAAGTCGCCGTGCTCTAGTAGTGTGTTGGCTTATTAGACGTGAGGTCTCGGTTCAAACCCCAGCTCAGACATCAAAACTAAATATGAAAAAAAATACTTCTTCGGTGGCTTCCTCACAGCAGATTTCTGGTAAAAACTCTGAGAGTAAATAAAATTGCCATGAAAAGTTTCTCTACAATCTGTCGTTCAGAATCGACTTTAAACTGTAGGTCCCGCCACTCATGTATAAAATTAACACACACAACATCAGTGGTGTGAGAAACTAGGTCGTAAACCTGACTGAAGGGATGTAATGACCAATTATGTATGTATGTATGAAGAGGTTGTTCTTTACCGCCTAGAAATATTAACGATTGGCAAGTCTCCTTTCTCTCCTCTGTAGGTTTAATATTTTTCTTACTTTCAATAAAAAGAAAAACACTTCCTTACCAGCTTTCTGTACTGAAGCATTTGGAATTTTTCTTCATTTTTTTTATGTTTTTTTTTTTTTTTTAATTTCTTGTTAAATACAGAACTTCCATCCAATGTATCTCAATAATTAACATACACATAATTAACATACTCATACGTTTTCTTAAAAGATGCTTTTGTGCGTGTGTATAGGTGTACTAAATAGAAAATAAACTTTGAAAATTTGTAAATTTAATTGTGACCTTATGTTACAACAGCAAAAACATAAAAAGAACAAGAACAAAGGAAGTAAATAATTGAACACACACAGTCTATAACTGTTCATCTAAGCTCTTAACACTTTGATACTATTCTGCGGTATATATGGTAGAGAGAGACAACTCTTTAAAATTCCCTTCTCTTTTCTTATTTTTGTGGAAAACATCGTATGTTTGTTTATAAAGGATTTCTGACACAATTTAAAACACTTTTAGCAGGTTTTTCTTTCATTTACTATCTCTCACTTCCTCTCTTTTACGATTTCAAACATATTCTCTCATGGTTTGCAATCATTTTTGCCGTATGAATTAATTAAACACTTAATTTGATATGTATGATTGAGTGTATGAGTGTGTGTGTGTGTGTGTAAAGGTTAGAATGAGTATTGGGTAATATTTTTATATTTCATGTAAGACTGTGCATGTGTATGTGTATGTGTGTAAGAGAGTGGGAGTAGATCATAAATGAATTTGTGGCATTTGCTTTTAGTACGTTGATAACACAATTTTCTTTCTCATATTTTTTAATTCGTTTTTTTTTGCTAAAGAAATTTATTTTTTTCACAGTGTTGTTGCTGTTTGTGTTATTAATTCTGTTGTATTTTTCCTTTCTGTTTTAATTTATACTTTATTTTGCTAATTTTTTCTGTTTAAATGAGGTGTACTTAAATGAGATGTGAGTGTGTTTTTTTAGTCATATTTTGATAACATTGCTGTTAACATTGTTGGTTGTATTCAGGCATGCTTAACAACATTTTCTGAGATTAATGATGTCAATTTTGTAACAATTTTATGAATATTTAATAGTCAAAGAGACATTAATTATGTGTTACACTGTGTGTGTGTTTTATTATAGAATCTCTGTAATTAAATTTTAATATTTTTCGTTGTGGAATTAAAGAAAATTAAATTAAAATATGAAAAGAAATTTCTTCTAATGTATCGTAATGTCTTAAAATTGTTTTTGATTTTCCACAAAAAATTTAAAAATCAATTTTAACAAATACTTCTAAGACCTTGTAAAATTCAATAATTTGTACTTCATTTGTGTGTACTCTCTTTTTTGTTGTTACCCCGTTTCTAATTAAGTTTCCAATTTGTTTTTCTTTCATTGTCAAAGTAAATTTTGTTCATTTTATACTGGCGGCTGGCAAAATGTAAATTTTTAACATTTATTGTATGGAATATTTGGTTTTTAAATGATTCAAACTGTTTCAGTAACATAGCAACACAGTAATTTAGTTAATAAGAGTTTCAAATTTCATTTGCCCGTTTTCTATCACTTGCTATTGATACTGCCAAAATGTCTTATTAAAGCATGGTTTAGTTGCCTGTATGCCATTGACTGGTGCAACCCTAACCTCACCAATTTTGAAGGCGTTTCATTATATATTTGTGGCAAGAAATTTTTTTGGTAAAACAAAACCGAAATTTATATGATTTTCTTTTTTAAATGCCATTCTTGAATGTATATGTAGCTTTAGTCGGCGTAATTGTAATTTACAGGTCATGACGTTAATGATGAGGAAGCGTAGGAGGAGGAGTAACACGTTTTAAGAAAATTATCTGTGAAATATTAATAACACTGTCAAGTAACTGATGATTGTGCCGGTTATGCCAGTGGGCATGAGTTTCATAAATTACCAGCATATCTTTCAGAGTCTTGGCTAAAATAATTTGTCTTACATGAGTTTATGTGTGTTCGTCGTTCGTCGTTTGACTTTTGGCTGTGGCTTTAAAGGTTTGAGTTGAGTTTGTGTCAAAATTGATCACAGGCAAATAAATTGAGTTAAAATTTTTCAAAAGACTTTAATGAATTTCGTTTTACTTGTGAGCTCCATAGCTTATTATCAGCATATTTTTTTAAAAGATAATTGAACGCAGTACGAAATGAAATAACAAAAGTACTCAACTTGTTTGTAATTTATGATTTTTACTAATAAGACTCAACTAAATGTATAGCAGGCAGGGTTAATTAATTAGTAACAGTAGAGGCATTTGAGATAAAAGAGCTTCCTAGTTTGACTAAATAAAAGGAATTAAAGTCTTTTAATTTTTCATAAGACAGTTTAAAAGCTGGATGTGTTTCGATTGGGACAATCATCACATTTCTATTTATTTACCCACTGCTGTTGCTTTTATAAGGCCTATACTATTTGTACAACTACAAAAACAATTTTGTTGTCGACAATTCATACATAATTATGGCTTTGGTTGGTTTAACAAACCATAAAAAGACTTTTATGCCTCAGGCTCTACATATTTATAGTTTTTGGTACGAATTTCTTGTGCTCGTACATAGTATGTTGAGAAATCACAAGAAAAAATTTAAAAATTTTGTAACTAAATGAAATGAACCAACATGCACTCTCGCACTCGCATGAAACTATGAAACTTCATAAATTATGATTAATTTTGGAGTAAATTTTCTCTTAAAATCAATAATTTTCTGTCTGATTCATCGATGTTTTGGTAAACTCCCTCAAAAACAAATAAACTAAGACACATAGAGAGTCTTAAGTGGTACGTACGTCTGTTTGTTATTATCGATTGGATTTTGATTGTTAAAAAGGAGTTACAGATATGATTAAAGACGCCAAATGTTTAACTAAATAAACCAACAATTGAAAAAGAAAAACAAAAACAAAAAAAATAAAGGAGTAGGATTGTATGACTGTGTGTGGGATCAAGTGAAGTGGAACCATTAGGTGCGGCTTCATTTAGTTAGAGGATCAAATTTTAATGACCTTTTTTCTATTTTATTTACTCATTTTTGTTAACAAGGGGTTCTGCTACACACGTAAGTAGTCCTTGTGACCTTTTGTTATGGCAATTGAATTATTGTGGGCCTAAAACGGAATAAATAGGAATTAAATTTACTTCTTGGTGAGGTAAAACAATAATTATGGCTTAAAAAATTATGGCTTAAAAAATGTTTTATAAATCAAAAATTACGTTTTCATTGAAATTATTGTGATACACATAACATTACATACAAATTAATTTTGAATAACCTTTTGAGTCGAATTTTTATCATCCTAATTTTCAATTGCAATTGTAGAGCCTAGTATATCGCAAAACTAACTTCATGGGGAACTTGTTCCTTTGCTACCCTCTGTATCCTAAAAAGAGTCCTTTGATTTTTGAAGTTTAGGGATTGCACGATAAGCAGGCGACAATTTGTTGTTCAGAACCAATTTTTGTCTCTTTTGTGAAATAATTTAACTTTGAGCAAAATCTAATAATTTTTCACCACGAAAAAATTTTACCGAAATCTTCAATACGTCTTTTACAAATTCCACGAAAGTTTTAATAATTTTTCTTTTAATAAAATGTTTCTTAAGACTATTATTTCATTCCTTTTTTTGCGTTCCTTTTCTGTCAAATAACTGTTAATTACTTTCAATTTACCATCACCATTATGCACGAACTTGCAAAATCTTTTGTCTGGCTAACCACGCGACTCACCCCAATAATCTTTTCGTATGGGCATGGAGACTATCTTTTCATCTGTTTATTCTAGAGTCTACAATGTCTCGTTATCCTCCAGCTGATGCTGCTGCGGTCATTATTTGTTGCATACAACAATAGACGCACAAAACTGACACCAAGTAAAAAGAAGGAAAGTAAATAAAAAGGCAATCCTTTAAACCAATTTATGTAAGAGAGAATCTGGCATTTAAGCTGATGGCATTAATTGAATGACTGAAACAAAAAATCAAAATAATTAATATTTTCGTTTAAAAACTTTATAGTTTTTACTCCAATTCAAAAAAAGAATCAAAAGCTTTTGTTATCTTTTACAAAACAGCCATAAAACAATTGATAAGAGAACTGCTTTCATACGATTTTAATTGTGCCACAGTTTTTGTTTTTTTCTGTATGATTTTTTCTGCCTTCCATTTTAAAAGAAATTTGCTGGTTTTCTTTGGCCAAATCATGATTGATGGTAAAAACGTGCCATCTACGCCCCCAGCTATTGCAGACAGACATACATACATAGGTACAGGAAAGAAGTGAATCCAGGGATGAGTCAGTCACTCATTCATTCAATCGAATTCAATAATCAATCATTTTTCAATTGCAAACAAAAACTATTTTGCTGGCAATGCGTTCTATTCAATTTTCGTTCATATATTGAGTTTTCATCTATTTTTTTGTTGCTGTTGTTGTACTTTTTTATTTGTTGTTGTCAACAAATGCTGAATTATAGAAAAAACGCATCAATCTCATGTTGAGTTTAAGGATAAAAAATTTGAGTCATAATATCTGATAAACTTATGAATTGTTGACAAATTGCAGGTTATTAGTTCCCTTTCTCCTTCGCACAATCTTTGCATTTCTTTTTATACATCCATGTCATGTTTCTTCCCTCATATTTATTTTTTTCCGTTTGTAGTCAACACCGGAATATAGCTTTAAAGAAAAGCCTTCACATTATATTCGCTTGAAATCAAAATTTTCTCCTGTATCGCAATTATTTGGTAAAATTTTTTAAAATTATATCCACAATACTGCTACGTTTTTACCGTTTAAAAACGTTTAAAATATGAGCTCGTAGATTGCAAATAAAATAAAAATAAATTTGTGTTTAATTTTAATTAAAATTCTTTATTATTCTCACAATTCTGTATGCCACTGTTTACAACTTGATGTAAACAACAACAATTGCTTTGTTCGTTATTTCTCTGTTTACACCCTTTGCATAAACAATAACAATTACTAGACAATTATTCGACAGATCTTTCTAACGTAGATATTCAAACCACGTTTATTCTGTTCAAACACACCGCGTCTTCACACAAGGCTGACTGAACTTCACTAACTGATGGACTGTGACTAATAAAGGAAAAGTGTTTAAAATTCTTTTTAATTATTTGGCTTTCAGCCTTCTCTTCTTATTTAAAACATTTTAAAACAGAAAAGTATTTTTCCTTCTCAAGAAAATAGCTTAGAAAAGTTCTTTCTGTCTGCACAATTTTTTCTTCGCAATCATTATTAACTCAACAAAGAAAAAAAAAACTGAAGTTGCTGAACTCCTTTCATCCTTGACTAAAACTAAGAGAAATATTAATGAAAACTCTTTACACTTATATTGTGGCTGATTTGTTTGACTTTTAAAACTTTTTATAATTTTTTTTTTATAATTTTTTCTTATCACTTCATCTTCTGCAGTCTGCAGTATATTCCACCTGCATACGTAGTTGCATTCATTTATTTGTTCATTCGTTCATATGTTATAAATTTCTATGTTTATCTGTTGGGATTTCAGTTAGACACATCGACAGACAGAGAGAGACATGTGGTCTAGAGTGGCTAGGAGTGGAAACCTAAGAGTCTGTCTAAGTGCAAAAAGGTGTGAAGTACTCTGGCTTTTATTCGTTTAATGCCGCACACACGTACATGCGAAAAGGGGGGAAATTTTTGCAACAACGTGTTGAATCCGAACTGATGATTACGTTTATAAAAACAACAAAACCAACAAAACACTTACATACACTTGTTCACGCTCTCCTATTCGCACTTACTTAAGTGCTCATCAACACTTTTGCTATTTCGGTCTTTCTGTATTTCTTTCTGTGTCTGTCTGTGTGTCCGTCTGCTATGGTCTATGTATTGGTATGGCTGCCAATGCGGATTTATCCATGCTTCGCATTATTTGACTTTTAAAATAAAGTCACGCACAGATTTTCAGTCTGTTTTACTTTTTTCTTGTAGTTGTTGTTTTGTTCAACCACCGGTGGTTTTCGTTTAAAAACCAAGCCAAGCGAAGTTGTAAGTGAAAGCCAACTGATAAATTTTACAAAAACTTGTTTATGTGTTTATTTATAAAATATTTTAAAACAACAACAACAAGATAAAAACGAAAAACAAACGGCGTGATTTTAATAAAAAACCCAAGTGAAAATTCGTTTATTGACAGCGAAAATAATGAAATTGATAAAAATATAACGTGTTGCTGCTGTAGCTCCAGTTATTGATGCTGAGCTTTGGTGGTAATGTAAACTGAAAATTTCGTTTCAATTTTCCATCAGAATTGGAATTTTTTCTAATATTTAAGGTTTCTCTTTCTTAAAGCCGGTACTTTGGTGTGATGATATTAATTTACAACATTAAACATGTGAAAGCTTTAAATCAAACGCTTACACACTTTTGCTCTCTCGCTCTCTTTTAGATCTCCTCATTAACTTTGCTCTAACGAAGCTAAATTCCTTACGTTTACTGTTTATGATAAACAACAACACTAACAACACCAATGCCTTCACCAGCAACATAAAATCAGAAGAAAATTCTCTCTCTCTCTCTCTCTCTCGCACACAAACATAAACATAAACTAACACTACCACTATTAACAGCGCAAAATAACATGAGGATCTATGAGCAGAGAGATGAGCTAATGTTTTGCTTTCATTTTGTGTGGGGTTGTGTACTTTTTTTTCTATAGGTTTTGTTGCCATTTTGATTTTGTAGTTTTTTTATGTAATTTTTATAACAACTCGTATATTCAAAGGCGAAGGTTTGAATATAGTTTGGGAGAGTATGCGTTATATTGTGTGAGTTTAATGTGAAACATTCGTTCGCTAAATGTATTTCTAAATAGTCAGCAGTTGGAGTTCTTAAGGTAGAATTAGCCGAACGCTTACGCAACGTAACGTGTCGTATTGAATTTTTATTACGGTAATCGTTCTTATTGCCTTTCACATGCTTGAAACGAACGTTCGACTACTTCTACCTTAATTCGGTATTCCGTGTCGTAGAATGACAGGTGCTTCAGGCGGCAAAAAGTGAAAGGGAAGGAATCTTTCCCAGTGTTTCTTTTCGCACTCACCAAATGCATAATTTTGTTTCCAGAGGCTTGTTGTGTTTATAAAGCATTGCAGAAAATCTGCTCCTGCAAAGTGCAGTAAAACTTACTTAATTGGTAATTACAAGCCTTTACGTAGAATTGAGCAGCTAGACCCTCACACCAGTAGTGTTGTGTGTGTTGTCTGCTGAGAGGAAGTCTCGTTTTGTACTATATGTCTGGCCTGGGGTTCGAACCACTACTAGATTGCGGCGTTTTCGTTTTTACATTGTAGTTGGTCACGTTTTTTATCACCTACGTTTGCCGTAAACATAACTCACGCTCTAAATAAGGCATTTAATTCATTCATAAGCTTTACTAGCAGCCAGTAGTAGCTCATATTTTTAAAATGTTTATATTATTATTGTTGTTAGTGTTGTTGCATTTAGCGTGTTTACTTTCGCTTGGCATTACGCTTGTTTACAACAATGGGTGGTAAAAAGCAAACGACAGCAATGATATCGAAGAGGTGGCTTTTTTTTTTTAAAGTTGAAACTATCCATGATTGGATGGCTAAATGCATAGAATGAGTTAATGCTGATGAGTTTAAGTTGCCAAACAAGCTGGCTACCTTCCTGCCTGCCTGTTTGGTTGCTCGATCTGCAGCATAAATTGCCAGCCCAGCAGTCTGTCTATTTAGTTTGACTGGTGCTCGGCTGTGTTTTATATTTTTACTGTATTGTCTTGCCATGGCTTATTTTGATGTTGCTTGTAAACGCATGTATGTACGTATGGCTTTATTATGCCTGCATGTGTCAGTATATCATGTGGAAAATGTGTGTGTATAATGTGTTGTGCTTGTTTGCTTTACAAAATAACGTATATCGTATATAAACACACATACAAACGTAAATGTGAACATATGTATGTATGTAAGCGAGTGTGTGAGATTTGAAGGTTGTACCATAAAATATTACGAGATGATTATGAGATCAGTTAGTTGGCACACAAAAGCTTCGTTATAGGAAAACAAACAAAACCAAAGAAAAAAAATTATAACATAAGCTACAACAACAAAACATTTTATGAAACATGCGTTAAATTACACACACACACATACACATTTATAACTCTTGATTGTATCTCTTGAATTCCAAAATTTTTTCTTGTTTCATGAGTTTTGTTCTAAATTTTCCTACCACGGTACGCTGTTTCAATGGATTCTCTAAGTAACCGAAACTTCTCACCCTTGTAACGTATTCTAAACTAGAAAAGCAAAAGGAAGCAGCAACCAAAAATTAAAATGAATTTCTTGAGAACAGGCATTAGAATGTCTAAGGCATTGAGAAAATAAGGAAAAAAACATGAAAGATATTAAAATTTTTAATAAAGAAGAGGAAAACATTAGCGAGCAATGATTAAAATAAACACGCAACATCATTATGAACGTTATTATCACTTTCCATAAAAATAATAACGAAGACAAGAAACATAAAAAATAAAAACTCAAAAAAAAAATAGAATTGAAACATGCGTTTGCCTTACGCCCAACATTTTTAACACACATTGACATACGCGAAGACAGCAGGAAGCATTTGTTCTTGTATTAAATTGAAACACAGAGAACGTAAAAAAAGTCAAGTTCACATACGCGTACATGCATGGGCATGCATTAAAATACAAGTTTGGCATAAGCATGTGTGTGTGTGTGAGTAATAGAATTAAAAATTAATGCTTCAAAGGATGATAAGCAAAACCATATGCATGCAGTTCTTCGACAAGCGTCGTAATGTGTAAAACACAGTGTTTTTTTTTTTAAAGTAACAGTAACGAGTGGTGGGAGAAGAGAGAATTTTATAGTTACAGTGTATGTATGTAAAAGAGCCATATTGTGTGTGATGATTGTTTTGCATTATAAGTGATGATAATGACGATACAACACAACACAACGCAACACAACACAACACAACATTGTGTCATTATATTCATCACCTGTTATTACTTTTCTTTACACTCCTTGTTCCTTGTTTGCTTGGTATATTTTTTGTTGTTTTGTACATAAAGAAGCTGCCATGTTTTTTTTGTGTTGTTAGTACTTTTAAATGCATACGTATGTGACAAATAAATGAGAGTGTATATTACACGCTAAATTATCTCTTATCGTTTGAGGTTTTTTTTCTGTTTTGTTTGGTAATCAAGAAGAGTCTTTGAGAGGAAGCATTTACATTAAAACTCTTTCATATCATAAAGGAAATATATGTATAACAGTTATATTTCACATAATTTAGGGCTGGTGTTAACAGCAGGATGCTGTTAATAATCTTTTCTTTTATAAGTCTTGGTTTAAATTTTCTTTTTAAAATATTTTATTTTATTTTCTAAAAGCATAATCATAATCTGGTTTTCCTTTATTTTTAAGACCCAAGATTTATAAATGTGAACGCATTTTATTTTTATCAAAAATCCTGGCACATTTAATTTGCTTTGTCTTAACAAAATAAATGAAATCAAATTACTCACACCGCTTACGTTAAAATATAATAGAATAGAAATATTTTTCTTTTCATTTGTTAAATTAAAGTTTTTTCGTCTGATTCTGATTTGTTGATTTCAATTCGAAACGCATTGTTTTTCTTCTCATTTCATTTTATTTCTATTAGAGACATATTGACTTAGAAATTGCATTGTCATGTACTCGATTCGTCATCATTATCTTTTGATTTACGAGCAAAAATTTCTCGTACTTGAACGTATATTTAAAATTCCACTGAATATCGAGAGAGACCAGTATCAGTAAGAGTACTAAAACTGACTGAATGACTGCAAGACTGTTGGCAATATTGTGGTTGATTATGATGCCGATATGGCTGTTACTGCTGCCGATAGTAGTATTGGTCATGGGGTAGACGGCATAGACAAACTCAAAGACATATTGATGTGGTTACTGGTGGTGGTGGTGGCCTAAAGATATGAAAAATAAAAATCAAATAAAAAATGGCAAATAAAAATGAAATGAAAAGAAAAGAAACGAAACGAAGAAGACGAATAAACGCTCTTATGTTTGTTTTCAATGAGTTGAGTGGTTACATAAGTTTTACTTAAGCTCAAGTAAAAGCAATCAATAATTTCACCAATTACAACTACAACTATTGCACGATATTTCCTAATAAATGTATGTACTCTCGTATATCCTTAGTCCATGGAAATCATGGCTTAATGATTTCTCATTTCTGGAGTATGACCACTGAAATGCAATGAATTGAATTGAATTTATCATAATAAAGTAAGAATAAGAAATAGTAAATGAAAATAAAATAAAAAAGTCAGTCACTCTTGAGAAATATTTGTTATTAATTACACTTCAATTAAACTAAAAACAACGGAAAGGAAAAATTAAAGCGAAGAACACAAATCTAAAGGAATTGTGGCATGCGGAGTTCAGTGGAAATTTATTAGAAGTAATTGATGTTGCAAACTATCTCTGACATATTTTACATAAGCGTGTGATATGCTGTATTTTTTGGTGTCGTTTTTTCTCTCTTTTTATAGAGAGAGATTTTTCATTTTGATTAAATTATAACAAAAATTAATAAATATTGGAAAAATGAGAACATCACGGGTTCTTTTTCATTAAAAAAATTGAATTTCACATATACATACGTCACAAACACAAATCACAAATAGATACGAATATATGTATATGAGTATGTTTAGAATTGTAAGCCATGGCAATGAAAACCAATGTTTCAAACGTAGCTTTATAAGGTTGGTTGGTTGCTACAAGTAACTTGGTTCTGTAGATGAAGGATAACTAACATTGAGTGTTATTTATACATTTAGTCATTGGAGTGATTGTTTTGAAATATATTGAGGCTATTTTGGCTGCTAGCACTCTTTGGTTTTGAGAGCAATGTAATGACCGATGAATATGATAAAATATTGAATTTTTCTTCCGAAATTTTAAAGCTGTATTGGGTATCCTGAATTACTTTCAAATTCATTCGAACTTTCTCATAATAGTGCTACTAAAACAGTGATACAAATAAATCTTTTGTACCAATTCGCATGCAAAAGAAACAATAACATCAACATCAAATAGTTTTTAGCGCTAAATATTGGAAAAAACCAACAGTTTTCATTACATTATGGGGATCTTCTCTTCGCACTTTCGATGCTTTACAAGTGCTTAATATTAAACATTCACTTACACACACAAAGGGAAACGTTATAATTTCTATTTCTAAACACTATTTCACATATTTTACAGTCCCTGTGCGTGTATGTGTGAAAGATTCTCTATGAGTGTGTATGATTCCCTATGTGATTCGATTTTTTACTTCTTTTTTTAGGTTTAACGATGCTTTTTTGTTGTTATTCTTATTTTTTTCTCGTTTTTATTACTGTTAATAAATTTTTTTCGGCTGAACTTTTTTTATTGTTGTTGTTGTTGTTATCCTTGTCATTTATATGTGTTTGTTGCTAAACTCTCACATAAAAACTTCAATTAATTACAATAATTGATGCTGATGACTGCATTCCGTTGCTGTTACACACATCATTACTACTACTACTACTACTACGGCTTCATTCGTTTTATGCTCCTGATGATGATGACGATATTGATGACGACTGACATTTGACTGAAGGGCCAAACTCAAATTGTGCAAAAAATTCCCAGTTTTTTCGCCTTTTTCTGGTTTTTCTTTTTTTTGCCTCAATGTTTAATGTTATACATAACAAATGCCTTCCTGATGAGTTATTCGTGATTAAAAAAATCAATTTACTGTGTTGCTTAAAATTATTGGTGGTACAGTCTCTGGCTTATTTTTTCCATAAGGTTTAAGTCTTGTATTCAGTGAAATTACGAACTCTTTTGTTGGTTACTGCAGGCCTGAAAATCAAAAAATTTTATTTTATTTTGTCAATTTTAGGTTTCATTGATAATGAAAGTCTTTTAAATGTTTTTCAATAAATCCTCTCATCTCTATGGATAAATTTCTAAGTAATCAATATTTAATTGATTTAAAAGCTTCAATTGTATTAAATTTTGGATAGGCTGATATGGTTGTTATTCTTTAAAAAATTCAATTTAAAATTTTATTTTTAAATCTTTAAAACGATGCACTCAGCAAATAAATTTTTGTTTCATAATATTCGAACTTTTTCTTTTTGTTAACGTACAAAATAAATTGAACTATTTTTTTAAGCAAAATTCATAAAATTTTTAATACAAACAAAAAAAAAAAACAATGAATGTCGTCTTATAGTTTGTTTATAATATTTAAAAATAAGAGGAAAGTAACAAATTCAAAAGAAAATTGTGGAGTTTATTTATATTTTTAATTAAACATAAAAGTAATCTGAAATAAACTTCAAAATTTTTGTCGTCTTCTATTTTGCCATTTTTTTGTCGATTTTAACTTCATAAATAAAATCATTCTGCCATGAAAACATTTCAGTTAACAGGATAAATTTTGTTGCTTGCACTTGCATACGTACGTATGTGTGAGTTTGATTACGGTTATGGCACTGTGTTGCATGTTGAAATTTTAATGTGACCATTGCTGTATAGTGTGCATGTGAAGGCAATAACTGAACTGGAGTCTTCACCTTCTCACGACTACTGAAACATTTATATACACGAACTTATGTTTTTACAATGCCTGCCTTCTCGAAAATCTTCAAATTGCTTGTTTAGTTTAGGTTGAGTGAAAAATTGTCCATCCAAAGCAATTTGGTTGCATTGCTTCAATGTTTATTAGGGTTTCTCAAAAAGTATTTCAGAGTTTGGTCTAAAATTGGATTGCATATTGCATTTAGGGGGACTTTGAATGCCTCTGTGACGACTAGATAGTGGCATGGATCAATGAAATTATCGCGTTATTTCAGCAGAGGTAGGTTTTCACATGATGACTTCAAAGATGATTTTGTACTGCCGCAAATCTCGCAACAAAGTGGTTAAGCAATACAACGTTCACATCATATGAATGAGAACACAAAGTAAAGCGGGTAAGTTGCCTAGACAGGGCACAACCACCGAGCTTTCTGGCTAATTTTCCACATTAGGAATCGCATTAATGACTAGAAAACTTAGGAAAGCTTAGCTGTAGCAATAGATTCCGCCAATGCCGCATGAGCAGTTTCGTATACGAGTAATTGTTACATTATCTGACTTAAGCTGAATCACGCAAAATACGAAAAGTTTGTTTCAAATCTAAAGTAGGGGCCGTCGTCAACATATGACTGGATTCTAAGGGATAAACATTAGGAAACGCTTTATTGTAGTCCTCGTAGTTTAATATGTAGTGTGTTGGTTCAAACCCCATTGCAGGCATCTCGAACAAAATGAAATTTGAAAAAATATTTCTACGGCGACTTCCTCTCAGCAGATTTCTGGCAAAAACTCTGAGAGTAAATAAAATTGCCATGAAGAGTGTCTCAAACTTTAAACTGCATGTCCCGCCAATCATTTATAAAATTAACCCACACAACATGGGTGGTGTGAGAAGCTATGTATGTATGTACATATGTGCTTCTACGGAACTCACTGCTTTGTAATAGACAGACAATAGATAGAATGCCTTTTCATGAATTTCAGATGGTTCACGGATTAGGGATACAGATTTATCGTGGTACGACAACGAGTTACATTTTCTATGTGTATTTCTGTGTTGACAGATATTTATACCACTTCAAAGTATGGCAGAAGACTTGGCGCTTGAAGTCTCTATCAAAATCAGAGACCTCAATTCCTATTACTTGCACTTTCACCTTTAAGATTGATGACATGACAATCACTTCATCGTTTTAGTGAAATATTTGGCTTTTATAGTTACCGCGTATTACAGATAAACACTTTCACTTGTATGTACATTCAGGCATACATATATAACTAGTGAGTGTGAGTGGGTTTAACGATTAAGTTATAATTCATATGTAGCATACACATTACCAGCCATTTTTTGTGGCAATGTAAGCAATCAGCCAGCCCACGGTATGTAAGTAAGAAAGAGTACAAACAGAAGAAATATATGTAATTATCCATGTATGTGTAAATTATTATTCTCTCGCTCTCCCTCTGTGTTTCGTTGGCCTCTTATTTGGTTTTATTCCTTAACAAAGGCAGAGGTTTGTGCATTTTACTTGTTTTTGTACTTCTCTTTAATTATTATTGTTTACCGTTCATATTTTCTTTCCTCTTTGTGATTCCTTATGGTGTTATTGTTGTTGTTATTATGAAAAGGCATTTTGTGTTGTGTGTTTAATAGGAGAGAGAAAGAGAGCTGAAGTAACACCAAGAATTATGGCCTGCCATGATGTAAATAATTGAAAAACCATTGCAAAAACCAAACAATGAATTAAAATTTACTCCTTCTTCCTCTCTCTTTTGTTCTCAAGAGAGAACATGTGATAAGGCTTAAGACAATTAGATAAGCCTTCTACACTTTAATTGTTTAATTGTATGGAAACATAATTTCGATAAAAATATTAGAAAAAGGCATTTTAATATCGTATTATTAAAAGCCAATGAGAATATTATTTTTCCTAAACTTGTTAGAGTAAAACTTTATACTATTTTCTGCCATTTTTCCTTTCTTTTGTTTTGTTTCTAACATTGTCTTGTCTTGGTAGTTTGTTGATTACAATTGCAATTCGTGTCGCGTATAACTGATCAATGGCTTACGTGACGTGCTTTGTCTCTCTCGCTTGGTTTCAGTTTTGAGATTCATTTTTTTCACTTTGTCTTTACAGTTGGCTTTACACACACAAGCTCATGTACAGAGTAAGTGTGTGATATGACTGCGATAGTTGTTCTTAGCTCTGACAGTTTATTCCGTCTTCTTTTCAATTTCTTCCTTCGTTTGCTCCTTTTAATGATGATACTGACGATGATGTTGCATGTGATAATAATGATGATACGAGTGTACATGCCATGTTGTTCACAATTAATACTTCTGTCATCTTTTGGTTTTAGTTTTTTCTTCCTTGTTTAAAATTGAAGAATATCCGTCTATTAGTTTTCAATTTTATTGTTGTCAAACTGCTTGCAGAAACTGTCATGTGATGGGCACCATCATCATCATCATCCTCAACTTTAACTTCATAGAATAAAAACAAAGTATACATGGTTGTGTGTATGATTGCTCTCTCTCTCCCTCACTCTTGCTAGCTCATGTTCTTTACGCTTAAATGCTTAAGAGCTGTATGAGTGATTGCCAGGATTTATGAAAAATTTTAAATGAAATATAATGCAACCATATCATGTAATTTTTTTGTGTCCTTTTTCTAGTCTTCTTTGCAATTTTAACTCAATTTGTTTCATTTTAGAAAAACGTGGTGAATTATTAAAAAAGTTGTTCATGCACAAAAAAATATTTAAAGAGTGCTGAAGAAACGGAGTCATTTTATTTTGTTAGAATAAACAAAAATTCTAAAAATTCTATTCTAAAATAAACAACAATTAGTGAAAACAAATAGAAAAATCCTTTCCAGCTCTTCTTCTGCTTATTTTCCTTAGCTTTAGGCTGTATAACCAGCCTCTTTTTGCAATTGCAGAGGGTTTTCAATTTTTTGTGTTACGTTTACTTAAATCTTATGTAAAGGACTTGTATTGTATTGTAGTTTATTTGATGTTGATTTCTTAGAGAATAAGTTAAGGACTTAGTTTTTTTCTTTATTTAATTAAATAGCGTTTGAACCCGAAAGTCAAGGCATTTTCTATGCGACTTAAGACTCCTAAGGAAGGATTATTTTCAGGAACATTTGCTTTCATTAATTCCTTAAGTCCTGTTGGTATTGTATTCTTTATATTTCAATATCATTCGAATTACAATCATTCATAATTTATTATTTACTGGATGAACGAGTAAAACTTCTATCCGTATGCATACACATACATACATACATAATTGTTAATTACCACCCTTCAGTCAGGATTACGACCTAGTTTCTCACACCACTTATATTGTGTGCGTTGTGTTGAGTGGCGGGACCTACAGTTTAAAGTCGACTCCGAACGACATATTTTTGAGAAACTTTTCATGGCAATTTTATTTACTCTCAGAGTCTTTGCCAGAAATCTGCTGAGAGGAAGTCGCCGAAGAAATACTTTTTGTATTTATTTTGATGTCTGGCCTGGGGCTCGAACCCTGGCTTTTCGTTTAATAAGCCAACACACTACCTACTAGACCACGGCGACGTATGCATAGTAGATAAAATTCAAGACGACCTTTAAGTGAATAGAGAAAAATCAGAGAATAGAATAATTGCCTGTTTAAGATCCATTTGGAATATCTACTTTTTTCGTGCGTTCAAATCTTCAATTCAAATATAAAATTGACACAAATGTATGGATGCTATTACTCACTACTTGCAACATAAAGTGGAAGTGTTCATTAACCCTTATTTTCCCAAGATCCTAAACATTTTCTAACCGAAAACTCTGATCAACCACATGCTCTGAAGTTGGACACATCAATACACTCCAGTAATTGAAACAAGGACGCATGAAAACTACACGTGCTTTTTCATACTCGTAATAAATTAATACTCGTATATACATAATTCGCCATTACAACTCTTCAGACAGGATTACGACCTAGCTTCTCACACCACTTATGTTGTGCGCGTTAATTTTATACAAGAGTGGCGGAACCTACAGTTTAAAGACGACTCCGAACGAGCGATTTTTGAGAAACTTTTCATGGCAATTTTATTTGATCTCAAAGTTTTTGCCAGAAATCTGCTGAGAGGAAGTCGTCGAAGAAATATTTCAATATTTTCGTTTTGATGTCTGACCTGGGATGTGAACCGTGGCCTTACGTCTACTAAGCCAACACACAACCGCGACTTTTCAACCAGGGCTTTTTCATTGGTGGAAACAGGCTCTATTTTTAATATAAGAAGAGTTGCTAAATGCTGCTCATGACAGAGTTTTTCTGTTTAAAATATATGTTTTTTCTATATATAACACGATAAATGCAATCGAAGTTGATATCCGTACCATTAGTAACTTCAGTAAAGATAATCCAATACTACGTTTCCATTTGCTTTACTTCTTCAGTTGATGCATTTGCTACAATTCTGAATTCAAAATTAAATAATCCGTTACTGATTCTTATCATCAAAATTCTTACTGAAATTCTGAATAAATTTTGAGATTAAAACCACAATAATCTTTTTTTTAAAACCGTCATCATTTCAAATTCACTTTTTGTTATATTATGTTGTATACCACAGTGTTTGTGTTGGTTGGTGTGAGTGTGTTAGATACATCAACTTTAACAGTTGACATCTGCTTAAAGTAAAAGTCCAACAACTAAACTTGACAGATTAACAGACAAAGAATATAAAATGACACACCATTATTGTGTGTCTAACAATGCAACGAAATAGCTGATAATGCTGATGCATCTCTGCTAGTGATTATGGTGATAGACAAACACTGATGGAGCACAATACAATGCATTGGTTTGTGTTACAAATGACAATGATGATAATGATAATGATGGTGATGATGATGATGATGTGTACAAGTGGCAGGCATATTTGTCAAAATGTCAACATTATCTCATGATTTTATCCTTCTATACAGAGTCAAAACCACAATATTTTGTGTTGTTATTGAAAATAACAGTACATACTACCTACTATTTAAGGCACAGAGAGAATGGAAGTGTGTGTCTCTGTGTGAGTGTTTCGTTTATTTATAAATTAGCATCAGCAGTATTGCCCTTAGTGGACTTTTGCTTTAAGGAGTGTGCATTTCATCTTCATGTTTGTCTGTGCTAGATGTTGTGCTTTCGTGCATTTTCTTGCTGTTATTGCCTACTTTCAGGGGCGGGAGCCAGCAATGTGTTAATTTTTGATTGTAGTTCGCATTGTTTTTGTTTATTAACATTTCGTTTGTCTGTTTGTTTTTCGTGTGCTCTCTCTCTCTGGCTGCCTGTCTCTCTGTCCCTACTTCGCTATGTTTATTATTTAACGTTCGTATTGAGAGAGGGCTAATAGTTGTATTAGTGTTATTATTTGTGAGTGTTGCATGTATGTAGCTAAGGCTGACTGTGCTCATTTAAGTCAATTTCATAAACTGTTAATTGTTTCACTGTTTTACTGTCACTATAGGAACATCCTCATGGAACTTATACAGAGAGACAATGGTTATTTGTTTCTCAGACTACTATTTTTGCTTGTACTTGTGAGTGTATTTGTCGTTCGCTGTACGTACATATAAGTATTCTATTTGTGTTTTCCCATTGCTTTAACTGTTATTCTGTTATTTATTTAATTTTCTTTTATAAATTCTCTGTTCCCTATAATATTATTGTCGTTGTTGTTAAAATTGCCTTTATCTGTATAACCGCTACTTTATTAAACTCTGCTACGGTATTTATTTTGCTAGGCGGTTTTTTTTTGGAGAGCAATAAGCTGGATCCATACTTATCCGCACATATTTTTATTGTGTTCCGCTTTGTTAGTTGTATGTCGTGTTTTCCTTCTGTTTTGCTGGTTCACTGCTTTTTTGCCTACGGCCAATAAACAAATAATCGTCATACAGACGGTCAAAATGGTAATAATGTAGGGGAAAATTTTGAAAATATAAAAATTTAGATTTTTTTTATTTTTATTTAGAAGGTACTTCGAAGTTGTGGTGTGGAGTAAAAGGTTCTTTACTAATCATTAAGGAAAAGATGTTACTTGTAAAAGACTTTTCGTTCCACTGTATTTCATGGCATCATTCGTTTGCTTTATAAGTCAAATGTACTCAACCAATCGTTGCATCCTTTAGTTTCGTTTTAAAATGTGTAGACATTGTAGATCTCTGTGCCAAAGAAAGTGTGTATGTGTGCGTATAACCACCATGGAAAAGAGGTCTCATCGAAATGATTTCCATTGATGTTCTTCTATATATCTTTGGGTTCATGGACAAATAAATGTGTTCGCTACTCCATTATTTTGTATTCTCTGACTTTTGAAGAACCATGAGAAAAAAATTTAAAATTCAACGCGGCAAATACTCAGCCACTTTGTCATTTAGACAGTCAACTCATAGATTAACTGGAGCTTTTAATACAAATACCATGTCCATCATTGAATCAGTGAAAAGACAAAGCTAAAGAGCAGACAAAGTAAAGGAACTATAAAATGTTTTGTGATGCTAAACAATGAAATTGTTTTTCATATCAAATCTGTCTCTCTGTTGTTGATGTACTCGATAATTCTTAAAACCCTTGATTGTAACATAAACTCAAAAAGCATAAAGTTTAATTGACCGCCAGCTTGTAAATTATTTTGCTGTCAATGTTAGTTATTTTACTGTCGCTCTAGTTCTCAGTTCATTTATAAGGCCTTTGGCTTTAGTTTATGATAAGAGCATAGTGGCATGGTGGCGGACATTTAGCTAATTGAACTTAAAATTTGTCTTGCGTGACACTATATTGATGGTGAGTGGCTTATAACACCCAGCCAGCCTTTCAGTTTTTCTTTGATTTACTTTTTGATTTCTAAATAAATCTGTAAATAATTTAAAAAGCCAAGTTTTATATCCATAACAGTGTTAAGAGTACGATTACTTAAGGTACCAAGAAGATAAAAGTCAAATTTTGTGTATGAATTAATTTTGCAAAAAAATAATGTTGACAGGAAGAAACTTCGTTTTGTAATAATTTTCATAAACTCTGAACTATTTTCAAAACCATTCAATTTGCATACAATTTATACACAATCTTTCTTTCACATCCTTAACAGAAGATCTCTGCAACTGATGTCTCCATTCAAATTGATGAAGAACAGACAAGTTTTTTCCTATCTCTAGTATGTAAACGGAATAAAAAAAGTTCAAGAAGAATTGTGAAGAATAAAATTTGATTTGCATGTGAAAATGAACGTGGAATTGAATTTTATTATGCATGAAAAATATTTATAATTGAAGCAAAAAAAGTTATGCAAGACTTTTCCCTATGTAATGCTGCTTAAAATTAAAGCAGCGAACGGCAGTGTGCCGTCTGCATTTTAAAAGAAAAAGTAGAAAAACTCATTCAGACACGTGAAATTGATAAGGTTTTGTTGGGGATTTTAAAGGGAGTTTTGCATATGAATACAGGCATAAATAAATATTTTCAATAAAATTTATTTAACGTTTGAGTTTGAGAGTCTCATGCTTTAGATTTTTTTCAAGTAAAACTTACAGAATGTTTTTGTTTGGAAAACTACTTTAACTAGTGACATATGGTACCAGCATGCATATGTACATATTGTTACGAAAATGAAAAATCTAGATACTGGTGTTTTGCTTTTACATTACTTAACAATAGAATGGTAAACAAGTAAACAAAAATACAACAACAAACACCAGCATAAAAAATGGTAAACAAGTAAACAAAAATACAACAACAAACACTACAAGAATAAATGTAAACAAAATACACAAACAATAATAATGAAACGACGATGTTTACATTTATAGAGATTTCGAGAAGCCGAAGCCACGAACATTCGCCTTCAAGAACATTCATCATACTGTTTACTGTGCCATATAAATAAATGGTAAGGCAAAGCAGGCGAGTGAGTTAGTGTAGTTCAGCCAGTCTTGTGTGCAGACGCGTTTACAAAGATCTGTCGAACAATTGTCTAGTAATTGTTATTGTTTATGCAAAGGGTGTGAACAGAGGAATAACAAAGAAGAGTAATTCTTGTTGTTTACATCAAGTTGTGAACAGTGACACACAGAATTGTGCGAATAATAAAGAATTTTAATTAAAACAATTTAATTAAATTTATTTTTAATTTATTTGCCATGTACGAGCTTATATTTTAAACGATGTCAAAAGGCAAAAACGTAGCAATATTGTATTTTATCGATTGTGTGGTACTTCGTAACACTTTTTCATAAAAACGAAATTTTCGTGTTCTGGTTTTTCTAAACCGATTTGAATCATCTTCCTGTAGTAAAAACAGTAATCATCACCAGTCTTTGGAGCGCCATTTCCTTAAAGCAGAAGGAATAAGTACTAAATGTTAATGGTAATGGAGGTACAGAAAATATCTATAGTTCGTATAAATAGGTCCCCTGTATTAAAAAGTCTTAAGAAAGACATAATAGATGAGCCTTCATTTATTAAATGATATTAAAATGAATAAATTTCCCTTTACCATGTATTATTAATAATTCAATTTATTTATTTATTTCATCTACTTTTTATTGCACTCTTTTCCCCCAAGTTTTGCCATCACATGCTGGTGCCTAAACTTTCTTTATGAACTCAATGCTTCACTACTTCCACTCTACGTTGCCATAATTGCAACAAAAAGTTTTTTTCTTATTCCTCTCTATCGAATGCATACGAGTAGAGGGTATAGCAGGAGGCATCGTGGGTGATGAGTATACTTTTCTCCAGTTCAAGCATTTTCATGTACCGGAAATAATATGAACTTCCATGTGATTGTTCTTGTTCTCATACATCCTTCCTACCTTCGAATTTTAGATTATCTCATGCATATCATTACAGTTAGTATACTTGCTATTGTTGTAGTAGTTGTAGTAGTAGTAGTAGTTACGTTAGCAGTTGATGTTAGGGTTAGTGTTGGCGCACAAACACATACTCCCAACTAACGTTACATTCCCCGGCAAAAGTATTCGTTCAATAAAGTTTGTTGTTTAAATTGTTTTACAATCGTTGTTGAATATTAAAACTCTACATACGTACTTCAACCCTCTTCATAATCCTGCTCTCAAGAATGTGTTACGTAAACTTGTGGAATTGTACAGGATGTGGAAGAAAAGAAAATCAAAATGATTTACAAATTTTAAGAATTTTTTATTACAGAACATAGAACTAATTTAGTTGGGGTTTCCCTGTATATTTATAAAAAGAAAAAAGTAATGCAAGTTATAGTTAATTCAACTCATTCAAAATCTATGCATGTTTGAATGTATTTAAATTTATTTGGCGTGAAATATTGTTCAGTAATCGGTAAATGAGCGTGGATTCTTAACGTGGGTAATAATTTTTTATTCTCTCTTGTCCATCTTAAATTTGTTCTTAAATAGCATAGCACGGCATGAAAATACATGAGTTTTTGTTTCGAGTGAATAAATATTTCAATAATTTGAATAATTGAAGGAAATATCATATTTGGGGTAAGAAAGTTTAAAGGTCATCAAGTGGATTGCCTTTGTTTTTTATCCACGTTAATATTTTGATCATTTAAAGGGGATTTTAAACAGAGGGTTACAATTCAGTTATATGCATTAAAATTTCACTTTCGAATACACCAGGAAATTTTCTACTTAAGTAATTTAAAGAAAAATACAATGAATTGAAATTTATTAAGAAAATTCTCACGGCATTTAATCCGAAATAATTCAATTTAATTCAATTTTGTATTTGAGGGTCTTATCCTTTACGTAGACACATGACATATATTCTTGAAATACTTGATTTCATTTATGGTAGCGTTATTGAGAGCCCATTTTGTATTGATCGTTTGTATGTGGCGTTACCACAAATCAGTTGGTCAACTAAGGGTGTTTTTTTATAGAGGTATAGAAATTTAAGTTGCAATAAAATAACGATGGATTATTCGATTGACATGAATTTTATTTATCCGAAAGATAATCTTGTGGAATTACATTTTAAATATGATTTCTGGCATATGACCGCCACGGCTGGCGCGGATATAGTCCAATCTGGACGTCCAATTTTCGATGACTTTTTCCAACATTTGTGGCCGTATATCGGCAATAATACGGCGAATGTTGTCTTCCAAATGGTCAAGCGTTTGTGGCTTTACCGCATAGACCAATGACTTTACATAGCCCCACAGAAAGTAGTCTAGCGGTGTTAAATCACAAGATCTTGGAGGCCAATTCACAGGTCCAAAACGTGAAATTAGGCGGTCACCAAACGTGTCTTTCAATAAATCTATTGGGGCACGAGCTGAGTGACATGTTGCGCCATCTTGTTGAAACCACATCTCCTGGACATCATGGTTATTCAATTCAGGAATGAAAAAGTTAGTAATCATGGCTCTATACCGATCACCATTGACTGTAACGTTCTGGTAACCATCGTTTTTGAAAAAGTACGGACCAATGATTCCACCAGCCCATAAAGCGCACCAAACAGTCAGTTTGTCTGGATGTAACGGTGTTTCCACATACACTTGACGATTACCTTCACTCTAAATGCGGCAGTTTTGTTTGTTGACGTAGCCATTCAACCAGAAGTGCGCTTCATCGCTAAACAAAATTCGCTTATGAAAATCGGGAACAACGTAATCTCGTTTTGGGCCCATTCGACGAATCTACGCCTTACTTGATGATCGTTTGGCTTCAAATCTTGCACGAGTTGGATTTTGTAAGCACGCAAACCAAGATCCTTCTGCAAAATCTTCCATAAAGTGGATGGACACAGATCCAATTCCTGTGCTCGATGGCGGATGGACTCATTCGGGTCTTCCTCAATGCTCCGCTCTACAGCAGCAATAGCTTCTTCTGTACGCATTGTACAGCGTCTCTGGGGATGCGAGTTATCAATAAGAGTAAACGTGGTGCGAAAACGTTCCATGGTTAATCGAATTAACTGCTCTGATGGACGATTTTGTCGACGATAAAATGGACGTAGTGCGCGATACGTTTTCCGCACAGAACCATTATTTTCGAAATAAAATTGCACTATTTGCAAGCGTTGTTCAGGCGTGAGTCTATTCGTGATGAATTGCCAAACCAAACTGAGAATAAATCACTTGACAGCTGTTAAATCGGTCGCCATCTTGAAAAGTAATGCCAACTTAAAGTTCTATACCTCTATAAAAAACACCCTTTATAAGCACTGAGGCCATAAGAAAATTACAGATGCTTGTGTATGTGTTGCCAACAGCAACAAGCTTATTGGTTTATTATTGATGACAAGGTGACCCCAGTCAGTACATACATAATTGGTCAGGATTACCACCTAGTTTCTCACACCACTTATGTTGCGTGTGTTAATTTTATATATGAGTGACGGTTTCTCAGTTTTTTTGAGAAATCTTTCATGGCAATTTTATTTACCCTCAGAATTCTTGCCAGACATCTGCTGAGAGAAAGTTGCCGAATAAATATTTTTTCATATTTTCGTTTTTAATGTCCGACCTGGGGTTTGAACCGTCTCCTTACGTCTAATAAGCCAACACTCTACCTACTAGACTACGGCGACTTCAAATTAAACAATTTAAATAAGAATTTTTCACAAATTGTGATTAAAGGACATGGAAAACATTTACCATTCATACACAGATGTCTCACATGTATGTATGAATGTATTGTAATATTGAAACTATTTTATCATAGAAAATAAAAGCCCATATTAATTTGCATATGCACACTCACAGTCAGTCCCCTGTGCTTTCTCTCTGGTCAACTCTCTGGTCAACTAAATTTGATGTTGCTACCGCTAGTCTCTGATATTTTTGTATACAAACATACACATACCTATGGACACTAGAGGTAAATAAAATTGTAAAAAAGCCTTCTACAAAGAGGGTCTTTCACAAATAGCAAAGGCCGTCGCAGCTCATTTCTCTACTAGATTCTGTTCTCCATACTGTGTCATTGTTTTCTATGTTTTCAAGACATCGATTCCATGTTAGCTAATGTGTCCATAGTAGGATACAACTGAATCCGTTTAATACTTAACATTTACCTTCTTTTTCCTTTTATCAGATTTTTACGATTTGATTTTGATCCACCTTTAAATGTTTATATGCATTGAAATATAAGAGTGTGTATGTATATATGGTGTCACTCATTCAGGGTTACACATAGTGTTACAAATGTATTATTGTCTGTATGTGTAAGTGAGAGAGTTTTTGAGTTTCCAATTTGTAGCCCTAAATAAGACCCATTGAAACGCATCTTAATTAAGGTTCTCTTGTCAAATACAATTTATCCCGTGTATGTGTGGGTTTGTGAGTGAGTTTTGTGCTAAGCACTGCTTATGTGTACATGTGTAGGTGAATAAATCTCTCACCGTATGAGTGAGCGAGTGTGTGAGTGAGTGTATATTGTTTTTTGGTCACTACGTGTTTGGAAACTAATTACACTTGTTGCTAATTATTGTACCCACACACATAGAGATATTCATTTGTTCATTCATCCAAACACTTTATAGAGTTTCGAAAGTGAGAGTGGCAGACTCAGAGAGATATGATAGGAAAAGCTGTGGCAAAGAGAGTTAGAGTATAGGTGTGCGTGCGAGTGCGTATGCGGTAAGAATGTTAAAACCTCAAACTATGTAGCAGCAAATGAATATGCGTGTGTGTGTTTATGAATAAGAATCTATCCTCACTTTTAATACATTTAACTTGTGTATGTGTGGCTGAGTGAGGATGGGTAGGTGAGTTGAATGCGGCATTAATTCAATTGTAAAACTTTTTGATTACTTTGCTTACGCAACTTAAAAAGGTTGCACGTTTATGCAGAGAGATTAAAACAAAAACTTTGCTTTGCTACTTTATTGTTGTTGTTGTTGTTACTGTTGTTTGTTTATATTTTCAACTTGTTTTTGTATACTTTACGACATTGCCAATTATGATGAAGACATTGCAGTGCAAAAAACAAAAAAAGTTTAACAACACCCCATAAGCATGGTGAGTTAAAGTTGTGTCACAAACTCTTTTCCTACCACTTAGAGTGGCAAATAAATGAAAACGATTCCAACAACTTAAAAAGTAAAAGTATGTGGTGGTTGTGGTTTTTATTGTACTCGTAAACATAAAACTTGCTTAAGCTCACTGTTACTACTTTAATCAGCATTACAGGCTCTGACTGTTTCTGTTGCTGCTGCTTCTGCTTTAATTTTATAGTTTCACTTACAAAGGATATTTATCATGTAATTGACAAGCTTTAAACTCTTGATGTACCACCGGTAGTATGAACAAAATTAATTTCTCAAAATAACCACAATTGTGGTGTGTCCACTTCTCTCTATTACATACAGACTCAATATTAATATCAGCTTTTTTTATGCTTATACTATGAGGCCAATTTAATTTTAAGTATCGAAAGTGTAGTGGTGGTATTAGCAACAATCCTTAGTTCTTTGTTGTATAAAAGAAATGCTTGTCAATTGCAGACAATATTTTGTTGCCTTGTTTTCTGTGTTTTTGTTTCGTTTTTTTGTTGTTGCTGTTGTAAATATTTAATTCACCTCATAATACAAGTACTGACAGTAACAAATATTTGTTTAAAGACTGGCAAATGAGGAATAAAAAACCAATTTTTGAGATTAAATGATTGTGACTGATAGTCGGCCATAAAAACTCAAGTGGAGCTGTGCTTCAAAGAGCTTTAAAGTGTTTTGATTTATTATTAAAGAAATCATTGGAAGAATTGTATAAAAAAATTCTAAATTCCAAGCTCGATTAAAGTCTATTCACAACCGTTTTTCTTATTAAAAAGTAGGCCTTCTTCTTATGCTATTTACACTGTATTTCGTTTAAACTTCAATTGATGTCTTATCCTTAAGGGCTTATATGCATGACGTAGCAAATAAGGTTTCATTTGAAAAGAGAAGAAAAACGTTTTGAGAACATAAAACAAAACGATGCATTTGAAAGTCATTTGTTGGCATTATAAAATGACTTGAAAACGTTTTGCATTTTAGAATTGCAACAACAACAACAACAACAAGATAAATGTATACTTAACAAAAGGCTACAAATGCTGTTAAGCCCAGTATATATACAAGGAAAGAAAACAAATGTAAATGCAGACTTGTTTCTCGGAAGACTTCTCTGCAATCTTTGAAGAATAATTCCAACAAGACAGCAACAAAATATTTAACTTTAGAACCAATAAAAAAAATAAAACAAATGAAATAAAAATAGCTTGAAAGGAATCTACGTATGTACATATGTATAGATAGAGGAATAGATAAACACAAATGTAAAGGATTTGAAAAAATTTTTTTTGGCAAACAGCTAAAAAAGTAAAATATCTTGAAATACAAATACAAATTCCAATACATGTACTGTTACACATACATGTACATTACTAAACAGTATTTTAAAAAATTCAAGAAAAAAACCTTTGTGTGAGTATGTGTTTTAGTTGCCCATTAAGTATGAATAACACCATGTTCCCTTTATTTTCTACTGTTTTCTCGGGTGGAAAAGTCAAGAGACGACTGCAGTTGTTAACTTTTCGATTTGTCACCCTGTCAAGACAGCAACAGCCATGAACAATAAAATGAAAAAATTATTGTGTTGTAAATAAAACAAGAACAAATTTTCCTACTTCTACGTGTATGTGTTTGTATATTTAGACTTCTACAAATATATTCATAGAAAAATTTTCTATTATTGTTATTGTTGTTATTGTTATTCTTGAGTGTTGTAACAAATGTCCTTGCAATGGCAACAAACATTCAAAAGCAAATGTTAGCACATTACGAACAATTGCCTCCTCATAAACAACAATGCCTGTGTTGAGGCTTTGGCTGGCTGTTTGGCAGTGTAGCTAACTCCATAGAGTGATATTTTATTTTCTTTCTTCCTCTTTTTCTGATTGTAAGCTAAAAGGCTTTACAACGGACGATATGAGGGGGTAGAAATGATAGAAATTTTTTTTGATTTTGAATATTGAAAAAATTTTTGCGATTCGTAATCATAAATAAAATGAAAAATAATTTGTAATCAAAAATTTTAGACCACAATACATACACATATGTACTATGTATAGTATGAAATGGATGTGTGTGCAATAAATAATTTTTTAATAACGGGAATTTCACAAAGTACGAGTATATGTACGTTTCTGAAAAAATATCTCTTATAGAATATATGCACGTATATGATTATGTTTATATAAGTGTAACTGCTTGAAGGCATAACAATGTATTTCCGTTACAAATATTAAAACAGAGTTTTAAGTGAATGAATTCATAAAAAAAAATACAACAAAAAATATAAAATTTTTTCTTTTCACAAACATTCGGTTTTCTTTCTCCCTCCGTAAGACTCCTAAGGTTTTTTGTGTTGTTTTGTTTTCATTTTCATTGTTTGAAGGTTATTAAAACTGCCTTTGAAGACTTAGTTTTTCTTTGAAACGATAACACCGCCTATATTTCATCATATAAACACCAGCAATTTCATTATGGTATCAAAAGTTCTTGTTTCTTTGCTTTTGTTATTATGTTGCTGCTGCATTTATTTTTGATAGTGTCTTATGTGGTTGGCTTTAACAATTACGGCAGTATCCAAAGTGAAGACAATTACAGAAATTAAATGTCTGCAACAAAAAAAAAACTTTGCTACTGAACTTTGAACATGGCAGCCTAAGTAGAAATCGCAGCAACACTTCTACAATAACGAAGTGATGAATAAAGTAAAAAACGAGTCAATATTCGTGTGGACATCAGTCTGTATGTCTTCTATGATTAAATACTACAAATCTAAATAGACTCTTAAGTTGTAATAAAATATGGACAAGGTTTTAGACATACTCGTATATATTTTTGCAATCACGGCATATTAAATATGAAATATGAGTCATTGTTTTCAAATTTATTAAAAAAAATATTGCATTTGCTTAATTTATTAAACAAAATGTCATTGACTTCGAGTCTTTTACAGATTTTTAGTCATTTAATGAAGCATTCAAGCAGATAAATTACACTTAATATAGAAGGCATTGTGTCTCGAAAACTCCTATAAAGATAGAAAAAAGGACATCTTTAGTAAAATGAAACAAATATTTCGAAAAAAGATACTCCACTAGTTAAATAGTAAACATAGTATAAATAGCATAAATAGCATAAATAGTAATAAAATCAACGTACGAACGTATAAATAAATTGTTATTGCCCGAATATCTGGCACCATTGCCACCAGTTTTTTTCTTTTCGATTTTAGAAAAGAAACGAAATTTTCTGTAACAATTCTAATATTTTCTTCCATTATCCGTTTATCCTCCCCTTTGTTTGTTAGCAAAGCATAGAAAATAGTAGACTGTGTTGTAGAAAATATATTGTATTGTAGGATACACAATAAAGTTCTTTTTTGATTTTCTTTTGCTCTCAATTTCTTTAGGTTTCCATGTATGTTTTTTTATTTTTTTTTTTGGATTTTTTATTATCCTATTACTTTATGACCCACCTTCACTTATTGACTTTATTTCTTACTGTTTTAGCATTTTATTTAACGTGTCTTAGATTTGCTGTTGTTTTTAGGTTTGTTACTATTGTTGCAGTAGTTACAGCTCAATAAGCTCAAATTTTTTATTGTCATTCTATTTTATATGGCAGATTATATCACATATGATTTGTCTAACTGTTAATGCAAGCAATACAAAGATATGAGGTGTAGTAAACAATTATACGGGTCATTCCGTTTTGTTCGTGAACCCGGAAACACTTACCATTATGGCTCTATTATAGTGCAGCCCTTCTCCTTCCCTGGTTTGGAGGAACTTGGTCAGTATAGAGACTGCGTTTACCTGTGACAACACAACGGACCGCTATGTGTGCTCAAGTGAGCTTTTAGTATTAAAGCTACCACTCCAACCTACCTACCTTCCATGACTCTACTACGGGAGCCCACGATCTAATTGAACTATATGACTGACTTTCAATGTGTTCTCATGTCTAATAAGCCAACTTTGGACTATTTCGATATCAAGAAGTTCTTTTACTACACCTTATACATATGCGCTAAAGGAATTTTTTGATTTGTATTGCATTAAAGAGGGTAGGTTGAGAAATTAAAGAGAAATATCCCTTTTTTATCTTTCGTTTCTTTACAAATTCGAGATTGGATTTCTCGGATTTATTAGACTTTCATCATATTTCATTACAGTTCACTGACCTCTAAATTATTTACAAATCATTTTGGCATTCTGTAAAGAATTTTTAAATGTTTTGAGTCACCCTCTTTTAAATACCAAGACTATTTGTATACATTATACTCCTCTACTTATATACCAGTGTGTGTATATGTATGAAATTATTTGTCTGTGTTCTATATTCGGCCTACAGTTATGATCCCGCGTTCGGGTTCTAAACAAAAAGCTGAAACAACAACAGTAACAATGTTATGGAAGGCAAAACAGAGAATTATATTTGTTTAACCGTACTTTCGTTGTAATCCCGACATCAAATATTTATTTTTACGTTCGGAAATTATGATTTTTTCTCCTCTTCGTTTTTGTAACCTTTTATGGGTTTTACGTTTACAGGTCTTTTCTTTTTCTTCTTACGCTCTCTCTTAAAGTGTAATAGTGTGTGATTTTATTCACTCTTTGTTGGTCAGTGTGTAAGTGGGTTCGTATTGTATTTTTTTCTTTTTAAAGTACAACATGTACACTTTAATATTGTTTTGCTCTCTCTCTCTTATTTAGATATGAGCAGATGAACAATATGGCATGTGTGGGGGTATAATGGCCTTTTATGGCAAATTTCATTTTGTATTTCGGGTATGATTTTTATTTGTTTTTTTGGTTTTTGCCGCTTTTGTTGTTTAATCCTTGGCGGTGACATCAAAACTGACCATGAACATGCATGTATGTGTGGTCGCAGAAGAAAGAGCAGAAACATCATACAATTGTATTGGTGGTCCAAATCCAATAAAATAAGTACGAAGTAATTTGTTGATTGTATTGCTTTCGTTCTGTGCGTTTAAGGGGTATTTTATACAGAAAAATGAAATGTTCTTACGTAGCTCATAGTCTTTCCCACAAAGTGAAGAATGTGAAATGACTCTGTTGTATGTGTATTGCACATTGAGAGTATTCGTTGTGTTCTCTAGTTTAATTATATCTGTGTGAACAATATTAAAGTATTGAACAATTTAATATTGGAAAATGCATCCTTCGAGATTTAAATACTGAACAAAGCAAAAGAAGGAAGAGAAAAGCCAAACATTTTGGCTTTTCAGATGTACCATGCGAGTATTAAACATTGAGTAGCACTAAAATTTTATTCACATAAAGTTTCAAGTGTGGTTAAGCGTCAAATTTCCGTACTGCATTCTAAAATATTCGATATTTAATTTAAATTTTCAGTTGAAAATTTCAGTTTCCTTTGATTTGAATTTCTCTCTTAGTCCTGTTAAATTTATTCAATTTTTGTAATGCTTTTTTTAGCCATCTTCTCGAATTGTTTCCCGTTTATTATGTAAAGTTTTTCACTTAAAGTAATCAAATCTCATCAAATTAAAATACATTCAACGCTGGGTAGGCGCTACAAGTACGATTTGAATTGTAAATTGTATTCCAAATCAATTCTAAGAACTTAGGAATGAACCCCACTTGGTTTGAATTGAAGAAATCCTTTTTCATTTCAGTTTATTCCCATTGTGTTTGTGTATGCGTATTAAGAATAGTGTGTTTGTGTATGTATTTAAGTGATATTCTTGTTCTTAGTTAAGAATATATAGTATAACTGTACTAAAATAGGTATTATAACGGTTCAATTGCATTGAATCAAAATGTTGATGATGTAGTGTTTGCATAAATGCAGGATGAGCTGTAAGAAATGAAAAGAATTTGTTATACTATCGTACTAAAGCATCTTTTTAAAACCGATTTGGTTTACTGAGTAAATAAAAAAATAAATTCTAAGCCTGAATGAATGAATACGTGTGTGCAAAGGTAAGAAAAGATTGAATGTTGTTTGCTGTGGTAAGAATACAGAATAAGCAGACACGATCTTTTTCAAGCGTTGCTTACGTAGGATCCTAGTCATATTCTAGCCGAAAGGAATTACAGGCTAAGTAATGTTGTAGGTTAGGTTAGGTTAGGTTAGAGGACGTGTACTTGTCAATTAAGACAAGTACAGTACCCGGAGGTCGAATTAACCCATTGTACAACGTTCTAGTTTCTCACACCACTTATGTTGTGTGTGTTAATTTTTATACATTAGTGGTGGGACCTACAGTTTAAAGTCGACTCCGAACGACAGATATTTGAGAAACTTTTTCATGGCAATTTTATTTACTCTCAGAGTTTTTGCCAGAGATCTGCTGAGAGGAAGTCGCCGAAGAAATACTTTTTGTATTTTGTTTTGATGTCTGGCCTGGGGCTCGAACCCTGGCTTTTCGTCTAATAAGCCAACACACTACCTACTAGACTACGGCGACTTTAAGTAATGTTGTAGAAAACCAAATTCAGGGGCATTAGCATTGGAAACTTGGAATGGTATGGGTACGCTCTGAGGAAACCATCAAGTGAAATGGAACCGCAGCCTTTGGAATACAACTAAAAGTAAGCAGAAAAAACTGTTCAACCTAATTGAACTTGAAGCTACAGAAAGCCGAAAGAAAATCAAGGCAGTTTTGCTAATAAGAGTAGGCCATTGAGTAACCTGGAAACTATGCACGTCACATAGGTAGAGGAAGAGGTGGGTATCCACCCAAAGAAGTTAAATGAGCACATGTAAATGTGAATAAATTCTTTGTGAGTCTAACATGTAACATCCTCATCAGAATACGCCGCAGTTAGGTCGATAATGCATTGAGTCTGAAGAGTTTATATACAGCTTATCTTAGAAATTTCATACCTTACCAGCTAAGTTCATTTATTTAAGCTAATCCTAACATATCCTACTCGTACGTTATTTCACTGCTTCTCACCCAGTTAAAGCAGTAATTATTTCTCTTGTTCTTCTTCTTATGAGCAATAGGAAATTCGATTTACATCGTTTCGATTTACGTCGCTTTTTTTTGGAACCAACTGCGACGTAAATCGAGGGATTACTGTACTTGAATATTCACACTGCTGCTGTAAGAACAAATAATCTCTCACTCGTATGTACATATAATACCCAATCAATTAAACTATTTAAAGCTGAAAAGAGAGAGTAAGAGAGAGGGAGAGTCAGCCAGTATGTAGTACATGTTCTTAATGAAACCTTCTTAAGTTTTCATTACATGCAGCTGAGTCTCTGGAAGGATTACTGCAAATGTAATTGTATGGTTGTATGTGTGTTTGAGTATAGAAATGAAAAGAGAGAGAGAGAGAGTGGCCTATAAAATTACAAAAACTAATCAAAGCAAATTATTGCAAGAAGAGTAAAAATTTAAATTCCTTTATGCTTTTTCTTTACAGATTTTAAAGCAGTGGTCGGCACAAAGAGAACATGATTAAAATGTGACTGTAGTTGTGAGAAGCATGTGTACAATATGTGAGGAAAATTGTAAGTAATATTTTCAAGTGTACTTATTAACCTAATAATATGTATATAGACTTTCCACGATCAGAGACCTTAACGTAAATAAACTCCTCAGAAGAGCACAAGTCAATCAATTCAGATGTGTATTTAGAGAAAATGGAAATAAGAACACCACCACCATTTTTAGACCTCCTATCACGTCTATAAATACTAAAATTACCAGACATAATCTCAGAATCAAAAATATTACAATTCAGCCAAGTTTCAGTAAAAGCAATTCCATCAAATTCAAAATCAAAGCTACTATTATAAAGCGAAGAAAGTTTAGACCTAAGTCCGCGAACATTTTGATAAGCAATTTTGAAATTAAAAGACTATTTCGAAGTTAGTTTTTTTGAGAAATAGGACCAGGCAAATTAGCACCCTTCCTTCGTTGGCCCAGCCTGAATACGAATTCCCGTACCAATACACCCTGCGGCCAAAACGCAGGATTAACAATTTCACCAAATTTTTCATCGGGAACATACAATTTAAACGAAGAAATACTGCTATTCAAAGATGGCCTCATCTTATAGCAACCAAACTCAAAAGGTTCCCTAATCTTCGATTTAACGAAACATCTTATATCATCGACCGAAGTATCACATGAAAGACGAGACACAAAAATAGTCCTTTTAGGTTTAACTACAACCAATTCCCTTGGAGCAGAAGTATCTAAACTGTATATGTATATGTATAGGTATGTGAAAAATATAGAAAATATGTACAGCGCTAAATCCCTAATTGCAGCATATTTAACTTGACAAATATTCTTCCAAAAATGGAGATCATTTCTCATTGAATTTTATTGTGTCCTACTGTAATATTTCTTTGGGTGTATGATTGAAACTTTAAAAAAGCGACTTAAACCTTCTTCTTTAGAAGCTGATAAGCAGCTGAATGCATTTTTACTCTCTTTTTTTACGAACATTGTTGACGTATGTGTCCTATGTAAAAAATCGAAGATGTTCGGCTGCCGGGAGCTATTGGTGCCGACCTCTGTATTAAATAGAAACCTTTAGCAAGAGGACAAGAGTACAAGAAACGTGAAAAAACAACAAAAAATTGAAATACAAAATATGACAACAACAAAATAGAGAAAGAAAGAAAGAACATTTTTTTTCTGGCAAATTTATTGAACAGTGTTTATGGGTTTTTTCTATGGCTTGCATTTTTATGCACTTCAATAAATAAAGAATAAAAACAGTTTTTATCTTTTCCTTAGTGTTGTTTGCTGGTTGGCAAATTGACATTTTGAAATCTATTCTTCACACATTCACACTTTCAAAAAGTGTTGGGGGCCATATACGGTTCAAGTACTCTTTTAACAAAAGCACAGCACAATGGACACACAAACTCATTCTATGTTTGTGGTAGTAGTAGTAGTAGTAGTAGTAGCAGAAGTAAAAGTTATTGTAGTTATTGCTGCCTTCTTTGGTTTATTGTGTAGATTTTTAGCAAACAATAGAGGAATAGATTCTTAAAATAATCGGCATGTAGAACATCTTTTTCATTCTTTGTTTCTTTCTTTTTTTTGTTTTTCCTCTCATTCTCATTGAGATTGCTTTTCATTTCGTTCTTTTGTTGCATCATCTATAAAACAATGAAGGACATCATGTTAAATGCCATTCTTGTTGCTTTTTGTAATACTTTTTAAACACTTTCTGTGCCTCATAGTTGAATGAGGGGTTTTTCGTACGTATTGTTTTTGTTTTAATGCAAGAAAAACTTTTTTGTTCCTTTAACACACCAGTTTAGTTTCATTTGCACTCAAAAATAATATGACATGGGTCAAGGGTCAATTATCAATTGAAATTTTGACAGTAAAGGAAATCCTCTTTTCTTTTGCCAATTGAACCAATTGAACCAATTGAATATTTTTGCTACTTTTCTCTGACATTTTCTATGCTCTTCTATGCTTGCTTGTAGCTAATATCTGTAGTATTGTATACAAATATAAAGAGAATGTATGTTTTTGTGTACACATACTTACATAAGTGTAAGTGAACAAGTTGTTGTGTAACCACAGAAAAAGACAGAGAGAGAGAGAGAGAAAATATGAAAAATAAAATGATATGAATGAATGAAAATGTTTGTATTTATTGTGTGAATTTTAAAATTTCAAAAGAAAAAATTCCCATTCAAATGCCAAGTTTGCATTCATGAGCAAAATGCTTATTTTTTGGTTGGTTTGGTATTGATTCTGTTACAATAAGGGAAAACAAACATGAACAAATATTTCTAAATGTCAGTTACAAAATATTGTACAAATATGAGTACTTTTTCCCATAAAATATTTAAATTTTTACGAATATTTTTTTTTGGAAATATGGGAACACTTTTCATTTCATTTTATTTACGTATTTACCACCCCCATTGTTAGCGGAAAAAAATTTTTTCTTTTCGATTACATGTCATAAAGTGTCACATAAACTGTCACTTTTACAACAAACAACAGCAAACATTTCCGGTAATTCTACTGCTCTTATGGAAAAGTGTACAGGTTAAGGCAGGTTTAATGATTTTTTTTAAATAAAAAATAAAATTTTAAGAAAACAAGATTTTGAAACAAAAAAAAAAAAAGGATTTGCGTGATGTAAGCGATAGCAGTCATTGAAAGATAGAAGATTTTTTTTACATTTTTTTAATATGAGAGAATCCCAATCCAGAAGCTGAGATACAGTAACCTTTATAAAAACTTTAAAATCCTTTAAATGTATTCAATTTTCCCAGTTGAGGCAATAAATTGAATGTATAGGCGTTCTATTTATTGACTTGGAAGCAACCACGTAATGGTCATATACTCTAAGAGCGCTTATTGATATATAAAGACGTAAACTGTCTTAAAATTTCTCTGAGTGTAAAATTAAATAATTTATCATTTTGCATTGCATACGTACAGTTTGAAGGATTTAAATCCCCCATAAACGTTATTTTGACATCGACATTGTTTATGTGCTTGAAAGTGTAACGAATTCCAAATCTCAAAAGAAAAATGAAAGCCAGCGATCAATACTTTTTTAGCCACTAAACAAATTGCAAAACTGTAGCCAACAATTTAATTTTATTCTTGGCATTTGGAACTAAAAAAAAATCGATGGAAATATTTTTGAAATTTCAGTTTCCCAAATAGAGATTTGCAAGCTCTGATGTTAAGATAGAAGGCGTCTCTCAGTCTTTATGTGTGTTTTCAATCCAACAGCACATGTCATATGTTTGGAAAATTCTTAAATGCAAGTGATGTTGTGTCCCTTTGATGTTGTGCCAATAAATTGAATTTGATTTAAAAAAAAATTACTCAAATATTTACAACAGCAACAATTTAAAAACAATTTTGGGTTTTTTTCTTTTGTGGTATGTGTTGAGCAATATGTATGTGGCATCTTTGCAATATGTCTTAAAGCCATTACAAAGAGGTTTTAAGTTGAGTTTTGTCTCTCAAAGGATGATGTGTGTTATCGATGAAATAAATCGATAGTAAGCATTTATTGATAATCAAAGCACTTTAGAATTCATTAGGATGTGTCAAATCAAATAAATGAAGGCAATCGTTGTCAATGTGTGGGTTTACATTAATTTTATTTGGATGTCATGAATTCAAAATTTGAGAATTCTTAGGTTGGTTGGTTGGTAGGTTGCCTTACTGGTGAAGAATATTTTATTTTGGAAATTGGAGGCCATTCTTAATTTTTTAATTGTTCACATGGCATTATCGCATTATTCTTTTACAATTTTTGTTGTAATTGTTTGCATATTAGATCGGATATTGTCGGATATCTTTCTAAAGCCCATGTGGTGTCCATTCTGTGTAACTTTAGCCCAGCCAGACAGACACACTGATTCTTGTAATTGTTTCCTATTGAGCCTAGATTTCATTTAAAATCATGTGCGAGGTTTGCATAAACAAAGTATGAATGAAAGCAGAAAAATAGTGTTTACAGTGGGTACTCGTAATGTGTCCTCATTAATGGGATTGCTTAAATTGATTTCATACAGACTTAAATCAATAAAGGAAGTTTAAATTTGTTTACAAGTAAATATTACACAACTATTTTCAATTCCATATTTGTGTTCCACCTCCATCTTACAGGTGTACTCCAGCATACGTCTCAACAAATGCCCAAAAAGTTGAAAACTTTTGTGTGTGGCTTTTACATTTTTCTTGACTTTTTTGAAGTTAAACAGGAGAAGAAGACACACTATGTTGTAGACATTGTTCTTTTATCTCGTTTACAGCTTCTATAGCGTCTTTGAAAAGTCGGTGTATACTGAATATAAGTCATGTACAAATTTTCTTGGAAATGATGATTGTACGTATGTGGATGGGATGCTACAGTTACCCCATGTAAGTGTATGAGGTCTGTAGAGAGATACTATATGCCTGCATGTATTGTGTGTGCATATGTGCCTTTATGGCGTTTTTACTGTTTGAAAGTTTTTCAATTAAATTTGTGTGTGTGTATGTGTGTGCAAATAAAAATATTTTGTTCTTTGTTTTGTTGTTCTTTTCATAGACCGACTGTAAATACACTGTAGGAAATTTATTTTAATTTTAAGCAGAAAATTGATAAGAAATGAAAGAAATAATTAAAATTTTCGATTGCGCACAGAATTTTATGTAAAAAAGAAAAAGTTAAGCTTTAAAACTAACTTCCAATTGCTAATATTACTCTCGGTGTAGTTTTTATTTCTCTAAATTGATTAAAATTTCAAACAAAAATTTTCTAACATTAGTCAGTCAAGTCAGTCTCCACATGAAGACAGCTTCTCTTGCCACTTATTTTTCTTATGCGGTCATGTCATGGACATGCGAAAATATGTATAAGAGAGTGTATTGAAAGCCGGATACGGAAGTGATCATAGTAGATGTACGTAATTGCATTTTATTGCTTGCCAATGATGATACTGTTGACGATGATTATGCTGATGAGAACGATAATATTTATCAGCTCGGATAATACTCAACATTTGTATTGCTGTCAAGCCGAAAGGGGAAGTTTTTAAATATTTTATTTTTTTTTTATTTTTACTTAAATAAACTAAAACATGAATGTGGCTGTTGTATGGTATGCAACCACATGTTACTTGCAACCAAAATTGCGTACACAAGTGTAAATTTTTCCACTTACCCCCCTCACTTTAGTTTGATTACAAATTTTTGGTAAAACATCACAGACATTAGTGAGTAAGCAAGTGGGGGAGAACGAAATGTGGATTCGGTAGAAAGTTTCCAACCACAAGATTGTTGCAACTGTTGACATACAAGTTGTAGTTGTAGTTGTAGTTATGCAGCAAAAATAAAGTGCAATAAAAAGAGAAGGAAGGAAAATAAAAATGAATGAATATCATCTCATACATGTTTATGTATGAGTTTGGGCTTTTGTGTATCATTTACTGTATGTTTGTATTCATATTTGTGTATACATTTCTGTTGGTTGGCTGGTTACTTTTGCAATTTGTGTTGTGCTGCTGCTATAACTTCTTCGGTTTCTGTTTCTGTTGTTGTTCTTTTACCATGACAAATATTAGTTTTAACTATCATTCCATATCATTCCATTTCTATTCGTCTATTACAGACTTTCTTTCCTTATTTTTCTATGCGAGTACGTTTGAAATTCATTTCAATAACCAACAAATATTTATTTTTTTGCAATATTTCTCTGTTCTGTTGTTTGTTTTGTTGTTTTATTTAATTTCATAAATTTTTTGGTTTTTGTTGTTGTGGTTGTTTGTTGCTGTACATATTGTATTTGTTATTGATAATATTTGCATTTGCTGCAGTTTTGTATGGAAATATTCAAATTTTAATTTGGATTTCAATACAAAACGTTAAATACTCATACATATACGTGTACGAATTAGTGTCCATGTTTTACTCTTCGAAAGTACAAACAACAAGAAAAACTATATAATATTTTAACCAACACATACATTCATACGCATAAAGTAGTCGACATAATCATAAGGGAAGAGACTTTTGTTTTAATAAAATAACAAGTCTTAGAGTTTTAAGCCAAAATCTGGGAATTTTTAGGTTATGAAAATTAAAAAAAAGTGTGTGATGAAGAGAAGAGAAATATTTATAAACTGAATCAAAAAAATATTAAATTTTTTGAGGATTTTTGACAAACAAATTAGCATGAATTGGAAAGAATTTTTAAGTGAATCAAGTACTCACATGTATGACAGAGATTATGCAAATTTGGTCCACATGAGCATTTTGGGCAGCAATTTTTGAAGATTATGTATATAGCATTGGTGAGGCTTAAGGAAGTGCATTCTATAATGGAACTTGTAGAACTTAAGGTCACTTATAGAACGAAAATCTAATGTCAGTAAAACAATGAAAACACCGTAGTCTAGTAGGTAGTGTGTTGGCGTATTAGACGTGAGACCACGGTTCAAACCCCAGGTCAGACATCAAAACGAAAATATGAAAAAATATTTCTTAGGCGACTTCCTCTCAGCAAATTTCTGGCAAAAACTCTGAGCGTTAATATAAAATTGCCATGAAAAGTTTCTCAAAAATCTGTCGTTCGAAGTCGACTTTAAACTATAGGTCCCGGCACTCATGTATAAAATTAACGCACACAACAAAAGTGGTGTGAGAGGCTAGGTTGTAGTCCTCACAAAAGGGTTGTAATGACCAATTATGTCATGTATGTATGTAAAACGAATATAATTCTTTTTATTTACTTTTTCTAAGAGTACTTAGTTACATATTTAATTGGTCATTGCAACCCTTCAGTCAGGATTATGACCTAGTTTCTCATACCGCCCATATTGTGTATGTAAATTTTATCAATGAATGGCAGTTTACAGAAGATGAAGTCAAAAGTATTGCAATGCGTGTATGATCAATCAAAAGAATTCCCTAATAGTTGTGCGATATATGCTAAAGTCAATATAGTCAGTATCATGCATTATGGACAAATAATTCATTTGTTTTGAAAAGAAAAAAAGCATAAGAAATTAGAAAAGGAAAAAAGTTTTAGAATGGCATGAAGTTAAGCCATTCAAAATTCCTTACATTCTTTTGTCTTTATCGTAATCTTTTAAAATTTTAACTATTTTGGTCCGAATCTTGTCCAACAATCTTCTCGCTTTTGTGATTCCATTGTTGTCAGCTTCACACGGCTAAATTTTTCCCTTTTGTTTGTAAATTTAAACCATAAGAATTAAAAAAAAGAAAAGAAAAAAAACACTAAAAATGGAATGAAATGCCAATTAGTTAAATGGTCAGATACTTAACGTCTCTTTAGACTCATAAATTTTGATTATAAACTTGGCTATCAGATTATCCCAACTGATAATAACAGCGTTAAAAGCCGTCCATATCTTCAAACTGAATGTAATCAATAGGAAATGATTATGAGAAAAAAAGAAGAGGAGGTTAATTAATTCATTATTAAAATGAAATAATTTGTTGCACTCATCGCCAGTTTAAAACAAACAATTCTTTTCGGGAATAAAAACAAAAATCGTGAAAACTTTTCATATGGAAATTTATTGTAAAAACTTGATAAAATATTTAGTCACTACTGACTTACATACATATGTATGTATGTACACACAAACAGCAGACGAACAATATTTAATTTGTCATAGTGAATATAACCCAGAGAGCATTTGTTTAGTTACACAAGCAGACAAAATCTCTCACTGTTTACAGGTTCAGATGAGTTGACGGTGATTCCTGTTGAAAGCTAACCGTTATGGGGTTTGGGTAAACCTCGCTGTATTTGAAATTACTTTGACCCTGCCTGGTCTCTATTTGAATTTTGGTTTTCGTGTATTATATCCCCTGTGAATTGTTTATTTTTCATTGTAAAACTTTTATTTCTTTTTCCTTTCATTCCTAGTAAATACAAAAACAATTTCATTGTTGTCATAATGAAAAAGCGACACAAATTTTTTTTATTTTGAATTTTTTATTTAACTCGGCTAATGCAGTTTTCTTGTAAAAATAAAATATTTTGAAATGAATGCATGAATAAAAATGAAAAACAACAAAAATAATAATTAATAATAATACAATAACAGTAAGAAAACGAATTAAAGGTTTCATCTTCTTTTTTTATATTTTATTCTTGTACAAAAAAAATTTATTTTATTTTTGTTGTTCTTGTTATTTTTTATTTGTCTGAAATATTTTTATTGTTTTACGCCAGAATTTATAAATTAATTACAAAAAAATTTTATAAAAGCGAATTATTTCCTTCATAAATAAACCAAAATGTTATAAACGTGAGGGTCTATGAACCTGATCTAAATTCCTGTGCTTAACCCCTGTATTTTCTTGTTGAGTGTGCTTTTTAATTCAGCATCACTTGTTTTATTAAGACGGTGGCCTTTAACCGGCAATTCTATCCACATTTTTTTGCTCTACAACAGTTTTTTTTTCTTTTAGTCTTGGGGTCGATTATTTGCTCCATAAATTCTTGTTTATTGATACTGTTGCTGTTGCCGTTCCTGTGGCCGTTGTTGTCTGTAATGAATAACATTGTTCAACTAATTTCCAAACAATAGAAAGCCAGTGTAACCAACCACAACGAAACGATTCGAAAGTCCTTTGTGTAGATCAGAGGAAGAGAACAACCCAAGAAAGAAAAAAAGTATTTTTATGTTCCTTTAAAACAATAAAAACATGTTTTTTAAATGGTAAAAAACCAAAGTCTACTTCCAGAGTTTTCCTACGTAAGGAAAAGTATTGGCTGTGTGATAAGGATAAAATGCATGAACAAAAATTAAAGTACAGTAATCCTTCGATTTACGTCGCCTCGATTTACGTTGTTTCGATTTACGTCGTTAAATTTTTTGTTCCCTCTAACTTCAATTTGCGTCGTCATTTGATTTACGTTGCTTTCTGGAACCAACCGCGACGTAAATCGAGGGATTACTGTATTTTGAACAATTTGTAGTGGCCACAAACATTAAACAAACAATTTACCCCCCTTGTATTTTATTTTTTTTTCTCCAAAAAGAGGTACTGAAAAGTATTTTCAACTGAAATTTTTGTTGTTGAAATACTTGAATGAATTAATTTTGTTTTTGTATTAAATTCCTACAGTGTTTTGTAATCATGAAAGTCGCACAGATTATAGATGAAATTATTGTGAGTGAACAACTATTAACAACGTCCTGAATAAGTGGGAAACTGTCCTGTATGGAAAATTTCCATAAATTTTAACGCAGGTAGACTACGTGTTGGGCTTAATGTCTACGATACTACATGGTTGTTGGAGAAAAAAAAAGGTTGTAGAACAAGAGGCGGCATCAAAAGACACACACTAAATAATCATGAGTCAAATCCATTGATTCTAACCAGAGGTCTGCAATGAGTATTCAAAACGATGAGTAGATTCGAATCATACTTATAATTTCTGATACTTATACGCATTCATACTTATTTTAATGTCATACTCATACTACTCATATTCAAAGTTTGAAATACTCATGGCACTCGTACTTAACAATACGCATGATGTTATTGGTTTCGACTTTCCATGACTCATCGTATACACGAATCACAAAATAAGTATGATTCGCGCACGAACACTACAATACTCACAAGAAGGTTGTGTGTTTGCTCTGCTTGCTGTCTTTTTCTTTTTTGTTTATGTGTCTTTCTTCTTTCTTTGTAAATGCAACAACAACTATGACTGTAAATTTTAACGAATGATTCGAATCACTCGAATCATTTATAAGTAGTATTCTAAATATTTCTCTAAATTTATGAATCTGAATGAGTAGGCTTATGAATCAAACATATTTCGAATGGTATGAGTTTGATGTCAACGTTGTACTCATACTCATTACAACTTGTACTTATAAATCAATGCTGTACTGAGTACGAATGAATCAGAGTAGTTGGATTTCAATACTGTTGACTCACTCATACTCAAAATTTCAAGAGTACTCATGAGTAGCGAAAAATCGACCAGCGTCCCTTTTTCTCGAACTCAGATTGGAATTTTAGAAATGAAATTCTATTAAAGAAATCAATGGGAGACAATATATTTATATCAAATATCAGCCATCATAAAACAAATAAAGGCGTCTTTGTACACTTTTGTCATTGTATTGCATATTGCTTACTGAACCGTAATGTCTGCGAAGTCTTTTCAAACCACTGTCTCCATTACAATCCATCTGCCTACCATAAATTGTGTGTTAAAGATGAAAAACTCAGCAGGTCTGTTTAATGATCCTTAAAAACGTTTCATTTTCAACCCTGTAACCATTATTATCATGAGCCTTATTTACGTTAAAGACAATTATCACTCAGCGAAGTGAGTCAAATATCAACAACATCACACAGTAGAAGAAAGAAAAAAAAAATAAATTAAATGAAGCATTTTATACTCTCTACGTTCATCCTAATCAAACAATTAGTGACGCTTGCATTAACACACGAAATGTTAAAGCTGGTTGGACTCTATCTAAAGGTAACAAAAGCAACAACACGATGTTGCGACAAGTACTTATTCTCTTACCAATTTATTTCGATAAAAAGTTATCGGGAAAAAAGGGAAAATTGTTTACAACTAAAAGGGATTTCCTTTTTTATCGGTTATCCTTACTTTGACAGCGAAACAATGGCCAGGGTTGTTTTTATACAAGTATGTGTGGGATAGTGTAGGCTTGAAATTAATCCATTTTTTATTGCCAAAAAAACTATTCTTCTTTGAAAGTCTCCAACAATAAACTCTTTAAGCATGACATACCACCAATTCAGCCTTTTTTTTTGTATATTTGGGATTATTGTTGGGCTTTTTGTAGTGGCTTTGTTCTTCTTCTCTCCTTATTTTTGGTTTACTTTAGTCAAAAACAAACCACATGTCAAAAGCATGAAGAAAAAACATGAGAAGTATTGTCCTCACAGCCATTTACAGGTACATTTATGGTTATCATCATCGTAGAATTGATAGGACGTGAGACTGTATGATGTGGCATTATTTCAACATTTTGTCCTTTTATTCAGAAACTCTGTGTGGCGAGGCAAAAGAATGTCTACGAAAGAGAATCTTCATATTTCCGATATTTTCGTACCAGAAATACCTTCACTTCAAAAGAAGGAAAAACACTTGACAATTCTCCAACAAACACTTGATAAAATGTGACTCTTTGTCCCTAGAGACAGAGAGAGAGAGAGTGTGCGTGTGACTGTGGGAGAAGAAGTGGACACAACACGTACATGAAATCAATGCCTGTTATTTTTTCTTCTTCTTCTCCTGTTCATGACCAACAAACTGGAAAATGCCTGTTCGTTCCTTTATTGCTGTCGTGCCAGGCGGCTCTTGAATATGATTCCTTTAATGTTTTTATGGCGTTGGCCTATGTAATGATATCGATGGCATCTTTAAGAATCGTTTTGTTTATTTAATGACGTTTCATATTTGCAAGTGTTCTTTTTTATTTCATTTTCAAAGGCTATTAGTGGGAATGGCTCTTTAATTGTTCAACTATCATTGTGTTTATTAATTAAATTATACGCGGCATGAGTTGATTAAATTATATTTTTATTAACTTTCTACACAGATTTTTATTAGGGAGGTTCGATTATTTGTGGTAACAAGATAATTTCTATTATCCCTATATAGCTTGCAAGGGGAAAGTGAAATAACATGATATTATACCATATTATGTGCACCATAAAATCTTAAATCAATTATTTATCATGGTGTTGCAAATTTTGGTATACTGTACGAAACTACGTTCAGGATTTTAATAATCGATCCTTGCGAACCTTTTACAACGCTTAACATTAAAATTATAAACAAAAGCTGCAAAAACAAAACAATGCAGTAAACAAACCTGTTTACAAATTACCGTACTGCTTAATATAACAACAAACACCAGCATAAAAAATGGTAAACAACTAAACAAAAATTCACAAACAACACTACAATAATAAATTTAAACAACGATGCTTACATTTATAGAGATTTCGAGAAAGCGAAGTCATGAACATTCGCCTTCAAGAACATTCATCAGACTGATTACTCTGCCATATAACAGGCAAGACAAAGCAGGCGACTGAGTAAGTAAAGTTCAGTCAGCCTTGTGTGAAGACGCGGTATGTTTGAAGAGAATAATCGTGGTTTGAAGATGTCCGTTACAAAGATCTGTTGAATAATTGTCTAGTAATTGTTATTTTTTAAGCAAAGAATATAAATAGAGGAATAACAAAAAAAGCAATTCTTTTTGTTGTACATAAAGTTGTGAACAGTGGAACACAGAATTGTGCGAATAATATAGAATTTTAAACACAAATTTATTTTTATTTTATTTCCAATCTACGAGCTCATATTTTAAACGTTTTTAAACAGTAAAACTGTAACAGTATATTTTGGCTTGTAAACTTATCTAATGGTAAAAACTTTCGATACGTGTAAAAGGTAGTAGCAATGCCTACAAAACAAGTTATGGAATAGCGTCGAAAACAGCACAAGTATTAAATTCGAGGACTAAAAATATCTTGAATGAAGTAGGAACATTAGCATCAGATAAGTTCGCTTGTAATGATTTTCATAAAGTCCTATAGGCATGACCGTACCCACTATATAGTATATATAGAGACAGCAAATATGAATATGAAGACACGGGTCTACCCATATCTCAAAGGGCCATAAACGCCGCATTTTTAATACTTAGGTGAAACCAGTCTTAATACATGTTGGTAGAATGTCATAACTAAGTCCATATGTAGTGTTCTAATATTATTTACTTGGTACACATGTGTGATTTGTGCGATTTGGTACACATGTGTGATACAAAGACCTGTCTTCGATCTAAGTATTAAATGTTAAAACTATGATTAGTGCAAGGACCTGATTTTGATATTAAAGTGCTGAAAAGTTGATTTTAATTATCTTCAATCTTCATATTCAGTTTATTTTTCACAAAAATCATATATCTAATGATTTATTTCTCTAAAAAAGATTTTTTTAAATTCAGTCTTTACCACCCTAATAATGCATACATATGTACGTACGTATATGTGTATGCATAATATCACATAATGTGTCATTGTCATTAATAATGAATTTTATTACATGTCATTGTGATGATTTTAGTTTTTCCATGATGCCATTAAATATTTAATGACAATTATTATACAATAACAAAAACAAACATTTGACGCTAATTAGTCTCTCTCTAATTATGAAACAATTAACTTGTATTCTAGAAATGAAGGGAAATGTGATATTTTTTATTGACATTAAACATAAATTTTTTTCTCTAAACCGGCACTATAAATAAAACAAACAAGTCAATAAATATTCGTATTCATATTCGTAAAGAAAAGGAAAATTCGATGGGGGAAAATGAAGATTTCCAAAGGGACAATGGCTTAAGAAAGAATATTATTTTACAACTGTTCTTAAGGCATATTTATTTAATTCTTAATTGATGGCATAAAATATTAAAATTTTCATTATTTGTGTTATAAAAACTTATTCGTTTATCGTATGTAAGAGTGTGTGTAGTGTGATAGACCACAATATAATATTTAAATTTATATGGAATTTATTTACTTATGAAATGTGTTTCAATTAATAGAATAAACCATAAACCATCAAAAAGAAAAAAGACAAATAAATTGGAGGTTTTCCACTTCAGTACTTTCATACGCTAAATGCCTACAAACTCAAGCCCACTTCCATTCTCTCCTTTAATTAAGTTTGTGTTCGCACGTTTAAATTATTTGTCTGTGTAATGGACACTACAATCAGAACAATAAAAACAATAATTAAAAATCTTTCTCTCTCTCTCACTTACTCTCTTTCTCTGTCTCTGTCACTGTTGTGTGGATTGTACGTGTAATTGTAATTATTTTGTAAATTTGTTTGTACACTTGCTTTTCACACTGAGAGCGTACGAGACTATAGGTGCGTTTCCGTTTTAATATTTTAATAATGAGCTGCTGAATTTAATTATTAATTCAACACTTTTATGTGTTAATATATAATATATGTAAATGTATATGTATGTGTGCAGGTATATTTGTGTGTGCTTTTTTCTCTCTCATGTTTTATTTTTGAAAAGAACAGAATAAATTTATAAATTGTTGTAATATTTTCATTTGTATGCCAAACAATTTTGAATACAGACATGAAAATGACATTTACTTTACCGTTACATACTCTTTTTTATGCAAATAATTTCCAAAATTTAAATGTTTTCAATCCTGTTGTAAAAAAATGCAAACAATAAACAAATTTATCATACAGGATGCTTGGAACAAAATTGTTTCACATTACTTAGCATATTTAATTGGTCACTACGACCATTCAGTCAGGATTACAACCTAGCTTTTCACACCGCTTAGGTTGTGTAAATTTTTTTCTATCTATGAGTGGTGGGACTTAGAGTTTAAGGTCGCCTCCAAACGACAGATTTTTGAGAAACTTTTCATTGACAATTTTATTTATTCTCAGAGTTTTTTCTCCGAAAGACTGCTGAGAGGAAGTTGCTGAAAGAGAATTTTTATGTTTTATTTCGCTTCGTTTGATATGTCTGAAATGGGGTTTAGATTATATCCCGTATGTTCATAAATATATTTTCAGAGAACATTACTTACAACACCTACTAGTCGTAGACATTAATTAGGAGCACAGTATAACGAATTGTATTTATTTTTGATTTTATTATTGTTGTGGCACTTGAATTTCATTTAATATCTTTCCACGATACACCCTGTATTACAATATTTTGCATATTAATGATGATGAAAATAAATAACAACAACTGCAGCAATGAAAAATAGTAAATCACACATACATACTCTCGTATAGGATATATTTTTGGAAACGAATTAAAATATTATTTGCACACGATTTGACTGACTAAATACAACTGCAACATCATGTTCCAACCAACCAACCAACCAATTAACAGCACATTGCAACACATTACCCACTATAACACACATACACAAAAGTATGCGCATATTTACTGTTGTAATAATAATTTCCATTAAATTATAGATGCAAGCATGGATGTGTATGTGTAACATTGGATGCATTTTGGCGCTTTAAAACTCCAAACATACTCGTACAACATGTCTGTGTGGCTTATTTATGCAAATTTTTGTAAAATTCTGAAGAGAAAAAAGGAAAAGAAACTGAAACGAAAATCAATAGCTTAAAAACCCCCAAATACATTTTTATTCTATAAAATTCCTAGAATTATATTCATATGTGTGGTTATGCGAACGTAAATTTGTATGTTATACTCTTGGACTTGCTATGAGTGAGTGAGCGTTATGAATGCCAAAAATGTATTGAAATTAAAAAATAATTTCCAATTATCATTGAGTCATGATCATAATTTAATAAGCTTCACTGATTTTCTCCATCATTATATTATTTTGCATGCATATTTTTTAAAATATTTACATCCGAAATTATCGAAGTATATGCAACACATACCATTATTATTCCTTTAATAGAGGGATAAGGTTTGTCATCTCTCTCTCTCTCTCTCGCCATTCTTTCGTTCATACTCTTCATTATCAATGTGAGGGTATTTCAATGCTTTCGTTACAATTATACTTTTAAAATTGTTGTCAGATAAGAGAGAGAGAGAGAGCGAGAGTTAAGTGAAAATGTGCAACTTGCAACGTTTATATCGTTTATTATTGAAGATTTCTTTGGCTTGGCATTTATGTGTGATGCTGCTTTTAAAAGTGAAATCAATTTGAATGAATTTTTAACTGGAAATGCTTTATTATGTTGTTTTATTTTTATTATTTTCGAACAATTCATGGAACTGAAAGAGAGAAACATCTTTTGCTACTTTTTAAGAGGCTTAATTGATGATTTTCTTTTTTATTTTCCTGGGAACATACATATTTAATGTATGGCGAAAGGAGTCGAACATACGGAAAAGTAAGAAAAACTGTTTGGGAACCCCATCAATTCTCAGCTGAGGCAATTTGCTGTTAAATTCAGTTTTGTATGCCAGCTGTATAGGCGATAATTGCTTGCACTGAATTAAATTGAATTTTCTGTACTAAAGTTTATCGTTTCCATCAATTTTCTGGTTTAAAATAGTTGGTGTCGCGCTACAGACGTCTTATTCTGTAGCATGAGTCTGTTTTGCATTGCATCCATTAAAAAATATTTTATTTGGTCATTGGTCTGAAAATAATGGCCTCCAATTCTCTATTGTTTATACACAACGACTCATGGACACATAGGCTTACACAGCCTACTAAAGTAAACTTTTATTCCAATATGCGTGTTTATTTGTGGCAATTGGTAGACTATAAAGCTGTTGTTCATCTAGCAGTCAGTCAATTGGTTATAATGCAGTCAGTTCAGGAGAAAAAACAATATAAAAACAATAGGTTTTTCCATTCTATGCCACATATTGTTGCACACACCGTTGCGTACGGAACACAGCTTTTCCGTTTCAAGTCCATTTATAACTGATTTCTGTTCTGTTTGTTTTATAAATTTTAATACAGACATACAGGTGGAAGGTGCTAAATACGAGTGTTAATAAGAAAAAACGAAAAAAATGTTATATATAAAAACGCAAAAGCAAACAGCTTGAATTTGAGCACCTAACTTTAAAACAACACACAGATGACACATAATTTGTGCCTTGAATAATTTAGTTTAATTATATCGAAGTCGCTGTAGTCTAGTAGATAGTGTGTTGGCTTATTAGACGTAAGGCCTCGGTTCAAATCCCAAATTTCTTCGGCGACTTCCTCTCAGCAGATTTCTGACAATTGCCATGTAAAGTTTCTCAAAAATGTGTCGTTCGGAGTCGACTTTAAACTGTAGTTACCGCTACTCATGCATACAATTAACACACACAACATAAGTGGTGTGAGAAACTATGTCGTAATCCTGACTGAAGGGTTGTAATGACCAATTATGTATGTATGTATGTAATATCGATAAATTCAAAAAGAACTGTAACCGAAAGGACTTTGAACTACTACTGGCGATAAAAAGTAGAACCAGTATAACAGTATATCCAGTATATAACAAGATATCCTATATAAAAATCGTTGAACTAGTCTTATCAAGACCAAAAAATATTTTTGTACTAAATCACCTCGTTATTAAAAGCTACTGAAAACGTTCTAGACGATCATGTCCGTCATGCCTAATCATTTGACCTTAGCTGTATCAGCATTGATGATTTTATGGTGCAAAATAAAACAAAACCAATCAACACAACACTCTCAACACAACACCTTCACAAATATGATTGCATATGTGTGTCTGATGGCACATTGCTTGTGCATGGGTGTGGGAGAGTGTGTATTTCAATGATTTTTTTTTACAAAAACATTTGCACGAGAGCATAAACTTTGTATACAAATACACACGTGTTTTTATAACATCTACTATGTACAGCGGTAAAAACTTCTGTAACGGTGCTAGTGTATATGTGTACATATGTAGCTGCATGTATTTGCATGTGTGCGATAGCGGGAGAGAGGGAAAAACTTTTGAATAGGAATTCTGATGCCAATATTGTTACGTCATAATGAACATTTAACGATTGACTGAACATTTGCTATCGCATGTAAGTAAGTAAGGATTTTACAACACTGACTGGCTGTATATCACAACCAAATAATTCTATGCGAGGTAGAAACTGTTGCCAGATCGTAAATAAGACGATTTTTAGAAACAGAATCGTTTGAATAGGAAAATGTGTAAAATAAGTGGCTCTTATTTTGGATAATTTTGAATGAGAAAGTTGTTTTAAGATTTTTATTTTTTATTTAAAAGATTTCTATCTAAAAGTTCTGGCATCTTTGGAAGTATAAAAGGTGATACATTGTAAAGGCCTATTCATACATACAGTTGTTGTACAGTGGCTATACAAACACAGTGTATTTATAATGAACCCAGTCATTTAACACAAATACTTATAATTCTCTCCCTCTCTCTCTCTCTCAGTGTTGTTTATTTGTTGTTATTTGAGCTAAAGTTGTTGGTGTTGTTGTTGTTGTTTTATAGGTTTGAATTCATTAAATGGAAAAATTGATTTGAATTGAATGAAATGGAATTGATTCAACAAACATAAGCTTTAATCGTGTGCAGCAATTATTCAGTGATTAAATTAAATTATTGCATCATTTTCAATGATATTATTATTATTTCACTTTTTTGTTGTTGTTTTAATTTATTTAAAATGTTTTTTATCACATACACACATACGTACACGTGCATGTATAATTAATTTGTTTTTATTAAAACTGTAGATGTTCCATTTGATCTGATTTTGATTTTAAAAATCAAATTTAACAAATATTGGTTTTTTCTATAAGATATTTAAAGAAAAATTTTACAAAAATACTTCTAAAACTGATGCAATAGTCTTAAAGTCTTTAGTTACTCCATTCTATTTTTGTCTAAGCAAAGGAATCTAAAACTTGTTTTTATTATTCCGCAAATTAATCTTTTTTTTCTTTAAAGCCATACAAATATTGACAGTGATGTTGTGATAAATTCTTACGCACTTTTATATTTTTCTTCTTTGATTTCTCTGCTGTTTGGTGGCGGCACTAAAGGCTTATAAAGGCCTACAGGGTATTGTCTAGACTTTGCAGCAGGACCTTTATATATTTTTTGAAGTGAACACAGTATGAAGGGCAACGGAAATAGAGGAAAAATTAAGTTCAACTACCTACAAAAAATTAAATCAGATTCAAATCTATATTTTCATAAGAGTGCTTTAAAGAAGAAAAAGCAAAAGATAAGATGAATCTTTTCAATAAATTTAATCCAATATCTTAAGCGTTTTAAAGTCAATAATTTATTTGTTAATTACAATATATCTTTAAGATGCTTAATAATGCATCTTTATGCTGCAATAACTTTTGTTTTTTTTTAATATGATCCCAATAAAGTCACGTTTATAATGATTTCAGAATGCGTGCAGTTATCACGAAATCATTTAATTGCTTTATTTCATAAATTTCTCTGAAATTTCATTATGAGAGATCATTTGAACTTTTGTTCTTTTATCGTTTTATGGTTTTATCCAAAAGGCGTTTACTTTTCAAATGTTGCACCAATTGCAAGTCATAAAATTAATCGTTTCGTTTTGTTTTCCAAAGAAAGTGTGAAATTTTCTTTTCTTTTATTGAAAAACTTGAGGTATTTTATTAAGCTTTTATTTTTTAAATGATTTCATTTCACTTCAGTAATAAAAATAGAAAATAAATTATATGTTGAACACCATATTTTATGATTCAAAAATAAAACCATTGAAGAAAGACTTTGGCCAGCATCATTACAATGTCTTAGAGAAATAAAAAAGGGAAAGAAACCATTAGTAAAAGGTTTAAATATGTTTGGTAAATTGTTATTGAAGATTTCATTTAAAATTGTATTAAATTTTCTGTATAAAGAACTCACCCACCTACTCAAATGCAGTTTTTATGACGGTTGGGTCTACATGGGTTTTTTTTTTCTTAATTTGAAATATGCAAACTTAATGAGAGAAATTTGTTTATAAATGTAGGTCTTGTGGTATTTACTGCCTATCTGTCTATCAAATATTTATTTTAAAGCTTATTTGCTTTTTGTTTTTTCACTTGTAAGCTGATTTCCTTTGATTTCTATTTTCGGTGATTTCTGGCATGAAGTTTTCATTTTTTTATCGAAATTTTAGGCGAAAAAATGTTCTTGAATCTTATTGTTGCTTTTATTGTTTTTCTTTACTAAATGTGTTGGTTTAATAGGCTTATAAATGCCTGCTCCATTATGGGGTCGGTACCAATAAAACAAAGGTTTTTAAAAGAAATGAAAACAAAAGAAAATTAAATTCAATAAAACGACAAATTTGAACACAATTTACTTCCACAGAACTTTTATACTCTCAGCAACATGTTGATGCAACATTTGTTTCTCACCTCTGTATGAATAATGTTGTAATCGAATTTATTTTATTATTTGTTTGTACACTCAAGTTCTTTAATTAGTCATATATGAACCGTTAATGCAGTTGTACACATTGGAGGGAGAGTAACACTTATTTTGTTTCTTATGCATTGCTACGTAAGAAATGCATCTTCACATCTGCACACACACATACATATATAGGTATTAATAAAAAGCAAATTGAGGTGAATTTATAACAACTTCCGTCCGTTTACTGTTTTACAATATTTGAGAGACAGCCAAAGCTTTTATTCTTTTTTTTTACTATTTCAAGAGTTCGTGTTACATTCGGCTTTTGCTTGGTATTCGTGTGATATAAGTTTTCTTTTACATGAGAGCTTGACACGAAAGTGCGTGAGCAGGCAACGTTAGTTTTTAAGTGATGTTAAACGAGTTGACATGTTTATCAAATCAAAACGGTGAAATTCGAATTTAAAATTTTTTAGTTAAAGCCTTAAGAGAAAAAGGTTACAAATTAAGGATTTTGAGACAAATAAATCAAAATAAATAAATAAAAGATTTGAAATTTCAGATATAGTTAATGTGCTTACGTTTCATGCTTGAAAATCTATACGAAATCTTATTTACATTACTAAAAATAAAATAAAAATTAAAGCAAAATAATCTGCAATAAATTATGACTAAGAAGTAACAAATAATCTCAACTTATAAATCATTGTCAAACGGTTTATGCTTAATACAGCAGATTAAAACAAAATTTATTTTAGTATCATATTTTAAAGTGGAAAATAAAATTATATTTTGAAAAACCAAAAGAGAAAAGAGGTCATATTTTTACTAGCGCAGATTCCCTTTATCGCAATATTACTTTGGTTAGTTTTCTTTTTTTTTAGAAGTAAAGATAATCAAATAAAAACCAGAAAATAAAGGACACAGTGCAATAATAAAAAAGAAAAATTTATAAGATTTTATTTTAACAATTTAAGCCAGGAAAAAGTCATAATTTTCTCAGCTAAAACCCTGCTTAATACCAGCTACCGCCACTTCACTACCAACTTATAACACGTAGACGACAGCATTGAAAATAAACAGAAAAATAGCACGACATTCCGTTGTTCGGATTATTGTAACCGAAAGAAACAGGATTATCTCAGGATTATATATATAAGGAGCACCCATACTCTTTAGTATATAACGGAACTCATGCTACAGTAAGTTTTCCTGTTTTTGACATTTCGTTTCGTTTTTTATTTTTGTCTGCTAATGAACCTTTTGCTTAAAATTTTTATGACTGGAAATCATTAAATATTTATTTGTAATCCCATTAAACAATTTCTATTTTTTTTAATTCTATTTTTTGCTTTTGTTTCATTTTAAGGCAAGTTGTTCTTGTTCTGTTAAAGGTCCTTTCTTTTCTGTTATTTATTTTTAATAATTCAATTTAATACTGGAGAAATGCCGGCAGTTTCTGGAGCTAACAAGGTTTACTACTTTGTTTTCTATTGGGGCAAAGGATCCTTCCATTTTGTTTACTTTAATATCGAGAAAGAATATAAAAAAGATACTGCGGCCACATTGCCAAGTTCAAAATAGCAAATAAGCAAACGGAAGTGTTCATTTTTGGTTCCATTTTGTATATTTATTTACTACAGGGTATGTTGACATGAAAATACATTGTTTTTCTTTGATTCTTACAAAAAACTGTGCTCTCGTATGCATATAGGATCACAATGTGCAGTTTTGCAGAAGTTAACAGACAGCAGGCTACACAAAATATTCATTGTTTTGTTTGCTGCTTCGCTCTCTTTCTCTCTGACTCATTTTCGTGTGGTTATAGGCCGTACTGTGTTACCATTGTTGTATTGCTTTTCTTTTTTTTCAGAGAATCCAGACACAATTACTCATACTTTCTTAACACGCACGCACACACATCGGAATTAAAGCAATGTAAACGTAACAAACATGGTTGTGCCTGCTTGTTTGAAGCAACTTACACAAGGTAACGGAAGCATGGATCTGCTCATGTGATTATGTATGTATATGTGATTACTTGTATGCATGCAAGTGCCTGGCTTTGTATAGAAATATTAGGTTTCCTTTGTATTGTTACTATTGTTAGAGAGTGTGTGTGTGTACGTACCTAAAATCTTTTACTAAGAATTTGTAGGCTTTTGGGAATTGGAAAATATTGGGCAAAGAAAACAAATTACATTCATAATTTAACATTGGTTTTATTTCCTCTCTGTTGGATTGCATTTGAATTACAATCAAAGAGAGAGAGAGAGAGTGGAAAAAACAGGAAAAGAGAAACAGGAAGAGAGAGAGAGAGAGACATGGAGAGAGAGAGAGAGAGAGTGAATTAAATCGATAAATACAATATTAAAATATTTATAGGAGAGTAAATATCCTATGGATTGTTTAGTATAAAAACTTAACAAAACTGTTAAAGGTTTTATATTTCAGGTAAGGATTGCTTACAGATATTACAAAAAAAAAATATTATTGAGGTTGTTCTACTCTCTATCCTAGTGTAACAGTAAAAGTATGCGGAAAATAGGCAACTTATGAGAGGATAGCTTCAAGTCACAATGAAACTACGGAGTACATTGTATTTAAATGCTCGGTATTTGGAGAATACACAATGGATCACACAGTATTACTGTCCAAGACGAATTGTAACGTGGTAGATAATCAATCACTGCCAATGGCAAAGGAAATTCGTTTGGCCCTGATGTTTAGTCGCCCCTTAATAACCCACAAAAGTTTTCCAATTGCTGCACAAGTAAAAATGACTCAAAATTTTGAGAGTAAAAAAAAATTGCTTGCAATCTGTCATTCAGAGTCTGCGTTAAATTCCAGGAGAGGTAAGAGAAGCTCTGCTTTCATTCAGAATAAAGGGTCCTAATTACCTATGATATTACATATCTACTGTAGTAACAAAAAAAAATCATCCTTCGAATCTTTTTATTCTAATTTCAAGTTAAATTCTGTCATGGTTATTCTATGCTCTTTTGATATAAAAAAAGGATCATCGTTATTTATATTCCGCATTTCGCGGATCGTGTTATGTATGGATTGTTTGTTCCCATCGGAAGTAGGGACTTTTGAAGTTAAGTTTACTGACAGAAATTTCATGCTATAATCTTACAATAAATTTGCATGAAACATAATTTTTCAACGTTTTCGTTATCCCTTGACTGCATACAGTCATGGCATACTTCTATGCTATCTTAGTGCCTTTTATACAGCTCCCGTGTCAAATCACTGTTGTTTTATTATCGTTAGAAACCATTTCTTTTTTCTCTACCTCATGCATATACTTCAAAACATCTTAATCGCGTGAATATTTTGAATTCTTATTTAACGTTCTTTACAATGTTATAAATATACTCCATTCTATATGGAATACAATATTTCTCATTTTAAGACTTTGATTATCTTAGAAAATCTACTTCGACTTCTTTCGTTTTTTTTGTTATTCAAAATCACAGAAATTGCAAACATATGATGCTGAGAACAATTCTAAGAATTGTTTTCAATAAAAAGAACTTTCTTAAATTGTCATTCCAGTGATTTTTTCTTCATCTATGTCGTGATACTCAAATTTAAAGTGACAATCTTGACAATCAGCACATGCGACCTTTTGTATGCGTATTCGTGGTCCATTAACATGCATGTAATAGTGTCCTTAAGACTTAGTTTTACAAGACGAAGCAAGATAAGGTATAAGAAATGCTAATAGAAGAAGAATAAAAAAAACACTGAGAATGTTTTCTTTTCATTCTGTCTCGCAAATGTCAAGTTATTCCATCATTTTTTTTTCGTTTTTATTGAAAAAGAGATGCTTTCGGTTGGTTTAAGATAATTTTGATGCTAAAATCTCTCTTTTCTCTGTTAGTGTTTCTATTGTAGTTGTTACAGCAGTTGTGACAGCTAATACTGCTGCTGCTGCTGCTTTTGTAGCGAATACATGTAAAGCATGTTGAAGTGTAACTCATCAATTACGAGGCAAAAATTGAAAAGCAGACCTCCTCTCTAATTCTCCTCAAGATCTTTAACAAACTAATGGAAATACTTTAATCAGACGGCTATCAGAGTGTGCATGTTGTAGTTGTAGGTAGAATAGCACGTGTGTGTTACTATATATGCATATGCCCTAGGATTGCGTGTGTTAACATGGATAAGTTGCAAACAAGAAAAATGTCTTGTACTTGATATTCGTATGCATTTTGTATGTGTTAACAGGAATAAGCAAGAAGAATGTCTTGCACTTCATTTTTAAGTCTTGTTCTAGATTTTCTTTTTTTACTCTTCTTCTCCTCCTCCTCTGTATTGTATTCTGTCTTTTGTACAATCTTAACGATGTTGAAATGCTATAAAGACCAACAAAAACAACGACTGTATCTACTAACTGTAGCAAAAAAAAAAAAAAAAAAGAATCACAAAATTTATCAATTGCCGGTAATAGTTTAACTTCAACTTCTTTTTCTCTCGTTTTCCATTTGTTTTTTCAACCAATATTTTCACTTCAGCGAAAACATCGAGATTTCGTTGAAAGATAAGAAGATTTGTAAAAAAGTTTTAAAATAGTTTTGGTGAGAAACAACAAGGAAAATGAAAAAGTTTAAGTTTACATTTCAAAAAGAGATACGAAATCCTTTAAAATAAATGGATGAAGTCGCCGTGATCTAGTAGGTAGTGTGTTGGCTTATTAGACGTAAGGCCGCGGTTCAAACGCCAGGTTAGGCATCTCCAACTAAGCCAAATATAAAAAAATATTTCTTCGGCGACTTTCTGGCAAAATCTCTGAAAGTAAATAAAATTGCCATGAGAAGTTTCTCAAAAATCTGTCGATCGGAGTCGATTTTAAACTCTAAATGAGAAACTAGAGAAACTAGGTCGTAATTCTGCCCAAAGGGTTGTAATGACCAATTATGTATGTATGTATGTATGTTGGATATGTTTATATTGTATTAAAGGATATCAATGGCTCCATACTACTGGGATCAAACTATTGAAATAAGTTTCTATCAGTTTAAATACTGATAGATCACTCGTAAAAGCATTACCCATATTGGTATAACAAAATTAGTAATATTATCTGCTTCGTTTGTGCGCTCACCAACCACTTCAGTCTCCATAGATTAGTGAGTTTCTGATCGTTCATTTTGACATCTGTAAGCGTGCTCCCTAACCTAAAGATTGGTGCAGTAATACGATTGATTTTGTACTCGGGTTGGTTTATTCTAGGGATCCCCGCATAGAATTGATTGTGGTATTATAATGGGCCTAAATGCTGACCTAGGTGGGAGCTCTTCCTTATAGGTGGTAATTTGGTCATAGGGCCGCAATAAAGATATGCTTTACTACACAGAGTTTTTTTTTAAATCATAGCTGAAGTGGGAAAAGTGTATTCAAGGGTTTTAATCGTCTTAGGGTAACTTACGTGTTGTTTGTTGTACATACTTATGCGAATAGAAAATATATTGTATTGCATACAACAGAAGTTTCTAAAACAAGTTTTTTTTTATCAAACATTTCAAAAAGTCTGTACTCTTGCTGCCATCATTCCAAGTATTTTTGTTCTTCTTTTTTTTTGAATTTTGTAAACCCTACTCAAAGGTTTATTTTAAATCAACCAACCAGCCAAGCATTCCCTAGAAATTCTTTCCGAACTTTCTTACTTCTTTTGGCTGCAGACAAAACTCTTACAGTCGAGAGTAACATTTCCTTTTGCCTTTGAAGGAGTGCATTTTTTATAATTTTTTTCTCTTCCATTTTTATGTTCAACCTGAAACTCTAAGAATCATTTTTTTGCTACTCTTTCTCTGAAGTCAGAAGTAAAGAAAAAAAAATGTCAAAAAAAATAACTGAGTAGAGGAAAGGAAATAAAAAAGGAAGTTACCAAAAAGCATGAAGCATGCAACATTATTTCATTATAAAAAATGAAATAAAATAAAACGAAATAAAAGAATACGAATAAAAATGTGTATTAAAGTAAGAGCATTTTAAGACGTTGCAGCATTTTTATGCATATCAACAGCTAGGATTTGCTAATTAGAACAAATGAAGAAATACAAAGAAATTTAGAGTCATTCTACAATGCCGTTCAGGATTGGAGGAGAAGTCGCCGTAGTCTAGTAGGTAGTGTGTTGGCTTATTAGGCGTAAGGCTACGGTTCAAACCGCAGGTCAGACGTCTCCAGAAAAACGAAGTATGAAAATATTTCTTCGGCGACATCATCTCAGCAGATTTCTGATAAAAACTCTGAAAGCAAATAAAATTGCAATGAAAAGTTTCTCAAAAATCTGTCGTTCGGATTTGACTTTACACTGTAGGTCCCGTCACTCATGTATAAAATTATCGCACACAACATAAGGAGTGTGAGAAGCTAGGTCGTAATCCTGACTGAAGGGTTGTTATGACCAATTCTGTATGTATTGGAGGAGATGATGAAATATTCAAATTTGGGTTGAATGTTATGTGCTGTAAAATATTCATAGCAGAGGGCACGATAATTTATTAGAAATAACTGGAATAGCTGGAAGCGCTGAGGTATTCAGGAAATTCAAGTATTTGGTAACTACCACCTAAATCCTGATAAATTTAGTTCAGTTGCTTGAGAAAAAAGAAGACGAAATGTATCTGAATCGTCCACTATCTCCAGAGTTCTTTAAACAAAATTGCTAGAAATGCCATCGAATGGAAACCACATCGAGGGCTTATCTACAAGCATTAAAATAGAAAATCTCGAATCATATAAAAATAAAATCGCATAAGATATGATTGGTGATTAAAGAAAATCCTCTAAAAATTGTGCTAAATAGCTAGCATCAACTGTTAAGATGCAAGTCTCATACAACGTCTAAGTATGTGCGAAAGTTTTACTTACTTTATGTCACATTAGCCAAGTGTCGGTTGCTTGCATCCTGTATGTGGATGTGTATGTGTGTGTGATATATACTTCTGCTACCTTTTCAGTTGCGATATGCACCTGCCACCAACAGTGCACAGTTTTTGCCATGAATTTGTTTTTGTTATACTCTTTTTTTTGCTGTTCATATCGTTGTTGCAATGGCGGCTGCCACTAACGTTCTTTAAATTTTTTTTGCTGTTTTTATTCTACGTTGTTGTGCATGTTACTGGTTGGAAGTATAAAAATTCAAGTTTTATTTGAGAAAAAAAAGAGAAGAAAATTATTCCGACATGTAGAATTCTCTCTCAAGAGTGCCATACAGTATTGAGTATCCTGTTAAAGAGTAGCAACAATTTTAAAAAATATTTTCATAAGAAAGTGTGTGTATTTTATTCTGAAAATTGCGTAGGAGAGTATGTATAATTTTTATTGTCTTGTTTTCCCCCTTTTTTTTTTTGTTTTGTATACAAATTCTATTGGAAAGTTTCTATTTTTTTCAAATTTGCAGTTTTTCTTATTTGCCTGTGTTCCTTTTCTAAAATTTCTTCTGTCTCGTTTTATCGTGTTGTTCTTTTTTTTAATGCATTTATTGTTGTTGTTTTTGATACCGCTGTTGTTGCATTGTTTACAAGTGTGGACAAGATTATATTATCGAAGTTGTCTCCACTTTACACAATACAAACGGTGCCAGAGTATTAGATTCAGTTTCTTGTCGCTGTATTGTTTCAATGATTTTTTGTTTTTGTTCTTGAGTCTTTTTAGATTTTTTTCTGTCTTTCTGGCCATGAGTTGCTATTGTAGTACTTCTTATACTTGAGAAAAGAGAATTCAATTTTATTTTGTTTTTTTTAAAGATTTTGTCATTTTGTTGACACTTCTTGTAGATGTTAAGTGCATAGCTTTACACTGACGTTTTTTCTATATTCTACCAGTTTCACTAACAGATGGGACAGTGCTTACTTTTCTTTACAATCAGGTTGATTCTTCTTATACAAAATTGCCATTAGAAATATGCTTTCAGTAGAAGTTGAAGATAATAAATCTGAAGGGTTTTGGGTGTCCTGGTAGTCTAGTGGGTAGTGTGCTAGACTATTAGCGTGAGGGTTGTGGGTTCGATTCCCACCAGAGACTCTGGTCTGTGACACTACACCGAGCATATGGTCAAAGTTACTCCGCTCGTATATAATTAGAATATAATTTGTAATTGTGCATGCATACATAATAACATATTTTGTCATTACAACCCTTCAGTCAGGATTACGTTAATTTTATACATGAGTGGCGGGACCTACAGTTTAAATTCGACTCCGAACGACAGATTTTTGAGGATCTTTTCATGGCAATTATTTACTCTCAGAGTTTTTGCCAGAAATCTGCTGAGAGGAAGTCGCCGAAGAAATACTTTTTGTTTTTTATTTTGATGTCTGGCCTGGGGCTCGAACCCTGGCTTTTCGTCTAATAAGCCAACACATTACCTACTAGACCACGGCGACTTTGTAATTGTATTGTAATTAATAAATTAATAAATAAATAAATTTGAAGGGGAATGTTTTGTAATTTCCGTAAAGTGATGGAAAAATTAAAATTTTAAATCTTACAAATGGATCAGTTCTGTGTATTAATCTACAATAAATTTTTTTATTAATTCCTGTAAAGATCCCTAGGTAATCTATTCAAACTCTATGACTTAATGACAATTTTAACCAAGATCGAGTCCATGGACATCATAGCTATGTGTACCTAACCTACATATGTACATTTACTGCTGGGTTTCACGACTTAGCACACTTGTATTTGCAGAGATATGTACAGTGATCGTCGAAAGAAAGCGTACATTAAAAAATTATGCATCAGTAAATTACCGTTATTTTGTATTTCATTTGTTTCATTTCATTGTAAAAGTTGAGTTTGGGGATTGTTAGAATTTTATCCGTAGTGTACAGTTTCTTTTGACGATCACTGTACACGTCACTCACGTCATATAAAAGTCAATCACAAAAAGATTAGTCTGTAAGCAAGCTGCGTGGACGTCTGGACGTAAAATGAACTCCGGCCCTCTAATTTGTATTTCTAATACGTAGAATTGCTATGTAATAACTTAATCATACTTTGATTAACCTAATTTTAAATGTATTAAATGCAACCTATTTGTGAACTTTGTTTGTAATGAAACAAGACTGTAAAATATGTCGGGTAAAAACTTCTTACTCTCTTCATTTACTATGCCTGCATTACCCTCTGTAGAGTGTATTTAATGAAAATAAATTTACAAAAAACACCGTGTCATTATCACATTAAAACAAAAAGTTTTTTTTCAATGGAATTTATTACAGTTTAACACTAAAATTGTTGTTGTATTTGTTGATGCTCTTTATTGTTGCTGATGCTGTGGTTAATATACCCTGTTGTTAGCAGTTGCCTGTTGTATATGGTAGTAGTAATGCATGCTGTTCTTATTGTTTACTTAAGAAAACCTTAACAACCATGCGTACGTATGACTTCAACAGAGGAATTAAATTCCCTCTGGTGGCTAGTGTTTATGTATGTGGTTGAGCAATGGTCTGCAGATACGCCAATGTGCTTGTGTGCGTATAAGAGTATTTGTGATAGAATTCATTTGTTTTTAATTGCTGATAGAGATGAGCGTTGATACTTATTAACACATCGTTATCACAATAGATTGCTGTTCACTGACTTACAACAACACTATCTTTGCTTTCTCACTTATACTTACACGTTGTCAGTGCCTGTAACACTTTAACAACCTGTGTGTGTGCCTGTTTGCTTGTTTAATTTCTGGTTTGTTGTCCAGTTCGTTACAGTTTCTGTTGTTTCTCTTTCATTATCATTAAGTTTGTTTGGCTTGTTGCACGCGTGCATGAGATTTTAACAATGTAGGTGGCAGCTTTATCTTATTGTTGTGGTATTTGTTGTTATTGTTGTTGGTATTACTGGTGTTAAGCTATTTATGGGCTGTGTTGACACACCTTTTTTACGTCCATTCATTTATTCACTCATTCGTAGAATACTTAAGATGATATACTGTAGGTCTCTACATTTTTCTATGGTCGTCTGTTGACTTCATTACAATCATCATTCCCTTAGTCATGCTAGTCATACTGATGATAAAGTTGTTGTTATCATTATTGTTTTCAAAACATAATTATTTAAGCGTTACTAATGGTAACTAAACAATTACAGAATTATATTTGTTGGGCCCTTCATGGTACTTTGGTTTGGTTGTTGAATTTAAAATTTAATTTAAATCAGGGATGGTCTCTTTGATGTTTGCTTGTTTCATAGCAATTTGTTTTGCTTTATTCGTGTCAAGAATTTCTTTTTGTTAATGGCACTAAACACGAAAGTGTCGTTTTTCAAGTGCTGGCCAATTTAATGCTTCTGTGTATGGCCATATAATATCCAGAGAAGTAGTTAAGTTAGCCGTTGACATTTGGTTAATCGTTATGAAACCTTTAATTAAAATAATTGTCGCACATCGCAATAATTGTATGCGAAATATAAACGTAAGTGTGCAAAAAAAAATTGTAGAAAAATGATTTACTTTGAAATTCTTAATACCTTGCATTCTTATTACTTTGTTTAACAAAATTCGACTGAAAATATTCGAATCCTTTTGTAGTTTTATAGTTACAACACATTGTATGTATAACTAGCAAGCATGCTGTTTGTCTGAAACGACAATTGAAAAATTCCTGTGCCGCAAATGTTGCGTTTATTGTGTTTATAGCATTAGTACTAAATTTTATGATTGTATTTAGTTTATAAAGTTTAGGACAACAATAACAACGATGACACAAAACACAAAATAAGCCTTCAAAACATGATTATGTTAAACACACAAATACTCTTTGCATACTACTTAACATACAAGTAAAAACAACCGTGTAACATATTTATTTTAGAATTATTTTTGTTGTTATGTTATGTAGTGGTTGTTGTTTTTTGTGCATAATTTTATGTTTTCATACTCAACATGATATTTATTTTTTTTCAATTTTTTTTTTTAATTTTACTGGTTTTTTGCGTTGTCAGCCTTTAATGTACATACATATGTGCGTTACAATGGCTTATTATGCGTGCATACTTAAATCTGTGTATGTATGTTCAGTGAACTTTTTAATTAGTTTATTGTTATTTAAATTATGTTGTTGTTGTTATTATTATGGTTCTTTTTTCCTCCTTTTATATCCACTCTTGGTGTTTTTAGTAGCCTTGAAGTCTCTCTCTCTCTTTCTCTGTCTATTGCTGACTCTGTTTACACTTTCTACTCGTTTTGCTTCAATCACTTCAAACAGTTAGTGTGCCTCTGTTATTTTTTTTTAATTTTCAATTCATTTCACTTCATTTAGTTCTCTTTTACAATATACATACATACATACTACTACTCATTCACAGTGTATAACAATAATATAAAATAATCGTGCTTTCATATGCATTCAACATAAAATTCCGTATTTCTTTTATAGTTTTCCTATCTGTCTGTCCGTTTCTGATGTGGTTGGAAGAGTGTGTGTGTGTGCGTATGTTGCGTGCCTTTTTTATTTATTAATTCCCGTGTCTTAAATGCTTTTATATGCTCATCAGAGGGGATTGTCGAGTTAATAAATCACTTAATGCTTTTCAACAATACCAATCATGTGTGTTATCTCTCTCTCTCTGTTTTGTTTTATTGTTGTTGTTGTTTTATATACTTCATGGTACTTTTTATTGTGAGATTTTGTGGCATTAAATATACACAATACAACACAATACAACACAATACAACACAATACAACACAATACAATAAAATATATTTTTTCTGAATTCGTTGCTACAGTAAATACGCATGATTTAACTCACCTATAGTGTGGGCATTTTCATGTTAAAAAGGCAAGGATTTTACTATAATTGTGTGACAGAAGAAGAGTGTTAAAATCGCTCTTTTGTGTCTGTTTCTGTGCGTCCATTAGTCCATTTACTTTCTTGCTCATTCAGTTGTTGATTTTCATTCGCATTCGCTTTTCAATTTTGTGAATTTTAAATGTTAAATGTACGTTTATATGCTTATAATTTCGATACACAAACGTAATTCCATTCACATTGATATTTATTGCCACTCAATTATTATCGTATTTGGTAATTATTTGTCATACGTTTTTTAAGGAATATTTGAATAGAGTTCGTGCGTTCAGCCAAGAAATTCATTAATTATTTCTCTCTCTCTTTGTGTGGAGTTGATCTGGTTTAAGGTTAATTGATAAATTTATTAAAAGAGGCCGTGTTGAACAGAGTAAAATACGTGATTTACGTTTTTTGGTCGATTATACTGTCGAGAGCCTGGTTATACACATACACAAATTGTATGTTTATATGAGTAGTTGTCCGTTTAACTTTCATGAGGGCTTCCACTAATGAATTTTAAGTAATTTAGCAAATAAAAACAGCAAAATTCTAGAAAAAGTGTATTTTATGCATCATTTGCAGCCAAATGGGGATTAAATGAGTTCTTAAATTTATTTTAATTGATTTCGTCATCATTATTCCCGTGCTTAGTCAACAGTGTAGATTTTGCAATTTTAGAAGACCTATTTTATACCACTAATAGGATTTTTATTTTTAAAAATTCTTTTAAAATGTTTCCTAATTTTCATAAACATTTGCGCCGTTGCTTCTTCTAAATCTTTTTGTTTTCAATAATTTTTTATATTTTTATTAGTAAAGTTGATCATTTTTCTTTCTACTTTCCTTTGCAAAAGTATAATTAGTAATAGTGTGCATTACAAGTTTATTCTGGTTGGTATCACCTTCTCTCTCCGACTCTCTCTCTCTCTTTATGCATGCTTTCAAGTGTCCGAGGTGATAATAAATTTTATTGAAATTATAATAAATACTGCACTTTTCATTTATTTTGTGAGCTGCATATGTATACCAACATATAGAGTGACAGGGAGAAAGAGAGAAAGAGAATCTTTTTTGTGTGTGTGAGTGGTTATCGTCTTTGGTTTATAAAATACTGCCATTTTCCAGCCAGACTAACACAACCTAAATCTTAGTGCGGTTGTTTAAAATACACTTTTATTTCTCTTTCTGTCTCTATCTCTCTCTCTCTTTCTCTGCCTGTTATTACGCATTTGTAGTTGTGCTTGTACGTGTAGTTGTTTTAGTAAATGACCAACTAGGATTAAATACATTGGGGAACAGTTTAATTTATTCCATTTCACACATAAATCACACAAACCACACACAAACATTGGCAACGTTTCAAAATAATTATCATTCTAACAATAACAGATAATTGTACGGAGAGTTTGTAAAATATTAAAAGCATGAGAGCCAGAGAGCAGAGAGCAAAGCAAAGAGCGGTTGAATAAACAAAATTCAAACAAATTATTTCATTAAAAACAAACACACACACACACAAGTATGTATATTTGTGTAGATTTAAATACTACGGTATTATAATAATATTGTTGTTGTTATTTTATTATGGTTGTCATCAATTCATACGGAGTGTGTATATGTTGGATATTGCACAGTTTATTAAATCATATGTATTTACAATGAAGTTAATAATTAATACTGACTTGGTAATGATAATTATAGTAGAGTGGGTTCTTCTATTAGATTTTATTGTGTTTCAATATGGTTTACCATAGTGTATGCAAGTGAGAGAGCAGTTGCAGTTTTCAAATTTTATTTTGTATGTTTGTAAGATTTGTTTCTGTAAAGTTTTTCCCTGATTAACTGTATTTATGAAATATAAAATGAAACAAAAAAATAATTGGTATTGATTAAGAATAATTTGGTCATTACAACCGTTCAGTCAGAATTACGACCTAGCTTCTTACACCACATAGGTTGTGTGTGTTAATTTTATTTTATACAATGAGCGCCATAAATGAGTCAACACCCACTATAATTTTAAATTTTCTATTATGTTCTTAAGTATAAAAAAGTTCCTTTATCATGAATTGTTGTTTTTGTTTTAACATTTTATAAGCAGTAGATAAACGTTTTTATTTTTGGAAATTTATTCGACTATTCTCATTTACTTTTCTCGCTATCCTAAGAAAATGAATTATTTCAGTGGTGTTTACTCACTTTTGACGCTCACTGTACATGAGTGGCGAGACCTACATGTTTTAAGTCGACTCCGAACCACAGATTTTTGAGAAACTCTGCATTACAATTTTATTTATTCTCAGAGTTTTTTCCAGAAATCTGCTGAGAGGAAGTCGCCGAAGAAATATTTTTTCATATTTTCGTTTTGATATCTGACCTGGGGTTTGAACCGAGGCCTCACGTCTTATAAGCCAAGACAATGCCTACTAGACTACGGTGACTTTAGTAAATGTATGACTAAATAATCAGATGGTGAAGAGCAAAGCACCCAAGGAGACTTACTAAAAAAACGCTATATACCCGCTTTAATGTAGTGCACCAATATGTATTAATTGATGTACAGTGGACAGCAAAAGTCTTAGTACGGCAACTAATTTTATCCAAAAGTTTCTATAAAAATTCATTGTTTATACGTATATTTATTTTATTAAGTTATTTCTGTTTTATTATAAAACAAACAATTTTTTAATGTTTTTCATAAAACAATAGAAAAATAAGGAAAAGTTTCAAATGACTCCATAGGTATCCCCCAGGAGAACCCTGAGTAAATTTAAAATTCAAAGTCCTTATACATGAAAGTGTTATCCCTTGTATTTAGTAGAATATCCCTTAAGGTCAAGCACTTCATTTAACCCATTTGGAATTGAATGTACAAGTTTTGTTTAGTGTTTTCTGGTGGCACCATGAGCAAGTTTTTCGGTTGGCTTATTTTAGCGATTACGTACCCGTTCCTTCAAATGATCTCCTAAATACACTGTTGAAGTCATATCGGGACTTTGTGCAAGAGTATTAAGCCTGTGGGGACTTTTTTTGTCAAAATATATTGAAGTACTAAGACTTTTGCTGTCCACTGTATGTATGCGGTTAGATGTCTATTCATATATTTGTTTAGTTGTCCATAAATAATACTAAGCATAACTAATAAGGCTTAAATATTGACTTTTCGTTTTGTAATTAGGTATTGTTTCTACAATAATGTGTTCTATGCACGTATACATATATGTATACATATGTAGGTATGTATGTGTTGAATTAAATACTCCATAGATATAAATTAAATATTTAAATTTGTATTTAACACAGAATAGGTGAGTTAAATGAATTATTGTTAATAATTGAAGACAATAATCCCTTTAGGTTACCATGTAAATGATTAATAACTTTAAAAGTTGTACAATAAAGATTATAAATGCTCTACCAAAAGTTATATGTATATACATATATGTTCCTCTTACTCCTTTAGGGAGCATAGGGCCGCAAACAACAAATTATAAAATTTTACTTTTGTTTTCAAATGTTGTCTTTAGAACAAGAAAGAGTTTTTCATTCTTACAGAACATGTTCTATTTCGAATTTATTCCAAGAACTTGTTTCAGTTCTACGAATTCTACTCAATAACATCTTCTTTGTTCTTTTGTTTGAATCATATGTGTTACAACATTATAATTCCCTTCTATTCTATGATTTAATGTTATTGTTGTAATAGTATTGAGAAAACTTTTAAACTGGTTTGATTAGAACACAATTGTGGAGTTTGAAAAGTACAATATTTGATCAAATTATTGCAGACTAAAAGGTTTTTATTTAAATTCATAATTAATTGAGGAAAGACTAACATTTTTTAAGCATAAGAGACATGTATAACAATGTTATTATATCATTCACACACACACGTACCCATAGACATTAATCTTTGGCACTTAATAATCATCTCGTTTCTGCTTAATAGTGTCGTAGTTTCCTTCGTAATATTTTTTCTTGTTTCGCTTCAATAAGGACTTAAACAGCAAGCAATTGCAAGACTGAACACTGCTTTAACTTCTCTCTATCCATTGTTTGTTTATGCCATTTCTCTCCCTCTGTCTCTTTATTTTTTATTATGTTTGTAAAAGAAAATGAATTGCATTATGAATTATGAAAGCATTTCGTTCATTCACTCATTCACTGTTTTTTACCCCCACAAGAAAAATATAAAGAAGTGGAAGAAAAACAACAATCCATCTTTACTATCAGACCTCTCCTCTTCTCGGTATTATTAAAACATTGTTTTACGCCAGACTTTAAGCAGAAAGAAACACAAAATCATAGAAAGAAAATCATTTTCTCTTAATATTTGAAAAATATCCAAAAAAAAAAAGAAGAGAAGAGAATCGAATTTGTGAGGAAGAGACACAGGAAGAACAAGCAGGAGAATATGAAGAAAACCTCATTATTAATGCAACCAAGTTAAACAGCAAAAAATTTCGTTTCTTTTTTAGTTTCTCTATCTTCATCATGCAACTAAATAGTGAAAAATTTTGTAGGAATAAGAAGGAAAACATACACACACACACACACACTGTAATACACTTAATCATATACAACGAAACACAAATACACTCACATACTTTGATGGCAGCTTAAGAAAATATTGAAATACTTCGACAGTTTCGCTTATGGGAAAATCGAAAAGTTTGACTCGTAAGCTCTACATTATTAGATTAGAATTGGCGAAGAAGAAGAAGAAGACATAGAGAGTTGAAAAACAGAAGAGAGCAAGAGATGAAGTAATAAAATAGAAGACATATTTCCCAACTTTTCAAGTTATGTTCATTAATAATGTAAACTTTTCGTTTTTAATTTAATATTTGAAATTGGTAACAAGGATTGCCAAATAGCCAGGGTTTTCAACCATTACACATAAATGATTCTAATAATATTTGTGAACAACAGTGTATCGTGAAAACATAGGAAAGAACAGGACGTCCAGTTTTTGCCAGAAATCTGCTGAGAGGTGATCGCCCAAAAGAAATATTTTTCATACTTCGTTTCTTTCGAGATGTGTAATCCAGGGGCTTGTACCGTGGCCTACCTACTAGACTACAGCGATTTCAATTGCATTACATTACCTTGTAACGCCTGATTTATTATTTTCGTTAAAATAAAATTAATTTGAAATTATAACAGCCAGCAGCCATTTTATATCTTCAAATTTTAATTATTTTTAATGAAAATATGGCGACCCATTAAAGGTTAATGCTATGATTTATTTTTTTACTTAATAATGTGTGTTGCCTTGGGAGAAAGCAAGAAAAAAAATCAAGTACTTTCCAAGTCTCCTAGGAGTAATAAAGTTTAACAAACAAAATGCTTGAAATTAAACAGAAGCACCAAACCACATTAAACACTTGCAAAGGAATTAAATTTCTCTCTTTAAAATTGAAAGGAATAATTTGTCTTCATTTGAATGTGGTTGTGAAGGTGACCACATTTAAATTTCATAGAATGCTGATAAGCGAGCACAACACGACGCTTACCAAGTCATAAAAGAGTATAAAAACGGTCTCGTATTAAAAGTAAAATAAATGAAAATACGACTGAAGAGCCAAAAACAATGCGACAACAAGCGTAAGAACGTTTTTCTTAAGAGATACGAAAAGAAATCTAAGGAAACAATGCTTTTAACTTTTTATAATAAATTATTAGCTTTACGGTATACACTCACAACTCACACCACACACGCTCTTATTTTGCTATTGTTTTCTCGACTACATTCTCAGCTTAAGCTACCGCTAAGAACTGAGGAATGAAGAAAACACAAAGAAAAATATATTTTAATAAGAAGAAGAAGAAGGAATAAACCAAAAACAACAACAACTACCATCACTTCAATAATAATGAAATAAAAACAAAAAAATTCAAAGAGAACACACAGCCACTCAAAGTGTAGGAGAAGAAAATGACATCGGCAAGGTCGTCAAATTAAAAAATAATAAACAGGGTGTACAAAATTATACAAAAGCAGGATGAAAGAGAAAAGAATAGACAACGTAAACAAAATTTTCAGCACTCACACACATACCCGTATGAATATATACATATACACTGACTCATAATTGAAATTTAAAATCGAAAACAAAGAAATGAAAATAAGTTTTCATAAAAAATATTTTAAGGATATTATACAACCGGCAGACAATACATGTAGGTATGTGTGTAGGTTTAGATGTAAGCATAAGCATTAAACCATCAAGATGTTGAAATTTAAATGCGTACTCATGTACGAGTATGTGAGAATAGGAAATGCCAAATTTGTTTTTCATAAAAATAAAAATACGAAAACAAAAATAATTTGAATATTTTACATATCCTAGCAAGAACTGAATACAACTCTCATGTATGGGCCGGTGTCTTGAAGTCTATATTGTGTCTTCTCAACCGCGTACAGGAAAGGGCGAAGGGTCTCATTAATCACGGTAGGGTGTCCTACTTGCTATAACGAAATAAAGAGACTTGTTACAGAAAATTATATGTTCTTACATAACACCTGTCTTTCTTGCGAAGTACATCCGTTTGTGGTCGATTGGTCAGTGGATTGTACACTGTATTGCAGACAGAGTTTGTTATTTAGCCGGACGTTCCGTACGTGGAACTTCATTCCACTAAAATGGGTTCCTGTCACTTCTATCATAAAAATATTAAAATCTAATGTCCACAAACACAACTCTCTCTTTCCTCCTTAACCTATTTTACTATCCATCCTCTGAGTGTTAATCGTTAAAATATAAGTTTGTTTGTATTCTCTCCATGTAAAGGGTGTTTTTTATAGAGGTATAGAACTTTAAGTTGGCATTACTTTTCAAGATGGCGACCGATTTAACAGCTGTCAAGTGATTTATTCTCAGTTTGGTTTGGCAATTCATCAGGAATAGACTCACGCCTGAACAACGCTTGCAAATAGTGCAATTTTATTTCGAAAATAATGGTTCTGTGCGGAAAACGTATCGCGCACTACGTCCATTTTATCGTCGACAAAGTCGTCCATCAGAGCAGTTAATTCGATTAACCATGGAACGTTTTCGCACCACGTTTATTCTTATTGCTAACTCGCATCCCCAGAGACACTATACGGTGCGTACAGAAGAAGCTATTGCTGCTGTAGAGCGTAGCATTGAGGAAGACCCGAATGAGTCCATCCAGAACGTTACAGTCAATGGTGATCGGTATAGAGCCATGATTATTGGTCATATGCCAGAAATCATATTCAAAAAATGTAATGCCACAAGATTATCTTTCGGATAAATAAAATTCATGTCAATCGAATAATCCATCGTTGTTTTATTACAACTTAAAGTTCTATACCTCTATAAAAAACACCCTTTACTTATAAATGAATTCTACTTCACCTTTACGCAAAATTAATCCTTCAGAATGCTCACAGTTCTAGATAGGCTGATATGCCTAACCACGGCCAATTCACAAATCTTAGTATTTTGTAATGCTGAATCGATAGAGAAAACTGCCAATTTTAAACCGAATTCTGGTTTACAATTTTGAATAATGTGCTGCACTAACAGATCAATCAGCTACGCAGTGGCTTTAAGCAAATTATTCTTGATCCCTTCAATTTTGAAAGCAGTATGAGTCATAAATAAGCAGGGATTGATATGATTGTCAAGCGTGTTCATGGAATTTTTCAAATTTCTGTTGGAAAGCAGCAAGTTCGCGGGTACACAATTGCATTAGAAAATCGAGAAGTTTTTTTTACTTTTAATAAGGATCTAGGGCATCAAAGATATCAGGAATTTATTGCATTTTATTTTATGTGGTGTAATTTGATTAAAATACAACAATGTAGTCCTTTGTTTCTCATATTGAGTACATTCTTAATGAAACATTTCATATCAGTATTCCTACATATCGTACATACGCTTTAATAGCAAATTAATGCATAATTAATGCTTTTTCATACATTTGAGCAAGGAGCCCTTTTCTCTCCTTCCGTGCATTTGAAATGATGAACAGAATGAATTTTTTATTTCGTTTTTAATTCGGGAATAAATTCTGTCTTTTTGTAATTAGAAAAATAGCATTCAAAAGCATTTGGGAATTTCAATACATATAATCAAATGAATACAACAACAACAACAACTGGGATTGTAACAACAAGAGAAAATACAAAAATCTATAGAAAACTATATAGAAAACTAGAAAGAAAAGAAAATTCAAAAACAAAAGAAAAACTTCTAGAATAACTAAAATATTCTCAATGGAATACACTTCAGTTTCAACAGTCTACGATGATTGAATGACTGTATAACTGAGAATGAACGAATGAATGAATGAATGAATGAATGAAATGTGAAATGCATTGTGACAGATTGTTTATTTATTTATTTGTTCGTTTGTCATTTGAAATAATAAATTTTTTGAAACATATGTATTTACGTGGGCTGAGTGATAATTAATAAGTAAAATTTTAAATACAAAATGACATGATAAATTAATCACAGAGGTGATGTTCTATTTAATAATTTGAGAAGTCGCAGTAGTCTAGTACGTAGTGTGTTAGCTTGTTAGACATAAGGCCACGGTTTAAACCTCTCAGCAAATTTCTGACAAAACCTTTGAGAGTAAATAAAATTGCCATGAAAAGTTTCTTTAAAATCTGTCGTTCGGAGTCGCCTTTAAACTGTGGGTCCCTCCACTCTTGTATAAAATTAATGCACACAACTTAAGTGGTGTGAGAAGCTAGGTCGTAATCCTGACCGAAGGCTTTTAATGAATAAGTATGTATGTATGTAATCACAGCATTTTACATGGCAAACAAAATTCATACAGTTTTGTTTTAAATATAATGAAATTGAAAGATATTCGCAAATGTATACAAAAATGTTTAATTTCAGAAACTAATAAATTACGAAAGTATTAACTAACTTTCAAATTAAGAAAAATCAATATTTCTTTCTATTTTCTAATCGATAAATATCACCAAACAGAAGTTAAGCAAACATTATTGAAATGTAGACTAATTTAATGGTATCAATAAATGCGTACAACAATTTTATTTTCTTTTTGGTTGTTTTATTTTATTTTTGTTTTCCTATTAATTAGATACGCATTTACTGAATTCTATTTAGACAAACTCCAATTAAACAGCAGGTCTCGATATTCCCCTACCATTCGTGTAACGTAAAATCATTGCAGGGTGACACATAAAAGTCTTCATTTAATATGCAGCACGTGATTATTGTCGCTGTTCAGAAAAACTTTCAACACTAATTGCCTTCATTAGCCATATTTAATCGTAAAGGCAAATACAAATACATGTACAAATACACTCATAACGTACACCAGCTTACACGTGTGATTCTCTTTCATGTGTAAGTACGGGAATATACATACATTCGTGGGTGAGTAAAACTGGAGTATTTTTGTTTTAAACGTAAAAGTTTTATGATTAAATCAGTAATGATTTGTTGCTCTTGAAATAAAATCAAGTTTTACATTGTATCTTTCGTTTCTTTTAAACACACACACTGGGAAAGGCTATAAAGTGACATACTATGGCACTACAAACGGATTTTCTATACACTTTGAAAGACTTAAAATACCTTACTCCATACTTACTCATACTGACATAAATTAAGAACTAGTAAAACGTTAAGTTTTTTTAAGTTTAAGTTCTTAAACTTCTTTCCTTTCCTTTTTCTTTTCTTTTCATTTTCGAAATATTTATTATGCTTATTATTATTTGTTGTTGTTTTTGTTACAGTCTGCTGCAAAAGTAAGCCAGTATTAAGAGTAGAGACGTAAAGCGAGTTTTGTTTACACCTTGTTTTGTAATTGTCGTTATGGTAAGTCCTCAAATGAATTAAGGAGCCTAAGAATTCTGTGTATACATTACGTGCTTGTATTGGCAACTGTTTTAGTAGTTGTTTACAACTACAAGCTTGTAAATTTAAATACAAATATTGCAAAGTCAGACAGCTTAGCATAATTAATTAGTAATACCAGACTGTTCTATAATCGACAAAATTAAAATTTCTAATTTCTTAAATCAGACTGTAAATACACAAACAAGTGCAGTAGTTTGTGTTTATTTATACAATTTATTTTCAAATATATTGTGGGGTTTTGTTAGAAAATATTGTAGTTGCTAAACAAAATTCTTGGAAATCTAAAAACTTTAATTTCTTAATGTTTATTTGCTTAAAACTTGTTGTTGAATTAATTAAATGAAATTTATTTCCTTTATATTTTCCTAACTTCTAATAACCTACTCTACTACATCTAATTCTAAATATGGAAATCGTATGCACAAGTATTCCTACATTTCTACTGTATTTCGAAAGTTTACCGAAGTCTTAAGACAATAATTACTGAGCATTTCGAATTCAACCCTTAAGCTCACAGAAGAGTTGTAAGTCTTGTTCAAGTGTGTTGTATTACTTGTGCTGCTCTTTTCTGTTCTTATGTTTAAAAAAAAAAACAAAATTAATTAATTTAAAACTCCTGTTAACATTTAAAATCCTTTTGTTTTTGTTTCCTCTTCTCTAGTTTAAGGTATGTTACGTGGCAAATGGAAACCACAAAAATAGTTAGCAAGAAATATGTTCAACAATAACAGTTTCTTGTTGCGAAAAGGCAGCACTTGTAGTTAAAACATTTGAATATAATTCTTAGTCATTATTATTTGGAAAGCACTTTATATTGTAATCCTTTAGACAGGATTCCGACCAAATTTCTCACATCACTTATGTTGTGTGTGTTAATTTTATACAAGAGTGGCGGGACCTACACTTCGAAGTCGACTCCATACGGCAGATTTTTGAGAAACTTTTCATTTAGTCTACGAGTTTTTGCCAGAAATCTGCTGAGAGGAGGTCGGCGAAGAAATATTTTTTTTCATATTTTATTTAATTGGAGATGTCGGAAGTGGGGTTTGAACCGACATGTACAGGAATAAAACTTTAAGTAGAGTGTAATAAATTCTAACAATTTTAAGAGCGCTACATTAATTATTGACAAATAACGAGACACGAATACTCATACACTTGGAACCCATACATATACACTCATACGATAAACAAATATGGATTATTTGACAGGAACTAATGTGTGTGACGATATCATCAACTTTATATAGGAATTTTAATATGTACGACTATGTTTGTGTGTATGCTATTGAATCAAAAATCCATATTTGTATTGTTTTTAGGGTATATGCCTTCAATTAATTGAATATAGTTTATAAATTATCTCTTTTGTCATATCAATGTAAACATTCCATTTCCTCCACTCAATTTACTTACGCTGGAATTAATTTGACTTCATTATCGTTTTACTTGAGTTAATAAAACTTAGTTTGATTGTTTCACTTCCTCTTCAACTGGCTGTCCATTTGTTATCAGCACTGAACTTCTCTAAGCGTTTGAATAATTTATTCAAAATCATTATTTTATGGTTTCTAGATTTCATGTTAATTAAGATTAAAGCACAATATTGTTCAGTTCATAAATTGCGGTTGCATAAAGGCAAAAGCATAATGAATTTTAATCTCAGATTTCCGGGAGACAGATGGTGGCAGCAGTAAGTAGGTGTGAGTGCTAATGATGAAATTGTTGCCGTTACTGTTCCATAAAATACAGAATAAATTATGATGATGAGAATTATTTCCATTTCATTAACACCAACTGATTAATTGATTAAAATGAAATGTAAATGTTTGAATGTTTAATGTTCAGTCTCAGCAAAAGGGATAAACACATGCCAGCCATTATCAATCGTTTTGATAACACAATGAATCCTTGCTTCTTTACTTTATTGAGTATATTAGGATTCCATGACCGCTTTTTGTTTAAAATCTGTGCAGAAAGAGGTTCTAATCTTTAAGATTTGAGTGTAAAGTGTACTTAATGTCCGAAAAGGTAATTTATCCGGTCATGGATTTATCCCAAAACCACAAGCAGATGTTAAGTTTCCAAATTGCCACAAAACAAATAGTATCACGTCCTTGTTAGGGTCTACAAATCTGACGAAAATTGTTGCAAACAATTTGAGCCATTTTTCCGAAATTAATTACAAGATTCTATAGGAAGAGGAAAGTTTTTTCTCTATTTATTAAAGAAATAAAGAATAAAAGAATATAAAATTTTATTTCAAGACGAAAAAGAAAGAAAAAAAAAACAGAATTAAAATTGACAACCTTTTTAAATATAAAGCATGTGTTGTGCTTAATCAATGAGAAAATTATTTCCACACGTACAACTTTGACTGTGATGATACACTCGTTCGGCAGTCTGTCTGGGTATGATAATAGTTCTGTTGTTGGTTTAAACTGTCTTCCAAGATTCTATGAATACGTGTAAATAGTGTCTGCCTGTGTATATATTTACTTAACGAATCATTCATGCAGCAAATCAACCATACAACCGTATCAATTATTTGCTCAATCACTTATGCTCGTTCAACAATCCTTACAATCAACCCATCACACTTTGGCTTGGCTGATGTCTTTTTTTATATTTTTTTTACATGCATGAACACTATTTCCACTGAATTGCTAAACAAACATTGTGTATCTCTCTTATGCTTTTACTGTCTTTGCTTTCTAGCCAGTAAAATGAAACGTAAACATTTAAATCGCATTGCAAAAGATCCCCAATAATTCCCTCTGAAGTCTTTTCCTCAGTCTGAATGTAATTTAAGTATGTATGGGGGAATATGTTTATCCTGTTCGATCTGTACATACTCGCACTTCAGGAATTTATAACTCTTGGAGTTGCTTTCTTACCCTGTCTCTTAAACTTTATAATTTTTATAATCAAAATGTGATTTTTAGTTTTTGTCCTTGCACTGCAACGACCTGGCGCTTGAGTTAAAGTCCTTAAATGTACATATGTCGGGAAGAGGAATAAAACTTTTTTTCTCATGTTCTTTGGCCTGTGATTATGACAACGATAATGACGATACTCATGATTGCCAATGATATTCAATAATACAAAAATTATTGCCAATATTTGGCAAAAGGAAGCTTTAAAAATACCACAAGAAAAAGTAATAGAAGATCTACTTACCGCTATCAAACGATACAAAACACAGTGACATTGGTGCCATCTCCCATTGCTAAAGTGCTTGTGAACAGGAGCTGCCATCACACTGTCAAAGTTTTTCGCAGAGCCAAATTTTAAATCCCAGACACGCTGTAAAGAAACAAAAACAAGCAAATAAATAAAAAAAAATATTTTTTGTAAGTAACATAAATGGAACTTAAATAAATAACTGTTACAGAAAAACACAACAATTGAATGAAATACTAGTAAAACAAGAAACAAAAAAGAAAGCCTAAATATGCAAATACGCTTCAGGTAAAAAAAAAATACTGAAATACTGGTATTTATGTCTACTTTTGATACAATTTTATACTACTTTTGACGATAAACCTCTGTCTGTCCCTTCAAAATAAACTTTATTGTGTCGTCTGCCGTTTATTTTTGCTGCTAATGTGACAGTTTGGCGTGGTAGTTTTTTGTAGAAGAAAAACAAATAAAATTGGTAGAAGCAAATGTACAAAACGCTTCAAGTATTTCTTACCAAACGGCATTATCTCACGTGTAATAAATCAAAAATGATAATCACAGCATTAACAACACGATAAGACTGCCTACCTAGTGTACTCTTGTTACACTCGTAGAAATAGTCGACGAGAACAATAGAATTGAAAATAAAACACGGAAATGAAATAAAAATTTTAAGAAAACAAACATCATGTCAAAGTCATTTAGATGGAACGATATGGACGAATGACAAATTGGTCTGCTTTTCACTTTTCAAAATGTCACACTCTGTTTTAGCAAATGAAACATTTCGGGGATCATTAACGGAAAAGCAACGCATCTTATCTGAAGGCTGATTTACAGAGAAAATTAAAAAAAAATTAAATTCTTGAACAAACAGTGGAGATGATTAATAAAAGTGTTTAAATATTAAGACTGTTCGTATATAAGAATGTCGATATTCTCTAATTATTTGTCAAGGGTTGTCTTAACAGAATATTAATTCAATATATGCGTATTACAAGTTCTGTAACCTTAAAAATCAAAGTTTCGAGCAATCAGAGAAAGAAAGGAAAATGAAATGTCTAGAAAATCAAAAGTTATTGGTAGAAATTACCTGAAGACTGTTTTATAAACTTATGAAAAAGTTTTCCTCAGTGTAAGTACGAGCAAATTTGTTGTTCTCTGGTGCTTGTTAACTGTTTTATTTTCTGTGATTTATTTCCACTTCAAATATGGTTGTTGTTTTTGGGTTGTTTAATCGTTTGTTTTTGCAATTGTTTGGATTTTTTTACTAACAGAATATAATTTACCGTTACCGTTATATTTTGACAACTAAGCCATTCAAATGCCACAAGTCACACACGCTAACACATACTACATTACAGTCTAATGATGTACTGAAAAAAGTCCTCCAGTAACAAATTTTCTCAGGCAAATATAAACACACAAATGCTTAAATAAAGAATTTTCCAATAATAAAAAACAACAACAATAATAATAATGAACTGTTGTTCTCGTTGTTGTAGAGTACAACCACATGAAATACGATCCTTAAAAGAAAAAAGGAATGAACATTCTACACAAACATTTCCACAAAAATACTTTTGAAAACCCTGCGCCTTTACCCTTATGCTCCTGCAAACAAATGAAAACATTTATTTGGTAACCACAAAAACGACGTATTGACATTTATTACAACAAATTGGGATATAAAAACAACAACAGCGACAACAACAGAGTCTATAACAGCTACTACATAGGCAATGATTTGTTACGTAACGTAAACAAATACAGAAGTAAACAATTTGTACAACCAAGTCAAGTCAAATACTAAGGGGTGCCTCTAAACGTTCCATGAGGGGAGGACATTATTGTTTAAATTCTTATTGGTTTTATGGCTAATAGAAGCAGTAACAATAATAATAAGAAGAATATTTTTGTTAAAATCTTTACGTTTTAAAGCTTAAAATTTTATTACAGCCACCCATTGTGTTCAAATCGTATAAAAAATAACGTAATCTTGATTAAAGAAAAAGTAAAAAAATAAAAAGAAAATAATTACGACTTTAAAGCAGTAAAATATTTAACGACAACGTCACAAACGAATTGTTTTTTCTCTAAAAGTTAGTAGAAGAAGAAAAATTTTTATTTCCAAAAAAAAAAAACAAGAAATGAAAATTGAGAGTTCATCAACTGCAAAATAAATTCTTAAAAATCGTGAGGATTTTATACGAATAATATTGAAATAAATTTATATTTGTACGACTATCTTCCTTTTATAACAATTCATCTTTCAACAACGCATACCGAGTGGTCTCAATTGCACTACCACACTGAGTCCTTGGTATTGTTGAGAATATTCGCCGATATTTTTGGGTGAAATTGAATTGGTTCAGTGAGCTGAACGATCTTAGAAATTGTAGCCAAATTTATTGCAATTAAATCTAATTAAACACCTGGGCGTATACTTAATATGACAATATCGAATAAATATTACTCATACGTACGTAGTGCACTAGAATTGTTAAATTTTTTCACTGCATATGTAACAGGGATCAGCAATGATTATGTATTCAAAAAGATGAGTAGAATCGAATCATACACATAATTTCTAATACTTATACGCACGCATTCATTTTTATTATAATATCATGGAACCTCTACTCATATTCAACGTTTGAAATACTCATCATATTCATACTTAACAACACGTATGGCGTTACATACTGATATCGACTCTTTATAACTCAATATATAAGCGAAGCACAAAATAAGTATGAATAGCGTACGAACACTAAAATACTCACTAGAAGGTTGTGTGTTTGCTCTGCGTACTTGCTCTGCTTGCTGTTCTGTCTTTTTTTCTTATGTGCCTTTTTTCTTTTTGTTGTAAGTGCAACAAAAACTGAGGCTGTAAATTTTGATGAATGATTCGAATGCTCTTATAAGCATTTTTCTAAAGTTATGAATCTAACTGAGTCGGCTTATGAATCAAACATATTTCGAATGGTATGAGTTTGATGTCAACGTTGTACGCATACTCATTGCAGCCTGTACTTATAAATCAATGTTGCAGTGAGTACGAATGAATCAGAATACATAGTTAAATTTCAAAATTTTGGTGTCACTTACATTCAAAATTTCAGGAGATTCATTGTTGATCTCTGATGTAAACTTAAGTGTATACAGTTTTTTTTTTAAATTATCACAGAAATAAAAATTTATTGTTTATTATTAAATTAAAGTAAAAACAATTTAAACAATGATTTTACAATCAAATAATTGCTTATAATTCATATCAAAAACAAAATTTTTTTCTTTTTTTTTCTTCAAACTAAACAATTAAAATTGTTTAGCTTGTCAATTTAATGTAAATAAAATTGAAAAGAAAAAAAGAGTTCTTTTTTGTAAATTTAATATTTAATTGACTGTATTATAGGCCATTTAAATAATTTTGAAAGATACAAAGTGGAAACAAAATAAAAATTGTTTAATGAAGTAAGAAAACAAAACTTTTGGTTACAAAATAATGACAAAAAATAACAATAAAAACCTAAAAAATAAATAAAAATTTTAATTAAACGCTTGAATGAACTTTATATAATTATTAAATTAACAATTTAAATCTTTAATTACATAAAATAAACAAATTCTACTATAAGTACTTATGCTGTTGTTGGTTGCATTGTTTTATAAACAATACAACTGAATACGAATTGTAATTTATGAATGTACGAGTATGTGTGTGTATGTATGCAAACAATTTATTTATTATTTACTAGAACAAAAAAAGAAAGTGAAAACAAATTAAAAATTATTTATTTGTGAAAAATTTAATAAAAATTTTATATTTTATAAAATTTTTGTTTTGTTTTCATTTTATTAAAAAATATTGTGTTATTTATTTATGTTTTTTATTCTTATTATTCATTATTTATTTGTTCGTATCGTTTTTCCTTTTGTTTAACCATAAATATGAAATAATTTTACCACAAATGGCCAATAAAAGTAAATTGTATCAAAATTCTATAAACACACGTGCATATACATACATAAATATAAAATAATTCAATAAAAACCTATAAATTTATGCATGTATGTACGTGTGCATGTGTGTAAATAATAAAGAAATACCTTTTCTTTTTCCATTTTATTTTACGAACTATTTTCGTGTAATTGATGTACAGTTCAGCGAAGGGGTTTTGGGAATGACAGTCAATGAAAATGGACGAGCAAAATATGCGCTGCATTAAAACCGCAACATAATTTATGTTTATTTTGCTTTTAATCGCGAAAAAGAAATGGACTCAACACTCAAAGGCATAGCAGCTCTGCACAGGGTCACAAATAACAAGTCGTCATATAGCTGTCAACAGCATCTCCGTTGTCCTATACCTGCATATTGAACAAAAAAAAAAAAAAATACACAACATCGAAGTACCGAATTGTACGGTTGAACTATGGAGAAAGAGTGCATATTTAAATACTGGCATTACAAAAAATAAAAAGCACTTTGAGTGCAGGCAAACATTATTGTTTTATTAAAACATAAACTTATAAACATGGCTCTGGAGGGAATCTTTATTTCCACCAACACATATCCCACAATGCATTTAACATGATATATTGCCTGCATCAAATACGCACTGCAAGTATTGCTTTTGCAATGTAATGTTATCTTGCCTTTGCTTTTTAATGTACCTGCAAATCAGAACACAGGGATCAACGTAATCATAGTGTGGGTCCACCTTGTGGCATGTCACTGTTGGCAACACACTGCTGGTCTCGAAATTTCTCCGGACGTGATTGCATATTACAAAACGTAATAATGCTCTCACTGTCATTGGCATTTTCACAACTTCTAGTTGTTGCTCAACATTACGGAAACGCGTGTAATCATTAAAACCATTTTATGTAAGGGCCTTTCAAAAAACAGTTTTTGCCCACCTGCTTCTGATTCGTTTTGCAAATTGGTGACTGTACTCCAGGCTTGGCCGGAGCCAACCAACTGTAATACAACAACATTAATAAAGTGGAAGTAAAATTTAATGTTATTTGTTGTAGACATTACATCTAAGCAATATTGTAAATCACAAGGTCTTGTTTAAGGTAAAATGGTATCAGAATTGTAGTCTAAATGGTCGTAATGTTTCTTGTTATGGTTCAATTATAGTAATTTCCTGTTATTTTCTGTTTGTTTTTCATTTTATTTCCTTAGCAGTGATTTCTTAGTTTTATTACCGTTAATGCTGTTACTGCTGTTGTTGCTTTTCACCATTTTATCTTTGCCTAAATCAGAACAATCAAATGCGAAGTAAATGACTGACTGAATGAGTAACTGAATGACTAACTGAGTGATTGACTGTAGAACTAACAATATTAACAAGAACAGCATGTGGCTACTTCCGTTTCCTGGTGCCTCTATAGTCAATACAAACATTGTTTCTTAAACTTTGGCTTACACTCACCCTCTCTGTCAATCTCTATATCTTTCTGTCTTTCCTTCTTTCCTTTCAATTCCTTTATTTCTTTACGATATTTTCCGATTGCAAATCCAAGCAGACAACAGCAACAAGAATGTGTACGATATTCCTGCACGATATAGAACTCTCACAGATGCATACCCTAACACATTTCCTCGCAGACATGTTGCGTTGAAAAAAATTCTGAGCAGTAGAGGGTATTAAAAGTGTGAGTGTGTGTGTAAACAATTTGTAATATTATGTTGTTTTATTGTGTTCTGCATTTTATTCCACATTATGTATGTGTGTATGTATTAACCTTTATGTTGTTGTTTCGTGTTGTATGTTGTTACACTGCCCACATACGGTGCCTAGAAAGTGGTTATTTGCCCCCAATGGACACGAACGCGAATGCGAACAAGTGTGACAGTATTACTTACACTACACAACAGACATCGTCATACATGCCTGCGAGACACGCCAAAATGCAGAATAAACTCTCAACACATACACTCTGATGTAATTGTAGAATAGAATAGAATACAAAGAAACTAACAGACATGCATACAAGTCAGACACAGTGTGTGTGTCCATAACTTGCTAGTCAACGATTCAATATTAAACAATCAATTACGAGTATCCGTATTAATGTAACGATTATCTACGTGGGAGCTATCGCACATTTACATGCTAATTTTCAATTTGTTTGTTTTTTTAACTTTTTTTAAACATTTTTTAACTGTTGTTTAAAAAATCATTAAATTTGCTAATTGGGTGAATTATTGTGATCAAAAGATACACATATGTTTGCAATCGTCATTTTAAAGTCCTAAGAATTGCTAGTTGATTTGTTTTTCTTTTATTCGGTAACTTTATAAAAGTCTTCTGAGCAAACCAACAAAAGCCAGAAAATTTCCAAAGGAAAAACTTGAGCATCATTGTTACTTAATTTGAGGCCATTAACAGCTCCAAACGAATTTTACTTTGAAAAGTATGCCATAAAGTTAATCTGAATGTGAGTTTCTTAAATAAACGCCAGACTGGCATGAATAAGAGCACACACAACCTCCTACAAAGGCTATATGCGTTAAAAGAAAATGAAATAGAACAGAATTTTATTAAAGCCAAAACTGAATTTAATATACCCTTATGACTATACAAATGTAAACAAAATGATGTTTAAAAATTTATTTTAAATTTCCTTGAAAAGTTTCAAATGTGCACTTGATTTTTATTGCATATAATATAAGCATTTTAATTTACATTTCCTTTTATCATTTCATAATATAATGAAGAAAAATAAAATATGTGGTATATTTTAAAATTGTTGAGTGGCAAATTCACACGCCCTCCTGGTTAGTTATGAGAAACATACTAAACTTTTATTTAAGAGTCCATTAGAGGCATAAGTACAGAGGGTTATTTCACATTGAATTTAGAAGCATAAATAGCAATAAGGCCAGATTAGTTAGCAGCCAAATTCGAAACACTTTGTTTTAATATAGAATGCCTCACATTTTAAAATATATCCTTGTATAGTATGTGAATGTATGTATGGGCATTCACATACATATTTCGTACAACAGATAAACGCCTGCTGTTACGTACAATCTGTTTTTCTCAAAAATTTTAAAAGAAGAATAACTGCCATGAATGAATATGTTTTACTTGCTCTTGTACGTTTTTGTGAATAGAAAATAAAAACAGAAAATAAAAACCTCCTTTAATATACCCAGACTCCTTCATGCAGTCACATACCACAGAATCAACGTTTGCAAAATGAAGAGTAAAAAATAAACGATAATTTGTATGAGATGTCGTACAAAGGAGGTATTCAAATACAGACAGTCCTACACACTCATGCACCTATTCATATATTCCTTAAACTGTTTGTGTTTGTGTTTGATAGCAATCCTATTACAGTTTAAATATTTTCTGAATATTCTTTTCTTTTCCTGTCGCTTTTATAATTCTGTATAGAACGTGTTCTTTTTTTCTATTCTTTTATTTCCATGTCAGTTACGTTAAGTAGAAAATAGCAGCTTAAAATGACTAAAAAGAGTACCAAAACAAGGTACATTCGGTGTTCGGTAATTATTTATTTATAAGCTGAAACTGTTTCAATAACTCATAGCAAAAGCCTTAACAAGCCATCATGGTTGCTAGGCTAGCATCACCATCAGCATCACAACCACCAACAATTTTCCTGCTACAGCTACAGTTTCAACTGCAAACATTTTTATTTTTATTTCTGCTTCCTTCTTGATAGAAACGCTACAGAATATAGAAACAAACCATAACCCATAGACAATCTGATGGTATAAAATATGAAAATCTATCTAACTTTACTATCTTTACCTTGTGACGTCACCTGTTCATAGTGCCTCAATCCACACCGATGACAGGGCAATAGAGCGTAAGAATAGATAAAAGAGTATGAGCTAGGGAAACACAGCAGCGTCGAGCCGTTAACACAGCCAATTTATTAAAATGGACAATCTAAGATGAGAACAGGATATAACACGTACACATACACACGTTTACCTATAGTGTATAGACAAGGATATAAATGCAATTATATCATCTGCATATAGAAGTAGAAATTAACCGAAATTATATTGGATAAGGGCAAAAGACGCAAAAATATTAAATGCTGATTTATTATTTATCCCATTTATCCCAGATATTTATTGATATTGAGGCTTTAAACGAAAGAGTCGAATACCTAGTAAAAGTGCTAAAAAATAATTATGAAAACAAAACGCTTAAATACTTAAACAAACGATATTAACATACACCTGTTAATTCAAGAAATTACTGTTAACTCTACTCTAATAATTTCATGTCATATTTATTCTTCTTCTAGTTTATTTTGACGCTTTACATAATTTTTTTGATGGCCATTATAATGTACGCGTGTTCCTGTGTATGTGTAGGGTTGTGTAAATGAGTGAAACATAGAATCCTTATATATTATTCAGATACTTGATTTGATTTTTATTATAGTAGATGTTGTTGTTGTATATCTTTTTTTTGTTGGCTGTCAGTCATCTATTAAAAACGACAGCAAACGTCAATTGTAACACGTAAATATTCTTTGGTTTTTGCGTTTTCTTCCGCTTTTTATTTTTGGAACAAAGACGGTAGTAGCTTCAGGCCCGGCTCTATAATGAATACTTTAGAAAATTATCAATTTAGAGGGTTTGTGTAAATTGAGAATGTTAAAAAACCATCTACTCTTGCCAGATGTGTAGGTATATGAGAGTTGGGTACTCCACATTGATGGGATTTATGCCGAAGCATTGTTTCTTTGCAAGGATTATGCTGTAAAAAACAAGCATAGCTGGAGAATGTGCAGTGATGTTATGGATTCTGAGACAATCGAATACCTCTTTAGCCTCTGCCATGTTATTCAAAGGCAATATCTCAAGTCATTAATACTATTGAGATAGTTCGTATTTTCAAGCTGTAGAGATTCATGTAGAACACTGACTGGCTAGTAATATGATTTTCTATTTTCCCATTTTCCTTCTATGCTTCATTCTTGTCCTTTTCTTCTCCTTTTCAATTATTTGGATTTACTTTTGGCAATGAAAGCTACAGGATGGAGGTGGATACACATGCATATCCTAACCAATAACACGTTTCTTTTCCAGATTCACGTTTTTATAATAATTTTTAGAGATGGTATATACAACTTTACGAAAAACAAACTCTTTGATGCTTGAAACAGAAATTTTATTTCAAATATTTCTAGCACTGAAAACACTTTGACTTGTACTCGTTAAACATACTGCCACGCCCGTAAATACATCATCCATATCACTTTGACAGACTGAACGATATAACCTTGAGAAAGGATGAAGCATTTTCCAATAGACAAATTTTTTTTGACAAAAATACAGGCGTTCACATACATATTGACGATTGTCAAAACAATAGACAATCGAAATACAATGGAAGTATAACAGAAGAACGAATACGGCAAGGAAATCAAAACATAAACACAGCCACAGTTACAGCCACAGCTAAAGCCAAAACTGGAGTTAAAGTATGAGAACCCAAGGGGAATGGGGGAAAAGTAAATTATTGGCCTTCACTTCTAAAATTTGTTTGACAGTCTGACATTGTTTTGTCATTAATTCGTTTTCCTTTTTTCTGTTTCTATTTCTAGTTTACCTCCTCCTCCTTTTTTTTATTACAATATTATATGCAAAGATTATATACTTATTCCAATAAACACATACACATACATACACATACACACATCCATACATACAGACAAAGTAAAAAATAAAATAAATTTTATTCCCTAAACCAATACATTCAAATATTAAAGGTTATGAAAGAAGTATAGAAAAAGAGAGCAGAGAAATAGAAAAGAAGGAAGCCAGAAAGTGAATCGAAATCCAAGTCATAAGCAGAATCATAATATTTTCTGACATAAAAATCTTTATCATCGTTATTCTTTTGATTGACAATGTTTTACAGACAATATTCGTTGAATTATATACGAATATAAAGATTGTAAAGTAGAATACAGTAGAATCCTATTTATGCTGTTACTTGCATTGTCTTTAAAATACTCATAAGGAAATGGCAAACAAGGGAAATGGGGCACTGACACTTGCAATAGAAATCTGAGATATTTTGTTGTTTTCCTCAAAGTTGTATCAATTTGATAGTATTTTCAGGTAAAGGGTCAAATAACCTTTAAGTGTTGAACACATGAGAAGTAGAAAGTAAGCCAATTTTTATAGAATGAGCATATTTTTTGTAAATAAAATAATTTATTTAACACAACTAAAGTTGCCGTGAAGTCGCCGTAGTCTAGTAGGTAGTGTGTTGGCTTATTAGACGTAAAAGCCAGGGTTTGAGCTCCAGGCCAGACATCAAGGCAAAATACAAAAAGTATTTCTTCGGTGACTTCCTCTCAGCAGATTTCTGGCAAAAACTCCGAGAGTAAATAAAATTGCCATGAAAAAGTTTCTCAAAAAATCTGTCGTTCGGAATCGACTTTAAATTGTAGGGCCCGCTACTCATGTATAAACATTAACACACACAACATAAGTGGTGTGAGAAACTAGGTCGTAATCCTGCCTAAAAGGTTGTAATCACCAATTATGTATGTATGTATGCATGTATGTAAAACAACTCAATTTGTTTTTTATCCCTGTTTAGAGGAATTAAACCAAAAAAGAAAAAAATAGTGCAGTTAACACTATTGGACAGGAAGTATAACAACAAAAAGGTTAAAGGATGTCTTCTCTTGGATAAAGGCAGTTTATTTACATTCAATATTAAAGGACCTTTGAAGATATAGGGTTAATGCAGAGATATTGAACAGGATACTAAGAACGTCTATTATAATCAATGGCATCACTATGTTACCAGATCAACAATCCTGATCAAATGGAATTCTGGCAGAGATACGAGTGGAAACAAGTTAATATACAAATCGCTCTAAGGGTTGATTCATCTCAATCGGTTGTTTATGTATGCAGTGAAATCAGAAACCCGACAACGCTTCCATATGTGTCTCTCGGGGAGAACTAAAAATGGGCCATGGCAAATTGGTTTTGAATTATTGAATGATGGTTGATATGACGATAAGAAACCATCATCCATTTCGATAATAAACCCATTCCATGCCTACCTAGTGATTAGCATCATTACTTGGCCACTTTATTAAATATTTACATCAAGTGTAACAGAGCAGGATCTTTTAAGGCAGTCGACTCCACAATTCCTTCGTTAGCCGCTACATAGTACAAAACCCAACTTAACTTTTAGTTGAGTTAATTAACTCACAACAATATTAATTTCAATAAATTTTAATTTCATAAGAATTCTACTATAATAGCTACTATTGCTTGTGTGTATGAAACTAAAATTCTAAATTGAGAAGCTTTTAATGGAGAGAATATTTTATTTCTATTTTATTCTGGCTTTTAATTGCTTACCTCGTTAATTACATTCATGTGTATCCTTTATAATATTTATTTCATCTAATTAAACAAATGCTATTTATTTATGAAGGCTATTTATTACCGAGCATTTGTAATTATTTTAAAAAATTACAAGTTATTGTATAATCGACCCCATCGACACTTAATCATTTTCTTACAATTTGCTTAAGAGCCTTTAATGACATTCAATGTTCATTTCATGATCTTATTGAAATTAACAGGAATCATTAATAAAAATATGACCATGCCACAGCAAAAAGAAAACAAAAGTTATTGGGGCACAACTCAACTCCCTGTACCTCAATTATGCAAATATTTCTTATACTTGAGCTGTTGATGGATGCCCTGACCGCCACAAATTAATTTATTATGACATTTTCAGTAAAAACAAATAAAAAATAATAAAAATATCAACAGAAGGAAGGCAGCAACAACAACAAAAAGTGATAAATTAATTTGGTAATGTACACTTGGAAAGAATAAAAAATAAAAACAACAAGAAAAATGGAAATGGAAAAAAAATGCGAAACAAAGTTGCATTGAAATGAATGAATAAATGAAAGCATGACTGAAAGCATGACTGAATGGTGCTTGTATTTCTCTTTACTGGTTAAATAATAATCAAAAACGTATAAAAAATGAATGAAAGAAAAGTAAACAGAAAATATACCAAATTGTACTTGAAACAAAAAGAGAGCAAAATTTTTCATTTTACGAACGTTTCTTTTGGGTAGCATTCTGCTCAACCACCAACATCCAACATCCAACCCACAAACAGACCACAATTCAAATGGTGCGTGATTTGAAATGGCACATCACAGCACAGTCCGCTACATACAAACCAGAACTGGGATGTTTGACCCGGGTATGGCAAGCAGTTTTAGTGGTTGTGTTGAAAGTAATTACAGTTTTAAACCAAAAAACCCTGTTATTTGTAAAATAATGTTTCACTCGGCAATACGACAAACTAAATGAATGAAATAAATAATGTACACAAGAGCAAAGCAACAATAAAATATAAGGAACGAGAAAAAACGAAGATTCAAATGAAAATAAAAAATGTTAAAGGAATCATTAATTATTTTGATTGGGTTTGTTCGGCATTTTTCTTCTGGAACTTTTACCACAAGCATAATTTCTATTAAAATAATTATTATTTATGATTACACTTTACACTTTCTCACCTGCGTTTTCCGTTGCTTGCTTTACCATGAAAAATTTGTACAAGAAAGGGAAAACGCAGAGAAAAGAACATCTTAATGCCAAGAAACTTTTAAGCAAATCAATAAATTTATTGCATTGTGGCTGAATCTCTCAAGCTGTTAAGGTAAAAAGAGTTTGGAAATACAAAACAAGAAAAGAAAAGAAAAGAAAAAAAAAATTTAAAAAAAAGATGAATGTATTGAAAGTTCAAAGTAGAACGAAATTAATGTATGAGAATAAAAGAAATCCTTTAACTTTCACTCAACACTTTACGCACAAAATCACCCAAAAGAAATAAGGAATAAAAAAAGGACTAAAAAAGGACTAAAAAGGACAAAAAAGGACTACAAAGAGAAATGATTTAATCTTGAAATCAATTTGTGCAAGTGTTGCTTTTAATAAAATCATTTGAGCGTCACACGCAACACAAAAAATTTACAACAACAACAAAAACCAGATGAACTCACACAAACAAATGAAATAAGAATAAAATCCCCAAAAGACCAAAATCTACCAGCAAGAAAGCTGCACGTAGATGTCGTGTTAGGAAGAAAGGCTTCAAATGAATATGTTTTCCTTATTGTATTATCATTCTTCATTCATTTTGTTTGTCTTCATTGTTGTTGTTGTTGTTGTGCTTGTATTGTATTTTGGTTTTAAATAAATAATTCCATCCTTATTTGCCTCCTGGAAATGGCACCGCTCAGCAAAGCGAAGGGACTCTGATACTAATTTTATTTGGTTTTAAATTTTCATTTAAAATTGAGAATTTGATGGAAATATTTGTATAAATCTGACATCAAGAGTTCAATTACTTAGCGATTTAATTTTATCAGAATGTTAGGAAGTCTGTAAAATACGCGGACTTCGTTTTTCTTGAATAATCCCTTTTGACATCTTTGTAAACCTGATATTGATATAAATTCTTGGTTTGTTTGAAGGAAATATAAGACACGCTTAAATTTTCAAATAATTCCACAAACTATAAGGAATTCGTTACGTACATATGTACATACATGTATATAGAAAAAGGAAGTTACGGTAAAAAATGTTAAAAACATACGACTTCTGTGTCACTTACCACTGATCTGGCTTTCTGAAACAGTAAGCCAGGCCTACATGAATCAAACTGCTAAAGGAATAACTAAGTTCAGCAAATTTTTTGTCCACTTTTACATGTGTATGTATGAGTAAAAAAAATACTTGAGCGAAGTTTTTTCTTCCAGGTTTTTATATGAAAAACTGGTCGTCTCTAAGACAACAACCGCAGCCTAAATAAAAAATTGCCATGAAAAGTTTCTCAAACATCTCTCGTTTGGAGTCGACTTTAAACTGCAGGTCCCGCCACTCATCTATAAAATTAATGCACACAACATAAGTGCTGTAAGAAACTATGTCGTAATCTATGTATGTCTGACTAAAGGGTTGTAATGACCAATTGTGTACGTACATACGCACATGTTGTTCTTAATGTTGTTATTGTTTTGAAGGCTAGCTTTCGCTTAAGTATGTTGCGTGTCAAATTGCGTCGTTTTCTTACATTTAAATGCCTGAAATTCTTTTCTATTTTTTCCAGCCAACCTTTATTTCCTTCCCTTCTTTATTTTTCATGCTATAAAAACAAGAAACTCTTTAAATTGTTCGCATGTCCCTATTCCCTGTTCCTTTACTGCTATTGAGTGTGTCAGGAAAAGACGAAACTTGTTTGTTTTTGTTTTTAATTCTTGTTAAACTATCCGTTTAACATATTCATTTATTCGATTAATTTATTTTGTAGGAGTTTATTGTTTATTCGTCATTGTCATTATCGTTGATGGTGTTTAAATATGCATTAATATTGATTTCCTTATGGTTTAATATTAATTTTCTACTCAGCTAATGAATTAAGTGGTTAACGACAAGAAGAACATAGAATTTTAGAGTTAAATTAATTGTATACGAAGCTCTTGAAATGAGTCATTTCAAATGCTGAAAGTTATTAACTGAAAACCCAGAGTAGACTAGCCTTGATATCAGGGGGTTACTCTCTATTGCAATATTTTCCTTACGCATCTAATTTTTTTCCTTGCGCAAATCTGGCATTATTTTCAACTAATTTTGCAAAAGATTTTGCGTAAGCGATACAGAGTACCAAACGCATTTAACTCACGCATCGAACTTGCTTTCGCATCGTAATAGAGAGTAACCCCCCAGTTTCGTTTAAGTTGTCTACAAAACGAAAGGAGAAAAATTTTTTAGTGTGTCATTCTATTATTAAGTGGAAAATAGTATGAAATAACTGTTATTTAATCAGACACCTCTATAGGCAATGCTTAAACATCTTTAACCTTAAAATACGAGATCAATAATGTCATCTGTTTAATATTATTCTACTCGAATGGGATATTATATTACGATCTGTGCTACAATATTTATTTGTTCCGCTCTCTTTATTTAAAATTTTCTTTGCTTACACTCGCATGTATATTTGTGGTGTAAGTATAGGATTCAATGAACTCAATAAATAACAAATTTTAACGAAAAAATATGGAAATATTCTGTAACATACTTTCATAATCCATCTGTGTTAGCTAAACATGGCTCACTTACAATTACAATGATATTGTATTTAGCATATATGCGTATCATATAGCAACGCATTCCTCTCCCTTCACTCACACTCAGGCACTCAGAGAAATGTAGGAGTCTTAAGAAAAGTAACAAGTAAATACAGCTACTGGTTGTTGTTTGAAGAAGAACAAAACAGAAAAAGAAACAAAAAAATGTTACGCATACCAACGTACATACATACAATATATGTTTAAATACACATACGCTTATACCGTCACCAGTATTTGGGTACAAACAAAATCATTTGAGAACATGTGAGAACATGTACGTTATGATGAATATGAGAGCATATGCGTGTGTACCAGTATTAAGTATCACTTACCTTCAAGTGCTGTTTCGTATAGAAACATCGATTTGCCGAAGGCTGTATTAATAATGCCGAGTACTTAAACAATAATGAATAGAAATGAACCAAAACCAGAACGAAACGAAACGAAGAAGATATCTAACTTGGAATAAAGCTTGAGTTTTTGTTACATACAGTGTGTTCAAATAATATCACAGGTTGAGCTTTAATATGTATTCATTTATTATTTTTAATTCAACTTTTAATAAAACTCAACTTAAACCTATTCAGAAATCAGTGCAAATGCACTATAAATATCACTGTGAAATATTCCTTTTGACAATATTAACTACCGTTTAAATTATTATTCATTAAATTAAATGAATGAATGAATGAAAAATTTAAAATTTTTTAATCATAATTTCTGTTTGAAAAAAGGCCAAGTTTGAGTGTGGAAATTGAAATACATGTGTAGAAACCTATTCAATTAATTGTAGGTTATATCTTGTCTGGCAATCTGTTTGGAGTCGAGGTCCCGCCACTCATGTATGTAAATTAATGCAGAGAACATGGGTAGTGTGGGAAGCTAGGCCGTAATCATGACTGAAGGATTGTAATGGCCAATTATTTATGTGTATGTCTTGTCTGGCTTTCATATTTATGCTACCATGGTAATGAGCTTTTAGCCAGTAAAGCACATACAGAAAGACCCAAAATTATCTTACGGGTAAATGTCACAGATTTTTCTACAGCAATTTAAAATATCCATAGGCGGTGCAAATAATAAACATAAGCTGGCTTAAAGCCCAATTAAAGGTTATCTTTCGTTTAATATTTTGGAATGTTTTTGTAATATTTCCCTTTACTGTCGCCCTTTTGCCTAAGCTTCTTAGTAATGCAAATAGTTCTAGAGAAAGCGCTCCTTAAAAAAATTATATCTCCAAGTTTTTCGAGTAGAACTCAATGGTCTTTTGGAATATTATAATATTTATTATGACAATCGATGCTCCTTTAAAGTGAAATCATTTTTTTAATGTAATTTTTTTAAGAAATTTCTATGGATGGAAGAGGTTTGGCAATGATATACGAAACAAAGGTGACGAGACCACATTTATTGAAGATTTTATGCGATAATTGAAGTAATTGTAAACGAATAAAAAATCCTCTACTTATTTGTTGTTAGCTTTTGCGTAATCAATGATTTCCTCTAGGCCAAAAGTAAACGAGTGTAATAATTATCATTAACAAGACTTTTTATTGCAATACCACTATGGCAACTCTTCTGAGTATACAACGTTTCATTTACATTTTTAAACTTTTCCAACGTTTCCACTTTCCCTTTTTTCTTCTTCTTACATTTTAAACGTTCTTCTAGAAATTTTGTTGTGTTTTATTTTACTCACTGCCAAGTTTAGTAACTGAAAACCAAAATTTTACAAATTTCCCATGAAAAAAACAAAAAGGCAAAGTTTTATAAATAAATTTCACCACCCTCTCTCTGTTCCGCTCTCTTTTTAATAAGTTTTCTGTGGATCATAGAAAATCAAGGAAAATATGGAAATAAAAGCAAAAGAAAATGAAGTCGGGTTTCCTGGGTGATAGAGTTGAATAAAATTGTTTCATTTCTTGTCTTTTTTCTTGTTTGTTTTTGTAAAAAAAACATTAAAAAGTTTTTAACAATAATTTCAATTGTTTGAGGGGTTTGTGTTGGTTATGGGGCGTGCATCATAACATTGACTTCTCTATTCTTCCTTTTTAGTAATTTATCTTGTATTTTTTTATTTTGTTTAAAATCTAATAAAACAATTTGTGTTATTGTTGGTTGTTATTTGACCAACCAAAGTTAAACCCACAATATTGTTTTATAACCTAAGGGAACAATTTAGAAATGGTTTAAACAAAAATACTCAGGCTTTGTGGAGAACAAAGGAGTTTCCCATACTATTGGCTTTCGAGTATTAAGTAAAGGCTGTTACTTTCAAAATAACGAACAAAATAAAATGCAAAGGAAAATTACTTTCAGATCCTGCCTGCAAGATTACATATGCCAGCTAAGGGATTTAAGTAGAGAGGCTATACCGTTCGGTATAAAACAGACCAAAGTTATTGGGCCAGAACCTCTCTGCGGACTGGTGTGATGGAAGGGCATATTCGACGAAATTGAAGAAGCAAAGATTCTTCCAAAACCAATGGTCTTGAAACAATCGTCACTTTTGCTTGGAGAGTGGTGGAAAGAAATTTTAAATCAGAAATGTCTTGTGTATTATAACCGGCCTTTTTACCGGATACTGTAGATACAAAGAACTCTTGTGCAAAATAGGAATTGCTTCAAACACAATAAGTCACCAGAACACATGCTTCGAAGAAGACCTTGTTCTGATCTGACTTCCAATTCATTATAACAACAAGACAAGATTTACGTAGTGTACATGGCTTCCTCTATAAAAATATTCCGATGAATGAACATTACTCCTTAGAAATAGCAAATCAAACTAACCATTAAACTTCTGTGTGCTATCAAATGATTCGAGCAGCAAACGGAAAAAAATTCCGAAATACTTGCTACTTTCATTGAATTAAAAAAAATTCTACTTGTGCTTAACTGTTCAACGCAAAAACGACTTTTTAGGGTCACTATTATTTCAAATCCCATTTAGAGATTAAAGTTTAAATCCTTAAAAAATAAACAAAAACAGAAACTCATTCGAATTTTGTTTGTAAGCCAACCTTCCTAATCTTAGAAGCCAACTTTATTTACAATAATTCCTTGGTTAATTCATAATATCCAGCTCTGCACTAAATAGTGAAATTGTAGCTTCAGTTAAGCTTTTGACTTTTTTGTTTGCGGAAAATAAATTTGAATTACTCTTTAGGTAATATCGTTTTTTTCTTAGCAAATAGACAGACGCTCAGCTAAAGTTAAATGCTTTAAGGCACCATTAAAAAAGCAAAAAAAAAAAAGCGGTAGTAGGACAGTGTGACAGAGTAAAAGCGTTTAAGCTGCTACCAGGATGTTTAACATATTTTTACCTTTTGCCGGCTTTGTTGGCGAAACAAAAAATAAAAAGAAAAAAAAATTAACACAGAATGTGAGAAAAACCAGCGACAAGGAAGTTTTGTGTACATTTTTTCTGTTGCCTCTTCCGTTCCTTTTTTTTGTGACATAAAACCACTTAAGCCACAGTAACTGCGTGACACCTTCGGGGAGCTTAAAAAAAATTTTTAAAAACGTTTAGCACGTCTTGTATTCCCTGGTTTTTTTTCAACCGTTGTTGCTGCTACTGCTCTTTATTCATTTCCTTAAACGTTGCATAAAAAATAGTGGGAATAGTAATTTGTAGTAAATTTTCCCTCTCAAAATACAACTTTAAAGCATTGATTTTAAATATTGAAAGCAAAAAATAGAAGAAATAAACAATCATTGCAGCAGTTTTGTAAGAAGTCGCAAGCTATCTGGTGTTTTCATTATTATTCCCTTTTGTATTGCAGGTTACAACATGTCTCGTGTTGTATGCCGTAGTCATAGTCGGCGTTTAAGTGAATGACACTTTCTGCAATGTGGCTAATCATCCGGAGCCTTTCATGTTGAGCTGTGCAATACCCATACCTGTTCACCCAGATAAGTTTTACTCTACAAACTAACAGTAAAATCAACTCTTCAAACTCAGGCTAAAATATCTTCTTAAGATTTCTTCTTAAGGACTAAATACACACGCACTTATATGATACACTAACTACTATCAACTGCACAATCTTAAGCTGAACAATAGCTGCCAGTAAATGTAGCCTGTCTGCATGACTCTCGACATGTTGCAGAAGAAAATAAAAGTATTTCTCTGCTTAGTGACTGTGACTGCTTGTGAAGGAGTTTTGTTGCTTGTTTGTGTGGTTTTAATTTTAAGTATGTGTGTGTGTGTGTGTGCGTTCATTATATTGTATGTTTCTAACACGTATGTTTCTAAAAAATTTCTTTCTCGTTACCATCCATGCTTGCATTTTGTGCTGCTACAACTTGTCTTGCATGTTGTATGTCAAGCCATGTTGTGTTGGTTACAAAACCTCAAAATGTAATTTAATGTTCCGTAGAAGGAGGTTTAACTGTAATTGAAGTTTAGCAAATAACATGCAAAACCAATTTTTAATGACAAAAGAAAAATTAAATTTTCTAATTAAGGACACAATTTTCATTGTTATATTTTTCTTATAATTTAATTTCATTTCTTCGAAAGGAAAAATAAGAATAAAAAATTTATTTTTAAAATAACCTCAGGCATGTGAAGCAAGTGTGGTCGAAAAAATAAAGAATATATTTAAATTTTGTTTGAATATGAGTTTTATACAATGATTACGTTATTTTAGGTTGTACTGCAGGGTTTGAAGTCATCTCAAAACTTTGCGACCATGATTTGAGGAGTTAGAGATGTCTGAAAGCAAAAATCCAAATGGGTTCTCATAAAATATTGTTACGTTTTCACCTTTAAAAAGCGTTTAAAATATGAGCTCTTAGATTACAAATAAAATAAAAATAAATTTGTGTTCAGTTTTAATTAAAATTCTTCGCACAATTCTCTGTGTCACTGTTCACAACTTGATGTAAACAACAACAACTATTGGTTTGTCTGTTATTCCTCTGTTTACACCCTTCGCATAAACAATAACAATCACTAAACAATTATTCGACAGATCTTTGTAACGGAGATCGTCAAACCACGATTACTCTCTTCAAACACACCGCATCTTCAGACTGACTGAACATCACTAACTCAGTCGCCTGCTTTACCTTGCGTTTTATTCGGCGTTTTATACGCGCGTTTTATACATTAGCCTTCTCGAAATTTCTATAAATATAAACATCGTTGTTTACATTTATTCTTGTAGTGTTGTTGGTGTACTTTTCTTTACTTGTTTGTCATTTTTTTATGCTGGTGTTTGTTGTTGTATCATGCAGTATGATAATTTGTAAACAGATTTGTTTACTGCATTGTTTTGTTTTTGTAGCTTTTGTTTATAATTTTAATGTTAAGCGATGTAAAAGCAAAACATCAGTATCTAGATTTTTTCATTTTCGCAAAAATATCTTACTGGCTATGGCCTGTACTAGAAAATCTTGAAAATCCCAAAATATAACAATATGGCGGTGTTCTATTTTTTTTTATTGTTTTCGCCTATTTTTTTTATCTCAATTGTTCAATAAAATTATTAATTATTGACGCATTAAGTATACCCTTCGGGCTAATACTACTAGTCATAGGAAAACGGTTCCATTTCAGCGAAATTGGCCATCTGGACGCGTTGTATTATTTTCCGTTTTTATTCTTCTTTTCGTATCGTTTGTTTAAAATAAAGATTCCAGCCTTAAGTCTAAAGTATCTTAAAACAGTGAAAAAAATCGATTTTTTTTTAAATTACGACGTATACTGACTTCTTAAAGAAAAATTTAAGAAAATACCAACAAAACAAAGTTTAAATTGAATGTTGTTAAGTATGTTGCATGAACGTTTGTATATTTTTATTGCTAGGCCTTCTGTGTTAACTCTTAAATACTCATATTGAAGTTCCACTTAGAAAAGTAGTGAAGGAGGTTTAAAAAATGGAAACATGAGTGAATGAATAAACGATTGTGTACAACGAATGAATGAATGAATGAACTTTTGAATGGGTGATGACGATGACTGTAGTTGCTCTTGCTGTTGCAGCCGTGTTAGCATGTGAGAAAGGTTATTTAAGGACATTTAACACCAACTGCTTTTGCGGATTTTACTGCAGTATAAGAAACATTTTGGCATAAACGTACTGAGTACGTTTTTTGCTATAGGCACACAGCAAATTATAAAATACACGTTCATATACTCACAATCACACGTTCTTCAAAAGAGTTTAAAAGTAAATACATTTTATAATGTGTACATATGTATGTGTATGTGTGAGTGTGTTTGTATTTTATGTAAGTGGCCTAAAAGCTGCATTTGGGAGGAAGATATGGGTTGTTTTACATTTAAAAACAACTCATACGAAAAATAAAAACAAAAATTTAAACAAAATTTGCTTGTCTAAGCACGTAGTATTCTTTATAAACTTTGAAGAACAGAACAACAAATCAAAATTATTAAAAAATCTGTTCAAGATGCAAAAGCACTAACATTTCTGAAGGGCATACGGTAGTAATTTCGTGGCAGTCTATCAAATTCACTTACGATGGTCTATCCGTACTAATATGATGGTCATTTTGGTACAAGATTAACTCTGCATAGTAAGTAAAGATCTTTCGAACGTAAATATAAAAGAAGAATATTTCTTTATGACCTTGTTATCTGCTTCAGAATATGAAACAACCCCGTTCTCGTTCCATAAAATCCTACCATGCTTTGCTGCTGGTTGGCTAGATGATGTGGAGAAGCATGTTGTAGGTTATAAGTTGATGTTTCAGTTGTTGCCTCAAAAGTTACTGGTGATGGTAGCAACCACAACGAAAAACGTCTTGTAATTGCTACTGTTGAACAACTACTTATAACATACAATAACAACAACTACAACAATTTAATAATTTCAAAACTAAACGTACTCATTTTAGGCCCTTTGCATTTGATTTTTAGTCATGTGTTGCTGCCTACTTGCTTGTAAATGTTTTTTATCCTCTGTTTCGTAAGCCGACTTAATATTGTTTGTTTTCTTATTTGTTTTGATTGCAGGTTGCGGACACAATGTGCCTCATAGCAAAATTACTAACATAAGGGCGGTGCATTTTGGAAAAGTGTCCAAAATGGAGAAATAAAAAGTGGTTGATGGTAAGTAGCATATTTTCTTTTTGTTTCTTCTTCTAATTTTCTAGCAATTGTTTTTCATTCCCTTTTTAGGTTCAAACATTTATTACATGTAAAAGAGCTATTTAAGGCCATGTAATATTTCCTTTAGTCGACTACAAACGCTGTTCTTATAATTTTTCTTTTTCTTTCATTTGATTTTTGTAAACTGGGTTTTTCAAGTAGACATTTATATTTCAAAGAAAGAAACACAATGTTTTTTTAAAAATTGTAACTTTTTTCATTAACTTTGCTACAACGTTTAAACATAACTTAATGGGGGTTTTTTGTAAATTTTTAGTTTTGCTTTTTCCCCATAAAAAAACGAGAAATAATACCTAAAAAATGTTTGGGGTTATGTTGGTCAAGTGCACAGGACTGTTTGGAATACCAGCAAAATAGTAAGAGTGAAAAGAACAACAAAAATAACATAAAAATGTAGCTTTTCTCTGGTTTTTGTCTAAAAAATATGTCGAACAACTTAATTTGCGTTCTACATGCAGTTTTCGTTATGCAGAAAAATGTTCCTCCTAATGAAGGTTAAATAGTTTGGTTTTTGGCTTCGGCTTTTTTCCAATTGTTTTTTTGTTTATTTAAAGGAAAATAAAAGGGCTGAAATGATTTTCAATAAGAATATAAAAGAAGTAAATTTCAAATTAAATTCAAGTAAATTTCTTTAATATTTTGCCTTCCAGACTTTAAGATTCTTTCTCTGCTCAAAAATTAAAAATTAAATTCTTATTCATTTTCCAACCAACACTAAGTGAGCGAAACTAATTATTCTCATTATTCTTCTTGTCATTCAGTTTCATTGTGCTTTTGCTTAACGTCGACAACAACGAAAGAATGAAATTTGCATTAAGATTAGCATTAACAACAACAATATAAATAATACCAACAACATGCTACTTTTTACTGTTTTCAACACAACATTTCTCTTCCAATTTACGTACAAAATTACACAAAAACTTCCTTAATAAAGATGTTTTAGGTTTTAAATTGGTTAAGGGCAAAAGTCAATTCGAAAGTGTTATACGTAAGTTTTTGTCTTCAATGAACTCTCATAATTGTGAGAAATTAAGTAAGCAAATAAGGAATATGTAAGGAATTCTATATTATAGGAATGGAATAGAATGTTTCTCCAAAGTTGTTCGGATTTGATCTGCAAAGTATTTTAATCGTGACTCTACTGCCGCAACAAAAAATTTTTAAGAAATTGAATTTTTCTTATAACCAATAAACCTAATTTGAATACCGCAGAGTCTATGTAAGGAAGGACGTATCTCTGGAAGAACATATCTACACAGAAGTATAAATTTAACTACGAGCATAAATACGTGTCTCTATGTGGCAGTGAAAGTGAGTCAGTGTATGTTCACGTTTCTCAACCGAGCACGTTTGTAAAATTCTCTTATTTTCCTACAATTTACACACGCACACTTATAGAAATACATGTAAATAAACCTGTAATCTCCTACTCTCTCTCTCTCTCTTGCTCTCACTCTGGTATACAATATGAAAATGTATGCAAATTATTTGTTGTACTCATGAATGTTTACGTTTAAGTGTGTAAGAGAGAGGGCGTGCAAAAATGTGTGGGTAAACAATGTCACAAGCATACAAACTAATAATGAAAACAAAAACAACAACAACAACTAAAAATTAAAATAAAAATGTAAATAAAAGAACAAAAAATGGAAAAAGGAAAGTGAAAAAAATTGAAAAAGAAATTTAAATGCCTGCTTCAGTAACTGACACACTTCACTCTGCCTGGGGTATTTTTCTCCCTCTTGGCTTCTATCTTTCCTCTCGTTGTGGTTTTGTTCTTTCGTTTAAAGAAAAAAAGAAAAGAAATAAAAATGGCATTCACTTCTACACATTGCAACGAAACTGTCTTTGTGTCTGCCATATCAACTTAAATTTACTTTCAGTTTTTCTTTATTTCTTGTTTAAAAATCATCACGTTCACAATTTGTTTCATTTGTTTCCTTCTATGTTTTTCATTGTTGCTTCTGCTTTCTGCTTGAAACAAAAACAAGACTGTTCCGTGTCCTGTCGCCAGGGTATACAGATAAGTAACGTCGAATGTAAATCACCCGATGGCAGACTGAGTGCCAAATGTAATCGCCTAACAAAACCCTCAAGCGTTCGGAGCGTGTGTTCCACAGGCATTTCATGCGATGGTGGTTGTATGAATGGATTGTGGGTAGCGGTGATCTTCGGGTAAGTTTACGAAATAAAAATTTTATTTTCGTAGACACGTATATGACATACATACTATGATGAAAGTAACGAAAGTGAAATTAAAATTCTTTCTTTAATCAACATTTGCATGTAATTTGTTGTGCTTTAAGAGCAGTGATGTCAATTAAGAGCTTTTTAGCCGATTTTACATTCAATTTGACTTCAAATATAAAAGCGTTTTTTATTATTTACCATCCATCACAGTATTTTACTGCCAAAACTAAAGACAAGTCGTCATTTTTATCTCTCACGTGCCAAAGAGAAAATAGGAGAAATCAAATACTTTCAATTTATACTCCTTCTCACGTAGATACAACAATAAATGCCAAAATAATTAAACTTTGTGTCATGAACCTCCATTTTAGAAGCTGACAAGCAACTGAATGCATTTTTACTCCCTTTTCTACGAACTTGGTTGATATTCGTGTCCTATGTGTGTAAAAAACCGAAGATGTTCGGCATCCGGGGGCTATTGGTGCCGATCTCTGGTTAGAAGCAGTTGTGAGAGCAGCAGCACTTAATCTTCATCAATAACATACATATGTATATTAGTGTGTGCGTGTTTGTGACTGTGTTATTCTATTCGTTGCTGGTGTTATTAATGTTCATAATGTTGTTCATTTGTTTTGTATGTTTGTGGTTGTATTTGTAAACCGTAACAGCTCTTGTATGTGGTAATTCAAATTATGCCACCCAAGCATACTCAAATGAGAATCCCGTAATTTATTGAATGCACATTTTACTAAAAACATTCTCTCGCTCTCACTCTCTCTCTCTCTCTCTTTATATATGTATGTACAGTTTTAATTCAAATTAAAATTTTGTTTAATGTGTTGCCAAGGCAATTGAATTTGCTGTTGTAGGAACTTAAATTAATTTCAATAGTTTTGATAGCAGATTTGTTTTTCTTTTCTTTGCCTCATTTATATTGTTTGTCTGACTCTCTGAGGCTGTTCTATTGTTTTGGTAACTAGCGTCAGTGCCAATTTATTATTATTTGTCACGGTCATGGCAAAATTGAAGATTTCCTTTAGGGTAGGGATGCAGTAAGTTTGATTAAGTATTGTTTAACAGTCTGAACAGACTGTCAAAAGTGTGAAATGTGTTGTCTTTTTATTTCTTAAAACAGTATTTGAATGGCTAGTGGGTATGATTTCATTTTTCCATTTTCATTTCATTTGTTTTATTATTATTGATTACAAATAAAGAAGTGAAAGAAAAAAAAATTTCTTGATTTGTGGACTTTAGTTGTGAACTACACCCTACCGCCAGCTACAGTAAAAGTATTATACAGTTTGCATTACATTTTGATAAAAAAATAGCTCCCTCTGGCTATGTGGCAGTGACTATCAAATAAGAAAACTATTCTTATTTAAGTTTGAAAATTATTTTCCATAAGAATAGTGACCTCAAATTGGGAAGAAAAAAGTTCTTAGAAAAATTTCTAGAAAAGATTTTCTTGTGCTGGAATAAGTCTTAACAACCACAATAAAAATATTGTTAAGCATTGTACAGAAGACGAAGAAAACTTCTTTTAAATGCAATAAAAAATTTTTTTCATAATAATTCTGTAGTACTTTCTCTATTGTGAAGCAGCATCCTTTTGTGTTCTTTAAAAACTTGTGGCCTAAAAGGACTATTTGCAGGGAAGAAGAGTAAGAGAATTTTTTCCTTCTTTGTAGGCTAACAACGTGGCTTTCATCTTCATAAGTTTTCATAGTTTTCATTTGTTCTGTGAGTAGACAAGAAAGGAAAGTATTCAGACAAAAAAAAATATTTGGCCACGACAAGAATATTTGATAGTCTTTTGCCAAAACGGATGTTAAATTGTCGCCATTGTGACGCGCCTCCATGGCATCTATAAGATAAAAGGTCATTTTGTATTACAACAAAAAGAGTTTTTCTTTTTCGTTTTGTTATTTTCAATCTATTTAAACTCTGGTTATTATTTGTTTCCATCCTGCCTGGCGGCCTTTAATGAGTAAAAAAAATAAAAGTTGGCTGCAGCAGAGGAAGGAAACTTTTAAGACTGACAATAATTTCAAATCAATTCAATTCAAAACTAATCGCAAACAGTAATGAATATTGATTTTTGTGCAGAGGTTTTTATTACTTTTTGCTTAATTTACAGTTACATTAAATATTTTGATTGGTTACCCTGTGGTGTGGTGAGGGTATAAGGTGTTACAGCTAAAAATGCAAAATATTTGTGGAATTCTCACGAACTATCGTGGCTACCGTTTATAATTTTTTTGTGAAAAGGTATTGGGCTTCACGATTAATTACAGCCTTGTATTGAAAAGCCTTGCATGCTGACTTCATATGGCTATTAAGACTAGTATCTGCGGAATGTAATTATAGTGGGTGTGAAGAGCCGAAAAGAACTTATGTATGCTGTGAACTGGACTTCACCTCCCGAAGGGTCAGTTGTTTAGGCAAAGTGGAGTTCCTTATTTAAGCGGCTTGACAAGGGAATAATTGTGGAACCAAATCCTTAATCGCTGCTGATATGATAAACGTTGATAGCAGGCAAGCACATCCATAACATAATTGGTCATTACAATCTTTCAGTCCTGATTATGGACCTAGTCTCTCACACCACTTATGTTGTGTGTGTTAATTTCAATACATGAGTGGCGGGAGCTACAGTTGAAAGTAGTCTCCGAACGACAGTGTTTTGAGAAACTTCTCATAGCAATTTTATTTATTCTCAGAGTTTTTGCCAGAAATCTGCTGAGAGGAAGTCGCCGAAGAAATATTTTTTCAAATTTCATTTTGTTCGAGATGTCGGACCTGCGGTTTCAACTGAAGCCTTATGTCTAATAAGCCAACACACTACCTACTAGACCACAGCGACTACATAGCAGGCAAGTGGTAGCACTTAATATCTGATTGTGTTACATGGTTGATACTACAGGCTTTAAGACTTTAAAACTTTTGCATTCTGATTCTTTAATTCGAAATATTCAATTGAATTTTTGTTAGTGAATTTGTATTTAAAATTTATTTACTTTCTTAGCTACAATATTTTGTGTGTATACAATTAAAATTTGTAATTAAATTCAAGTGAACTTTATGAACTTTTACGAATTAGTTCTAATTGATGTGCTCATCTCCTCGTTGAACAGAGTTGTGACTGCAAAATGATAGAGAAAGAAAATCTTAAAATCTTTTCAATCTTTTTTTCAGTTTTATGAGTATATATACAACATTTTCTATGGCAATAAAAAAAAGAAAAGAAGATTAAATGGAAAATTTATTTATTTATTTACATAGAAAATTATATCCTCCTTCTTTACCACTTTCCTTCCCTCTACTGCTGCTGCAACAATTAACCAGACTTTCTTTGGTAAAGGACAAAACAAAATCAACAAAACGTCAAAGAAAACAAACATAAATGAACCAGTGAAGTATGAATACAATGGCATTCCTTATCATAGATATTCTTCTTCTTTCTGTTAAGGACTCCAAAGGAGCAACGCAGTAAGATGGAGATGGAAATTGGGAAAAGTAAACACACGACAAACAATTTACTTCAGCTCAATTATGAAGAATTTTAAATCTGGTTACATAATCGTACTACAAAACACAACAATAATAATAGAAAAATGACATAAAATAGCTGAGCAGCACAGAACAGAGCAGAGAAAGAGACCGAAACAGCATGAAATAGAGTGGAGTGGTATAGAATGATACACAGAATTAAATGCAAAATATGAGACTGTAATAAGATGACATATAACGGGAATACTAGTCAGTTTATAAATGAAAAATAAATTGAATTACAATGTCTTTATAAAACTGTTCTGATGCTAATATGGTTTCTTTAAAACATTTTGTTTTACAATGAAACTCTCGTTTAGACTGTAATAGTGATGCCGAAGATATTTCTGATGCAATAATCATAGTCAACTCATAATACTGTCCATGCTTCTGCCCTATAAAGAAACACGAGGAGGATAAGCCTCTTGTACGGTAGAAATTTCCTCGTACGAGTGAGATATCTGCTACCACCTCAATTGCATATTGAGAACCATAGTAGCCCCTGTTGACAAAAGTGATTCTGTGCAATAGCGCTGAAGGCAGCAGTAGCACCCTATGATGTCAATGTCGACGGCGTATGCAAGCAACTTGAAACATTTTTGGAACACAGTGCCATTTCAAATTAAGCAATAATATTTTCCACACTTTTCATTCATTGTGGAGTGTGTGTGTAAAGCTCCACTCATAAATGAAAATTTTTTCTGATATTTATTTGGTGTTTGAAATTCTTACCAACTGTACCAACAAACAGGACTCACATAGGCTATTACAAAAACCAAGTCACAGCTCTTCACTTCCAAGCAACCATAAGAACACTTTATAGCCAATGAAGCAATGATTTAACAGACAACTAAACAGCATCACTTGACCACATTCATTTTATTACGGTCTGCTGATCCCTGTTAATGTTTGTGGCTGTGATTGTACGCGTGAGCATGTGTATGCCTTTGTCGGTTTGTTTTTGCACATACGGACTGTTGCTTATCAAGTGTGCTGATCCCTACTGAGCTGTAGAATAATGCAAGAACGGAATTCTTTTCTTTTTTAAGTAATTTTAAATTTTCATCGTCATTTACATTTTTTTTACTATTTTACTTCGTTTTTTTCTAAATGCTTCTACTGGAGTAGTGACTTATTAAGTTTATCACCCCAAATTGTATTTAAAATCTTCCGTCTCGCTTGAGTAGAGTTTCCATCTCTCTCTATATATTCTCTCGTTGGGTATATCCTTCAAAATCCATCTTTATATTCCGCAGAAAGTTTCTGGTGCTAACAGTTGTGTGACATCCTTGGTACCCTGAATTCCCACTTGATGTGGGTTGCAGCATTAATTGTGGCTGAATCGCCTTGCTCAACAGTACGGTACCAATATTGCTAACATAAAAGTTAGGAGTTCAGCTGCTGGATATCGGATTGTTTTAAATTCTAAGCAACTTAAATTGAGCTCGCTAGCCCAAGCCTATTCGAATTTATACTCCAGTTACAGCTACAGGTTCTTGAGCTTTATTGAGAGTGATTCTAGATTCAGATTTGCCACAATATTTTAACGAAAATTGGCAAAATATCTTTGAAAAAATCTGTTATTTTGTTTTTGTTTTCAACATTTTATTTAATTCTTTGCTTCATTTCCTTTCATCTGCCTTCTAAGTTAGTTTTTCTTTGCCATACCACAACTACAACATGTACGGATTGTTGTTTAAAAAAAAATAAATGTAATCCCTTAGTCTGTTTGTAGTTGTTGGCTTTGGTGTTGTTGTTATTATTTATACATACACGTACATATATTTATTTGAAATTCAGTTTCATTTAAGTTTTTTTTTTATTATTTTGCCAGAGTATGCAGTCGTCGTATAAACTCAGATGGTGTGCAACAGCATGCGGATAGGAGTGTAATGGACGATGAGGTAAGCTAGTTAAACATACTTATCGGCATAGAGAGCGAGCATAACGATGGATGTGTGTATGTGTATGTGTAAACATATGAATAAATCTTGTGTACAATAAACTTACTTTAGCGGATGTAAAGGATAAAATCTTTATTTGATGACTTTGACTACAGCAACAGCATTTTACTTGAATCGTAAGAATGATTGTGTATGTACATACATACGGTTGAATACATGAGTATGGTATAAACGGTTGTATGGAATTATTTACGTTTGTTGGTAAAAAAAAATTCCTCTCTGATTTTGTTGATGATATTTTTCATGATATTTTTCCTTTACTTTTCCACCACTTTCATCTAGTGAATCTCGAAAATGATAAAGTTGAGAATGATAACGATGTTGTCGATGATCAAGTACTACATTTCTTCTCGTACTCCTTGTGTTATTCTGTGTTTTTTTTCTTTCGTTTGTAATTTTGTTCATATTGTGTATGCGTTTCTTGTGTTTACTTTGCAAACAATTTTATCCTCAAGTATTGTCATCATCATACAATATACAACAGCAAATTTTGTGTTTCCGAATACTGGAAATTGATTCAACCGCATGCATACATTTTTTATTTATTTTTTTTATCCCCTTACTGTCAATGTATTGGATTTTTGTATCCTCTTATGACATTTATTGTCCGTGCATACATACATACATATGCAGTCATGTGTGTGCGACTGTTGTCAATATCAGTTTTCTATGACTTCCAATGACTGCCTCCCTCCTCATAATATGATGATAGTTTTTATGCCTTCAGAAATAAAAGAAATTTATCGAAATTTATTCGCTTCATTTCATACTCTTCCTCTTCCTTGGCCTTATAGTTTGTATGCACATATTGCATACAAAATTATGCGTCGCATTTGAGTTTCCTTTTTCCACAAAAACCAAATGCAACAAAAAATTTCTTCAAAAATAGTAGGAGAATACGAAAGTTATGAAACTGGTTTGGTGTTGTAAAAGCTGATCCGTATCTTATGAAATTATAGTCATCCCGGCTTTAAATGCATATACGCTGCTCTTTGCACATAATTCTGCTCTAACGTAGCATATGCATTCAAGATTTTTGCATGCGCCTCCCAAAGTATGTGTAAGTGTATGTGTATTGTGTATTTGTAGAAAAAACTAATTTTTAGTACCATTTGCCACATAATTAACGTTATTATCTCCACTACAATTACAACATTTCATTTTTATTTGATATTTTTCCCATTTTTCCTCTCTGTCTCTATTTATGTTTCCTCTTCTGTTTGTAGTCTTTATCTGTTGCATAAAGTTTGTTGGGAAATTGCTTATTAAACAGAATTTCATAAAATTGATAATTTTTGTTGGCAAATTTGTATTTTTAACGTTGCCAATTACTTCCCCTCTACTCCCTCTTTTTTGTTACGAGGGATATTAAATAGAAAACTTGTATTAAATTTGAAAATAATTTAATCCTGTAATCAAATATTAGAATTTAATTTATTTGAGTTCAATTCCCACCTCATCCCCCACACAGCAATTATTTATGAAAATGATTTCCTTAATCCTGAAGGATAATTTATTCGAAATTTATTTATTATTGTAACACAGTATTATAATACCAATAATTGCGGTCAATTAGAAATTCATAATTTAATTTAGGTTTGTGGTGAGTCCTTATGGCCAATAATGTTGCCATAATTTATGTTTGGAAATTGAAGTGGGAGTGGGGTGGGTATGCAAATTGTTTCTTTAATTGCTTAAATATTTTGTTAGTATTTAATAAAAAGCAACAAAATTAGTTTCCTAAACAATAGTCCTAGAAATGTTAAGTAAAGTAAAGTAAGGAAGTATTTGCAACTCAATAATGCAAAAAAGTTTTAATTTTATTGTTTTTCTTTTGTGTTGTTTTATGGTGACAAATAGTTGGTAAAACTTTTTTGTTTCAACGTGCGAGTGACATGAAGAAAAAATGAATGAAGTTTTACACAACATTAGGCTGCCTTCCAAAATGTATCAATACAAAGTTTGTATGCAGTTCTACTACTGTATATAAACCATGTAGATATGCAAAGTAACCAAACAATGCATCAACTATAAATCCGATGCCTGACTGCTTTTTGACTGCGTAAAAATACACATTGACGACGTTTTGAAATAGAATACATTGTATATATTTAGATACTTTGTTTAAACACAAAGCAACTAACATTTTGGAAGGCAGCCTTACTCTACATACCGTGGTGGACTTAATATAACTTACCTTGTATAGAAAGAAATCGATGATATGAATTCCCACTAAGAAAAACGATGGTATTATTGCAAGTATGATAGCAAATCTATGACAAGCAAAAATCTCTCTTTTTTCCTGCAACTAACTTAGGTGTGTATTAGAGATCAGCAATGAGTATTCGAAGAGATGAATAGAATCGAATCATACTCATAATTTCTGATACTTATACGGCTGGACGACCTTTCAAAATGTGAACAAAATTGATGCAATTAAATCCAATTGAACACCCTGGCGTATACTCAATATGATACCATCGAATAAATATTACTCATACGTGCGTAGTGCACTACAATTGTTAAATTTTTTCACCACATACATATGTACATATGTATGTATATGTACACAAAAAGAAGAGTAGTATCGAATCATACTCATAATTTCTGATACTTACACGCATTCATTCTTATTTTAATATCATGGAACCTCTACTCATCATATTCATACTTAACAATATGTATGATGTTGTTGATTTCGACTCTCTCCATAACTCAACATATACACGAATCACAAAATAAGTAAGCATCGCGTATGAACACTAAAATACTTAGTAAATGGTTGTGTGTTTGCTTTGCTTGCTGTTCTGTGTTTTGTGCTTATGTGTGTTTTTTCTTTTTTTTTTGTAAATGCAACAACAACTAAGACTGTAAATTTTGCTGAATGATTTGAGTCACTCGATTCATTTATAAGTAGTATTATAAGTATTTTTCTAAAGTCATGAATCTGAATGAGTGGGCTTATGAATCAAACATATTTCGAATGGTATGAGTTTGATGTCAACGTTGTACGCGTACTCATTGCATCTTAAACTTATAAATCAACGTTGTAGTTGTGTAGTGAGTATGAATGAATGAGAATACATAGTTAAATTTCAATATTGTTGACGCACTTATATTCAAAATTTCATGAGTGCTAATGAGTAGCTGAAAACCGATTCATTGCTGATCTCTGGTGCGTATATTGTATAAAAATATTACGTATACGTCTGTAGTATATTTCACAATACCAGGAAAAATAAATTTTGGTAAAAAATCTTAGAATTTAAATTTTAATCATAAACTATTTGTCGGTTTTTGATCCCTTTTGATGCCCCTTTTTATATTCTTTTTGTCATCCTTTTTATTATCGTTTGCTTTATAATCCTTTTAAATGCGTTGTTTTGAAACTCCAAGAAATCCTTGAATTATAACTGAACCTTAACACAGCAGTACTTCTAATCCTGTTTTTGAACGCTTTTCTTCATTTAAAGACATGAAGTGCGAAAAAGTCAAAAGATCATCGTCATCATCGTCACCGTGGCTATTGAGATGACATCCTAAACATCGTCTGTTGTGTTCATTTTGTTTTTAACTTGTAAATTTGAATGGAAATGAAAGAAGAAAGAGTGCAAAATAATTCAGTTTTTTTCCACTCTCTCATCGCATTTGAAATCAAAAAGAGGCAACAAGTATTGTGGTTGTTGTAGTCGTGTTAGCAATTCTTTGTTAAACGTTTTCATTTTTTTTCTTTTTCTTCTATTTGTTTAACCAACTCTCAATTAAAGTTTAAGTGGAAAACTTTGTGGTTTTTTATCATTTTAACTTGTTTGTCTAATTTTTTTCTCTCTTCTCCTCTTTGCACTTAATGGCCTTCATCCGGCACTTGTATTAATTTGTTTATGAATACAAATCCATTTAAAATTCGTTTAACCATCGTTAAACTCTCGAAAGTTGGTTTTTTTTTATTATGATTGTACTCATACCGTAGAGTATAGTATTTTACTGTTATAACTGTAGTCCTAAATACTAAAACAAAAACAAAAAATATCATATTGTAACTGTAGTTATATTGCTGGCAATAAAGATTTTTTCCACAACTCTACAACAACGATTTTCAATTTTTAATTTATTTTAAAAATCTTGGGTGTAAAAACTGTTATCTAGTAAAAGATATCAGTGAATAATAAATAAATAACAACTGCAATACACTCCTTCGGACACCTAATATACTGCAGTTTTATTATCTTTGCTTTGGATTTAATTGGCTGTAGAAAAAACGAATTCAAACATAAAAAGATACGTAAAGAAAAATGAAATTTATTCATCTTTTTGCTCATATTCATCGTTCGTCTTGTAATGTTTAGCATTCACATTTAGTGCAGCAAGCTCAGGATACTTTACCTCAGCTTCCGATGTTATATTTTTAGGCTTCACTATGTAACCTTGCCACCTTGCTATTCATTCACTGGCTTAGATATCTCGAACAAAACAAAATATTTCAAAAATATTTCTTAGTGGACTCTCTCCCAGCAGACTTTTGGAAAGGACTCTGAGATTGAAATAATTTCGCCGCGAAAAGTTTCTCAAAAAAATTTATTATTCGGAATCGGCTTTAAACTATAAGTCCCGCCACTCATAGATGACATTAACACCCACAACATGGGTGGTGTGAGAAACTAGGTCGTAGTCCTGACTAAAGGATTATAACCACCAATTAAGTAAGTAAGTAAGTAACCTACAGTGAAATCGCCGTAGTCTAGTAGGTAGTGTGTTGGCTTATTAGACGTGAAGCTAGGGTTCGAGCCCCAGGCCAGACATCAAGACAAAATACAAAAAGTATTTCTTCGGCGACTTCCTCTCAGCAGATTTCTGGCAAAAACTCTGAGAGTAAAATAAAAATTGCCATGAAAGGTTTCTCAAAAATCTGTCGTTCGAAGTCGACTTCAAACTGTAGGTCCCACCACTCATGTATAAAAATTAACACACACCACTTATGTTGTGAAACTAGGACGTTGTACAAGGGGTCAATTCTCCCTCCGGGTACTGTACTTGTCTTAATTGACAAATACACGTCTTCTAACCTAACCTAACAACCTAACCTTCTAACCTACAGTTGTGGTATTCATCTATTAAAAGTGCAAATGCAAATTTTTCTTTTCTGCTGGTGTTTTTCTTATTTTTGTATAACTCAAAATGCCTACAAGTCAGTGGCACTTCAAATTTTTGTTTTATTTGCTACGTTTCTCTTTCATTTTATGATGATCTGCTGCTTCATAGGCAATCTCTCTCCCTCTGTCTCTCCCCGAATATTTTAATGTTTTCATTATAATTGTTGCAGATGCATTTTTAATCCATTATGTTCTATGAGTTGAGGGTGGAGAAGATAAGTTTCGTATTTTTTATTTGCAAATATTAGCCATTATAAGGCCTCCACTTTTTGTGTCTCTTCTCGCCTCAAAGCATTAATCTTCCTTATTATGAATAGAGTGAACTTTTTTACGCTCTTTGTTGCAGTGTAGAATGTTTTGTTTTTGTAATTTTCTTTTCTATTCTTCTTCTCCTCTTCTCCATTAACTTTTGTTTCGTATGAATTTTTATTGTTTTTAGTTTTTATTGTTTAGACTCTCTCCACGAGTTTTGTTGCACTTTTTATTGCATTGTCTTGTGACTTTGTCTTTAATGCCTTGCTGTTGTTACTGTTACTGTTATTTTTATTGTTATTATTCATTTTTCCCTAAAAAGAATAACAACAACAAGCAAAAGAAAAAACTAAAAACTATTTTTTATTGTTTCGTTTAACGCCGCCAAACATTTGTTGAGTTTCCTTTAAAGCACAAAAACCTGGGGTTTGTTTTTGTTTGTTTTGGTTTTTCTAGTTTATCTTGTGGTTTTTGTGTTGTTTTTATTTTTAAGTTGGTTTTGTTTTCTTGACTTTTCTATTTGTTTGTCTGCCGCTATTGTTCTACGTGAACTTTTTGTTGTTATTTCTCTTTCGCTGGCATTATTCTTTTGATTTCGTCTGCCTACTTATTGTTGCACTGGCCGCAATACGAACACTTTTCTATTTTCATACCATGCCAGCCCTCATACAGACACCAGAATATCTTTCCCTTTAGAATTGATCGTCATTTGTATGGGTTTGCTTGTAAACATACATATGTATGTGTAAAAATTTGTTGGTTTTTCAAAAATTTGTTTGAAATTTTTATTGTTTTATATCGATTTCCGTTTTGTGCCAAAATATTTGCCTTCATATTCATTTCCTTTCGATTTGCAGTCGAAATGATCTGTTTTCTGTTGCTTACTATACATTCATCTTTAAAAATTTGTTTTGTTTATGATGCCATGAAAATCCCATGAAATGTTTTCAAATCAGGACTTATTGAGGTCATTGAATTTTGTGCTTTCTAAGTTCTGATTAATCTGAGTTGTCATACCAGCAACTACATTAAACTCATAGGCCACCGAAGACTCCTTGGAGTTCATAGCTAACAGATGTTTCTACGGTATAATGATAGCTGATCAGCTCCTTTGGTGCTTCCCAGCCTTTTTAGAGTGATTCTTACACGACCTATATATGTGACCCCTTTGGATACCACGACCTGACAAAATAAATTTGAATTGCACACACTCGTTTATCGCTATCGGGCGAAGCAGTAAACTTTAACATACATACATACATAATTGGTCACTACAACTCTTCAGCTAAGATTACAACTTAGCTTCTCACACCATTTATATTGTGTGCATTAATCTCATACATGAGTGGTGGGACCTACAGTTTAAAGTCGACTCCGAACGATAGATTATTGAGAAACTTTTCATGGCAATTTTATTTACTCTCAGAGTGTTTGGCAGAAATCTGCCGAGTCGCCGAAGGAATACATATTTTTCATACTTTGTTGAAGATGTCTGACCTGGGGATTGAACCGTGGTCTCACGCAGTAAGCCTTAGCATTGTTATATATTTCGGTCTTCTTTTTGTTGCTCTATGATATTTAATGTGTAATTAATAAATTTTATTTTTTTAAATTTCGATCTATTTTATTTCAATTCATTTATTTGTTTTCTTTTTTAACAATTTATTGGCATAAATTTTCCTTTCATTTAAAAATTAATTTTTCATTTGTTTAATTGAAATCGCAGCAACTATTTACAATGAAATAACATTTCTGGTTTGATTTTATTTTGTGATTTTTTTTATTTTCCTATTTAAACAATATGCTGCTGCTGTTTAACAAAATATTTTAATTAGTGGTAATAATTTTTAGACAAATTATTATGATAAATGATAATTATTTAAATATAAATACACTTAACCAATTGTAAAAAATACAACAAATTAATGAAAATAACAAAAATAGTTAAATAATTGCCAGAAATGAAAAATGAATAAAACAATTGCAAAATATTGTTGATGATAATTGAAATTATTTGCAATATTTAATCTACTTAAAACGCTAATTTAAACACCTTTCCTTAACCTATCTGTAGGTAAGGATATCCCTAAACTACCCCTCATATATGTATGTAGTTATAATACTACTCGTACGATAATGTTTATATTTGAAACAAATATTTCCTACATTCAGGCACATTTTTAGAAGTTTTATGTTAATTCATGATTGTTTATTTATTATTCAGTTATTTATTGATTTATTTCTCCATTTATTTATTTATTATTTTGTATACATATTTATTTATTTGTATGCACATACATAAATATCAATTCATGTTTTTAAAAATAAAAGTTCTTCTCACATTAAAGCATAAAAGCAACAGCAATTTAAAATAAATTTAAAACTCCTTTCTCTCTCTCTATCTCTTCCTCTCTCTCTCTTTGTATTTTTATTTATGTATTCGATGTATTTGCATTTTGAATGGTAAATTTGCATTGCACCTCGTAATTTGTAAAAATGATTTTTATCACTCACGGTGTATCGGTGTGCGAGAGATATTGACAGTTGAAGTGATTTTTGTGCATGTGAGTGCCGTTAGTACATAAATTTATTTGCAGTGAGTGTGTTTTGTTGTTTTTTTTAGTAGTTTTTGTTTATCCATTATTATTTTTATTGTTGTTATTTTCATTATTAATGTTTTTATTTATTTTGTTTTTTTTCGTTGTGTACATTATTTATTTTTAAATTTCTGCTGTTTTTTATTTTTTTGTTAAGGTTGCTCATTCCCATCTCTGATTAATGTGTAAATATATGGATTTGTATTTGTATTTGTATGTATTTTCGTTTGAACTTTTTATTAACCTCAAATAGGCTACTGGTTCACACTTCACTAGTTTGAAAAATATATAAAAAGTTATAATCCCGATTCGATTGGAGAACTGACTATTTTGTCGTTATTACAACTGATAGAGACCTAAGGAAATAAAGAGACATGTTTTTACATAGTAGTCGAGTCTGTGATACAGCACATCATCTCTTAGTTAAAAGGTCATTGAATGGTACCATGTATTACAAAGAAAAATCCTTTTCTAAATACTCTAACACGTAAATTGAAGTCGCCGTAGTCTATTAGGTTGTGTGTTGACTTATTAGACCGTAAGGCCACGGTTTCTGGCAAAAACTCTGAGAGTAAATAAAATTGTCATCAAGAATTTCTCAAAACACCGTCGTTCGGAGTCGACTTTAAACTGTAGGTACCACCGCTCAAGTATAAAATTAACGCACACAATATGGGTGGTGTGAGAAGCTAGGTTGTAATCCTGACTGAAGGTGTATCTAACATATAAATCTAATGGGAAATATTAGTTTTGCGCCTAGATAAACTGAGCAAATTTGAACAACCCAAAAATAGATGAATAATACACTTTAAAAACTAAATTTGTCAACATGGACTGCTTACGAAAACGTTAAATGAGGTTGGAAAAGTTTTTACTATTCTTATGCGCCAGTTACCCACACGTAACGTAACGTGCCGTAGAAAACGTTCCCTTTTTAGCATATGGAGAGTAACGTAAACGCTTACCAAAACGTTCTCTCTCGTTAGCAAAACGGAACGATCTGTATAAAACAGAAGTCTCTCACGTTTTTACGTGACATTTGAACATGAGTGATGATGAGCAGTTTTGCCACGAAAAAAAGATATTGTAACAAACATTTGTGTTAGGTTTTTTGCAAAGAAAGTCAATTTTATTTGTTTGGAATTACTCCCCTTTAGGATTTGGCCCTTGGTCCGCCGGATAATTTTTTAGTTTGCTTTCAAGTTTTATTAGATACCCACGAGTGGTAAGGGGAAAGGGAGGTCGACCAGATCCTAACCCTCGCTAACCTCGCCACGTTAAAAGTTATTCACCGAGGTGGCCAAGTATATGTGGAGCTGCGTTTGTACCTAAGCTATTTTGAAGCGGGCGTCTAGCCGGGTTGACCATTTATACAAGTCGCATTACATCGTGATCCACTTACTTAAGTCTTTGTTTACTTTGCCGTGAGCAACTTGAGCAAGTCCGCAGCATCCAACAGTGAATACCTCGAGAGAGATTCTAAGAAACTAGAATACTCTAGTACGTTACTGGAGGCAGTAAATCTTCTTATGAGATTGCCCATAAAATCCATACTTGACAGCCATCAAATGTAGGGAGTACTATGTAAAATTGAGTTTATATTGAAGTTTAAAGTTTGAAAATTCTGTAAACAGAACTGTAACTAGCACATGCATTCATATGTACATATTTATTTATTGATGAGATTAATTCTCAAATTTCTTTATAATTTAAGAGATTTTATTTTTATTTTCTCCCAACTAGAGTGATATTGTTGGTATTCATTTATTGAATTTAATTTATGAATTATTTTTTCTATAAACTCTTGTAATGCAAAACCATATTTTGTTTGATTTATTTTTTATGTTTACTTTGTAAATCATACATTATTTTTACTAAACCAGAGTAAAAACGACGCCACATATTTACAAACAGAAACGTAGCTATGCTCTGCTCATAGCATTTCGAATATGGGCTATGCAAACCTGTTTTGTTTACATTTATTTTAGAAATGAGTGAGTATGTTCATTTACTACCTCTTGTTATAGTGAAAAAACAAAAACAAAAATAAATAAGCAAACATATACAAAAACAATAACAAAAACAATAACAAATACTTAAGAAAATAAGGAAGAGTATGACAAAAATAGAAAATAAAAGAAAATTATACACAATTTGTAGAGGAGTATGCAGAATAATGAAATGACTGACTAACTGTTTTTATCATATCATACCTACATAGTATTGTGTGTCTATAATCGTGATAATGTTGACAAGTTTCCTCATTATCAACAACTAGTCTCTAGTGGCACTTAAATGCGACCTCATTCTCCTTTTCTTTACATGCATTCTCTACATTCGTTTCTTATAATGCCCTGCTGTATGTACATACATACGTATACATATCCTTAGAACTCGTTCTACACTCCCACGTATACTTACGTACCTTTTATTTTCTTTAAAGTATTGCATAGTTTTAGGTAAGTTAACTCTTGTTTTCTTTATACTTCTTATTCCATTGCTTAGAAGTACAGCGTGGGCTCGATTATCGCAGCTTAAGGAAAAAATATTGCCTGTTGCAATTACCAAAAAGTTGCAATGTTAATTCAACTTGAAAGCAACAATACAAGAATTTATCTTTTATTAAAAAAATGGCGTGCAACGAAAGTTTCTTAAAAAATAATAAAAATATCCTTTTATATTAACCAACGCTTCTGTGTAAAGAACATACGTAGAGTGTAAGACAGAAAACCTATGTATGATGAAGAGAAAAACACTTTTTGACACATCATTGATGAGTGAAAATTTTTTTGAAAAGGGTTTCTTTGTCTACATATGATCACTTTGAGAAATCTACGTTCTAAAACAAGAAATACAAAAGCAAAAAACCATGTAAATGAATCAAACAAAAAATATTATGTTGCACTTATTGAGTCCCGTTTTTAAAATAAGTTGCATTTGTAAAGACTGTGATAATCGGAAATAGTAAGCAAAATTATAAGTATGATTCGCGTATGAATACTGAAATACTTACTAGAGGTTGTGTGTTTGCTCTGCTTGTTCCTCTGTCTTTTTTATTTTTTTGTAAATGCAACAATAACTAAGACTGTAAATTTTGAGTCACTCGGATCATTTATAAGTATTATAAGTATATTTCTAAAGTTATAAATCTAAATAAGTAGGCTTATGAATCAAACATATTTCGAATGGTATGAGTTTGACGCGAACGTTGTACGCATACTCATTGCAACCTGTACTTAATGAACCAACATTGTATTGAGTACGAATGGATAGTTAAATTTCAATATTGTTGACTCACTTATATTTGAAATTTCATGAGTGCTTATGAATAGCAAGAAAACGATTCATTGCTGATCACTGGTAAGAATCGAGCTCACACTGTATGTTGTATACGCAATGTAAGTCTGTGTTCGTATGTGGATGAGCGTGCTGGCATGTACTTTGTTTATCCTTTAAAATATTATTATGTTATTATACGCAACAACAATAACAAAATGTATTATAATAACAATAACGATATAATGTGTGAATGCACCCTCATATGCTCAATATTGATTTTAAGAAAATAAAAATAATGATAATAATTCAGAAACTAATAATAATGTTTTCAAATATCATCAAATTTTCAAATAAATCATTACAAGGTTTAATATTTTATCATTTAAAATAGTATTGAGACTTAACTTTAATTCACTTTCTCGTCCGTTATTAATTAAGATCAGTTGTCTAAACATTATTAAATTGTTTAAATTGTTTTATTTATTAAATTGTTTCTCATTGTCCCATGACAAGTGAACATACAAATGGTTGGAAAGTTTTAGCAAAACATAGTTTTTAAAACTTTTTAATAATTATTAATAGACAGGCATATTAGAAAGACTATGGACAGTGCCACCGTAAAGCAAAGAGGAAAAAAAATAAATCAGAATTTATGAAAAAACAAACACTTTAAAATAACAAACGGGCGACCAATTACAAGTTTTAGCGAATAAATTAAAAATAAATATGAAAAGAAAAATATTACAAAATAAAATAAAAATATTAACGTTTTATTCCTGTGATATGATAATTTAATACAACACATCAAGTAAAATTAAAACGACATGTAGATTTATCAACAACGTGGATCATTGTTACAATAAAATGAGTGAAATATTTTGTAACATTAACAGGAGACACAACCTTGCATGATTCAAACAAACATTGGAACTTGCAGCAGCATTAATATTCAAATGAATGTATTGTTTTTCATACTGGTCGTAGAGAATATGAAAAATATATATGCGAGTAATTAGTTTAAAATGTGTGTTGGTCATGCGACACAACCACCTTTCATACACAACTGCAGACAGACTGTCATACTCTTTTAAATGCTGGAAAAATATATCCACACATACATATAGACACATATATGCATTAAATCTGCATACAAATATGAATTTCATGTATTGATATAAATGCACTTGTGTGTGACACAACTCATACATAAATAACCAGAAAATTTAAAAAAAAAAAAAATGTTTGCATTTTGAATGACTGTTGAACTCGCACCACTATTAAAAATTCTATCTCTCTCTCCTTCTCTGGTTGTGTGCAAACTTTCTATTTTCCTTTTTTGCCGTATGACTGACTGAGCGATATTTTAAAGTATAATTTGAAAATCTATTCAAATACAAGCAAGAACGGGGAAAAAAACCCACAATTTTAAATATTTATGACACTTCCTTTGCTTGTCATAAATTAATCTTCGTATTTAAAAGTCGATTTTTGCTGCATTTATTGGTTTTTCTTGAAACTGGGTTATATTTTGTACAAAATTATGACGAAAAATGAAACTAAAATAGAAATGCTTGTATAATACAACCCGAAATGGAAAAAAAAATTGAATCAACGATACGCGATACGTACGTAAATGCAAGTCATATCGATATAAATGGAAATTTTCCCACCTACACACAAAACGCATATGCAGAGGAGTCAAACGAAAAAAATATTCAATTTTTACAAAAAGGGTTCATTGAGCTCAACTAAAAATATAATACTCGGTCGGATATTTTTACATAAATTTTGCAATAATTTTTAAACAATTTCATTAAAAGGACGACCCCCTAAGAGGCCTTTGATATAATATATATTTCAATTAAATTTCATGAAAATTACATTTTAATAGCATTGTAATAAGCAGCTGTTATCGTAATAAGCATCTGTTATTACATACATACATAATTGGTCATTACAACCCTTCAGTCAGGATTACGACCTAGTTTCTCACACCACTTAATTTGTATGTGCTAATTTTGTACATGAGTGGCGGGACCTTCAGTTTAAAGTCGATTTTTGAGAAACTTTTCATGGCAATTTTATTTACTCTCAGAGTTTTTCCCAGAAATCTGCTGAGAGGGAGTCGCCGAAGAAAAATTTTTTGTATTTTTTTTGACGTCTGGCCTGCGGCTCGAACCATGGCTTTTCGTCTAATAAGCTAACACACACCTACTAGACCACGGCGACTTCATCTGTTATTACATTTTGTATTAGTCTTCAGTCTTTTCAAAATCTTTTCATTATGAACCTTCTTATTCGATCACGTATAAATTTAATTTTTTGTTTGTTTATTTTTTATTGTTTTTTGATAATACATTGTATAGATTTACGTTCCAAAGTAAATATTTTTTGTTAATAGTTAAGCACCAATTCAAACACCTCACAGACTGTGGCTCTTTAAAATGCATTAAAATTAATAACATTTAGAGGAGGAGTGTAACGTAACGAAAATGTGAAAATAAAAAATGAATTATTCTAAGTAACGTTTAAAAATCATGCCTCAACTTCTACTTTAAATGCACTGTGATAGACTTGATAAAAATTGAAAAAGAATGAAACGAAAAAAAACACAATAAATGTTAAACGTTCAACTGTTGTAGCATAGACATACAGATTAGGGTCATAATTTATTGATGCTGCGGCAACGAGAGGAAGCATTTGTACAGAAAATAGAAAGAAATACTCGTATATTTGTAACTCTCAAAAACATAGTCACATACGCTAAAATATGCACTTTACAAAATTTACAGTCTTTGTTACTATTGCATTAACGAAAAAAGAAAACAAACACATAAGTAAGCAGACAACTTTCTAGTGAGTATTTTAAAGTTCGTACGCGAATCTATTTATTTTTTGAGTCTTGTATATGTTGAGTTACGAAGAGTCGAAATCAAAAACATCATACGTGTTGTTAAATATAATTATGGTGAGTACTTCAAACTTTGAATATGAGTAGAGGTTCCATGATATTAAAATAAGTACGAATGTTTATAAGTATCGGAAATTATGAGTATGATTCGGTGCTTCTCATCTCTGGTTTTCACAGGTCTGTAGTGAAAAAATTTAACAATTGTAGCGTAATACGTACGTATGAGTAATATTTATTGTCATGATGTCATATTGAGTATACGCCTAGGTGTTCAATTGGATTTGATTTCAAAAATTTTGTTCACATTTTCCAAGGTTGTCCAGCCGCATAATATATAGAAATTATACGTATATGTATCAGAAATTATGAGTATGATTCGATGCTACTCATTTTTTTGAATACTCTTTGCTGATCTCTGATACGTACCTAAGATAGCAGGAATAAAGACAGATTTTTGCTTGTTATAGATTTGCTTATGGGTTTGATTCGATTCTACTCATCTATTTGAATACTCATGGCTGATCTTTGTAGTAAACTAATAAAAGGCGCTTAAAAGTAACTTAAACTGCAGTTTAGCTGAGTAATTTTGCTGGAATTAAAAAAAAAATTATTATACGATACGATGTTAAAATTGTAATGTAATTTATTTTCTAAATTCCATATGATCCCACAAAAACAAGATAGCAAAAATAAATAAAATGTACTCACGTACCTTAGGTATGCCATTTAATAAGGATCTGATAGCATTTCGAGTAGGAAGAAGTAATAGAAACAAGCTGTATGTGTAGCGTATCAGTGTAATTTGAAACGCCAGCAAATGTAGGTGCCGGTTAAAACAGATACAACTGAAGCATCATAAATAGCAAAATAGCAGAAGCGCTTAGAAGCGACTCACACAATTCTAGTGGAGAGAGATAGGGAGAGAATAGTGGAATACAATTACTTTAAACAGCCACACACCTACATAAATACATATACAAATGTATATAAGTGTGTGTATAAATATAGTTATGTGCGATTGTAAATATTAAACTGAAACTTATTTTATTTCATATGAATGTCTGTCTATGAGGTAGTGCTTGTGTTTGGCGGCTTATTTGTATTTGTCTGTGCTTCTCTATCTCTTCCTCACTCTGTTCAGGTAAAATTATAATGCTCCCCAAGCTAAGATATACTCTAATATTACACAAATACTAAAACAATGTCTGCATACATGCATACATACATACTCACATAATATTAATGTATGTGTTCAGATGTATTTTATTTTCCATTATTTTCATTTTTGTTTGTGTTTGTTAAGCGCGCGTTTAACGTTCACCCATTCAAACGTATGTTGATTCCATAAATATGTATGTATGTTCATTTACTAATACACTCTCACTATATTATATGAGTGATACGATCGTATTTCATATGCGCTGCCATAATTTACTGCTCTTGTTCTACTTCATTCCTCCACAAAAAAAAATAAACGCAGTACACACTAAAACACATACTCACACTCATATAGAAATAGAAGAAGAGAGAAAAAGAACTATGAATACTTGTATATGATTATTGTTAACATTTAAATTTATTTTTAAATCATGAAAACTGTTCTTTATTTGTTTATGTATGTGTTTGCATTGGTGTATGTACACATGTATACTTTTTTTACAAATACAACTAAGCATGTTTGTTTTTGTATTAAATCAGCGTTTCATTTAATTTTCTGCTTACAGACATACATACATATGTGTATAAATGCATGAGAGTATGTGTTTATTGGGTAAACAAATAAAACGTTGCTCATGAATATAAATATTCCGTTTTCTCACATTTTCATTTACCGTTGTTTGTATCATATTTCGTTTGTTTTGTGGCACACTGTGGAACATGTTGCGTGCAGTTTTACCCGTGATATTTATTCAGGAAAAAAAATAATAAAAATTTCAAATGAAAGGCGTGAAAGTCGAGAAAAATAAAAAATTGTTATTGTTTCAATACTTAAATGAAGTTAAATAAAGTAAAACGGGGTGTTTTTAATATATACTCATAGCTTCAATATAAATGCTTGGAAATCAGAGCCTTACCTACCTTTTTTTGCTGACTAATGAAAAGAGTAATTAAGCCTATAAAGTTAATAGCAACACAATTGGAATTTCATTTAATTAGTAAACACCACAAATGAAAATTATGGAAAAATATTTTATAAAGAAAGAGCGTCCAGAATACTTAAATGAAAAAAATTTATAATAAGAAATTTAATCTCTGGCACATCAAATTCCAATCCACAATCGCTTTCTATGTGCTTTGAATAAAATAACTTTTTTGTCCAACGCAAGTCCGAGAAAAAAGTTTTCAAATTGAAAGTTTCACTCCATGAAGAATGTTATCAATCTCAAGAAGAACTTGCACAATAATTGAAAGAAATGACTTAAAAAGTTTTCGAAACAGTAAAATTCGTTTAAAAACAAGGCAATTTGATTTTATGGCAAAAATGATATAATATTAGCATCGAATCAGTACTGAAGCATAAGTAGTCACATATTAAGCCAGGCAGTGCAGATCAAAAAGATCTTGTACCGAAGTCAATGGGTATGTTTGAGTGATTATAGGCTCAAAGTGCCAATAAAATATATAAAACCGTAATATATATATGTTCCTCTTACTCCTCTAGGGAGCATAGGGCCGCATGAAACCGTAATACACCGTCATTACTAATGTTCAGGTACATATTGTAAGACCAGCATTAAGCTATTTAGAAAAAATTATTACTTCAACCCCTACCCCATCTGTCTACCTTTTGTTTAAGTCGATGCAAAACGCTGTTACAGAAATTCGCTTTACTTTAGGCCATTCACCATAACTAACCGAACTTCCTGTTGCAGTTACTCTTCTCTAAATCAGGCCGCAATAGCAGAATTGGATAAACTATAGCAACATAGACCAACTACCCTGTTGTCTACTTGCATACCTTAATAGAAAGGCGAGCTTAGTGTAGTTAATTTAAGAAAAAGATTTGCGGAGATGTTATAAACGTGATATAACGTAACTGAAATAAATGATGATTATTTGATAAACGACAATGACGACAGCAACTACAATTACAACACAAAAACATAATAATACAACAATAATAAATATTTAGCGGATATGTTTACTTTATATTGCTAAATTTCAATTGAATGTAGCAGACATTCGCTACAAGCGTATGTGAAGGTGTAGATGTGAACTCACATGTTTTAATATGTTGAAATATAAAACGGTTACTAAGCCGTCAATTTGTCCCATGTCCGTTTTATTCGTTTATCTTATTATTCGAATTATTGGATCATTAAAATTGTTGGTGTTGAAAACTCTCTCTATAGACACCAGTAATGGCAGCAACTGTTGGCCAGCATGATAATAAAAATGGCGATAAAAAATTCAAACGCATTCAAATTTAGGAGATAAATTTTGCAAAATTGTTGTAATTTTTACGCAAAATAGCACAGACATTAGTACGTTTAAGGCTCGGTGGAACTGCAGCATGTGGTGGTAAATATGAATATATTCTCTCACATGAATGGATTTGTATTGTATTGTATTGTATACATATGTATGTGAGAGAATAGAAAAACAACAGAAGTCAGGGTGTACAATTCATGTAAGTGCTAATGTGTGTGCGTTTCTGTACGTGGGTGTATGTATGTTCGCATCAGTGCAATAGAGTGTCAATTATGTTGTTTTTACTGCTGCATTGAATTTGTCATCATCATTGTTGCGCACTTCCGTTTCCGTGTATTGTCGTTGTTAAGTAGGACAAACAACATGATCGACATCGAATGATAACAATAATAACAACAACAACAACAATAGTAACAATTAAATGAAGAATATGTTAAAATAAACACAGGAACTCCAGTGTTGGCTGTCATCACTCGATGGCAACAAGAGAAACAACAAACACATACACGTTTTCATGTGTCGCTCTCTCTCTCTCTTTGTATGTGGGTGCAGCTGCATTTCAAGTCTCTTCTAACGATGTTGCTGTCACTGTTATTAAACGTTAGTGCCAGAGCTCGTGTTAGTGCCTGTGTTCGTGTTGATGTGTATGTTCCTTAAGCTTAAAGCAATACAATCGTTAGAAAAGTTTGAAATTGTTCGTATAGTTTATTGAAAATATGTGTTAATATCTATGTATTTATGTATGTGGGTGTGTATTAAACGATACAAAGAAAGGCCATACACGTATGCATACGTGACATGTTGTGTTAACACTGGTACTTCACACATGTCCACAGAGAAACTAAATTTAATAAATTTTGTTTGTTGTTGTTATTTTTGTGGCATTTTATTCCTGTGTGTTTATCTAACCGTTTGAATACATTTTTCGGCGTGTATATATGTGGGTATATATGTACATATAAGTATAGCTGCCAGATTTGACGATTTATCGTCATTTTGACGATTCTGAGCTCCAAAAATATCATATTGGCGATTTGACGATTTATGCCCATATTTTGACGATTTTTTAGAAATTAAAAATTTAAGTCATATTCTTTACGATTTATGGGGTATACTTTCTTTTTAATTGTATTTGAACTATATTACTCATACGCACATGTACATGTACTGGAGTAGTTACCCTGAAAAGTATGCAATAAAAAACTTCGATTTTGTCATGTAATGGAATTAAATATAACTCATACGTCACATATGTTCTCTGCATTATGAATTTTACGTTGTATTAGATATGAGAATAATGTGAGTAAATATAATGGGTTGGCGATCTAAAAGTTTAAATTTAAAAATGTAATAAAACGAAAATAGTTTGAAATTTTGCCAAATTTATTTCTTTGTTATGAATTACAACTGGTCCGGTTGGAAATGGATTTTTATTTCATTTTTTTGGCTGCCGCGGATGTATGCCCTTATTTTGACGCCACTTTAACCTTTTTATTTACTTTGCAATTGTTACAATTGGAAATTTATGTTAGTAAAAACAACGAGTAAAATATTATATTTTTAAGTTACTTTCGAATACCTCTGATGTATGATTTTTCTGTATTTTATTCCTTTTTAATCACTTAAAAGCTGAACAATTATAACTCCTAAATAACCTCGTAGTTGAGAATAATATATCACTTGTCGTTGCAGACTATTTTAAAAATTCTAGTATAGCTTCTAATGTTGCCATTGGAAGAACAAAGGCAAGCGCCGTTATTTTCTTTTTATTTTTCGTACGACCAACACTCAGGGGATGGATGGCATTGAGTTTGGAACTATGTTATGAGAAAAAGGAAATAGAGAACAGTGTTTATGGACACTAGGCTTGTATATTTTTATACCATAAGTAACAGGATAGACCTCTGCAGGAATTGAGTTCCACATACCGACACAGTCCAACTAAAAACCGTAGTTTTACTGAAATGCAGTGTGTTATCCACTGCCCAATCGACCACATACGGATGTGCTGGCCGAAAAAGACGAGCGTTATGTAGGACTATATGATTTTTGGGAAAAAGTCCCCTTATTTCGTTCAAGCAAAATCATTTTATAGTAGCGACAGAACAGTGAAACAAAAACCGCATTGCAGCGATGCTCCAATGATTCAATGGAGTTGGATACACTACCGTCATTAACGAGATACTATGGCCTCTCCTGTACACGGTCGAGAAACCGTAAAATAAATAGTAAGTAATAGTAATAGTAAGTAAATAGTAAGTATATAGTAAGATCGGATGATAAGAACTTGAGAAGGAACTGAAAAATGTGTCAGCATTACACTGAATTTTCATGCTAAGAACATCAAAAGCTTCTGACTCCCTAGTACCTACATCGCCCATAGATATAGATGATGTAATATTATTGCTGCACTTATATGTCAATAAACAACGTTAGGATATATTGTTTAAACCTTAAAAAATTTTTTCCTGAAAATGATCACAATTTCTTCATTTTTGGAAAACAAATTTTAAATGAAGATGAGGGACGCTAGCTTTTAATTTCCAATAAATTCTTTGTTAAATGTTGAACTCAGATATGTAGATACATTGACTTCATATGTTTTACTACAATAGAAATAATTTTGGTTTTTGAATAATTTTAATTTATTTATTTATATTTTCTGACGATTTTTTTTACGATTTTAATAAACGTCTTTGACGATTTTAACGATTTTTACTAAAATATTTGACGAATTAGTGCCTCATTTATCTGGCAGCTATGCATATGGGTGGTAAATCATTCAGTCATTTATTTATCCATTCGTGTGCAAAACAGTCTGTCTGATAATTTATTTGCATGTTTTAGTTTTTTGTATATTTTTTTTGTATTAATATTGTTGTTGCTGTTGTTATTGTTGCACCTAATTTGGCTTGATATGAAAATACAATGTCCTTGTATGTGAAAACTCTCAAGTGAATGTGTATACCGCATATGCCTGAATAATTTCCACATAGAAAAAAAAGTTCCTGGTGTATGTGTTTAATTAGTTTGGCGTTGTGACTGAATTATTTCTGTTAATGACTTCTATAAACGTACGCGATAATTAAATTTAAAAACAGGAACTTTTGTTTTTAAATTAAAACTTTTTGTTTCGTTTGTTTAATTTGGCAACATTAGCCACGTTTATATCGTAATCATTCGTTCGTACATCCTGATGATGACCATAAGGCTGTGAATGAGAATGACAATGATGGGTTATTATGGTATGTAATTTATTTATTACTGCCTAGATTAAGTATTTTTGTCACACTAGACAGACTATTTTGCTTAAAAGAACTACAAAATGCGGTCACTTCTAAGAATTCTTTTATTAAAAAGAAAATTGTTTACTTTTGAATTTAAAAATATGCATTAAAATTCAGTTGAATTTGCTTAAAATGTTTTACAACTGAACAGAGTATACCATCCACTCATCTAGCGATATATTAATCAATATATTCCAATCATATCTTTCAAAAGTGCAGTCTAAGTGGAGGTTTTGTTGTATGTTTGATTAGCAACAATATACTAATCAGTTCGTATGGTATTACGGAGTAATTTTAAAAGTCATTTTAACAAAAATGAAATAAATCCCTACACAAACTTTAATAGTTTCTTATGTGTCATGCATTTTGTGGCAATATTGGACATTGATATCTGTGCCATACATACAGTGCCAAACTGACAACAATATTCTTTTCCATATGTATGCACTGTTTTGCATATTTTGCATTTGATGTGTATGCCAATAATAATACTTCTTATGCCTTTATGGGCATAAGTCCCTTTAGGTTGAATGGTGGTCTAGTTACACAGATTTCAATCCATTAAAGTCATCTATTCGTTTAACATACAAGCGACAGATTGCGTTATGTTTGTAAATTATTCGATTAAAGAGAATAATCGCAGGACTACTCGTATATAAATATGATATATGCTTTTATAATATTTGAAAGAGAATTTTTAAGAAATCTGTGATGTGCGGTAGTAGTAAGGTGTTGAAACTAAGCTTTAAAAAGCTGATGAAATTTTTAGATGGCATTAAATGTCTGAAAAATATCGAATAGCCTTCTGAATCTGACAGAATAAAAACAAAATTCGATTTTAACCAATGAATGCCTAAAACAATTCGAACAGTAGAGAGTTTAGTTTACATTTGTAGCATTAACATTAAATTTGCTATCTTTTACTGTTTCACCCTCTCTCCCTATGCACATAAACATAATACTACCAATACTAGTAACGAAACATAAATGCAAATATCAATGATACACAATTTGTATTGCAATAACAAACAGAGACGTACATACGTAACTGAGAGTGTGCATCTATGTATGTTTGAATGGGCACGTATGTATGTATATGTGTATTTGTACTGTGTCATGCATTATTCAATATTGACTGCATGGCTTAACCACTAGCCCAATTATAGATTCATACACATACATACATACACTTGCACTGATAACAACAACCGAACCGAATGAAGAAAAAAACTGTAAAATGCCCACAAAAGCCACTGCCATCGCTAAAGCCAATGCAAGCTGCTTTATTTATACACACACTTAGGCATGCTTTGTACACACACATACACACAAATCCACAGTTTAAAACGTCAGAGCATCTGTAAACAATTCAAGTGAATATCGAACGCAAAGCAAACAAATGAAAAAGAAAATACGAAGGGAATCAACGCTACAAAAGCAGTAAAATTTTCTAATTTCACAGCAAAAACTATTCAAAGTATGATATTTTCACAGCAGATGTATACACATGCATGCTTGTGTATGTATTGCACTTAGAAGTATATGCATGCATGCATGTTTTGTTACTGTGTTGTATTATTCGATGATTCTTTTTGTATTCAAAGTGCTGGTGCTTAAGCTTTAGCTATGCTGTTGAATATTTTATATGCCAAGAGAGGAAAAACAAAGAAACTGTGTTGCTTTTATAAGTTTCTATACAAATTGCAACAATTTTTGTGAACGCTTAATTTTATTTATTTTTTTTTTGACTGGGCATTAGTGGCTCTTCTAAAAGCATGAAAAGTAAATAAAAAAATCATTGTCTGTTAAAACAGTAATCAAAAACTGTAACAATAAAAAGACTTTCGCTATCGAAAATCATTTGAATTTAAGGCCAATATAGCTCACCACCGTCGCCGTAGCCTAGTAGGTAGTGTATAGGCTTATTAGACGTAAGACCCCAGGTCAGACATCAAAACGAAATTATGAAAAAAATATTACTTCGGCGACTTCCTCTCAGCAGATTCCTGGCAAAAACTCTGAGAAGAAATAAAATAGCCATGAAAAGTTTCTCAAAAATCTGTCGTTCGGAGTCGGCTTTAAGCTGTAGGTCCCGCCACTCATGTATAAAATTAACACACACAACATAAGTGGTGTGAGAAGCTAGGTCGTAATTCTGGTTTCAATGTCCAACTTGTAAACAGCAACACATACAATTCCTACAGAGTATCACATGACAACTGAAACTGTTTAAGAAATCAAATAATTTATACACATAACTAAGTAAGCTTTATATTCAAACAGAATAAAATTTTCTAGTAAAATATTGTATGAAAGAAATCGGCAAATACTAATTTTTTAAGCCATTAACACAGTATTGCCATAAGAAGACAGGTGAAGTGAGTTAAAGTTTTATATGTATCCGTTCAATATGTTGTCATTACAGATTGTTTATTGATATATTATTTAGAAAACCAATTAAGGAAATAAACCACGCCTTAATAAACAATTAATTGCCATGTTGCACTTAAACACAGGTGTCGTATGAAAGTACTCGTGTAAAGTAATGATTAATCAGGCATTAAATACCAATTAGGCGCACGTACATATGCATATACTTATGTACATGTGTGTGACACTATAAGGAGTAGGATGCATAAGTTAATGTTCGATCAGATAAATTGTTTAATAAATAGTACAATAAATAAATAAAATAAAAATAAAAATAAAACATATAAAAGTATTCGTTTATTACTGATTAATGTATAAATAATAACCATACTTGCGTACACACATACATTATTGATTTCTGAATTATTAATGGCCATCACATACTCTTTCTCTTTTTCACTCTTTCTATAAGTGGGCGTGTATTTGTAATACCTTCATCCTTTTTCTGAATGATTAAAAATAAATGGTCAATTGAGTTTTGCATGCGTAAAACATTTTCAATAATTACCCGAAACATTATCACAATTTCAATATTCAATATTCAATGACATTTTATTTTTATTTTATCGTTTCTCTTTTTTTTTTTTTGTCATCAGTTATCGATGTTTCATTTAAAATTAAATATTTCCGATCATTATAGTTTTCAGTTTAATTTTTAACATTCCCTTTAGAATTCAAAATTCATATCAAAAATCTCTTTCTCCCACTCTCACGCCTCATCTATCCCTTCTAACGGAAGTTATTGGGCATATTTTCTTATTATTAATTGCCATCATTGCAGAAATTTTGCAATTCTCGTGGTCATCATATCATAAGGCATTGATTTCAATCCGACATCATCAACACTTCATAGCACAAGAGGAAATAGTCTGGTATAGAGAGATGGAGAGAAAAAGTGTATTGTAAACGTCACGCAAAGCACAACCACAAATTATTATCAAAGACTTAAGGTATGGTGTGGCTGAATGCAGATGATATGTTTGGGCAAAAGGATGCAACTGACATATTCAGATGATGCCTAGCCAGACAACACCATATATTAACGAAGAATCAACATTACATATACGCAATGCCAGATGGCCATTGGTCAGAGGCAAATGCTCAATTATCAGAAGCAAAAAGTACATGCACGTACAAACGGCTAACGAGTCCTTGGGCTGATTGCATACAAAAATTTTGTTTCTTCGGTTTAAGGATTCATGTTAGGTTTTCAAATACAAAAATGAAACGAAATTAAATAAAATGAAATTGTTTTAAAATATTTGTACGTTTTACTTTCGAATTCTTTGCCGCAAATTTGAGAAGAGCTTTACATGCATGTGCAGGGTATAAATTTTGAAAGCCATTCTCAATACAACTTAATTTGACAAGGGTGAGAAGATTTTGCTAATAACACCTATACACGTAGTCTGGCTGAAAACCAGCAATAAATACAAATTTCATAACGTAATACAAGCATACAAATCGTAAAGTTTCATCCTTACCCAGAAATCCATTTACCCATTGGTTGCCAATGCACGCTATAGACGTGTATGACGTATTGAACATTGGTAAGAGGTAAGATGGCCTTTATATAGTATATCTTTTAATATTTCTTTTATTCATTTTGTTTCAGTTCAGCGTATTATTCACTCTTTTATCGGTGCTGTATTGACATCTTTGTTCAACGCAAGTCTACCGGAAATGGATGTGTCCAGCAGAATTGAAGAAATTTATACAATCCGTGCATTTAATACGTAATAGAATTCAAAATATAAGAATTAATTTCTATGTAGCCTATCACCAAGACGTAGAGTACGCTGTGCATAGAAGATGAAAACCGGCGATATTGTTGTAAATTCTATGAAAGTTATTATTCTTTTCCTAAAACATACAGTGACCAGTATGCGTAATTCGTAGGTGACTTATCAGAGTGCTGAGCAAAACATGTAGTTCATCAAGTCATTTTTATTCGCCGAATGCCGAACCTTGGGTTTCTTATTCGTTTGGAATAAACCTGACGCCTGTTTTTATCAAGTCAACTCTAATAATCGCTTAGATTGATACCCAGCCCAAGCTCAACATGGAATGCTTTGCAATCTTATGCCATTAAAAACATCGTTTTTTTTAATGTAGACTTCTGAAAAACTTTGTAACCGCTACGAATCGGTCCTTTTCAAGACCACACAAAAAATTTAACGAAAGAGATAAAATTTTATTGCAATACTAACAACATTGTTTATTTGGTCATTAAATAGCTATGCTGGTACTAGTTGAAGGTAAGAAAAAATATCAAATATTATCAGATTTTTTTTAAATTTTCTTTCAGTTGGTGCAACAACATCGGTCCTTTTCAGGGCCATAGAATATTTACAAAAGAGATACGATTTAATTCATATATACAATGATCTAATTTAGATCGATTTTGTCTGCGTAGTCTGGCTGTTGGTTTAGATAATTTTTCTTATTTTTTATGCATCACCACCAGTGATCAGCAATGAATCTTTTTTTCGCTACTCATAAGCATTCATGAAATTTAGAATACAAGTGAGTCAAAATAATGAAATTTAACTATGTACTCTGATTCATTCGTACTCACAACAACGTTAATTTATAAGTACAGGTTGCAATGAGTATGCGTACAACATTGGCATTAAACTCATACCATTCGAAATATGTTTGATTCATAAGCCTACTCATTCAGATTCATAACTTTAGAAAAATACTTATAAATGATTCGAGTGATAGGAATCATTCATCAGAATTTAGAGTCTTAGTTATTAGGCATTTACAACAAAAGAAAAATGACACATAAGACACACACAAGAAGACAGAGCAGCAAGCAGAGCAAACACACAAACCGTTTAGTGAGTATTTTAGTGTTCGTACGCGAATCCTACTTATTTTGTGCTTCATGTATATGTTGGGTTATGAAGAGTCGAAATCAACAACAGCATACATGTTGTTAAGCATGAATATGATGAGTACTTCAAACTTTGAATATGAGCAGAGGTTCCATGATATTAAAATAAGTATGAATGCGTATAAGTATCAGAAATTATGAGTATGATTCGATTCTACTCATCTTTTTGAATAGTCATGTAAATCTGCATGTTTGCAGGTGTGGGTTGTACTTAGAAAACGATTCAAATTATTCTTTTCATTAAAAAAAATATGAAAAGTTCTCCATAATTTATTATTTTTCATGTTTAACACACCCAATACACACACACTCTGCCTGAAATATTCCACAATTTATATGGGTTTTTCCCAATAAGATGATTGAGGTTGTGTCTTAATGTCATAACCTTGAATCATCATTAAGTTTATTTCATATACCCTAAGTAGTATTACCCCGAATAGATTTAATTAAATTGCTTAATAAATTCTATCCACACCTCTGGCATTGTAAACATTGTCTCATTGCTATTCATTTACGTAAAATTATTACTGATGAGTGAAAGTGAGATTGTGTCGCTTTATGCTGGAGGAATAAACGCGGTCCGCAGCATGGTTGCCTGTCATGTGATGCTGACGTTGATGAAAGTATGATTTTTAATAAAAATATTTTCTGACATTTTTCTGGTTAACAAAGGCCATATTCACAAGCATTTTACAAACTGCTTACAAAAAAAAAAAAAAAAAAAAACAAAATATGAGTGAAACTGTTACTGAAAGGTGATGATAATTTTACTTCTTTTTTTTGTAATATAAAGGAGCCAAAAATAATTTAATAAATATTGTATTACAGCTTTTTGTTGTATTTTAACACAAAAGGAAAACGTTTACGTAAGAAGGTAGTCGAATTCATTAGTAACGTAATATAATAAAAGAGAGGATGAAAATAGGAAGAGATGTTAAATGAATTCAGATCGAGGAATATCGCCACATGCTTTTTCGAATAACTGCGCCTTGTTTAAAGAACCCAAGTAAGAACTCATATAAGAACCCAATCAATAACAAGTAAGCTATGCCCATTAAGGCGGCTGCTAATTGAGCCTAACCTAACCGTACCTTTGTTTAATTCTTTCAAACTATGAGCGAAACAACTTTTATCATATTATTAGCAGTTTTAATTTTATTTTATTTATTATGAGATACTGCTGTTTATAACAAAGAAAAGTTTTTGTAGGCAAATGTTTAGGTGAGGTTAGGTTAGAGGACGTGTACTTATCAATTAAGACAAGTACAGTACCCAGAGGTCGAATTGACCCATTGTACAACGTCCTAGTTTCTCACACCATTTATGTTGTGTGTGTTAATTTTATACATGAGTGGTGGGACCTACAGTTTAAGGTCGACTCCGAACGACAGATTTTTGAAAAATTTATTCATGGCAATTTTATTTACTTTCAGAGTTTTTGCCAGAAATCTGCTGAGAGGAAGTCGCCGAAGAAATACTTTTTGTATTTTGTCTTGATGTCTGGCCTGGGGCTCGAACGTTGGCTTTACGTCTAATAAGCCAACACACTACCTGTTAGACTACGACGACTTCTAGGCAAATGTTTAAACTACTAAGATTTTTTTCAGGTATTTAAAAACGGTTTACTTTACTAAATACTATTTTTGTTTTAATGAATTTTTCTTATACAGACCATATTTTTATGAACAAATAACATCTCCCATCTCTGAATGTTTTTATATTTAAGTACAAATAGTTTTATGCATGAATTCTGTGTAACGAATTGAATAGATTTGGTGGACCTTTAAGGGAAATTGCCATGTTTAAATAACAAAACAAACAACAGCAGACTATGAAACAACCTAAATATGACAACTACAACAACAACAACTACAACTACTAGCAAAAGTTAGTGTTTTACAGCCGCCAGCATATTTCAAATAATGATGATGAAGTCTTACAAACATAAACTGTTGTGGTACACTCATAACAGTATCCATGTCGTGTTTCGCATGTAAGGAAAGAGGCATTTAAATAGACAACACAACGGCAACAGAAACAGTAGTAGTAGCAGAGGTGCCAGAATGCATATTTGGTCTTATAAATTTCAAAAGTAAATAAAATAGAAGGTGGTGGTTGGTCGGTCATGGTAAATTATTATACCTGAAGCTAAATACCAAATGTGTTCTTCCCCTGGTGTCTCAAACCTCTACGAAAGATAATTATTTCTATTAAAGAGGGTATGAACGCAACAAATCTGATTTAATAATTCATTACACTTGCAAGTTTTTTTCTTTTCTTTTTGTATTACGACTATTTTGTTAAGTTTTTACCTTTTAAAAACGTTTAAAACATGAGCTCGTAGATTGCAAATAAAATTAAAATAAATTTGTGTTTAAAATTCTTTATTATTCGCACAATTCTGTGTGCCACTGTTCACAACTTTATGTAAACACAACAATTGCTCTTCTTTGTTATTCCTCTATTTATATCCTTTGCATAAACAATAACAATTACTAGGCAATTATTCGACAGGTCTTTGTAACGGGGATCGCCAAACCACGATTACTCTCTTCAAACACACCGCGTCTTCAGACTGACTGAAGTTTACTGACTCAGTCGCCTGCTTTTCCTAGCCTGTTATATGTCAACGTAAACAGTCTGGTGAATGTTCTTGAAGGCGAATGTTAATGACTTTGCCTCTATAAATGTAAACACCGTTATTTACATGCTCGTATTGTTGTTGGTATATTTTTGTTTACTTGTTTACTATTTTTTTATGCTTTTGTTTGTTGTCTGGTAAGCAGTACGATAATATGTAAACAGATTTGTTTACTGCATTGTTTTGTTTTTGTAGCTTTTATTTATAATTTTAATGTTAAGCGATGTAAAAGCAAAACACCAATATCTAGATTTTTTCATTTTCGTATCAATGTTAACCACTGGCATCATGTATTGTGTCTTAAATTTAAAAAAATTTCTTCAATTCATTTAAAGAAACAAAATGTTATTTAATAATCTGCCCTATCTTATATTGCGTGGGTCTTTAACATGGTGTTGGATTATTCTTTTGATCAATGGCTTCCAATACGATAAGCTACCAAATGATTAACACCTATTCTTGGAAATTTGTAATCGGATGGTAATTTTAAACAAAAATTTTTAATAAAATTAATAGAAGTCGACGTAGTCTAGTAGGTAGTGTGTTGGCTTAATAGTGTGAAGGCCAATGTTCAAACCTCTGGTCAGACATCAAAACGAAAATATGAAAAAATATTTCTTCGGCGGTTTCCGCTCAACAGATTTCTGACAAGAACTCTGGAAGCAAATAAAATTGCCATGAAGAGTTTCTCTAATATCTGTCGTTCGGAGTCGGCTTTAAACTGTAGGTCTGGCCATTCATGTATAATGTAACGTATTTATTTATTTAATTTTATTTTGTGCACTCAAGGAGCACTATCAAATAAAAAGATCAATAGTTTCAACTAAGTGCAGCTGAACCGCACTATTTGGTTAAATTTTATTGATTGACTTCTTGAGGGAAAATGTCCCTTCTTTTATACTAAATTTTGGCTGATTTGACAATTCCAAATCAAACCCTTAATTCTAATACAATTTTGTATTGACTTAATACTATAACATATGTTTGTGTGTATATTATATGTTTAACTATATTATATTGGTTTGTGTGTGTAATAATTATGGGACAAGTGGATGTTATATGACACGCGCCTATTATCCACAATAATTCCCACGGTGAAGTGTAAAGAGAGACACACACGATCACCAGCAATGCCATACAACAACAACACACATACTACATATTATATGCAAACCAATGCAGTCGGCGGCCTGACAACAAAGTGTCAAATGATCGTCGCATGTGCGCGACGGTCAATAACATTGAGTCAAGTGGTCGCCGCTCATATGCAATTGGATATTCTTTTGTTTATGCATATGAAATGTTGTGCCAGTATTGACAACTGTAAAATCATGCTACAATAAAATTAACACACACAACATCAGTGGTGTGAGAAGCTAGGCCGTAATCCTAAAGTGTTGTAATTACCAATTATGTATGTATGTATGTAATAGAAGTCTTCTTTAATTTGCTCTGCATAAAAACAAATTCATTCGTAGGATATCAAAGATTCTGTTTTGATTAATTTTAATTTCCTTCATTCTCTGATTGATGCCTATCCCTTGCTGGCGGTTAAGGTCTTCTATAAAATTCGCTTAGTTTCAATACATGTATGAACAAATAAATGTATGCCGCACTCATTGAATTTAATTTGAAATATTCTTGAAATCTACTGTACAGTCATCAAATGTATGTTACATTATGGTTTAAAAGTTATTGGTTTTCTAACAATCTACAATAATTATATACAAGGATACTTTCATTGATTTTACGTTTGGCAATTGTTATTCGTTTGAGAGTACAAAAGCAATTGCTGTTGTATTGCCATTGTTTTAAGAGTATCTTTTAAATGAATCTACATGACTGTATTATGAGTAGTTGGCAGTATTGTTGGTTTTCTACTCTTCTGCATTGAATCTTGTATTGGCAATTTGATAAAATTTTCTTTGTCGTATAACTTCTTGCCTTTTAACATGATTACTACTGGCATGTGCCACAATGACAAATTGCTTGCTGTAGTAATGACATTCAATTTTCAACAATTAAATAAATTTCTCTGTGTAAGTCGGTTAGCAAATTTCAACAATATTCTGTGCAATGTCCTGCTCTGAAATGTCAACACACAATTAAACTTACATATTTCCCAAATTAATTCACTATTAAAATGAACAATTTGAATTGGTTTGAAAATTCGAACATATTGAATCAATCGAATAAGTTATTAACTAAATTATTATGACAATGATGAGGATGACTTAAGGCTGCCTAATAAATGTCGCAAAGAAATAACGACAGACAAACTTTTGATATTCTTGTACTACAAATACATATTTGCTAGCCAAATGTATTACAACTACTGAATAAGTATACAAAGGGAATACAAATTAAATTTTTAAATTTTTTACTCATTTATTATGGCCACGATTTTGCCTTTCAATTACTACCGCATTTCTATTTTCCATTTTAATTTGAAAACCTTGAAATTTTATTGCAATTTTCTAATATTTTCTACCATAAGACCCATATTTTCATCGCACTTGTTTTATCTTTGCTTTGCCATATTAAAACCACACCGCAATAATTGCTAAGCACACCACATGCACTAAAACTTTACGTGTGTTCGTGGAAATTTGTCCTTATGGCGCATAACCTTTTTAGTCAGTATCGGAAATTGCAATTATTTTTGCTGGTTACAGAGAAAAAGCCCTTTAGAGCCAACATTTATCGATTCTAGTTGCGAATTGTGCAATTACAGCCTGGTAATGCTCACAAAATCTATTACAATCCATTAAATTTGATCATTTTTTTTACCAGTTCAACCAATTTTTTTTTTTTTTTGGTAAAGGTTTCAGGGGGGGGGGGGTTATGTTGCAAAATTTGTGTTTCGGGATTTACTAAAGCCTGAGTGTGAGTATGAATTTTAGTTTCAGATTGTTTACGTGCTTATAAGGCTTTAAGCAAAAATAAAAAAGGAAAACTTACAGCATTCTACACAGCATATTGCGTGGCAATAATGCGTGGTCTGTTATCGTTGTCATTTGCTGCACCATTCCATTCGATTCTGCTGCCTTTTTGCAACAGGATACAAGTTTTTGTTGGTTGTTATTGGTTTCCTGCAATATAAACTCAATTTTGCTGGTTACAACCATTTGTTGTGTTGTTGTAACCGTAAATTCCTTATAAAATTAATACTCGCTGGCTGGCTGTTTGGCTGTATGGTTGCATCTCTTTGGTCTTGTGTTATCGCAATTCTTTCCTGACGTTGGTGAATTTGCGACAATGCTGAGAAAACAAATTAATGAACAAATTTCAGCGGATTTCCGCTTAAGCATATAATTTTGCAAACTCTGTAACTTTTTTGTCTTTGTCATTACAAAGTATCTCGTTATGCAATACAAACTGAGAAGAGTTGTTGGTAAAATGTCGGGGGAGGAGTATATTTTAGCAAATATTTAACAAAACTTTCTTAAGACTGTGAGAAGTTTACGTATTTCAGTCTTATGCATGAGCATGAACTGAACATTTGTGAAACAAAAAATTTCTTTCAACTACTAGCAGGCAGACGACAACTTAATGTATAACAGAAGCATAAATTACAACAAAGAATTGATTCAATATCATATTGTTACGTGTTTACCTTTTAAAAAATGTTTAAAATATGAACTCGTAGATTGCAAATAAAATAAAAATAAATTTTGTGTTTATTTTTAATTAAAATTCTTTATTATTCCAACAATTCTGTGTGCCACTGTTCATAACTTTCTGTAAACAACAACAATTGCTTTGTTTGTTATTCCTCTGTTTACACCCTTTGCATAAACAATAACAATTACTAGGCAATTATTCGACAGATCTTTGTAACGGAGATCAAACCACGATTACTTTCCTCAAACGCATCGCGTTTTCACACAAGACTGACTGAACTTCACTAACTCTGTCGCCTACTTTGCCTTGCCTTTTATATGGCAGGGTAAACGGTCTGATGAATGTTCTTGAAGGCGAATGTTAGTGACTTCGCCTTCTCGAAATCTCTATAAATGTAAATATTCGTTGTTTCATTATTGTTGTTTGTGTATTTTGTTTACATTTATTCTTGTAGTGTTGTTTGTGGATTTTTGTTTACTTGTTTACCATTTTTTATGCTGGTGTTTGTTGTCGTATCAAGCAGCTGCTTAGAAAACTAAATTCGATTGTTTTTTTTTTCTATAGTACTTGGATATAGTAGGCCTATCATTTCCTGCCTTTCGCTTATTATCAACTGTTTACGTAACTATCATAGCAGATCATAAAACTTGTGGTTCAAAGACCTTTAAATTAATTGCATTCGAATTTTCTATTTTATTCTTTTTTCCCCTAAATTTGGCATCTATCGCTGAATCTTAACACTTATCTCGTGTAATAAATAATGTCATGCGAAAATAAAAAAAGAAAAAAATTAAGAACACAAAACGAATAAGAAGAAAAAAAATGTATTCTTAAGGCGCCTTTATGTCTGCGATACAAAATTTTATGCTGATTTGTTAAGGATTTCTTGGAAATTTTTATTTTCATTTCAACCATCATCAGTTCAGCCAAACCAACCAACCACTTGTATTTGTAGAGTGAATGAAACTGTTTCTTGGATTTGGCCAATAAACTGAGAAATTATTGGATACCAGAAATGTTTGCAGACAAAATGGAGTCTATTATGGTTTAAATTGTATTATAAATTACAACAACAACATTAGAAATCATAGAGATTTGAATGAAAAACTCATTTAAAAAATAATAGATATGTACGTACGATATGTATTCGTATAACTTTAAATTGGCATCAACTACAACGAACATAAACAGCTCAACGAAAATAAAAAAGAAACAGGAAATCTATTCAGAAGCAATATACATACATATCTATTCGTAATTGTGACAAGTATGTATGTATGTACATGCGAGTGTTGTTAAATTGAAATACTATATAATGACAGAGGTGCAAAAGAATTTATTCTCCAACCAGAGAATGCAGAGGAACCCAGTAGTACAGGATAAAATAATTCTAAACCCTTTAAGGCCCATAAGGCTTTTACTTATTGTTTCCATTTATTACCATTGCTGGATAACACCTTTCATTCTTTAAACAATTATCAAGTTTCATTCTGAATAGCAACTTCAGTGAATTCTATAGGTATCATATGTACTTCACACAAGCGCAATTAGTTTACTACACTTCAATGTTTATGATCGTTTGGCCGTATCCATAGTACCTCATTAGCAAAAGTTTTATACAGAAACCGTAATTTATTAAGTAAACTACAGAATTTGTTAAGTAATCCGGTCCTAAATGCAGAATATTCCCTGATAAGAGAACACAACGTAAGTAGTCTGATATCGCTGCTATAATAATATCCATAATGCAATGGCCTATATTGGTGAAGGTAAGATCTCGAGTGTCTAATATTGAATAATCGGACGTCTGACTGTGCGTATGGGTTATCCTAGCAGTACGTGTGTACGGGTTGAGTAGAAATGGAAGTTGAAACAATATTTTTAAAATTTGCCAGAGATATTGAAGTCGCCATAGTTTAGTAGATAGTGTGTTGCCTTATTAGACGTAAGGCAACGGTAAGGCAAACCCCATCTGAAACTAAACGCAATATGAAAAAATATTTCTTCGGCAACTTCCTCTCAGCAGATTTCTGGCAAAAATTCTGGAAATAAATAAAATTGCCATGAAAAACTTTTTAAAAATCTGTCGTTCGGAGTCAACCTTAAACTGTAGGTCCCGCCGCTCATGTATAAAATTTACACACACAACATAAGCGGTATGAGAGCCTAGGTCGTTATCCTGACTGAAGGGTTGTAAGGACCAATTATGTATGTATCAGAGATATTGGATAGATCTCAAAGCAGTCCCATGAGCCTGCAAGGCCTCCGAATGGGCCGTAGGGTAAACTTACCAGTAACTCGCGCATATCTGCTGAAATTAAATAAAAATACTCAGTGTCACACCCTTTACAATTTTAAGAAAATTATAACTAAAGAGAAAAACTGTATAGTTAATAATGATTTTTCCCTTGATTTTAAAAACCAAAAAATAACATAATACGTCACACCCGTTACTATCAAATTATGTTTGTGCATACAAATATTATTATCCCGATTAAAACATTTTAATTTTTCCTTTCTAACGAAACAAAGAATTCTTTTAATATTCTGTACGACTGTACATAAATTGAATATTTTACTGCATTTTAGTTGACTTTTTTCTCGTTGTTGTTGTTCACTTCCTTCACTATTCATTCGTGCATACACACAGTCATTCACTAAGGCCACAATGACAGCGTCGACAAAGTTTGTGTGTGTGTGCGTCTTATTTTTGATTATTTTTGGCAACTCAACTCAAATTCATTTCCAAATAAGAGGATATGAGTACACCAGAGTACACCAAGAGGACGAGAGAGTAATAAATGACTAAGAATACACGAGTAGTTTTGATAGGACTTCTGCCGCCATTCAATATGTAGTTTTTTTTTTCTCAACTACAAAAAGGATGAAAAAGAAAAATAAAATAAAAAAACAAGAGAAATAGTTATAATCTAAACATTAAATATTTTATATATAGAAATAGATCATGATAAAATATTATTTATTTGGTTTTTATGGGCTGAAATACAGCAGTGCTTGAGTAGTAGTGCTTGAATATCCTGCATAGGATTATACATACAATATGAGTTAAAAAGGATATACAAACTACTTATGCGTACATTATATACTTCAACATTTAAAGGATTTTTATAATGTGTTAAATTTATTGTAAATACTTTCATAATATTTATGATTATAGTTGATAAAGTTAAGAAAAGATTTCATTCGTCTGTAATATTTATGAATTTATGAACAATTTAAAACGAGATATTCAGTGAGAAATTATATGTCATAGAACCGCAGTTTAATTGCTTTGCATTTGTTTAATCCTTGTAAAGTAAATATGAGCAAATAAATCTCAATGTTTCGTTTAAATACTTGTAAGATTTGATAGATATCCCAAAAGGCGTCAATAAAAGGAGTGTGGATCTCTGGACAACTAATTTTAATTTCCAAAATTAGAAATTTGTGTCCCAAAGTGTTCATGCCATCGTGGAGCCTTCTGTTCGATCCGCAATAAAAGAAATTTGTTTAGCATCTGCTTGTCGCGTTGCAGCCAGCTTAAATAAAGTGTGGGTGATGAACATCTGTGGTCCAGTCCATTGAATATTATACCTAAGACCTGGAAAATATACTATAAATTGAAAGCGGGTTGGAAACAAGATGGACTGAGATAATGGTAATATCTACTAATAGCATTACAATGATTCTTTGAAAAATTAAGAGGATAAATTGCTTTTTCATTGAAAAACAGTAATTTTAGCTGATGTATGAGGTCGAACTTTGCGTGGAATCGAGCATGTATGCATGTGTACACCAGAGATGAGCAACTAGTATTCCAAAAGATGAGAAGAATCGAATCATACACATAATTTCTGATACTTATACGCATTCATACTTATTTTAATATCATGGAAATATATCATATATATCATATAATATCATATTGAAAGTTTAAGTACTCATCATATTTATATTTAACAACAGGTATGATGTTATTGATTTCGACCCTCCATACAAACTAATCAGAAATACATGTCCTTTGAGAAGGAAAATTAATTAAAAGAACATAATCAGCGGAATATGCTCAGATATTTGGCGATCATTAATCACAGACAGAACGATATTTTCGAATAAACTGAATAGGCAGTGTAAGTTCACTTTCTAAGTTAGGAATATTTGGGGGATCTGAAATGAGGTAACATTTATTGAAGTTTAATTTTCCTTCATGAACTTTAACATTACTTTCGCAGTGATTTAAAAGTTTACCCTACTTTATGGATTCGAAACAGAGATCAGAAATGAGTATTCAAAAAGATGAGTACAATCGAATCATGCTCATAATTCCTGATACTTATACGCATTCATACTTATGTTAATATCATAGAACCTCTACTCATATTCAAAGTTTGAAGTACTCATCATATTCATACTTAACAACACGTATGATGTTGATGTTGATTTCGACTCTCGATAACTCGAAGCACAAAATAAGTATGATTCGCGTACGAACACTAAAATACTTACTAGATGGTTGTGTGTTTGCTCTGCTTGCTGTTCTGTCTTTTTTCTTTTTTTTGTAAATGAACAACAACTAAGACAGTAAATTTTGATGAATGAATCGAGTCAATCATTTATAAGTATTATAAGTATTTTTCTAAAGTTATGAATCTAAATGAGTAGAGGCTTATGAATCAAACATATTTCGAATGGTATGAGTTTGATGTCAATGTTGTACGCATACTCATTGCAACCTGTGCTTATAAATCAACGTTGTAGTGAGTACGAATGAATCGGAATACTTAGTTAAATTTCAATATTATTGACTCACTTATATTCAAAATTTCATGAGTGCTTATGAGTAGCGAAAAAAACGATTCATTGCTGATCTCTTATGTGCACACGTATCGATTTTGAGTTCATCTTAAAATAATTTTTAAACAACGATTTATTCCATACTTTAGTTAATTCGATAGAAATTAAATGAATTTAAATCACAAACAGTCTTTTCAAGAGCTGAAAAAAGCTTACAAGAAAACATTCTTTTGGTTTCTTTAAATAAATTTCTTTTAAAATTATTTTGAAAATATTTTCTTTATGTTCTGTGTGTTAAAATAAAATGAAATTCTACAATTAAATTGAAAATTTTCATTTTCATAAAATGCATCCTGTTTTCTAACTCTCTGTAGTGGGATTCGTTTAATGGTTCTTTTGAAATATATGAGAGACACAGGGACAGGGAGTAAATAAATGAACAATAGACTCTTGATAATAATTTCTGAATGACTGTGTGTCTGTCCATTTATGTCTTTGTGATTTTTTTGTTTGTCAAGTTTTACTTGGCATTTAGTCAACAGCTACTTATTGTTATTGCAATTGCTGCTGGCATTAATATTTGCATATTGTTGTGTTAAAACAATTGTTAAACAATACAGATCCATTTGCTCGCCAATGTCTAACATCTTGGTCTTTTGGCGTTCTAAGTGTCTAAGATATTGTTGTTCCCAATTCCTGGTTTTTGAATTGTACTTCATGTATTTTGAGTTCCCTGTTCTGGCTCCTTGATGAAGTTCTAAATTTTGATGTTGATACCGATGATGTTCTATTGCTTTAGTTTTGTTTTACACAAACAACTGACTAGAATATGACAGAAATATAAGATAGAATAAAAATTCTTTAATAAGGAAGTCTTTGCATCGTTTTTTTCACATCGTTAGTATACAATTAACCTCTTTCTCTCTCTCTCTCTCTCACTTCTTTATTTCTTCTTTTTCTTCGTTTGTCTCTGTAGTATACTTTGATAGTGTTAGTGAATTCAATTCATTTTAATTGTACGGAATAATTTGTTGCTGTTCTGTTGCCATAAAAACTAAAATTGAAATTAAATTGAAAGACAAGTCTTTTGTTATTTTCCTCTGTACTGTAAACATTATTTCCTTTTAGTCTGTTATTTAAATTAATCTTGTGCTCGAATTTAATTCAGAACAATTTGATTATGAATTTTAATTTTCTTTCTTTAATTTGCATCATAATTTCTACATATTACAGTCGATGTGAAATTGCATCAATCACATTTATCAAAATTGAGTTTGAATTCAGATAAGCAAGAATATACATTTCAATTTAAATTGCCAATCATATTAAACTCAAACAAGTTTAACTTTTTAAGGGTGTCTACTTAGCCTAAGATATACTCTGTACTATGTTCTCCTTACAATCCGTGCAACACAAGACCACAGAGCGTTATTGAGAAAAATTGCAGAATTAGTCGAACGTTCACGAAACGAAAATAATGTTGTTGGGCAATCGTTTTCATCAGAGATCAGCAATGAGTATTCAAGAAAATGAGTAGAATCGAATCATAATCATAATTTCTGATACTTATGCGCATTCATACTCATTTTAATATCATGGAACCTGTACTCATATTGAATGTTTGAAGTACTCATCGTATTTATACTTAACAACACGTATGATGTTGTTGATTTCGATTCTCCGTAACTCAACAGATCCAAACATCACAAAATAAGTATAAATCGTGTACGAACACTAAAATACTGCCTAGAAGGTTGTGTGTTTGCTCTGCTTGCTGCTCTGTCTTTTTTGCTGACGTGTCTTTTTTCTTTTGTTGTAAATGCAACAACAGCTAAGACTGTAAATTTTCGAGTCACTCGAATCATTATAAGTATTATAAGTATTATAAGTATTTTGCTAAAGTTATGAATCTAAATGAGTAGGGTTCTTATGAATCAAACATATTATGAATGGTATGAGTTTGATGTCAAAGTTGTACGGATACTCATTGCAACCTGTACTTATAAATCAACGTTGTAGTGAGTATGAATGAATCAGAGTACATAGTTAAATTTCAATATTGTTGACTCACTTATATTCAAAATTTCATGAGTGCTTATGAGTAGCGATAAATCGATTCATTGCTGATCTCTTGTTTTCATTGCCTTACACATGATAGAATCGAACATACTCCGTTTGTTTGCATCATTCATTTGTTGTACACTATTGTTGTATTTTTCACTTCTTATAATTTTTCTCAAATAAAACTTCGAAAATGCAGTTGTTGAGTTTTTGTTTTTTTCTTCTACAGACTTTAAAACTCTGACTGAAAGTTACAGAATGAGATTTAAAAAATTGAAAGAGAGAAAAAAAATGCCAGCAAGAATGAATAAATGAAGGAAAGAAAACGACAAAAACTAACAGAAGTAACTAACCAATGAAACAAGTTTCCTAACCCTGTTAACAAAAGAAATCCCGCAGCTCAATCGAATTTCCAGAACCAATTTGTTTGCAAATCATTTTATCGTAACGCAAAGGAAAACAAAAAATACAAATATTTAAGAGATAAACAAACTGAATGCAAAGAAACCCCCCATAAAATAAGGAAAATACTCAGCTACACTGTACCATAAAAGTTTGTCAACACTTTCGTAAAAAGCAACCGACATTAGTCTGTAAGGACTTAGGAATTGCTTGGCATGACGCTGACAGGCATCAAATTAACTCTGATCCCAGTTCTTAGGTATTTCATTCTTGTGGCCAAAGAAGAGGTCGGGTAGTTGATTATGAGTCCTACCATACAACTGAAGTGAAATGTCGAAGAAGAAATACTCGGGTTGTTAAATATGTTAAGTGTTGTTATTTATTTTTAGCACAGTGTTTGTGTATGACTTTTGGAGAGTGTTTCAAATTTATTTACTTTTTTTTTGTTCATCTAAAACAAGAAACAACTTGTTTGTAAGAAGTTTTCAAGAAAGCATAACGCCAATCAACCGCTGAGACAACTCCCCCTTAAATTAAGTGACATTTTTTACAACATATTTTATCATATCAAAGGGTCAGAACTTATAGACATGTATCAGCATATGAATACAGAATTATGTGTGTATGTATGTATGTATGTATGTATATATGTAGTATACATATGTGTCACATGATTTTATTTTATCAATAACTGTTAAAGGTTACCAACTAATAGACGGAAATGAGGTCCAGACGAAAGCAATATTAAGACGTTATCTGTCGTCTTAAATGTTTTTCTAGTTCTAAACTAAACTTAAACTATCCTAAAGGCTTTATTTCAGTCTAACCTACAGAGATCAGCAGTGAATCGTTTTTTCGCTACTCATAAGCACTCAAGAAATTTTGAATACAAGTGAGTCAACAATATTGAAATCGAGTGACTCGAATCATTCATCAATATTTACGGTCTTAGTTGTCGTTGCATTTACAATAGAAAAAAGATACATAAGCAAAAAAGCCAGAGCAGCACGCGGAGCAAAGACACAATCTTCCAGTAAGTGTTTTAGTGTTCGCACGCGATTCATACTTGTTTTATGCTTCGTGTATATACTGAGTTATGGAAAGTCGAGATCAACAACATCATACGTATTGTTAAGTATGAATTGATGAGTATTTCAAACTTTGAATATGAGTAGAGGTTCCATGATATTAAAATAAGTATGAATTATCAGAAATTATGAGTATGATTCGATTCTACTCATATTTTTGAATACTCATTGCTGATCTCTGCTAACCTATAAGAATTCTTCGATTTCAGTTAGGAAAACTGAGGGCAGTTAACCGCTATATGACATTTGAATTGTAGGAAAGGTTAAACATTTAACAGATTCACAGTCATTTTTACTCACAAAATATCTATCTTATGTTTCTATTCGTTTGATCTTTCACAGTCATTATCAAATGTCGACTGTTGGCAAGCCCAACTACCAAGATTTTCGGCGTATGCAAACTGTGTCATGGTAAAGCATTCATGTCTCATAGCATAGAGATTCTGAGTCAGCTTGAGAAGACATGTATAAGAAATAACCTGAGTTTGTCTGGATAAATCAATCATAAGCTTTGCTTTACTATTTTCATTCCCTGACATTTTGAGTACAAAAACGTTGAATTTGTATATTTTAATGCATGGCAGTTGACCAAGTGAGGTATACATAGGTAAAACCCTTCAGTCAGGATTACGACCTAGCTTCTCACGCCACTTTTATTGTGTGCATTTATTTTATACTTGAGTGGTGGGAACTACAGTTTAAAGTCGACTCCGAACGACAGATTTTTTAGAAACTTTTCATTGCAATTTTATTTATTCTCAGAGTTTTTGTCAGGAATCTGATGAGAGGAAGTCGCCGAAGAAATATTTTTAAATATTTTCGTTTTGATGTCTGACCTGGGGTTTGAACCATGGCCTTACGTCTAATAAGCCGATATACTATCTACTAGACTACGGGGAGTGAGGTAAACGTAGCCATATTAGGAATTAAGTAAACATGTAGTTCATTAATACATTTTTACACATTTTTACTTAAATTATGTTAGAACCTCTCGACCAAATCAATTTAAATTTTTGAATTAAATCTCAGTATGATTTAAAAACTTGTATTCGCTTGCAGTAATGTATTCAGATTTCTTAGTTACTTTTGGCCTAAAGAGAGTAAAAAAAAGTTGGTCACACAGTGCTTTTATTTTGATTCGTTATGGAAATGGTCTTTATGAACGATGTTATGATGGATAAACACATTGTACATACGAGTTTAACATACTCATTCTTTTTTATAAAATATTACTTTTGCTTCCTTAGATACCAGAAAAAAAGGAAAAATGGAAAGAATTCTAGGGAAACTTATTTATTTCGGTCATATCTTACAACACCAAAAAATTTAAAAAGAAAACATTTAAAGAAACAAAATGATAAGTGAGATTCATAGAAACAACATTATCAAGTCAAACAAAACTCAAAGCTATTCTCCGGAGATTTGTAACGATTTATCAGATTTTGAATATGAATGTTTTAAAAACGCCCAAACAAAGGGTAAAAATATTAAATTATTATAAGTTTTTGTTTTTTATATATATTTTTAAGGGAATAAATAAAAAAATTTAATAATATTGTTTTATTTTTAACAAATCAATTTTATTTAAGCAACAAAAAAACAAAAAAAAAAATAATAAAAAATAAAAACCGATGAAATAAAATACAATTTTCTATATTGTTACGTTTTTACCTTTTAAAAACGTTTGAAATATGAGCTCGTAGATTGCAAATAAAATAAATATAAATTTGTGTTTAGTTTTAATTAAAATTCTTTATTATTCGCACAATTCTGTGTGCCACTGTTTACAACTTGATGTAAACAACAACATTTGCTTTTCATTGTTATTCCTCTGTATATACCCTTTGCCTAAACAATAACAATTACTAGACAATTATTCGACAGACCATTGTAATCTTTGTTCATGACTTTCTCCGTCTCGAAATCTCCGTAAATGTAAACATTGTTGTTTACATTTACTATTGCAGAGTTGTTTGTGTATTTTGTTCACATTTGTTCTTGTAGTGTTGTTTGCGCATTTTTGTTTACTTGTTTACAAATTTTTCATGCTGGTGTTTGTTGTTATATTAAGGAGTACGATAATTTGTAAACAGGTTTGTTTACTGCATTGTTTTGAAATTGCAGTTTTCGTTTATAATTTTAATGTCAAGCGATGTAAAAGTATCTAGATTTGTTATTTTCGTAACAATATTACCAACGTGATTCTTATTTTCTTTATATTGTTACATTAAGAGCTACAAACAGTAAAAGCTCACTTGGAACTGAGTACGATGATTTGATATTTATTTGTTGGACTCTAAACAAATATTACTTCACTTTCACGTTCATACATGTATACATATGTATTGCCATCTATATTCCACACAATTTCATTCTGTGCCATTAAATTCTTTCTGTTTTCTTATTTTTCTTTGTTGTGTTGCATACGTACGTACAAATAGAAAAGAAAAAAGAAATAAAAATTCCATTTATTTGGTGTCCATCAAAAATCAACAACAAATGTTAGTAGTGGTGGTCATATAGCACTCCTTTTGGCGAGGGATTGAATCGAAAAAAAAGAACATCTAAATGGACCATAAAAATGTTGACTCTTCTTCTCCATATCATAGTGCCATTATGCCTTTAAAACATCTTGTGATAACGCAAACAAACAAATATAAAGAGATGGATGGACGGACAGATAAACACACAAATATTTTTGAAACCAAAAATAGTTACGAATGAAAAAGTTAAAAAAAAAGAAAAAAAAAATAACAGAGCCAAGTTATGTCAATATTATCACGGTAAAATTAAATTGCTTTCCCTGAAAGAAAAATATTCAACCAAAAACTATGGCATACATACGTACATCCAATACGTATGTAGGTATAATAAATGGTACAATTTTTATTACTGAATTTCGTTGGAATTAAATTTTAAAAGAAATTGTTTCAAAACAATAACAATAACAATAAGAACAATAAAAATATTGTTTACAAACTTCCATTCCATACATACATACATATATTTTAAAACTGCCTCGCTCATCTTACCTTGTCAAGTGCCAACGAAACAAAAAAGTATAAAAGGATGAGTATTTTCTGTAAACCCAAGCATATTATATAATGAATCAGAATCAAATTACTAAAGTAAGATTAAATATAAAATTGAAGCCGAAAATCGGTTAAGTGCTGTTAGAAAAATCATATTCAGGTCATACGTTGCAATGTTTTCTTCATTAACTTGCTGTCATTCGCGTTGTAACAGGTCACTTGAGCACGCACATCGCCCCGCACTTATATCGAATAAAACAATACCCCAGAGCTTACTGACAAGTCCTGATTAATTGGTCTTAACAATCTTGTATCCCGGCTTCGCATTACAACCCTTTTGTCAGGATTACGATCTAGTTTCTCACACCACTTACGTTGTGTGTGTTACTTTTATACATGAGAGGCGGAGCCTACAGTTTAAAGTCGACTCCGAACGACAGATTTTTAACAATCTTTTCATGGCAAATTTTATTTGCTCTTACCTACTAGACTACTGCGATTTCTTTCATTATGGAGAATAGTAATGATATAGTAATGATGGCCTTTACTACCAATTTCTTTACAAATTCCCTTATTTTCGTAACCTTAATTTTACTTTTATAATTTAATTCGTAGCAATTTCACTATTCTCTGTTCCTTATTCTATAGTTTTTGCTCTTGTCATTGCTAATTGCTCTGTTTGTCATTAGAATTTCGATTAAAATTTTAAATAAGTAAACGATGCCAGCCTTAATTCAAGATTTTTTTTTTATTTTTTATGGAAAAACAAACTTTCCATTATTGAAGCACAGCAATTTTTCATTTCGTCTTGACTTTCTATAAAATGTAACATAAAAATTTGATTATTTTTCCATTTTGTGCAGTAAAAGTCATTCAAATTGTAATCAGAAAAAGGAAAAATTAATTTTTTCTGTTCTTTTTTTGTTTGTTCTGCATTTCGAAAGAAATGAAAATTTTCGCTGTTCCATTTCAATCTTTGCTGGGCATTATTATCGACTTGAAACTTAAACGATATACATACAATACAATGGCTTGAATACTCGTACAGTTTGTTGGGCTGCAAGCAACAAAACATCTTGCAACTTGGGATACAAAATGTGAAGAGAGAAGCGGGAGAACGAAATTGAAATGATTGCAAAAATTTTCGTTGGAAACTTTTTTCGTTTCCTTAAATTGCATTCAATAATTACAAAACGCATAAAATTTTCCAAGTCATTCAATCTTAGACAACAATTGCAGAATGCCAAACATTAAAAATAACAACAACAACGACGAGAAATAATATATTTTTTAGTTAATAGAAAAGGAAAATAGAAATGACGTTGTAAGATTTTCCATCTGTTTCCTTGGTCTATGACTATGACTGGAATGCATAGCTAGTTGTGTGCTCTTTTCTTTTATTGTTTGCAATTTGTTTGAAAAAATAATTGCTGAAACTACTTTCTAATTACATAAATGATGCAATGTGCTGCTTAAAATCAAGGCAAAAATGCTACAAATTTGAAATTAACAACATCTCTAACTACAATAATGAAAACTTAATAAGCCTTCCAATTTTAGAACGCAATTCATAAAATGCTATCCCGGCACATGCATTTTAATGGGCGAAATAAAACCTTTATCTTTAACTGAAATAAAAAGATTTCAGTTCTTAATCACCAAAGTGTTAAGGCCTCTACACTTTTTAAAACGATATTCTGCCTACATTCTCTTGTAAAACGCTGCCAATCGTTTGACGTTTTTAATAAAAACAGTACAGAAATGGCCAAATATTTGAAATTAGAAAATTAATTTCCCCCCTCCATATGCTTATTTCATAACCAAATGGCAAAAGGACTAGGATACTATTGTGAATGAATTTATTGTTCAACTGCTGTTGCTTGTTTTCTTTATGCATTCATAATGCGAAACTCTCTAGCTGTGTGGCAAGAACGTATGCAAATATTAAATGTTCAAGTACTTTGGAAAGGAATACGAGTACGATTATACACGCAACAACAGAGGTATGCCTGAACAACAATAAACAGCAAATAAGAACATCAAGGCAACAACAAAATTATTGCGGGTTTCTTCTCTTACCCGTTAATATCTTACATTCTTAACTTCTATAGCAGCGACGAGACATTCGTAGTTTTTCGCATGTTGCTAAACAAGAAACAGCAGTAACAACGCAGAAGGTAAAACACAAGAAGGCACTGCAAACACGAGCAATAAAATTAACTTTGGGAATTGAGAAGCAATAAATGGTTTGTCAAACAGTCGACACCAGGCACTCAGTCAGCATGCAGCCAACTTGTTCGCTACTCAGTTCGTCATTCTTGCAATGGTATGCATGTGTTGGTGATACAGGCATAGGCATTCGTGCAATACATAACATAATACAGGACGAGAGTATAAACACAAGCAAAAATTAAACTCATACATACTCATACATATTGTGCTACACAAATGCACAAAAGTATGCAATACATACTCACCAATACAAACAAATTGTCTATCATATGTAAACCGTAGTACTGATGGGAAAAGCAGGAATAATGTACAGGGAGGGGGGGGATAACGACAGTTAAACAATTGGAATGCACCGGCGTAAATGCTAATGGTGAGACTAAAATAAACACTTTACAATCCAAACTGCAAAGTATTCTACAAGCCTATTTTAAATGCTTTTGATATTCAATTACGCCTCGCTGTAAAAAATAAAAATTTTAAAATTGAAACAATATTTTGAATACCTTTCAAACACTGCTTGGAATGTAGGTAAAACCATTACTTCTGTTTGTCTGTAATAACGAGCAAGAGTTTGTTATTATGGTAGAGACTGCACTAGACTGGACTGCCAGATAATATTTCAGTACAACTTAAAACTTTTACTTTAGCAACAGAGAGACAAAAACGATTGCAAACTTACTCTGTATAGATGTAAAATGTCCTCATTGTTGTTGTTGTTTATTTAATATTTAAACATTTCAATTTTCCAAAAACTCTTGCCACATTGCTGTTACAATTCTCTTTCGTTTTTGTGTTTGTTTTTCTTTGCATGTATTTGTGTGCCTTTGTCCTTTTCTTATGCCAATTTTGCTGGCTTAAGCATTTTTTACATTCGTCATTCATTTATTTTATTGTATGTACTCGTACCATTTAAATGTCAACCAAACGTCAATTAGTATTAATTCAGGTCATTTTGGACATGAACTTTATATTGTACGGTATTTACATAATGCTGGTGAAGTCTGTTTGCCAGAAAATCTGTCTACAAGAGAAATGAAAAGAAGTCTACAATCCAGATTTCAGGCGTACTGCATTAGATGTCATATTGCGTTTAAGATAATATTTGTATCAACCATCAAATTTTAACTGCTTTCAACATATGAAGTGAATAATGTCGAATAATTGCCTAGTAATTGTTATTGTTTATGCAAAGAATATAAACAGACGAATAACAAAAAAAGACAATTGTTGTTGTTTACATCAAGTTGTGAACTGTGGCACACAGAATTGTGCGAATAATAAAGAATTTTAATTAAAACTAAACACAAATTCATTTTATTTTATTTGCAATCTACGAGCTCATATTTTAAATGTTTTTAAAAGGTAAAAAGCGTAACAATATTGTTGTGTTGTGTAGTGTACCATAGCAGTCTGTTTTGAAAATGACTACAATTTTTATTTTCTTTATTTAAGTCTTCTTGAAGTTTAATTTTAAAAACAGCATTCATGATAAATGCATTAAAAGCTAGTCTGCATTAAGAGTTCAAAGTTCATTGCTCTAAAGGCAGCCACAACGAACGAATTAAAATTGAAAATAAATAATTCATCATATTCAAATGCAGTAACGAAGCACTTGAACAGAACACAACAGAACTGTTTATTAAAGAGAAGTTTTTTGACATAAAAATGTTCATGGAATACAACCTGAAACCTGAGAAAATCCATTTTATTTAAATTTTCAATCAATTTAAGTTTCAAGTGCCATTTCTGTATTGCCTGAGATTACTTGAGTGTATTTAATATTAATGAGATTTGAAGTTTTGTTAAGAAAAACCATTTAATATCACGATAAAACGAGATTTATTAACACGTTCTATTGTAAAAGTAAATATTAAGAGATCTTTAGTGGTGTTGAATGCTCTCTTCATAACAAAAGCAATTCAACTCAATTTGAAAACTAAGCCACTTAAGATTATGGGCCAGATATTACGGCCATAATAAATATGTATGTAGCCATAGATGAAGTGTTACAAGTGTACCATACCATATATGGTCAGTAAACAACCACTTGGAATGCTATTTACTAAGGCCTGCAATGATAAAAGAAATTAATAATAGAGAGTGACAATAGCAGATGAGAGGTGGAGATAGAAATGGAGGTTTGAAGAGAAATTAAATTCCAATAACAAGCAAGACAAGAAATCCAATAAAAATCGCATTAGCAGCAACACATTGGTTACTTATTGGGGCTTAATGCCGCCTGCCATCAACGCTTATAAGGGGGACCACTTTTAATCCATTAAAAGGTGCCACAGCATAATATTATATTGTATCGCTAACACTTAATGTTTTCATAAGCGTGAGTGTGCATGCTCTGCTCTGCTCTGCTCTATTAAAGGTTCAGAAGAATAAATCCAACTTCAAGACTGAATGGAAACGAGGTGCATCATCTCTAATCCCCTTACACTTATTGGCATTTTAGTTCTTATACTCACCGCCTTTTTCTTTTTATCTTCTTGAATTTTGTTTTTGTTTTTTGTTCTTCCACTGAAGATAAGTAGTCAAGATGCAGATAAGGTGAAGTGCTGGCACACTTAACTATTGTAATAGTAAAGTTGTTATTGGCTCCAAGAACAAAAAAAACGGAAAAATGTTCATCCAAGGAAGTAACTAAAAAAGATAGAGAGAGAGAGAGAGAGAGAGAGAGAGAGAGAGAGCGAGAGAAGACAAGAAATAAACGCCTTCCCAATAACGCATTTTATCCTGTTGAAGCCAGTTACTGTTACTTACAGTGGGTACGTCAAATAGTACGAGAGGTGTGGGCATCGTTATAATCTGCCAGGAGTGTAAAATATTAAAATCTTTAAGCAGGTGAAAAGGAAACAAAAGAGCAAATTTCCTACTTAAATGTGACTTTAACCACAAAATGCTTTTTATCATATTCTCCAAATCATACTGTGTGGCATGGCAAAGGCAGATTGGGAAAAGAGTGGCAATAATACTTGGAATATTTGTTTTCTATTTTTTTCTACTTTTTTTCAAATGTAATTGCAAATTGTTTTTAAATGGAAATACATACGAAATATTCTGTATTTATTATTATGATTCACCAGCAAAAGGATTTTTAAAAGAATTATTTACTAAACCAGTAGTTGCCGTAGTCTAGTCGATAGTGTTTTGGCTTATTAGTCGTGAAGCCGCGGTTCAAACCCCAGGTGAGACAACTTCAACAAAACGAAATTTAAAAAAATATATCTTCAGCGACTTCCTCTCAGCAGATAGTAAACAAAATATGCCATGAAAAGTGGCTCAAATTAAAATCTGCCGTTCGGCGTCGACTTTAAACTGCAGCTATCGCCACTCATGCATAAAAAAATTAACACATACAACATAAGTGGTGTGAGGAGCTAGGTTGCAATTCTGACTAAAGGGTTGTAATGACCAATTATGTATGTATGCTATGTATGCATGTATACAATGATACAGCATCAAGTAGAAGCAACTTTCTGTAACAATACTGTTACGTTTTTACCTTTTTAAAAACGTTTAAATATGAGTTCGTTAATTGCAAACTAAGTAAAAACAAATATGTGTTTATTTTCTCTTAAACTCTCTTTATTCTTTACACTACTTTTGGGTGCCACCGTATACAACTTAACGATACAACAATAATTTGCTTGTACACTATTCTATTTCACACTTCTGTCCGCGTTAACACTAACAACTGTACGTTAGATCTTCTCTGCTTACAACCTTTTTTGCAAGCAATACCACTTGTACGTTCAAACCGCAACGCGTCTTCACACAAGGCTGACTAAATTATAACTGACTGCTGCCTGCTTTGTCCAGCCCTTTTATAGTCCGACACAACCAGTCTAACGAACATTCTTGAAGTGGAAGGTTCGTGATCTCGTCTTCTCGAGAGATCTATTGCTAATACATTGTTGTTTGTGTACTTTGCTTATGTTGTCTATCCCTTTTTGTCACATACATGTTGTTGTTGGTACCAGGCGCAACCAGGTTCGTCGTACATATGTGTATGTGCAGATTTAGATAATCAACAAGTTCATTGTATTCTTAGTGTTAGTGAGTATTTATATCGTGTGTAATGTGTTGGTGCAGCTGGTAGCTTTTGTTTATCGTTTTTATTGTTAAACGATATTAGGTCGTTTCGATTTATGTAACAATACTATGGTGGGTCAATAAGTCTTTGATCTTAGATTTCATGCCACTTGTGAATAGCCATCAACAGAATCCTGCTATTTGAGACGAAATAAAAGAAGCTTTTCATCAGTCTAACGTTTTAAGGCGCCCAGACCGTTGTACATCATTTGTATGTTCTTGGATGTTGTGGAGTAGCTTGTAGCACCTCAAATGTGGCCACAAAAGCTGAAAACCGTGAAATTTCGGGTTATTGCATTAACATGGTATTATTTTCCTGTGTTTGTCTTTAGCACAAGAGCTGTCCCAGGTCATACTAGTATGCTTTAAAAGAATTCTTTAAATATTTTCAATTTGTTTAAAGAAAAAACAAATTATTTGCCTGCAAACTTTAACTAAATCTTACAAACTTTTTCTTTAAAATCCCTTCTTTGTTTATGTGGTTGTCACCACAAATGGAAATTGTCTGATGGTGTTCGAAAACAGAATTGGTGTTTAAACTCTAAAATAAAAAAACCAAAGTATATACTCTACTAGAACATATTTTGTGGCCACATTAACAACAAAGGCTTATACTGCGCTCCTTACAGTAGCTTTGTGGTCGATGATGCTGTCGTTATTTATGGCTGCTAAACCATGCTGTGAGTGGATTTCGATAATGGCCGGCGATTAGTTTTAATGACACATTTTGTTTGTCAAACACAAGTTGGAATCACAGAGTTTGTGTATGTATGTGTGTGACTGTTGCATACAACTACGTAGAAAAAAACTATATTTCATGTGTGTGGTAGATAGATATGCCATCTCTCGTATACATTTTACGCTTTTAAGCTCTTTCGTGTCATTTAAGATCAACAATAATTTTCTATGATGTTTAGGTTTACTGCCCGACTGGCTTCTTTAATCTTAAACCGGCTTAAAAATATGCAGATTCGGAAAGGCCTTCATTCCCATCTAAGGGAGATAATAGCTAACAGCACGATACAACAGACGCATTTAGATGTTAATTTTCCGTTGATTCATTCATTCTTTGGTTCACAATTCGATCTCTTTATAGAGTATTAAAGAACAAAATTTGTCAATCAGTGAGTGAATGTTCATTGAATCTTATTTGTGTGGCTGTTGGTTTTTTTAGATTGGCTGTCCCAAACCAAACAATCCCAAGCAATTATGAAATATTACACGTTTTAACACTTAATGACTTATTTAATGCCACTAGAAGCTCTCTTGCCATAAAATAAAAAAATGAAGGAATTAAACGCATGTATAACATGGTTAAGGTTGACTTAGGGACGGACACTGCATTAGTAGAGTAATTTACATAAAAATATAATTTGAAAGTGACTCCAATGAACCCATAGTAGATGTGCTCCAATTATTTACTTAAGCTGAGAAACTTTAACGTATAAATACGGTTACCAATAACAGACGGTAGTTATCAGATGATGGCCGCCGGCTTCTGCCAACATGTTTTTCATGCTTGAGATAACAAAAGTTTTCCTATTTGCTTTTCCTATTGACTTCAACTGCCGTAAACTTAAATAATGTTTTAACTTTAAAGTTATTTTTAATGCTACTTTATTTGGCCACAGCAAATACATATTTAATGACCAAAAAATAAGTCATAACACAACAGTATGAAGTCAATATTAATGGTAGTTACTGCTGTTGTTGTATTGGCTATAATCGTGATTGTAATCATAAGTTAAAGTCAAGTTTTTATAGATCAACATTCGATAATCTTATAAATCGAAGTCTGCTGGTTTTCTTTTTCATTTTGTTTACAAAACTCTATTGTTTAGCCTTTAAAATAAAAAAAATATTCTGTAATCTGCTTTTCTATTCATAAATTTTGGTTGCTATGAACAAAATGTCAAGGTTTTTTCTTTTGGATAATGCAAAGGGTTGGACAGAATAGTTCAAAACCTAGTCTTGCCCCCTTTCATTCCAATTGGCTTATAGAAGCACGTTTATAGTCTTTTGGTTTAAATTCCATCTTTTTTGACCCACCTTGCACGTAAAAATGTATGCAGTTGCAATTTCTTCTTAGCCAATAATGATGAACGACTCGTTTTTAAATCAAAGCATTAATTAGAGTTACCATGTTTGTATATAAAGTTTATAGCCAAGAAATAAAAAGCTTAAGGTTGCCTTTACATACATAATTGGTCATTACAAACTTTAGTCAGAATTACGACCTAGATTCTCAAACCACTGAAGTTGTGTGTGTTAATTTTATACATGAGTAGCGGGACCTACAGTTTAAAGTCGACTCCGATCGACAGATTTATTTTGGGCAACTTTCCATGACAAATTTTGTTTATTCCCAGAGCTATTGCTAGAAATCTGCTGAGACGAAGTCACCGAAGAAATATATTTCATATTTTCGTTTTGATTTCTGATTGGGTTTTGAACCAAGTCCTTTCGTTTATTAAGACAACACACTACCTACTAGACCACGGCTACTTCAGGTTTTTGTTCATACAAACTGCTATAAAAATTGGTGAAATTTATAAGAAAGAAAATTACTTGTGTGAACATCTTTTCCATAAAATCTCATGACTAACTAAAGGGTCCGCCAAATAACTTTTTTTTTTGAAAATGCTTTAAAAAAAAAACTGCTGAATATTTTCTCAAATTTCATTTTTTATTTGAAAGTACAATCCTTCCGGTTAATAATGGAAAATAATTTCATTCAAATGGCTGCCTCGGCTGGCCATGCAGTAGCCTACGGCAGAAGATGCCGATTTTGGCAAAAAAATCATCTTTTCAGATGAAGCTCATTTTGATTTTGGCGGGTATGTAAACAAACAAAATTGTCGCATTTGGGGCACAGAAAACCCGCACGCACACATTGAAAAGCCGACGCATACAAAACGAGTCACTGTTTGGTGCGGACTTTGGTCCAGAGGCATAATTGGGTCATTTTTCTTCGAAAATGAGCAAGGAGTGGCCGTTACAGTCAATGGCGATCGTTATCGGGCCATGTTGAACGAATTTTTGTTCACAAAAATTGAAGAGGATAATATTGGCAACATTTGGTTTCAACAGGACGGCGCTACGCGCCACACGGCCGAAGCTACACTCGATGTTTTGCGCCCTGTTTTTGAAGATCGCATTATCAGCCGCAGAGCTGATGCCGTTTGGCCACCTCGGAACTGCGATTTGACACCGTTGGACTATTATTTGTGGGGTGCCGTCAAAGATAAGTGCTACGCCGGCAACCCAGAGACAATTGACGCTTTAAAGGACAATATTCGTGAAGCCATTGGATGAAATACAGCTGCACACAATCGATAATGTGCTTACAAATTGGACCGATCGTGTAGGCTACTGCATGGCCAGCCGAGGCAGCCATTTGAATGAAATTATTTTCCATTATTAACCGGAAGGATTGTACTTTCAAATAAAAAATGAAATTTGAGAAAATATTCAGCAGTTTTTTTTTTTAAAGCATTTTCAAAAAAAAAGTTATTTGGCGGACCCTTTATAATTGGAAGACCACAGTCTAGAAGTAAAAATTGGTTGACTTTATTGTGACAAGGCTAAATGATTATTAAACTATGTACTGGCATTACAGGATTTGGGACAAGTTTTATTACTACTTACGAGAAAAATTTTGTAGTGAACAAAATAGATTTTCGACGAATGATAGAAAATAAAAACAAAACTGTATCTTAGAAAGCCTTATGCAGAGAAGAAGATGAGGCCATCTAAACTATTAATTGCTTTTCCATATACATTTTGGTAACTTCAAGTGCTCAATGTTATTAAATTTAATTTTTTTATTCACAAGAATTTAATCTTCTAACCAAAATTATGTTTTCCCCCTTTTTTTACTTCTATGGCTGCTCTTTTCATGCGGTCGACATTGTAACACTTCCTTTGAAATACAAATACATATACAGACATATGTATGTAGATATGAATTTCGATTGAACTAAAACTCGAACTAAAATTCTATGGAAATTCCTTTCTGGTTATTCCTAACCCTAAATCAACACAATTTCTGTGCCATGCCCTTTGCTTTAAAGTGGCCACCTTTGCGGTTGTCTTTTGTTTGCGGTTTTTGTAGTAGTATTGCTGTTGCTGTTGTTGCTGTTGTTGTATGCTTAAAGCATTAAAAAGTTTTGTTTTCTTTCATTATTTAAAGCAACTCACGTGCTACACCTGACTTTAGTTTAACAAATCGGGCACAAAGTACACAAAAACAACAAAAAGGTGCCTGAAATCCTTGAAAAATTTTTTTCACTGTGATTTTAAACTTTTAAAGACAACACACAGCCAGCCAATATTACTTATGAGCTTAAGTGTTTTTTCTTTTTTTGTTTTCTTTTTTTTGTGGTACTTACTGACTTTATACCTTATGCAGATGGCCCCTAAAAAGTTTTTCTCAATCTTCTAAAATGGCTTAAAAGTTAGCCCAAAGTATGTACGTTTGCTTATATAAAATGGTCCTCTTTGCCAATGGAATACAAATTTTTTATTACTTTTAAAGCGTTTATAGCCTTTAAATGCGAGGGATGTAATGAAATTATTAAGATTAATTACGGTAAAGATTTTATTTTGTTGCAATTAATAAAGTGGGCTGTTGATTATGGACATTAAGGCATACAGGCATGGAGAAATTGACTGTCCTTCCCAGTATCGGATGAAATTAAAACAGTGCTGAGCTTCTAATAGAGTTTAGCATGAAAAACATAAAACTTTTATTGAGTCTTTTTAAATATTTTGTTCTTTTTTCTTTTTGTTGTAATTTATTTCATTTCATTAATATTGTGTTGTCAATTGATTTGTTTTATCTGCATATGATAGGTTAACAACTACTTGAGGTTTCTTTTTTGTTGCGAACATTACATATCCTTTTAATGTGAAATCATACTCATATGCATATAGATTTGATTTGTGAGTGTGTGTGGATGTAAGCATATGTGTAATGAATGAAATAATTGTTTGTGTATTGTTTCTGATGAACATTGTATACAAATTTGGCAAATAATTATAAGTTTAAGTGTAGCCAAAGTGACAAGAACAAATTTTATTTACATGACAGTAACAGGACTAAAATATACTCCTACCACCATTACACATAATACATATAATTATTACAAACACATTTTCGTTCATCTATTACAACAGCTGGTGTTAGCTAAAGAGAACAATTTAATAATTTTAAAGCATTTAAGTTTGCAATATTGTTACGAAAATAAAAAATTTAGGTACTGATGTTTTGCTTTGGTAGTCGCCGTGGTCTAGTAGGTAGTGTGTTGGCTTATTAGACGAAAATCCAGGGTTCGAGCACCAGGCCAGACATCAAAAGACAAAATACAAAAAGTATTTCTTCGGCGACATGAAAAGTTTCTCAAAAAATCTGTCGTTCGGAGTCGACTTTAAACTGTAGGTCACACCACTCATGTATAAAATTAGCACACACAACATAAGTGGTGTGAGAAACTAGGTCCATAATCCTGCCTGAAGGGTTGTAATGACCAATTATGTATGATGTTTTGCTTTTACATCGCTTAACATTAAAATTATAAGCAAAAGCTACAAAAACAAAACAATGCAGTAAACAAACCAGTTTATAAATTATCGTACTGCTTAATATAACAACAAACACCAGCAGAAAAAAATGATAAACAAGTAAACAATAATACACCAATAACACTACAATAATAAATGTAAGCAACGTTGTTTACAACGATCGATGTTTACATTTATAGAGATTTCGAGAAGGCGAAATCACGAATATTCGCCTTCATCACACTGTTTACGCTGTTACCACTTTACCTTTAAAAAAAGTTTAAAATATGATCTCGTAGAATGTAAATTAAATAAAAATAAATTTGTGTTTATTTTTAATTAAAAATTCTTTATTATTCGCACAATTCTGTGTGCCACTGTTCACAACTTGATGTAAACAACAACAAGTGCATTGTTTGTCAATCATCTGCTTATGCCCTTCGCATAAACAGTAACAATCACTAAACAATTGTTCGACTGATCTTTGTAACGGAGATCTTCAAACCACTATTACTCTCTTCAAGCGTACCGCCCGCTTTGCCTGATGAATGTTCTTGAAGGTGAATGTTCGTGGCTTGGTCTTCTCGAAATCTCTATAAATGTAAACATCGTTGTTTCATTATTGTTGTTTGTGTATTTTGTATAAATTTATTCTTGTAGTGTTTGTTGTTGTATTTTTGTTTACTTGTTTACCATATTTTTATGCTGGTGTTTGTTGTTGTATATTTTTGTTTATAATTTTAATGTTAAGCGATGAAAGAGCAAAATACCAGTATCTAGATTCTCCATTTTCGTAACAATATTTTAAATTCTTCTTACATTTTTTGAAGCGTTAAACGCGGTTGCTGTGTAAATTCCTTTATTGCACCCAAAGGTCATATTATGTTCTCAGAAAAAGGGGAGACAAATTATAGTTTGAACATGTCGAAACCGAATCAAATTGAAAATTATAATTGCAAGAGCTTCACGGTTTACTTTTCAAAAGGGCGAAAAAAGAGATCAATTTTTAAAATTCGATTTGTGATACCCGAAATTCTATTAAAAAAATTGGAATAAAACGACTTTGAATTTAGTGGAGGTGTATAGGGACTCACCTTATTAGGGGTCAGGGCGCGGTTTAAACCTTAGGTCAGTCATTTCGAAAAAAACAAATTAGGAAGAAAATTTTTCTTCGGCGGCTTCCTTTCAAACAGATTTCTGTTGAAAACTCTCTGCACAAACCGTGCAAAGTTTGTCAAAAATCTGTCGTTCGAAGTCCACTTTAAACTGTAGGTTTCGTTACTCATTGATAAAATTAACATGGGTGGTGTGAGAAACTAGGTCGTAAGTCTTGTAACGACCAATAGATTAAGTTAAATAAGTATGGATAACCAACAATTACCTGTCTTAATGCCGAATAAGCTCGTGTATAGTAAAATAACAATTGAAAAATTGTTTATGATTCCATTAAGTCCTGCACAGTAAACATTGTGGTTTGCCTGTCTTAAAAGATTATTTTTTCATTGGACTACCAAATTTAAACACATTTAAAGCAAAAAAATGAGTACAATTTTATCACATTTCAACACTTAAAATATATTCCAACAATTTTGAAAACACAAAATGTTGAAGAAGAGGAAGAAAAAACAGGAAAAATACAAAGAAGTAGAAGCACAATAAAATTAAAGAAATAAAAGAAAAGTTTCTAAATTATAACTTTGCCTCTGCCTTAAAACTAAATGCAAGTTTTCTTTGTCGTTTTTCTTTTCTGTTTTATTTTAGAAAAGTGTAGAGTGCACATACATATATGTTGGAACATAACTCACTTCCACCGGCAACTATGCAGTCATTTATTCTGTCAGGCAGTCAGCTAACTAGTGAGTTACTTCACTGCCTGCTTTCATTCACTCATTCATTTATTATGCCCGGGCAAATCTTAAATAAAATGCGTTACACTGTGCCTGAAAATTAAGTTTGTGGGTTTCCAATGCAATTCGTAAGTGTAACATTCCCTTTAAAATGTTTACATGCATGTGTGTCTGGATTTCTCATGTTCTGTGTACGAGTAACAATGAAAAATAAAAAGTTTTTCTTAGAATTTGTGAGCCTTGCTCTTAGAAATGTAAACTTAGGATTCGAGTAACATGGGCGGGGGTGATGAATTAGTTTCCATTGGGTAAATGTATTTCAAAACTTTAATTTAAATTGAAAGAAACATACATTGTTCGAGCGGAACTGCAAGCGAATTGACGTGATGCGTCCGTTGCACTTGAATACTTGGATTCCCAGTATGGGAGAAAGCTTTACTTTGTGAATGTAAGAATGAAAAGTTTCGCCTGTGCTTGCATTGCAACATCATTTTAAAGCTGCCAGAGTTCAAACTCGACTGGAAATGCTTTCTGTTACTATTCTTGTATACCACCTTCGAGTTGTCTGTCCAGCCTTTTGTTCACAAAGTTTAAGGTTTTTCTTCAATACTACCACAGTTCCTTTTGCCTGTGTTTATCGTTAAAATATTTTACACGGCCTTTACTCCTGTTTGCAATAGATTTTAGTGGCGAGTTTTTCTTCTTACTTTTGCTCTTTGCTTAAGTTTTTAATTTTAGTTTTCTCATGTATTTCATCACATGATTTTGCTTATATAATTGTTTGTTTTCTTTTAATTTCTTCTTAACGAAAACCTATTATTACCCTTAACTTTTGAGCTTGTTCTTCTCTTTGTATAGCTTCTCGGTCTCGTGGATTGGTTTTGCACGTTTCCGTGGTAATAAAAAATTATGAACTCCCTCAGCTACGTGCAGTAGTAACAAAAGCTTCAAGAGCAAACGTTTTTTATGCACATAATAAATGTTAAACGTACCAAACAGGAGCGTAGAAAAAAGGGAAGAGGCCCGCTTCAAACTTCTCTTCTCTTCGAGTTTTTATCAAAATAAAAAACAATAAACATAGAGAGAGAGAGAGAGAGAGAGAGCTCTGTAGCTGCTGCTACATAATATAAAAAATAAAATTATAAAATAAAATAATAAAACTCAATCTCGTCGTAAGCAAATTAATGAACTTGGCAGCACTCTTTATTTATAAGAGAGCAACAGCTGTTGTCGTTCATATTTATTTTAAGTTTGTTTTTCAGTTCAATTTTATTTTCCGTTTCCGCGAGTGCTTTTTATAGTTTTTATTAATTTGCGAGTGTAAAAACCTAAAATCAAATAAAGTGATCAATTAAATCTTTAAACAATGTAATCATTAAGGTAAGTTTAGTTTATTTTATCTTACCTTCGCGTATTTCTCCTGGTACGAATTGCAGTCTCTTTTCCATGGGTTGTTGATCTGAGGTACTTACTAAGATGATTTTTGTTAAGGGTAACTTAGCTGCATTAAGCTTGAAATACTGGAATTCGACCATATAACGGAGGGTTATCAATCGGACATTCTTGTCACATATTGAATTTCAGTATTTTTGTTTTCAATTGAAATTTTTGTTCAAATGTTCACAATTTCTGCCACCAACTTGATGTCATATTTAAAGTGTTTATATTATGTTGCCTGAGGCAAATACTGATAATATGGTGTCCAATAAATATATGGAATTCAGAGCCATGTGTGAACACACCAAAAAGGCTTTGAACTGGAATCACACAGGGCATTAGAAGAACAGTAAAGGCCTGCCAAGCACGACATAATGTCGGTTATGAAATGTGGAAAATAAAATTTCAGACAACAGTTCAAGGGGAATAAAGGCGATTGTGAAAAACAGGCAGACTTGAGGAAAGTTTGTGGAGAGCCTTTACATACATACATTAATTGGTCATTACAACCCTTCAGTCAGGACTACGACGATCTAGCTTCTCACACCACTTATGTTGTGTGCGTTTATTTTATACATGAGTGGTGGGACCTACAGTTTTTATGTCGGCAGATTTTTGAGAAACTTTTCAAGGCAATTTTATTTACTCTCAGAGTTTTTGTTAGAAATCTGTTGAGAGGAAATCGCCGAAGAAATATTTTTTCATATTTGGTTTAGTTGGAGATGCCTGACCTGGGGTTTGGACCGAGGCCTTACATCAAATAAGCCGACCATCTACCTACCAGACTACGGCGACTTCTGGAGAGCCTTTACTCCAACTAAACATATATACACATATAGCGTTCTTAGCGTTTTAAATCTATGGGAATTGCTGTTCCAAGTCAACAAAATTATTCTCTGCTGGCAGGAATATGCTATGAAAATTTTATCCATTTTTAGTTGCGGGAAAAAACGGTAACATTGTCAGTCAATAACATTTTCTAAGTAGAAGTATAAGAGTAATTCTGATTTTTTGTCTTTAAACCTTGCACCTCTCCTCTTTTCTTTTTCAATACTACGTCTCTGTTATAATTTGCAAATATGTATTGAAGTTTTCCCAAATTATATTGTAAGTTATTTTCCTATTTCTGTTGTTGCTGTTGTTAATAACTATTCTTGCTATATAGACTGGCAACAACACAGTTTGTTGCAGTCATTTTCTAAATTATTCACTTTTAACGGCTTCATGTAAATATTTTATAAAAATTTCGTTTTGTTTTCGTTTCATTGTGTTTGTATTTGAATGGATAATGAATGTTTGCCGGTATAAATATTGTATTGTATTGTTACTCCCATGTCTGGTTGAGTGAATTCTAAAAATTCAATTCCAAAAAACTAAAACTGAACTAAAACGTACGAAAGAACGACCGAATAAACTCAAACACAAAATAATCATAAAAAATGATGACGGCAACAAGGCAGGAACAGAAAATATGCAACAATTTCTAGGCTGTTGTCTTTTGTATGGAATGTCTTTTATAAGGAGTGGAACTTTATTTTAGGAAATTCAACACTTTTTTACGCCTTTTTGCTATATAGCTAAAGTAACCCAGTAAACATCAAGTTATAGTTTTTTATAGAATTGTATTGCTACTTGACATGTCGTAGAAATCTTAAAGCCTTTATGAAGCGTAATGGAAGTTTAAATATGGTTGTTGAATTGTGTTATAATTTTAATATTTCAATACAAATTTTTGTATTATTAAAGAAATTATTATACAGTCAGGAGTAAAAGAATATACACACATACATACATACATAACTGGACACTACCATCCTTCCGTCAGAATTATGGGCCAAGTATTTAAAGACTGTAAATAATTCTTCATTCAAAACCAAGCCTACATGTTTACCGGGAATATCATTACAGTTCGCAACGTATATTTATAATATACGTACGTAGTTGTAGAAAACATCATTAATGTTCATGAGGTGAAAATATTCCCAAATAAAATTGATTTCTTTTATTGCTCTTCCCCTTAAGAAACACAAAAAGTTACGTAAGAAGTAAATTTCTACCAACTATTGAATTATTCAATGCTTTTTTGCATTTCCTTACCCTTAACAGTTGATGCTTCTCTTGGTACCTTATAGATAGACACACGGTGTAAACTTGAAGGTAAACTTAAATGTGTTATATTTTGTATAATACCAGCGTACTTTTTGCTATGCTCTCTTAAGGTAAATATATTAATGAAATTTCTTTACGTATGAATGTAATGTTATGAACCATCATGTCAGGCAAACATTTTAAAAGAGCACTGGAGTGTGGTTGCAACTGTTTTAAGGGGAAATTTGCAAATACTTTCTATTTGAAATTGTGGTTTTATGATGAATTTTGGCACAAACTGTGGCAAAGGAATATTTTTGTAGTAAAATCAAAATCATTCTTCCTTTATATATGTATTTACCAGTGCCAAGCAATATAATGAATTTTCGATAAGCATTTCTAAGACTATCCGTGTGCTGCACTTTGATTTTTAGGCAAGAAACACATGAATACAATAAAGATATTAGGCGTCGTTTGTCTTTCAACTATTTTGCTATTTAAGCAGATGTTATATACGACTTGAAATCGTTACAATTAATCACAACTCCATTTCAGTTTCAGTTCAGAATTTCAAATTGACTTTTAAACTTTTTAAGCAATTATAAAAATTTATTTTCTATTTCTAATTAACTGCCCTCAAGTGTACGATTACGTGTACGATATAAAAAAATAAGCATTTTAGCCTCTCATGTTTACTTGCATTCATTAATATTTTCTCATGTTTTTGCTGTTTTCTTATTTCTTTTAACATTTAATTTTGCATTCCAAATCTAATTTATGATTTTCGTCATGTTTTTCTAAATTAGTTCGTTGCTCACGAACATTTCATAGAGTCATTCAGTCATTCAGCCAGTCACTCACCCAATCGTTTATTCCTTTGCTTAAGTTGCTGCCTCCATAGCCTACGAAATATTTTGTTTCTTGTCTGGTTTTCTTCATGCCACTTTTGACACTTCAATCTTAATTACCGTTAAAATGTTAAATAATATTTTATTTGTTGTTGTTGTTGTTGCTGTTTGTGCTTTAAAACGGAAATTAAAAAAACTCAACCGTACATATAATAAGCACACCTACCTAGTTTCTTATTTTTATAAAGGATACACTTTCTTTCTTGTTCTGTGTAACTGAGTGTAAACACATACTTATAAATGTATGTACGTATGTATGTATAACTGAATATGTGTATAACATGTGAATAAATGAAGAGACATTGCTGAAGTCATCTTTCTAGTCTGCACATACATTTTTTCATTCATGTGTTAAATGTGTGTGTACTTAGAAAAGCAAATTAATTGTTTAGCAAATAGACTCATATGTTTTAAGAAAACAATTTAATACTTACCTTTTCACTCTCTCTCACTCTCTCTTTTGTACCCTTAGATTTTAGGCTTTTAACGATATTAGCAATATTTTCTGGCGTATTTACTAAACATTTATAATCCCACAGTTAACGCGTTATAATATTTTTTAGAATTTTAGAAAATAGCAATACACAGATACATAATATTTTCTAATCCTTAACCCTTTCATGCCGGATGTTGCCTATTTTTGTTGATAAATTCCGTAATTTTTAAAACCAGAATACGTAGGACTCTGAATTTAATATCACTTCATATTTAGGCCATGACTAACAAACACATGTCCTTAAAAAATGTTTAGCTCTGGCCCAAAAAATTCGGGCATGAAAAGGTTAAGCGTAACAAGGCGTCAAAATAAAATTAGAACAGCGAATTATCATCAATTAGACATCGGTTTGATGGTCGCCGTATAGTATAGTATGTAATGTGTTGGCTTATTAGACATGAGGCTACGGTTCAAACCTCAGGTCAGACATCAAAACGAAAATATGAAAAAATATTTCTTCGGCGACTTCCTCTCAGCAGATTTCTGGCAAAAACTCTGAGAGTAAATGAAACTGCATTGAAAAGTTTCTCAAAATTTGTCGTTCAGAGTCGACTTTAAAATGTAGGTCCCGCCACTCATGTATAAAAATTAACGCTTACAACATAAGTGGTGTGATGAATTAGGTCGTAATCCTGACTAAAGAGTTGTAATGACCGGTTATCTATGTATGCATATATGTATGTAAACATTGGTAATAAATTGGTAAATTAGAGCGACCCGGTCGAGAGTGAGAAACGATTAGCCCATAATAAACTCAGACAAACTTCAGGATATCCTGCCTAATATTTACCAAAAATAAGCACATATTCACTAAATTTTCCTACGTGAAAAACTGTTCTTTTCCAGCTGTCTAGTACATGCATAGTGTTAGTGTTAAATAAGCTCCCATCCCTGCTGTAGGGTTAATTTTTGCTTGCTAACAATAAAAAATAAATCCTTTCTTGCTAACTTTACTTAAACTCGTGGAATTTTGTGATGGTTTTTAAAAATTTCTTGTGAATATCTAATGTATCTTAGCACACACATACATTTTCACAAAATATGTGTTTATGTATGTGTATAGGTGTCTTAAAATGGAAAAAAGTGTTCGAAATGTGTAAATTAATTTGTGGCCTTATGTTACTACCAAAAAAGAAACTCAAGTCTATTGCTGTTCGTTGGGAAATTAATCAGAGAAATATTCTCTCTCTTCCACCACTAACGCTTTGATATTGTACTGATGGAGATAGTCAGACCATTCTTGTTCTCTTCTTTTTGTCTTATTTTAGCTTTTAAATCGTGTGTGTATAAGTGTGCGTGTGTGTACTCATAAAGGATTTCGTACTCAATTTAAAATACTTTCCACAGCTTTTTTTACACTTTTTATCTTTCATTGTCACTCCATCTTTTTGATGTTTTTAAACATATTCTCTTATGTTTTGTCATCATTGTTGTCTTATGAGTTAATTAAACAATCCATATTTTATAAATTTTGATACATATGTGTGCGTATGTGTACATGTGTGTGTGAAGATATGAATAAGTATTGCGTAATGTTGGTATATTTCATGTAAGATTGTGTGTGTGAGTGTGAGAGATCATAAATGAATTTGTGGCATTCGCTTTTAGTACGTTGATTACACACAATTTTTCTTCTCATATTTTTTAATTTCTCTTTTTTTTTTGCTAAAGAAATTTAATTTTGTTTTTACCGTGTTGTTGTTCTTGTAGTTAATTCTGTTGTATTTTGCCTTGTGCTTTTTAATTTTTGTCTCTGCTTTTTTAGGTACATAAAAAAGCACTAAAATAGGACACATTTTTATTATTGTTGTTTGCTTTTTTAGTTCAGTTTAATGCCTGGTTGTTGGCTATATTCAGACGTGTTTATCTACATTTTCTGAAATTAATGCCATCAGTATTTCAGAAAAATTTCATAAATATTTAACAGAGACGTTAATTATGTATACTATAGCGTAGGATTTCTGTAATTAAATTTTTAAAATTTCATTGCTTAATTAAGAACTTAACTGCGATATCAAAAGATGGCAACATTTATGGAACAATTAAAAATTAAATGATTTGAATCAATTTTTAGATTGTATGCCACATTTCTATCTGCTCTTAACTTCATTAATTGAGGGCAGTTTCATCCTCTCTCTTTTCTTTCCTCAGTCACACTGTTCCAAATCGTTTTAATATTTAAAATTGTTTTCGATTTTTGTACAAAAAATTGCAAAGTCAATTGAAGTAAATTGAAGTAAGACTCTTAAATATTTAATAAAATTTGTTTTTCGTTAGCTTTTGCTTTTCATTTCTATTAGTTTTTCATTTATTGTTGAATTCCAATCTACTTTTTCTTTCATTGTCAAAGTAAATTTTGTTCATTCCATAGTGGTTGTTCTCAAATGCAAATTTTAAACTTCCATTTTGCTGAGTATTTGGTTTTCAAATGATTCAAACGATTGAAAATAATTTTATGCTGATAAACTGTGCCAGTAACACAGCAACACAGTAACTTTGTTAACAAGAGTTTCAAAGTTCATTCGCTTTTTATTTGAAAACAGGCTGCTGCTATCCATTAGCTCTGTCTTGCTATCAATACTGCCAAAATGTCTTATTGAAGCATGGTTTGGCTGACTGTGTGCCATTGCAAGAGTACAACCCTACAACAATTTTTAAATTCGTTTTTAAAATGTTTCATTATCGATTTGTGGCAGGCAATTTTTTTGATGTTTCTTTTGGTAAAACAAAACTAAATATATATGATTTTCTTTATTAAATGACAAATTAATATGAAGACCTCTCTGTCTCGTCTCTCTCAGTTTCTCCCTCTCTCTCTCTCTCTCTTTAAAGCAATAGTAATTTACAGGCCATGGCTTTATATATGATTTTAATGGTAGATAATGAAGGCATAGGAGCAGTGACACGTTTTAAGAAAATTATCTGTGAAATATTAACAACACTGTCAAGTAACTGATGATGGCGATGATGATGCCGGTTTTCAGTTTCATAAATTACCACAGCGTGTCTTGAATACAGTCTTGCTTAAAATAATCTGTTTTGCATGATTTTATGTGTCTTTTTCGTTTGAGTTTCGAGTTGAGTTCGCGTAAAAATTCATCGCAAGCAAATAATTTTTTTTTAATTTTCCAAAATGAATTTTGTTTCCCTTGTGAACTCCATAGCCCATCATTATTCAAAATTAACATTTTTTTTTACAAGATAATTTAACGCAGCATGAAATGCAATAAACGAAATACTCAATTTGTTTGTAATTTATGATTTTACTAATGCGACTCAACTAAATACATAGCAGCCATAGTTTACTAATTAGTAAAAAAAGTACTCAACAAATATTGTAAAGATGATTTTGAAAAATATTTGCCTTTACGACCGTGCTTAATGGGCTGTAAAGAAGGAACCTTCTTTTTGTTTGATTGGCACATCAGGGGATTCTTTTTTGAGCAGTGGCTCTAACTGAACAGTGAGTCTAAGTGAGCAGTGGCCCTGACTGAGCAGTGGCTCCATCTGATCTATCTATAATGTTGAAAATGCAAGTTTCGACAATATGGACAAGCCTGACATACATATATACATAATTGATCATTACAACCATTAAATTAGGATTATGGACCTAGTTTTTCACACCACTTATGTTGTATGTGTTCATTTTATACATGAGTAGAGGGACCAATAGTTTAAAGTCGACTCCGAACGACAGATTTTTTGAGAAACTTTTCATGGCAATTTTATTTGCTCTCAGAATTTTTGTCAAAAATCTGCTGAGAGGAAGTCACCGAAGTATATTTTTTTTATATTTTCGTTTTAATGTCTGACCTGGGGTTAGAACCGTGGCCTTACGTCTAATAAGCCAATACACTACCTGGTAGACTGCGGCGATATTATATAAGCAATATTATTGATTTTATTTTTTTCATTCATTTTATCATTTTATTTTTAAAGCGGACAACCATAACATTTCTATTTACTTACCCACTGCTGTTATGGTGCCTTTTACGGAGCCTCTAATATTGTGTACAACTACAATAACAATGTTGTTGTTAACAATTCATACATAATTATGGCTTTGGTTGATTCATTCAACCATAAAAAACACTGTTATGCCTCAGGCTCATAATCGTACTGATTTCTTAGTAGTGGGTTGAGAAATCACAAGAAAGATTTAATTTACAGATTTTGGAAACACACACACACACTCGTATGAAAATATGAATTAATCATAAATTATGATTAATTCTGAAGTAAATTTTTCGATAAAATATACAATTTTCTGTCCGATGCATTGATGTTTTGTGGTAAACGCCCTCTAAACAAATAAACTCAAGACAAATGGAAATGGGCAGACAGATACAACGTCCGTTTATTGTTATCGATTGGATTTTGATTGTTCAAAAGGAGTTACAGATACAATTAAACACTCTTAACGTGTAAGTAAATAAACCAACAACTGAAACAAGAAGAATAAAAACACAGAAAAAAAATGTACAAATTGAAAAGACTGCAACACTAAGTAGTAGGATTGAAAGCCTGTATGTGGGATCGATAGGTGTGTCATCATGTGGTTAGAAGGTCGTGTCTTGATGACCTTTTCTTTTGTGCTTATGTACCAACATTTGTTAACATGGTTTTGCCGCAGCAAAAGGAAGTCTTTGTAGTCTTTTGTTATCACAATTTGTTTAAAACAAACAAAGGAGAACAATAATTATGAGTTAGCCAAACTAATGATAATGATTATTAAATCAAAGTATTGATATTATATGGGAATAAATATGGAATATGCTTTCATGGAAATTACAGGGATAATCATGAAATATCATAAAAATTAACACCGGAACGCCTTTTGTGTCGAATGTAGTTGAAGCATTAGAGAATTTCCTCTCGTTGGTCTCTGACAGTAAATAAAATGAACATAAAAAGTTTCTGAAAAAGTCTGTCGTTCGGTGTCGGCTTTAAGCTGCATATACAGACACAACCCATACTCTTGTTAGAAGCTAGGTCGCAATCCAGTGTAAAGAGCTGAAATGACCAATTGTTTATGCAAGAAGTTCTTTACTCACGTATGGATAAAATTAACGCACATACATCATAGTTGTCGTGAGGGGCTAGTTTGCAATCCAGTCTAAAGAGCTTAAATGACAAATTGTTTATGCAAGAAGTTCTTTACTGCCAATACGACCCATGAGCGTTTATACTGTGAAGAAGGAAAATAGAAGGAATTGAATTAATTGCTAGAACTGTCAGAAATTTCAAAGTTTTCTTAATTTTATCGCATTTATCCTACTACTACTACTGTTTATTAAAATTATTCGATTCTTTTTAATTCATTTCTTTTAAAACAATTTTACTACAGGTAAAAGTTAATAAGTTTTTACGGCATCAAGCAGTGACCCAAATATTCTTTACAAATCCTCTAAAAGCTTAAATAATGTTTTAATAAAATCAAGTCTTCTTTGTAGCCTTTCTTATATCCTTTCTTTTGTTTTCATTTCTTTTCTTTTTTAACTGCGTTGCTTTTGTGTCAAATAACTGTCAATTACTTTCAATTTGCCACCACCATTATGCACCAACGTGCAACATCTTTTGTTTGGCTAACGAGCTTAAACCAACCACCAGCCACCACTACATTTGTAGAATCTTCATTCGTTTTTTTTTGTGAAAATGCCACACAATTTAATAGAGGAGGAGAAAACTTCCTCCTCTTCCTGTTGTCCTGCTGATAGCGCTGCGACCATTTTTTTTGTTCCATGTGACAATAGACGCACCAAACTGACTTTGCGTTCATAAAATTGAGTAAAAAAACGCAATCCTTTAAGCCAGTTTACGTAAAAGACAATCTCCCATTTAAACTGACAGCATAAACAGGGTGACCGCAAAAAAAGAAAGAAAATTAAAATAAAAAAACGCTGAAACGTATTATTTCTTGACCAATAAATTAATATTTTGGCCTTAATACCGAAATTATTTTTTTCTTTAATTAAAAAGAGAAACAAAAACTTTTGTTATCCATTGATTAGAGAATTGCTTTCATTTGCTTTAACGATGTTTTAAAAATTATATGAAGAAATTTGCTGTTATTCGCTTGAAATTTATTTTTAAACGATTTTTACAAACTTTTCATAACCAATTTTGTTCTTCTAGTCAGCAACCAGATGATGATTGATGATAAAAACGTGCAACCAATGCCCTCAGCTACTGGAAACATTCAGCCATCCAGTGAATCCAGTAATAAGGCAGTCTGTCAAGCCCACCAAGTAAGTCATTCATTCATTCATTCGTTCAGTCACTCATTCATTCAATCAATACAATAATCAATCATTTTTCAATTGCAAACAAACATTATTTTGCTGGCAATGCGTTTCATTTAATTTTTGTTCATATTAGAAGTTTTCCTCTTTTTGTTGCTTTTGTTGTATTTCTATTATTGGTTGTTGTTAGCAAATGCTGAATTGGAAAAAAGCGCATCAATCTCACGTTGAGTTTATGGGTAGAAAAATTTCAATCAAAACATCTGATAAACGTATGCATTGTTGACAAATTGTTGGCAATCAGTTCGATTTCCACGTCTCTCTCTCTCTATGTGCACCTCACTTTCTATACTTTTTCATCATATTACATGCTTCTGTTCTTTTATTTTCGATTCTATTTTGCTATTATTTGCTTCCTTTGCAAACAGTGATTATTACTTTCCCTTATATTTTCCATGAATTCTTACACCAAGTTTTCATTAGAAAACCCTTTAATTCGTTAAAAAAGATAACGTTTCTAACTTTTTTGAAGAAAACTTGTTACTGTCTGGAACATTTCCTCTTTGCAATCATAATTAACTTAATTATACAGGAAAATTGAAGTTGCAGAACTTATTCAACGACCGACATGACTTTACTCCTTTTATTTTGCTTGGAATACAGTATTTATTTCTAAACTACGAGTATTTATTAACACTTTTTAAACTTATCTTGCGGCAGTTATGTTTGTCTTCTATTTTGTTTTATTATTTTCATACCTTTCATTACCTTTTAAAAACGTTTAAAATATGAGCTCGTTTGTAGATTGCAAATAAAATAAAAATAAATTTGCGTTTAGCTTTAATTAAAATTCTTTATTATTCGCACAATTCTGTGTGCCACTGTTCACAACTTGATGTAAACAACAACAATCGCTTTATTTGTTATTCCTCTGTTTACACCCTTTGTATGAACAATAACAATTACTAAGGAATTATACGACAGATCTTTGTAACAAAGATCTTCAAACCACAATTACTCTCCTCAACCGCACCGCGTCTTCACACAGGACTAACTGAACTTCACTGACTCACTCGCCTGCTTTGCCTTGCCTTTTATATGACAGAGCAAACAGTGTGAGAATGTTCGTGGCTTCACCTCTCGAAATCTCTATAAATGTAAACATTGTTGTTTATATGCCTGTAGTGTTGTTGGCGTATTTTTGTTTACTTGTTTACCATTTTGTTTTATGCTGGTGTTTGCTGTTATATTAAGAAGTACGATAATCTGTAAACAGGTTTGTAAACTACATTCTTTTGTTTCTGTAGCTTTTGTTTATAATTTTAATGTTAAGCGATGTAAAAGCAAAACACCAGTATTTAGATTCTCCATTTTCGTAACAATATTCTACAGTCTGCTGTAAAGCTCTATGCTCTGCAGCAATTTTGTTTGTTTGCACAATCTATTAATTCCTTATGGTTTTATATACCATCTGCTTATAAGAGATTTTGTACGTTCGTACGTAGTTGCATTCGTTCATATGTTATAAATTTATTTCTTTATCTGTGGGGGGTTTCATTTAAAAATATCGACAGACAGACGGAGAGAGAAAGAGAGAGAGAGATTCATCTGGTCTAGTGTGGCTGGGAATAGAAACCTGAGAGCCTGTCTAAGTGCAAAAGGTGTGAAGTGAAGTGCTCTGGCGTTTATTCGTTTAAAAGCTGCAAAATGCTTTTGCACGCATACATTCTCGTGCTTATATGCTCCTACATGTGATGAGGGGAACTTTTTGCAACAACGTGTTGAATCCGAAATTATGATTGCGTTTATAAAACCACCAACCAACATCAACAAAACACTCAACACACACTTGTTCACGCTCTCTTTTTCGCACTCACTTAAGTGCTCATCAACACTTTTGCTATTTCGCTCTTTCTATATTTCTATGTGTCTGTCCGTCTGTTGGTCTGTGTATTTATATTTGTATGGCTGCCAATTTTGATGTGTTTGTGTGTGAGTTTATCCGTGTTTCGGTTTATTTGACTTTTGAAGTGAAGTCACGCACAGATTTTAAGTGTGTTTTATTTTTTTGTTGTTGTTTTGTTTCTTCTCTGAACCACACTCGTTATTTTCGTTTAAAAACCAAAACCAAGCGGAGTTGTATGTAAGTGAAGAGCAACTGATAAATTTTACAACAACTTGTTTATGTGTTTATTTATAAAATATTTTAAAACAACAACAACAAAAGAAAAACTGAAAAAAAAACGGCGTGATTTTAATAAAATCAAGTGAAAATTCGTTTATTTACAGCGTAAATAATGAAATTGTTAAAAATTAAACGTGTTGCTGCTTCTTTTATTGCTACTGAGCTTTGGTGTGGTGATGTGAAATAAAATATTCGTTGCAATTTTCATATAAAATTTGAACTGTTTCGAGTATTTCAAGTTTCTCTTTCTTAAAGCCAGGGATTTTTCTGTTTTTCTGTGTTAATTTAAAATGTAAAATTTTTGAAACTTTGAATAAAAAAACTTACACAGTTTCGTCCTCTCTCTCTTTCTTTGTTCACCTCATTAACTTCGTATTAATGAAGCTCATTTCCTAACGTTTGCTGTTTATGATAAGCAACACCATCGTCTTCATTAACAAAATAAAATCATAATGAGACTCTGTCCTGCCACAGTGAAAAATAAAGAGAGAAAGATGGAGAGAAAGATGACAGAGAGAGGCAGTGGGAGATGAGTAACTGTTTTGAATATATGTGCGTGAGTTTGTTTATATTTTTATAGGATTTTGTTGCTGTTTTTTAACCAATTCGTATAATAAAATGCGAAGGTTTAAATATGGTATGGGCGTGTGTGCACAACTTTGTTTGCGTTTAATGTGACCCATTGGTTCCCTTAAAGGCCTTTCTAGACAGTCGAACGGTGTGGTAATTGTTAAGTATTCAGTATCATAGAATGACTAAGGGTTTCGGTGGCAGAAAGCGAAAGCTGTCAATACTTTTCGGGGTGTATATTACCCCATGTCCTCCTCTTGAACAGCTTTGCTTCAACAGGCTTGATATGATCTAATGACCCAGTGCAGTATTTTAACACCCAATACACGAGATTTAATTTCATAATTCTTTTTAATAGACCCCCAAGATCTCATGAGTTTAATACCGATCAGATGGTTAGGATATTATGGTGGTTGGTTGCGTTACGCACCCCTCTGTTAGCCATGGCAACACAATGTCATATGACTTCCGCAAGTATAACTCATGCTCTAAATATGAAATTTTATTCATTTATAAGCTTTGGAAACAGCAGTGTGAGTTTTTATTTTTAAAATGTTTATTTTATTATTGTTAGTGTTGTTGTTGTTGTTGCAAGTGTTGTGGCATTTATCGTGTTTACTTTAGCTTGGCATTATGCTCGTGTACGACAATGAGTAGCAGCAAGCAAAAGACAGCAAAAGTGGGTCTCTGGTTGGATGGCTAAATGCATGAGTTTTAGTTGCCAAACAAGATGGCTACCTTCCTGCCTGTCTGTCTATTTAGTTTGACTGGTGATAGGCCGATTTCTGTATTTTTACTGACTTGTCATGCAATGACTTATTTTGCTGTTGTTTGTAAACTTATGCATGTACTAGCATGTATTCAATTATCCTGTATGAGTGAGTATATCATGTGGAAGTCGTTGTATAATGTGTTGTGCTTGATTTCTATGCTAAAGAACGTTTACCGTAAGTAAACGGTTACAAACGAATACAAACGAGTGCGCCAATGTGTATGAGATTTGAATGTTGTGCCATAAAGTATTACGAGATGATTATGAGATCAGTTAGTTGGCATACAACAGGCTCGTTATAGCAAAACAAGCAAAAACATAACAAAAAATTATAATATCAGCTACAACAACAAATACAAATAAAATATATGAAATAAGTCTTATAAACACACACATATAGAGACACACATGTATACAAGTTTGTAGCTCCTGATTGTATCTGATTTTCTAGGGGCGTATTTGAAGGGATGGAATCATCGTTTCATAGTTTTTGCATCAACGTGTAGTCGTTTACTATGTCGCCTTTACGTGTATAAATTGTTATATTATTTTAATTGTTGTTTTTGTTGCTGTTGTTGAAATATGTGTTACGTTTTGTTTATTAAAGGAAAACGAGAAAAAAAAATATAATTTAAGGCAACTGAGTTTTTCGCTCTTTTGGATCAAATTTTTTTGTTTATTTTTTGCATTTGTTGGATGTACGTAGGACGATCGTTAAAATCGTTCCAATTATTTTATGTGAAACAACAATTGTTTTTGTTGTTTGTTGTATTTATTATACTGCATGTATGTGTACATATTTGTTTAACAAATTTATTAAAAGTCGTTGAAAATAGTTTTTTACGCCCATGTTGCTTTAGAAATCAAAATTTTCAAGTTGCGAAAGACATTGCGAAGCGTAAATGTTTTGTAGTTTTAATTAAATGAAGTGATGCAAAATAAAAATATATAAGTAAAGTACGGTCAACTAAGTAGTGACTTATGATGGAGCTAGATCCCATTAAATATTGTTTACAAATAATTTTGTTATACCCTATACGATGTAAGGTAGGCATCTATGCGTATTCGATGACTTTTGAATGAATATGTATCGATATCTTATTGAAAATACTTTGGATCCCAGTCTAGAGTCCAAAAGCTTCTCACACGAGAGTCACTAAATTCTGGTTGTCCAAGAATTCTACTTCTCTGGTTCTCAAGCACCGTACGATGACAGAGAAGATATTCTTTGGTTTACTATTCCGTCTCGACGTTGCAGCTTCTGCAGAAATCGTTTTAAGGCACTCTCAGTCTCCTAGAGCGCAAGTTCAGAGGCCAGTGTCCCGTTATCACTGCTATGAGCTTCATTAGATGCGATCTTAATAGTTATAACGCAAATTCCGCCCTAAGCGCAACCACGTCAAGCCAGATCTGTCTAGTGTCTCTACAAGTGGGTTCCTTATCTCATCCTACCATTGCCAATGAATGGGGTTTTTGTCCGAGACCATATGTTTGCATCTCTTCAGAGGAGCTTGACCCTCCTAGTCGACTGCCCTTTACTACTTCTGAATTTACTTCAGCTAGAAGATTCGGAGTAATCGTTGACTAAACAGCGGAAAACTTATTATGAAATTCGTTGCTGTTGTTGCAAGTGAATAGATATTAACCGTTCAGGCCAGGTTTTCCAAGCGGTTAAGGGAATACTCCCGAATTCTATACAATTATTGCTCATTTTTCCTCATATACAAATACATTATGTTGGTCCTTAAGGGTGCCTTTATTTTTCATGAATATTATTCTGGTTCTTTGATATCCGAATGCGGGAAGTCGCTTTAACAGTGAAGACAATGATAAAGCAGCGGAATCTTGTTTTTGTGGAAGGTTTAGGTTTACCAAAAATGCATTAAAACTTCTTGCCCTTATAACGTATTTCCGCATTTGTTGTTTAAATCAGTAAAACGTGTAGAAGAAGCAACCAAAAATTCAAATGAATTTCTTGATAATACTCTTTAGAATGTCTTTAAAGACTTTGAGAAGAAAATAACACTGAAGAACAGAATGCAAAGAGTGATTAAAATAAACAAACGACATCATTATGAACATCATTATCACTGTGAACAAAGATAATGATGAATGCAAGAACAGAAAATTTAATTGAAATGAATTCAAAATATGTTTTCGTCTTACGCCCAACATTTTCAACACACATGTACACACACGAAAACAGCAGGAAGCAGTTTTTATTGAAATGAACCACAGAGAAGAAAAAAAATCAAATTCATATAAAGGGTGTTTTTTATAGAGGTATAGAACTTTAAGTTGGCATTACTTTTCAAGATGGCGACCGATTTAACAGCTGTCAAGTGATTTATTCTCAGTTTGGTTTGGCAATTCATCATGAATAGACTCACGCCTGAACAACGCTTGCAAATAGTGCAATTTTATTTCGAATATTTTCCCGATTCTCATAAGCGAATTTTGTTTAGCGATGAAGCGCACTTCTGGTTGAGTGGCTACGTCAACAAACAAAACTGCCGCATTTGGAGTGAAGATAATCCTCAAGTGTATGTGGAAACACCGTTACTTCCAGAAAAACTGACTGTTTGGTGCGCTTGATGGGCTGGTGGAATCATTGGTCCGTACTTTTTCAAAAACGATGGTGGCCAGAACGTTACAGTCAATGGTGATCGGTATAGAGCCATGATTACTAACTTTTTCATTCCTGAATTGAATAACCATGATGTCCAGGAGATGTGGTTTCAACAAGACGGCGCAACATGTCACACAGCTCGTGCCACAATAGATTTATTGAAAGACACGTTTGGTGACCGCCTAATTTCACGTTTTGGACCTGTGAATTGGCCTCCAAGATCTTGTGATTTAACACCGCTAGACTACTTTCTGTGGGGCTATGTAAAGTCATTGGTCTATGCGGTAAAGCCACAAACGCTTGACCATTTGGAAGACAACATTTGCCGTATTATTGCCGATATACGGCCACAAATGTTGGAAAAAATCATCGAAAATTGGACGTCCAGATTGGATTACATCCGCGCCAACCGTGGCGGTCATATGCCAGAAATCATATTTAAAATGTAATGCCATAAGATTATCTTTCGGATAAATAAAATTCATGTCAATCGAGTAATCCATCGTTGTTTTATTGCAACTTAAAGTTCTATACCTCTATAAAAAAACACCCTTTACAAATAAAATTCCAAAATTAATGTTAAAAAGGATACACGCATACATTCGTTTTTTAATAAGGCATGCATAATAACCATAGGCATGCAAAGAGAGATGTGAGTTACATATACAGTTACAGTATATGTAAAGGAGTGACATTGCAAGAGATGTCTGGGCTGTGATTTGTACCACGACCTCACGTCTAACTAGCCTACTAGAATACGGCGATTTCCTGCTCTTTTACTGCCAGTAATCATGTGTATATCCCTGATCAAAATGCTCTGATACTGGATAGTTGCATCGGCTATCTTTACTTATATGATTTTAACATGAATAATTGAAGGTTCAAATATAGTTTGAATTTTGAATTCATATTTAATTTTTTAAAGCCAGACCAGTTAAAATATTTATCATCGACATTGGCTTGATGTTTGTGTTGGGTTTTTCTTTGCAGCGTGACGATTTGAGTTTGAATTCCAGATTTACTACCAATTTCCATGTTTTTGAACCAAATTAAGATGACCACTTATGTCAGTTAATAAGGCGAGCGAATTTTTTTATAAACGAAACTGCATTTATAAAACTGAATTCATTCTATTTTTATTAAAATCCTGGCATATTAAAGCTGCTGGGCTAACAAAATAAATGAAAGCAAATTAACCACACCGCATATGCTAAAATATAACAGAATAAATAGGAATAAAAGAAAGAAAAACTTTCTTCAAGAAATATGATTTCAGTACGTAAATAATTTTTTATTTTTTCATTTCGTAGATTGAAGCTTATCGTCTGATACTGATTTGTTGATTTCGTTTCGTTTTTTTTTAAATTTTATTTCTCCAAGCAACGTATTGACTTAGAAATTGCATTGCTGTGTACTCGATTCGTCATCATTATTTATTGATTTACGAACAAAAATATTCGTACTTGAAAGCATATTTAATGTTCCACTGTATATCGACAGAGACCAATAACAGTGCCAGTAGTAAAACTGGATGTCTGTCGGCTATATTGTTGCAGATGACGATGCTGTTTGTAGTATTGGCCATGGGTCAGACGGCAAAAAGTAAGACAAAGACATATTGTGGTGGTTACGGCTGGTGCTGATGGTGGTGGCCTAAAGTTATGAAAAATAAAAATCAAATAAAAAATTGGAAATAAAAATGAAATGAAGAAAAACGAAACGAAGAAGCCGAATAAATGCTCTTATGTTTGATTTCAATGAGTTGAGTGCTTACATAAGTTTTACTTAAGCTTGAGTAAAAGCAATCAATACTATTTCACGATATTTCCTAATACATGTACTCTCCCACTCTTTCTCTCTCTCTCTCTCTCTCTCTCTCTCTCTCGTATACTCCTAGTTTATGGGATATGATTTAATGATTTCTCATTTCTGTAGAATGACCACTGAAATGCAATGAATTGAATTGAATTCACCACAATAAAGAAAACAAGTGAAGCAGTAAAACAAGGAAAAATGAAATCAAAACTACTCTTGAGAAATATTTGCCATTAATTATCTTCCAATGGTAATTGCATTGAAAAACAACGGAAACGGAAACCAAAAACGAGGAACTGATATGAAAAGAAACTGTGGCAGGTGGTGGTGAGTGAAATTTTATTAGAAAAAATGCATGCTTTAGACTTTTTCTGGCTCACATACTCCATATACATATGTACGTATCCTATGACATATCCTTTGTTGTTGTTGCTTTTAGAAAAATCTCTCCTTTTTTGTCGAGGAAGATTTTTTTCAGTTTGATTAAATTACAACAACCTCAAAGGCAACAAACATGAAAATAAAATAAAAAATTGAAAAAAGAGAAAAATATTAACAACGTTTTTATTAAAAATAAGAATTTCACACATTCACCATAAACGCCAGAATTCGTACATATCAGACATCAGCAATGAGTATTCAAAAAGATGAGTGGAATCGAATCATACTCATAATTTCTGATACTTATACGCACGCATTCATATTTATTTTAATATCATGGAACCCTCTACTCATATTCAAAATTTGAAGTACTCATACTATTCAGACTTTACAACACGCGTATGATGTTATTGATTTCGACTCTCCATAACTCAACATTTCGTGTATATAATATATGAATCGTGTATATATAAGTATGAATCGCGTACGAAAACTAAAATACTTGCTAAAGAGTTTGGTGGTTTCTTTGCGTGCTTATGTGTCTGTTTTCTTTTTTTGTAAATGCAACAACAACTAAGACTGTAAATTTTGATGAATGATTCGAGTGACTCGAATACTGAATCAAAAAAATTTTGAATGGTATGAGTTTGATGACAACGTTGTACGCATACTAATTGCAACCTGTACTTATAAATCAGCGTTATGGTTAGTATGAATGAATCAGAGTAGTAAGTTTCAATATTGTTGACTCACATATATTCAAAATTTCATGAGTGCTTATGAGTAGCGATAAAACGATTCATTGCTGATCTCTGATGCATACATATGCAAAATCCTCTCACAGGCACGTATGAGAATATATGAGTTATTTTACTTTGGAAATGTTTTATGTTTAGAAATCCAAGGCATTGTTGTAGGAGTTAAACTACACCTCAAAATATTTAGATCTCCAGAATGTTGCACCTTGAATTCTGTCTTCGCAAGAAGGTGTGCTACCTAACCTACATATGTATCTCTAATGTTGTCGTTCTTGTTATCCTTTTTGGGCTGTCGGTGTTCAAGGAATATGCCACACAGTTTATATTTTTTTAAGATTTCGAAATTTAAAAGCACCTGAAAACTGAAATTCGATTTCTTAATAGAACTTTGTTAGAATTGTCTCTTAAATTACTTACATAATTGGTAATTACAGGATTATGACCTAGCATTTCAAACCGCTTACGTTGTGTGTGTTAATTTCTATCCGTTACTGGCGGTACCTACAGTTTAAAGTCAATATCGAATGACAGATTTTTTGAGAAACTTTTCATGGCAAATTTATTTACTCTCAGAGTTTTTGCCAGAAATCTGCTGAGAGAAATATTTTTTTCATTTTGTTCGGGATATATGACCTGGAGTTTGAACCATGGCCTTATCTCTAATAAGCCAACACACCATCTAATAGACTACGGCGACTTCAGTGCTCGTAAAACAGCGCTGCAGAAAAATTCCTGGTAGCCATTCGAATACAAAAGAAACAACAACAGCAACATCAAAACAGAGAGATATAATGAAAAAATATTTTTTTTCATTACATTATGGGATGCTTCTTTGCGTTTTTTTTATTCCCCACAGGTGCTAAAATACAAACACACACACTCACAGGTTAGGATTTCCGTTTGTATACTTTCACTCATAAAGACTATTTCATATGTTGTACAGTCTCTCAGTGTGTGTGTGTCAAAGAGAGTTTTTGTGTGATTTTATAAACGAATTCATCTTTTCGTTTCGTTTTTTCTTTTGGCTTGTGTGTGTATGTGTGTGTGATTATCTACATGATTTGATTTTTTGCTTCTTCTTTTTTGATTTAATGATGCTTTTGTAATTTTTTGTTGTTGTTTTATTTTTTTTTTCTGTTTAATAAAGTTCTTTTTAAGCTGTGCTCTAATATTGTTGTTGTTGTCGTTGTCACTGTTGCTGTTGTTGTCATTGTCATGAATGTGTTTGTTGTTGTTAAAGTCTCGCATAAAAAAAACGAAACTCAAATTAATTACACTAATTGATGATGATGACTGCTATTACAGCTCCACGTTGGTTGTGCTGCTGCTGATGATAACTTTGATGACGATTGACATTTGACAAGAGGTTGGTTGGTTGGCCCCTGTGATGTTATGCGAAAAATTCAGGTTTTTTTTATTCTCCTTTTAATGTTTCAATGCTTAATGTTATAACATGTGCGAGATGAGCGTTGCTCAAAAAGATTTAAGCCATGTTTATTACAAAAAAAAAAAAATACCAACTTTTTTGTTAAGTATTGTACGCTAGGAAATCGAAGAAAATAATCCAAAATTTTTAAAGCTTCATTGACAATGAAAGTGTTTTAAATGTTTTTCATTAAATCCTCTCAACCCCATGGATAAATTTCCATGTAATCAAGATTTAATTGACTTAAAAGCTTCAGTTGTGTTAAATTTAAATAGACAGACGGTTCTTGTACTTCCACAATTCAGTTTCAAATTAAATTCTTAAATCTTTAAAATCATTCTGCCTGTAGACATACATATTTTTCATTTATAAAATATGAAATGTCTTTGTGTGCCAAATTCTAAAGAATGGAATTTAATATCTCAAGAGCTCTACCGAGATACAGAAAGGAAATTATAATGTTTATTTATATTTTTAATTAAAAATAAAAAAAGAAAATCTTAAATAAACTTTAAAATATTTGACGTCTTTTGTTGCCATACTTTGTCGAACTACAACTTCATAAACATAACGATTCTGCCATGAAGACATTTCAGTTCACAGTACAAATTTTATTGCAGGCACTTGTATGTACGTGTGTGAGCTTCATGATGGTAATGGCACTGTGTTGCATATTGAAATTTTAATGTGACCATTGCTGTACATTGTCCATATGAATGCTAAGACTGGACAGGATTGCTCATGTCTTCACTCTCCTTCTCGACGTCTGACACATTTATGTACACTGGCTTCTTGAAAATCCTGTAATTGCCTCCTTGTTTCTTTTTTTTTTTGTTTAAGGTTGAGTGTAAAATTTTTCACAGTCTGGGTAATTTAGCTGCATTGCATTAATGTTGATAAGGGTGTCCCATGGGGAATTTAATAAATTTTATTTTATCAAGAATATAAAAATGTTAAGTGTTAAAAATTCTTAATTACCGGAGATTGTATGATTTCCTTAAAACTGCCACTCGTTTCAAGCAAGGGTTGGGGTCAAACTTTGTTTTTCATTCGGCAGTAGAAAGTATTGGAATCAATGCCAGAATCAGAATGAAGTTAAACAATTCCTATATATCCGTCAAAGTAGAATGGACCTCTCCGAACCATTTTATATCGTGCGAGTTTTCAAGACAAAACGATCTCTTGTCATAAAAGCTCTTTAATTTCGCTGTGAAGAGTTCTGTGCGGGAGTGCATCGCAATGCCACACAAGTGTCCAGTTGCTTGCGTACGCTGACGACATAGACGTCATAGGGCGTACCAAGTAAGATGTTACTTTTCCCTTTGAACGAGGTGGTAACATTTCTCTAATTTATCTCTGTTTTAGTGTGCAAATCCAATTTGAAATATCCTTAACCTTTGGCATGTTTATGTTCGAATTTAGTTTTATTTCGTTTATTTTAATGTTTCAACCTTTTTATTAAAACGAAATAATATTAGCACCTCAATTCCCTCCGCTTTCACCTTCAAACTTGGATAATTTGACAATGATTTCATCATTTTACACAATATTAGGGGAAACTAAGTATTTGGCCTCTAGGGTTAGCCTTTGATTTCATTAACGCTTTCACTTGTATACACATACATACATATCTACATACAAATGTATATATTTTATTGCAAAATATTGTGTACATGTGTGTGAGCTTAAAAATTAAGTCATAATTCATGTGCAACGTACACATTACCAGCCACATTTTGTGGCAACATAGACAATCAGCCAGTCCACGCCAGTAGGTAAGAAAAAATGCAAATGGAAGAAATAAATAATTTTGCATTTGTATTGTATATGCATGCATATATTTATGTGTAAGTGAGTGTAAATTGTAATACTTTCTGTCTTTCTCTTTCTTTGGTCTCTTACATGCGGTAAAATATCTTAACAGAGACTTGAAATTGTGTTGGGCCTTTTACTGTTATTGTTTACTTTTCATGTGTTTTTTGTTTTTGTTTTTCTTTTTGTTTTACTTTTGTTGTTAGTAATTTGAAGAGGCATTTGGTTGTGTGTGCTTAATGTGAGAATGCTGAAGTAACACCAAGAATTATGGCCTGCCATACGGAAATTGTGGCTCATTTAAGGACGTAAATAATTTGAAAACCATTGCAATAACCACCATACTGAATTAAAATTTACTCTCTCTGTCTTCCTTTCTCGCTCTCTCTCGCTTTCTCTATCGTTCAACAAGAGCTAAACAAAGCTTTTAAAAAATTTAATTGTAAACGAACATACTTCTGATAAAATTATTAAAAATAAACGTTTTAATATCGCATTTCAAAAAATTGCAAAAAATCTTTGGCGGTTAAATGTAAGAAAATTAAATTTTCTATCATTCTCTCTCTCTCTCTCTCTTTTTTTTTTGTTTATTTTTCTCTTTCTAACAATGGCTTGGTATTTTGTTGATTACAATTGAAATTTGTGTCGCGTATAGCTGATCAATGGCTTACGTGCTTTCTTCTTTTTCTTATAGTTTCAGTTTTGACTTTCATTTCTTCCACTTTGTTAGCAGTTGTGCAAAAAGCTAAAGAGTTTATGATATGACAGCGATTGTTGTTCTTATCCCTGACAGTTTTTCCCTCGTTTTGTGCTTCTATTTCCTTCAAATGATTTTTCTACTTCGTTTGTTACATTTAATGATAATAATGATGATGATGATGATGATGGTGTTGTGTGTGACGGCATGAGAGTACATGGCATGCAATTTAAACCGAATATCACTGCCGTCTTTTCGATTTTACTATTTTCATGTACATATAAAATTGAAGAATATCTGTCTATTAGTTTTCAATTTCAGTGTAGTCAAACTGCTTGCAGAAACTGTCATGTGATGGACATCATCGTACTCAACTTTAACTTCATACAATAATAACAAGTATACATGGCTATGTGTATGATTATTCTCTGTTGCTAGTTTATGCTCTTTACGCTTAAATGCTTTAGAGCTGTATGAGTGATTGCCAGGATTTATAAAAAATTTAAAAATGAAATATAAAGTATAACCACATCATGTCCTTTTTTTCTTTTACAAGTTTTATCTGCAATTTGAAGTAATTTTGTTAAAAAAAACAAAATTAGCCTGTCCTAGTAGGTAGAAGTCGCCGTGGTCTAGTAGGTAGTGTGTTGGCTTGTTAGACGAAAAGCCAGGGTTCGAGCCCCAGGCCAGATATCAAAATAAAATACAAAAAGTATTTCTTCGGCGACTTCCTCTCAGCAGATTTCTGGCAAAAACTCTGAGAGTAAATAAAATTGCCATGAAAAGTTTCTCAAAAATCTGTCGTTCGGAGTCGACTTTAAACTGTAGGTCCCGCCACTCATGTATAAAATTAACACACACAACATAAGTGGTGTGAGAAACTAGGTCGTAATCCTGACTGAAGGGTTGTAATGACCAATTATGTATGTATGTATGTATGTAAAATAAACAACAATTAAAGAAAATACTTAGAAAACCCCTTTCTAGTTCATCTTCTTTTTTTCATAGCTTTAGGCTGTACAGTTTGCCTTTTTTGGAATTGCAAAAGCAATTGAATTTTTTGTATTGCGTTTACTGAAATCTTGTGTAAAGGACTTGTATGCCGTTTATGTTGATTTCTCTGAGCATAAGGACATTAAAATTTAATGTGTTTTCTTACTTTTCTTATTGCGATTCAAGTGATTGTCTCTTATTTTAAAATCCAAAAATTTCAGCGAAATTGGTCAAGAAGTTTCTGTTAAATCGTCGTCGCCAGGTGGGAATAAATGGTTTTAAGAAGAACGGGGATTCAATAGAGGCTACGCGATGCTCTTTTGAAGGTGCTTCTGATTAAAATTTGTCTGCTTCTTTCTTAAAATTTATACGATACGATTCAATTGAATTGCTGATGCCTATATCAACTTCTGTCATGATAATTTGATTTCCCTTAGCCATTTCATTCACACTACAGTCTAGGCATAGTACTTTTCTAGGCTTCATAATCAAATAATCACTTCCAACCACCTTTGCCTATACAAACACCGTCATTAATTTAAAATTCACTTTTTGATTTTGCACCCTGTGGTGGGATGTGATGTGTCTGAGTTAAAGTTTAAATAGAAACATATGTAAATACAACAACTTTAACAGTTGACATCCGGTTAAAGTAAAAGTCCAACAACAACTACGGTAAACTAGATAGATTAACAGACAGAGAATATAAAATGACACACGATTTTTGTGTCTACAATGCAACGAATAGAGGCTGATAATGCTGGCATGTCCCTTGTGGTGATTATTAGGATATAAAAACACTGATGGGACATTATACGAGTATATTGCATTGGTTGCTACACACATGACGATAAAGATGGTGGCTAAAAATGATGATGACGATGTGCACAAGTGGCAGGAATATTTGTCAAAATGTCGACATTATTTCCGCATTTAACCGCTCAGTATAGATCATTTCGTTGCCAAACAGCATGCAGACACAAAAATACTTCGTATTAGTATTTAAAATACAGGGGTAGAGTCTGTGTCTCTGTGTAACTGCATTTTGGTTTGTTTATAAATAAGCAGCAGGAGCATTACCGTCATTCATAGAGAATGTACATCATCACCATCATCATGGTAACTATGCTTACGTTAGTGTTTGTGCTTGTGCTTACGAGAGTCAGCAATGTGCTCTTTTTATTATTGTTGCTTGCATCGTTTTTGTTTATTAACAATTCTCTTGTCTGTTTGGTTTTTTGCACTGTCTCCTCTCTCTCTCTCTCTCTCTCTCTCTGTTCCTGTGGTTGTGCTATTTTTATTATTTATTATTCCTGTTGTGAGAGTAATGTAAGGAGCAAAGAGACTAACGTTGATAGTATTTGTGAATGCGTGTTTATATAGATTCGGGGGGCTGTGCTCATTTAAGTCAATTACATGAACTGTTAATTGTTTTACTCCATGTTTTCATTTTTATTACTGTTACTAGAAAACATACATATTCGCACACACATGTGTAGCGAGACAATCGTTGTTTTGCTAGCTTCTGCTTTAGCTTGCTTGTGAATTGTATTTGTTGTTATTATGTCAACATTTCTTTTGTTAATGCATGTATGGATGAGTCATTTAGAGTATGAGTATTCTACTATTTAGCTTTCTCCACTGCTTTAACTGTGTTATTTATTTATTTTGTTCTTATAAATTCTCTGTTCCCTATAGGGTTTTGGTTTCGTCAACTCTCTCTCTCTCTCTCTTTAACTGAGACGATTCTATTTTTTTTGTGGTATTGGCTTGGAAGGCAATAACTTGAGTCCATATTTATACGCACGTATACATACATATATTTATTGAGTTCTGCTTTGTTAAACTCTAGTTGGATTACGTGTTGTTCTTATTGTTGTTTCAGCCATTTTTGCTTATCGCCAATAAATCAATTGTCATCGTACCGGTGGCTAACTGGCAATAATGATGAGATAATTTTTGAAAATATTAAGGATTGTAATATCTTTTGATTATATGTGTGCCACTCTGAGGTTATTTTCTAGACTAAAATTGGATCATTTGTAAAGTGATAATTAAGATTGCTATTGAACGTCGTTCGAAATTATAAATATTTTGATTTTTTTGGCGTAAAAGCCCATTTAGCAACAATATGTCCTTTAAAATAGTGTTTTACGTAACAGACGTTTAGTACCACTGTATTCTGGGCCATCATTCATTTGCTTTATAAACCAAAAGTACTGAACCAAATGCTGTATCCTTTAATAACGTTTGTATGGATGTTGTGTATCTCTACTCTGGTTAAGGAGCGTATCACACCCATGAAGAAGGGGATATCGTCAAAGGGATTTTTATTCAGGTCGTAATCACAATGATAATAACTTGTTACAATGCTGTGTGAGTGACTCTGTGTGTAAATACAAAAAAAATGTGTTTCCCAATCAATTATTGTACATTCTCTGTCTTGCGAACAATTAAAAAGAAAAAATCAAATTCCGATTGCATGGATACTCAGCCGCTTTGTCATTTGGACAGCTAGCCAGCTTTTGACACAAATATACCGCTTCACTGCCACCACGAATATCATAGAATCACTGAAAAGACAACGACAACAATAATTCAAATTAATGCTTAAAACGAGTAGAAAAGAGCTGAACAGGGAAAGGAATTATAAAGTGTCGGAGATGGCTAAACAATGAAATCGTTTTTCATATAAAATATGTCTGTTGTTATTGTTGTAGACGATAGTCCTTAATATTTTTGACTGTAACATAAACACAAAAAGCGTAAAGTTTAATTGACTGTCTGCTTGGCAATTATTTTGCTGTAAATGTCGACATACTCTACTACCGTTCTGCCTCTCGGTATATTTTCTTGTCCGCTCAATACATTTTAAAGTACCAGCACAAAATTAGAGACACGGATATTTAACTAATTAACCTTAAAATTTGCCTGTGCTGTATACATGGAACAGTGACGTTACGTTACGTTGGAGTTGAGCGAATAGCCAGTCGTCCTTTTAATTCTTAATTCACTTTTATACTGTTACGAAAAATGGAGGATCTAGATACCGGTGTTTTGCTTTTACATCGCTTAACATTAAAATTATAAGCAAAAGCTACAAAAACAAAACAATGCAGTAAACAAACCTGTTTACAAATTATAGTACTGCGTAATACGGTAGCATAAAAAATGGTAAACAAGTAAACAAAAATATACCAACAACACTACAATAATAAACTTAAGCAACGATGTTTACATTCATAGAGATTTCGAGAAGGTCATGAACATTCGCCTTCAATTATTTGAAATAAAAAACTTTTGTCATCGTAGCACGTATCACCGTATTAAGATTATAATCATTTAAGATTATGCAACACTGGTTATACTATCTCTAAGAGTTCAAATTCTGTATGTGATTTAATTTCGTACAATTAAAGTTGACAGGAAAAAGCTTGGTTTGGTAATATTTTTTTTTTATAAATTGAACTCTTTTCAAAACCATTCAATATGCATTCTCTTTATGCACAAACCTTTAGCATATCCTTAGCAGAACAACTCTGTGCCTGATGTCTCTATTCAAATCAGTGCAGAAAGATTAATTCAGGAATAATCGAGAACAAAATTTCATTTGCATGTCAAAATGAACGTGGAATTGAATTTTATTATGCATGAATGAAATATTTTATAATTGAAGCAAAAAAGTTGCACAAGACTTTTCCCAATGCAATGGTGTTTTAATATTAGAGCAGGAAGCAGAATTGTGCCGTCTGTAGTTAAAAAGAAAAAGAAAAAATCATTCAGACATGTAAAGTTGATAAAGTTTTGTTGGGGATTTTACAATGAATGGCGTTTTGCATATAAATACTGGCATAAATAAATATTTTCAATCAAAATATATTAAACGTACATATGTACGTATGAGTTCAGTGTCTCCATTTTTATTTTTTTTATCCGCTACGTGTTACATAAGAATCTTAGGGTCTTGCCAAACACATTCCAAAATGATTTGTCGAGAGTAGGAAATTGTTTTCATAGGTGCGGTGTTTTCTGTTTTATGAGTTCCTTAGGGATTCTGTTGGATACATTTCTGGTTATATCGTACATTGTGGCCGAGCCAATTGTCTGTTTTTGTCCCTTCCACCCGGTAATTGAATTTTTTAGTCCGTTAGCTGAACATAATTTAAATACTTTGGTACCAACGTTTCAACTTATATCGCGCAGTTTAAGCTTTACTGAGCCAGAAATGGTTCCAAACCCTTTATAATGTAATAACCATTAAGTTAAATTTATTTATTTATTTATTTAATTTTGTTTATCACACATTATTTTTTTATGCCTGAACTTTCTTTATGCACTCAATACTTCACTACTGCCACTCTACACTGCCACAACTGCAATAAACTTTACTTTTTCGTCTTCATCTCTATTCGACTGCTAAAAGGGGTGGCAAAGTTATAGCAGAGGAATAGGAGAAGTGATTGTAGATGATAAGTTTGCTTCTCTGTAGTTCAAGCATTTTCATGTACCGGAAATAATCTGAATTTCTATGTGATTGTTCTTGTTCTAGTTTGCATACATCCTTCCTACCTCCGAATTCTAGATTAACTCATGCATATCATTACAGTTATGTAGTATGCTTGCTGTTGTTGTTGCCGTTGTTATTTTCTACTGCATATGTATACATAACATACATACATATAATATAGAATTGTTGTTAGTGTTGGTACACCAACACTAATGTTACATTCCCGGCAAATGTACTCATTCGATAAAGTTTGTTGTTTAAATTGTTTTACAATCGTTGTTGAATATTAAAACTATTTATCCTTCATCTCTCCCCCCCGCTTACCACTTCATAATACTGCTCTTAAACTTGTGAAATTGAACAGGGTGTGGAAAATTTTAAAATCAAAACGTGTTAAGAGGGGATTTATCGGCATATTTTTGTCCTTACCCTGTATATTTATAAAAAAGTTGTGTATTTCATACTTGCTTTTTTTGCCTCGTTCAAAATCTATGCATGTTTGAATGAAATTTAAATTTATTTGGCATGAAATATTGTTAAATAGACGGTAAATGAATGTGTTCATAATAAATCGGGGTTTCAATAAATATTTGAAGGAAATATCATATTTGATGTAACAGAGTTTAAAGGTCATTAAGAGGACTGTTTTTGTTGTTATTTAACCTCGTTGAGTATTTCTTTTTTTAAGTTTAAGTTTTTTATTTTAGATTTTAAAGGGGGTCCGAAACAAAGGGCTGCCATTCAGGTATCTGCATTAAAATTTCACTTTCGAATACACCAGGAAATTCAAATACAATCAGATTAAAGAAAAATACAATGAATTGAAATTGTTAGGTTAAATCAAATAATTTTTAACAAAATGCTCACAGTATTAAATTCAAATTAATACGAACCTTTTTTGTGTAGACGAGTGTCATGCCTCAATATATTTGAAATATTTGAATACGTGTTCAGCCATTTGCTTATATTTTCTACCGCAATACAACTCTAACTACATATATACTAGTGGGTATGCGTATGTATTGCCAGTAGTAACAGGACTATTATTTCATTATTGCTGACAAGGCAACCCCAATCAATGTTACCACACATTGTTTAAAATTAAATAATTTAAACAGGAATTTTTACAATTTTTGTAATTGAAGGACATGGGGAAAGCATGTGTGCATGTGTACACATAACCTTATTTACGATATGCCGTTATATGTATATATACAAGCACAATATAGACCTCACATTTAAGTATTTCTACACGTATGTATGTGTAGTCATAAGAACGAGGTTATATTGAAAATATTTATACTTACAGTATAAAATCTGCACACATGTACATTCACAATCAGTCACTGGTGCTTTCCGTGTGACTGGCCAACTAAAGGGTGTTTTTTTATAGAGGTATAGAACTTTAAGTTGCAATAAAACAACGATGGATTATTCAATTGACATGAATTTTATTTATCCGAAAGATAATCTTGCGGCATTACATTTTAAATATGATTTCTGGTATATGACCGCCACGGCTGGCGCGGATGTAGTCCAATCTGGACGTCCAATTTTCGATGACTTTTTCCAACATTTGTGGCCGTATATCGGCAATAATACGGCGAATGTTGTCTTCCAAATGGTCAAGCGTTTGTGGCTTTACCGCATAGACCAATGACTTTACATAGCACCACAGAAAGTAGTCTAGCGGTGTTAAATCACAAGATCTTCGAGGCCAATTCACAGGTCCAAAACGTGAAATTAGGCGGTCACCAAACGTGTCTTTCAATAAATCTATTGTGGCACGAGCTGTGTGACATGTTGCGCCGTCTTGTTGAAACCACATCTCCTGGACATCATGGTTATTCAATTCAGGAATGAAAAAGTTAGTAATCATGGCTCTATACCGATCACCATTGACTGTAACGTTCTGGCCACCATCGTTTTTGAAAAAGTACGGACCAATGATTCCACCAGCCCATAAAGCGCACCAAACAGTCAGTTTTCCTGGATGTAACGGTGTTTCCACATACACTTGAGGATTACCTTCACTCCAAATGCGGCAGTTTTGTTTGTTGACGTAGCCATTCAACCAGAAGTGCGCTTCATCGCTAAACAAAATTCGCTTATGAAAATCGGGAACAACGGTAATCTCGTTTTGGGCCCATTCGACGAATCTTACTTGATGATCGTTTGGCTTCAAATCTTGCACGAGTCGGATTTTGTAAGCACGCAAACCAAGATCCTTCCGCAAAATCTTCCTTAAAGTGGATGGACACAGATCCAATTCCTGTGCTCGATGGCGGATGGACTCATTCGGGTCTTCCTCAATGCTACGCTCTACAGCAGCAATAGCTTCTTCTGTACGCACCGTACAGCGTCTCCGGGGATGCGAGTTATCAATAAGAGTAAACATGGTGCGAAAACGTTCCATGGTTAATCGAATTAACTGCTCTGATGGACGATTTTGTCGACGATAAAATGGACGTAGTGCGCGATACGTTTTCCGCACAGAACCATTATTTTCGAAATAAAATTGCACTATTTGCAAGCGTTGTTCAGGCGTGAGTCTATTGATGATGAATTGCCAAACCAAACTGAAAATAAATCACTTGACAGCTGTTAAATCGGTCGCCATCTTGAAAAGTAATGCCAACTTAAAGTTCTATACCTCTATAAAAAACACCCTTTATATTTCTTGTTACTACCACAGGTCTCTTATATTTGTCAGCAAAAGTGTGTGCACACGCATGTATTTATACTTGCGTATGGAATTCAGAGGTAAATGAAATTGTATTTCAAAAGGCCACCTTTACCCAAATTACTTTATTTCATTGTCTTCTTTATTCCGATATTAAAAAAAAGTCTCAAAAGATGAATTCTTTCAGAAGCTATTCTGATACTGTGGGCTCACCGTCACCGCCTGTTAGACACCAGGCCTTATGAACATTCATGAAAAAGCCAGTGAAACAGCCAGAAGGCTAGAATCCATACCAATAAATGGGTCAGAATCATTCAGTAGAATGCAAACATGACTTTGGAAGGAAAAAACAGAGAGAGAAAAACCTTACAAGGCAGTACAATTGATAGTTTTGTTGAAAATAAAAAAAAAAACCAAAATATTTATGTTCCCATCGAATCCGAAGTTTTGACTTCCTTATGTGTTGTTATGCTCTTTCTGATGCCAGATCATCTGCCGTGATTTAAATGTTTAAATTTTAAGTCAAAAACTATTTTTTTATTCCACAATTATTGATAATAAAACTTTAATTTACTTACAAAATGACTCACATTGTAGGATACGAACCAGAGATCAGCAATGAGTATTCAAAAAGATGAGTAGAATCGAATCATACTCATAATTTCTGATAATTATACGCATTCATACTTTGTTTAATATCATGAAACTTCTACTCATATTCAAAGTTTAAAGTACACATCATATTCATACTTAACAACACGTATGATGTTGCTGATTTCGACTCTCCATAACTCAACATATATATGAATCACAAAATAAGTATGAATCGCGTACGAACACTAAAATACTTACTAAAATATTGTGTGTTTGCTCTGCTTGCTGCTCTGTCTTTTTTGCTTATGCGTCTTTTTCTTTTTTTTAATGCCTAACAACAACTAAGACTGAAAATATTTTTGAATGATTCGGGTCGCTCGAATCTAAATGAGTATGCTTATGAATCAAACATATTTCGAATGGTATGAGTTTGATGTCAACGTTGTATGCATACTCATGCAACCTGTACTTATAAATCAACGTTGTAGTGAGTATGAATGAATCAGACTACATAGTTAAGTTTTAATATTGTGGACTCACATGTATTCAAACTTTCATGAGTGCTTTTGAGTAGTGAAAAGACGATTCGTAGCTGATCTCTGACAGGGTTTGTACAATGCTTAGCATACTTTAATTTCCTCTTCCAACCCGTTTTTCTACGATTTGATTTTGATTCATCGTTAAATGTTTACAGGAGTATTAATGTAAGAATGCGTATGTGTATGTCTATGGTGTCACCCATTCAATATGATTGTAACACACACACACATTGTGCGTATGTGAGATTTTCTAATTGTAGCCTTAAGTAAGACCCATTGAATCGCATCTTAATTAAGGTTCCCTCGCCAAATACAATTTATCCCGTGTATGTGTGGGTTTGTGAGTGAGTCATGTGGTTATCACTGCTTATGTGTATATGTGTGGCTGGATAAATCTCTCGCCGTTCGTGTGATTGAATGTGTAGAGTTTTTTGGTCACTACGTGTTTGGAAATTAATTAGGTACACTTGTTGCCAATTATTGTACCCACACATACATACATAGATATTCATTTGTTCATTCATCCTAACAATCGGAAGGTATTAAAGGCGTGAGAGCAACATACATACAAAGGAGAGGGAAAGAGAGAGTCTTGATAGGGTAAAATTGTGGCAAAGAGTATAAGAGTGTGGGTGCATGCGGTAAGAATGTTAAAACCCCAAACTAGTGATAGCCAAGTGGATATGTGTGTCCTCGCTCTTAGTAATTTCAACATGTGGGTGCGTTGTCGGTATGGTTGATTGTGGCATTAATTCAATTGCAAAACTTTTTGATTATTTTGCTTAAGTAACTTAAAAGGTTACCCTCTCATGCCGGGAGATTAAAACAAAGACTCTGTTTTGCTTGCTCTTGTTTTTGTTTGTATTTTTAACTTGTTTTTGTGTATATTTTACGACGTTGTCAATTATGATAAAGAAAGACATTCGAGTGCAAAAACAAAAGGAAAGCAAAACAACAACCCATAAAGTTGTGTCGCAAACTCATTTTCTCCCACTTCAAGTGGTAAACAAATGAAAAAAAATTTATTCCAACAACTTAAAACTCACTGCAGCAGCATTTATGTGGTTGGGTTGTGGTTGTTGTTGTAAAAATACTTAATCTTTGTGCCACTGTTACAGGCTTCAGTTGTTGTTTCTGCTGCTTTAAAATTATAATTTCACTTACAAAGGATTTATCATGTAATTGACAAGCTTTAAACTTTTAATATAAGAGTCGTATGGACGAACTTCATTCCTTAAAATAACCGCAATTTTATGTTCACCTCTCTCTTTCTCTCTCTCTCTCTCTCATTTTCATTCTCACACACAGACACAGTATCAGTGTTTTATGGCTATACAGTGTAGCCAACTTAATTTTAAATGAATCGTAAAGTGTAGTGGTATTAGTAACAATCATTAGTTCAGTGTTGTATAAAAGAATTGCTTGTCAATTCCAGATACTGTCCTGCTCTCATTGTTGTTTCTATTGTTTTATATGTTTTTTTCTTATTTGTTGTTGCTTTAATTATGTAATTCACTTTATAGTACGAGTACTGACAGTAAAAATTATTTGCTTTAAAGCAGTAAAAAAGAAAAAAAAATAATTTTTTTTCTGAAATTAAATGATTGTGAGTGATAGACTGCCATTAAAACACAAATGAAGCTCTGCTTTTATTATTGAAGTGGTTTGATTTATTATTAAAGAAGTAATTGAATTTAATTTCATTGATTTTTTTTTTGTAAAATCGTTGAAAAGACAAGTCTTCTTGCAATTATAACAAATCTAATCAATAGGGCTACGTTCCGATAGGTCCCATTATGATATAGGGTTCCGAACAGTTGATTATTTATATCTCTTGGATTACCTAATCATTATATACTAGTCAGACTGGAATAATGGTTATCAACACTGCCACTGTGCGTATCCAGTATCAGAGTGTGTTGTGCACATATTTACAGGTAGTAAGGATCTCAAAACAGTGTGTACACCGCATCTAAAATTGTTTAAGAATGTTGGGTATCTCTGGAAAAGATAACGATACGGTTAGGTGAATGAATTCCTGAAAACGGGAACATTGAAATCTACAACATAGTCGACACACTTGCAAAAGCTTGTACAAGAGCTAATTCGGCATTAATTACCATCAATTAGCATTCCTTAGCTTATGAGCGACTAAATAACCTTTACAAACTTTACCTGTCAGCCTCATAATACTTATGGGTACACATTCTCAGAAGCTGAGAGAGAAGCCGAAGGCCAGCTAGGAGTTATAGTTGAATGACGGAATATGTACTATTTTATCATGTAGGATCCATGTAAGTTATTCTACTAAAGTAGATTTCAAGTTAACCTAACCTAACTGAGGACTTATTGTAAAAAGAACCTTCATCTGAGTCTATACCAATCGAATACCATTCCTTTATAGAAACGTAAGCCTTTCCAATGTTAAACAACATGTATTTACTCTTAAAAATAAATTGATATATTATCCTGAGGAGCTTATATACTACGTACATACATATAATGGGTCCGCCATCTAACGTTTTTTTTTCAACTAGTGCTTATTTCGTGAATGGTAAATAACACTTAGCTCATGTCTGATTTGACAGATAATTAGTTTTATCCTTCCGCTGAACGAATATAGTTGTGTATACGCCTGAACAACGCTGGGAAATATTGCGACATTACTTTGAAAATCATGATAATGTTGCAGAATGTGTGCGAAAATTGAAGAGAAGCACCGTCAGCTCCGTATGTTCGTTATCGATAAACCAAAGCGTGAAAAGCCAAAGACAGTGCGTACACCCGAGAATATTGCTGCTGTGGCAGAAAGTGTGCTTGAAGCGCCATCAACATTAATTCACTGTCGTCCTCAACAACTGAACATTTCGGGGACATCATTGAGACGAATTTTGCATAAAGACCTTGGTATGACGCCATACGAAGTCCAATTGATTCAGGAGTTGAAGCCAATGCGTTTTCGCTTCGCTAAGTGGGCCTGCGATCGACTTACAGAAGATGCCGATTTTGGCAAAGAAAATCAGCTTTTCAGATGAAGTTCATTTTGTTCTTGGCGGGTATGTAAACAAGCAAAATTATAGCATTTGGGGCACAGAAAAACCACACGCATACTTTGAAAAGCCGACGCACCCAAAACGAGTCACTGTTTGGTGCGGATTTTGGTCCAGAGGCAAAATTGGGCCATTTTTCTTCGAAATAAGCAAGGAGTGGCCGTTATAGTCAATGGCGATCGTTATCGGACCATGTTGAACGAATTTTTGTTCACAAAAATTGAAGAGGAGGATATTGGCAACATTTGGTTTCAACAGGACGGCGCTACGTGCCACACAGCCAAAGCTACACTCGATGTTTTGCGCCCTGTTTTTGAAGATCGCATTATCAGCCGCAGAGCTGATGTCGTTTGGCCACCTCGGAGGTGCGATTTGACACCGTTGGACTATTATTTGTGGGGTGCCGTCCAGTCCAAGACAAGCCAGAGACAATTGACGCTTTAAAGGACAATATTCGTGAAGCCATTGGTGAAATACAGCTGCACACAATCGATAATGTGCTTAAAAATTGGACCGAATGTGTAGGCTACTGCATGGCCAGCCGAGGCAGCCATTTGAATGAAATTATTTTCCATTATTAACCGAAAGGATTGTACTTTCAAATAAAAAAAGAAAGAATATTCAGTAGTTTTTTTAAGCATTTTCAAAAAAATAAGTTATTTGGCGGACCCTGTACAAGAAACGATATTTTATTTGAAAACAGAAGGAAAGGAACTGTAAAGCAAAAACAAAGCGATGCATTTAAAAGTTATTTGTTGCCATTTCAAAATGACTTGAAATCGTTTTGCAATTTAGCCAAAATGGCAACAACAATAAAAATAAATATGTACGTTTCAAAAGGCTAAAAATGATATTGAGCTCAGTGCATACACAGAAGAATAAAATAAATACACAGGCAAATGCAAACACAAATATTTCGATATACATAGAAATACGAACTCCGTTTTCCAGAAGATACTTTGAAGAACAATTCTAACAAGGCAGCAAAAAACCTTTAAAGACAATAAGAAAATAAAAGAAATGCAACGAAAAGAAAATGGGCTCTAAAAGGATCTATGCACGTGTGCATGATGTTAAGTGAGATAAAAAGAAACGCTTTAAACGAAAGTAAAGTAAAGGATTTGAAATTTTACTTTTAGCAAACAGTTGAAAAATGTAAAATGTTCTGAGATACGAAAACATACACAAATACTTAGACATATCGATGTACATATATTAGTATACAGTATATTAAAAAGTGTAAATAAGTCCTTTGTGTGTATGTATATGTGTTGTTTAGGTGCCCTTTAAGTATAAATTACCGTACTATGCTCCCTTTATTTTCCGTGTCTCTTTTATTTTCTTTCGAAAAGTCAAGCAACGACTACACTTGTAAACTTTTCGATTTGTCACCCTGTCAAGACAACAACAGCCATAAACAATAACAATTTTCAACTTATTCAAGTATATATACGTATATTTATACATCCACAATGTATTCATAGAAAATTCTATTCTATTATTGTTGTTGTTATTGCTGAGTGTTGTATGTTGTAGCCAATGTCCTTGCAACGGCAACAAAAATTTCGAACTAAACGTCAGCACATTACGAAACAATTGTCTCCTCATAAAGCAAATTTTGGTTGTTTGCCTTTGTAACTGACTCCATGCAGTGATATTTCATTTTAAACATTTCATTTCTTTTTCTCTTTCTTTCTTTCTTGTGTAGCCTGACTGGCTTCACATGGAACCCCCTGAAAATGATAGACGGAGTCGAAATGATGGAAAATTTCTTTGATTGTGAATTTTGAAAATATTTTTGCGTTTCGTAATCATAAATAAAATGAAAAATAATTTGTCATAAAAATTAAAGACTATAATACGTACATAACATGACTGCCGTGGCAGGGATATACAGTGCATGTGTGTGTATATCATCTGTATCCAATAAATAATTTCAGAAATAGAAACAATGTCTGTCAAAGAATACATTTGTATGTATGTGTGGGCGTAAATATCTCGTATTGTTACGCAAGCATATGATTATGTTTCTGTAAGTGTAACTGTGTGTAGGCATAAAAATGTCAATTCGTTGCGAATATTAAAACAGAGCCTTAAAACAATTTCTTGTTGTTAAAAAAATTTAACGCAAATTTTTCATTCTTTCATTAAATCATAAATAATATCGTACATTCATCATTGGTTTGTACTAAAATTATTGATAAAGCAGGGGTCTCTACCAATTACAGACCAATCGTGGAAAGCATTCTTTTCCAGCTCTGCCTTTTTCTTTTCCTCTCCTCATTCCCTTCTCAAGACTCTTACTGTTTTATTACATTTTGTTCGTCGAGTATAAATTTCATCGTTATGGTTTAATCCATCGATAATGTTTGTTGATGTTTCTAACCATAAAAGAAAATCAAAATTCATATTCAGAGGGAAAAATATTTTATTTCTAATTTATATGCCGGCCTAAAATAAAAAAAAATAAAAGGAATAAAAGAATAAGACCTAAAACATAGAAGTATGAAAGAATGACAGGAAGTGGGTGGAAACTGGAAAATTTGTTATCGAATTCGGTTTGACTAGATTCCAAAATCATGTGTCGACAAATAATTTTCTTATTGTTGTTGTTGCTGTTGTTTCGTATTGAAAATTGTGTCTATTTCATGGTCCATTATTATCATTTATAATCATTTGCCATAATATTACAAATTAATTCCACAACAACGATTGTATTTTTTTTAATAAATTTTTTGCTTGGCTTTTTGATTTTCATTAAAATTTCTAAAACCAGCAAATAAAATAAAATTGAAGTCATAAAGACATATTTTTTTTCTCGTTTTCCCTTCTTATAAATTATTCTGTGTTCAATTATAACACGTATACGCCTTCTATAAATGATGTAAAATAAGAATCCGCATACTCCCATACATATCTTCTTTACCTTGAGGTATTTTTCCCTTTTAGCAGTAGGCGAGCAAAATGAAAAATATTTTGGTACCCAAAGCGACAGTGTTGCCATGGCAAACATGAGTTGTAGGTCTTATTACTTGCGTTTGTTTTAAAAATAAATTTCAAAGAATTTTAAGAGCATTTCTTATTAAAAGCCTAACGTGTGTGAAAGAAAGAAGTACATAAGCACTTGGTTTATACGCTTACCTTTTAATTGAAAATTATTAAATTTTCTTGAAATAAAACACATTTTTTTTGTTAATTTTGTTTATAATATTGTTACGTTTTTACCTTTTAAAAACGTTCAAAAATATGAGCTCGTAGATTGTAAATAATACGAAAATAAATTTGTGTTTAATTTTAATTAAAATTCTTTATTATTTGCACAATTCTGTGTGGCACAGTTCACAATTTGATGTAAATAACAACAATTGCATTTTTTTGTTATTCCTCTGTTTATAACCTTATTATAAACAATAACAATTACTAGACAATTATTCGACAGATCTTTGTAACGGAGATCTTCAAACCACAATTACTCTCTTCAAACACACCGCGTCTTCACGCAAGACTGACTGAACTTCACTCACTCAGTTGTCTGCTTTGCTTTGCCTTTTAGCATTTCATATATAAAATTAATTTATATTTGTCGGGAACACAAACAAATACTTCTGTAACATTCACAATTGAAGGTTACAGATAAATACAATAAAGTAGGAGTCAATAGTCGTATAATCATCATACACAGACTATCTTCTGTCGTTATACATGACAAATTTCAACAGATTCTAAATCTGTAGTGAAATAAAGAGAGTTTGTTGTGTTCCAAATTATAATCCAAAAAAGATTTAAGTCGTAATCAAAGAGTTCATACAACCATTACAGGACAAAACGAATACTCATACAATTATTGTAAAATATGAGCCATTTTACAACGAAATTAAATACGTGGTAATAAAGGGTGTTTTTTTATAGAGGTATAGAACTTTAAGTTGGCATTACTTTTCAAGATGGCGACCGATTTAACAGTTGTCAAGTGATTTATTCTCAGTTTGGTTTGGCAATTCATCATGAATAGACTCACGCCTGAACAACGCTTGCAAATAGTGCAATTTTATTTCGAAAATAATGGTTCTGTGCGGAAAACGTATCGCGCACTACGTCCATTTTATCGTCGACAAAATCGTCCATCAGAGCAGTTAATTCGATTAACCATGGAACGTTTTCGCACCACGTTTACTCTTATTGATAACTCGCATCCCCAGAGACGCTGTACGGTGCGTACAGAAGAAGCTATTGCTGCTGTAGAGCGTAGCATTGAAGAAGACCCGAATGTGTCCATCCGCCATCGAGCACAGGAATTGGATCTGTGTCCATCCACTTTATGGAAGATTTTGCGGAAGGATCTTGGTTTGCGTGCTTACAAAATCCAACTCGTGCAAGATTTGAAGCCAAACGATCATCAAGTAAGGCGTAGATTCGTCGAATGGGCCCAAAACGAGATTACCGTTGTTCCCGATTTTCATAAGCGAATTTTGTTTAGCGATGAAGCGCACTTCTGGTTGAATGGCTACGTCAACAAACAAAACTGCCGCATTTGGAGTGAAGGTAATCCTCAAGTGTATGTGGAAACACCGTTACATCCAGAAAAACTGACTGTTTGGTGCGCTTTATGGGCTGGTGGAATCATTGGTCCGTACTTTTTCAAAAACGATGGTGGCCAGAACGTTACAGTCAATGGTGATCGGTATAGAGCCATGATTACTAACTTTTTCATTCCTGAATTGAATAACCATGATGTCCAGGAGATGTGGTTTCAACAAGACGGCACAACATGTCACACAGCTCGTGCCACAATAGATTTATTGAAAGACACGTTTGGTGACCGCCTAATTTCTCGTTTTGGACCTGTGAATTGGCCTCCAAGATCTTGTGATTTAACACCGCTAGACTACTTTCTGTGGGGCTATGTAAAGTCATTGGTCTATGCGGTAAAGCCACAAACGCTTGACCATTTGGAAGACAACATTCGCCGTATTATTGCCGATATACGGCCACAAATGTTGGAAAAAGTCATCGAAAATTTAACGTCCAGATTGGACTACATCCGCGCCAGCCGTGGCGGTCATATATCAGAAATCATATTTAAAATGTAATGCCGCAAGATTATCTTTCGGATAAATAAAATTCATGTCAATTGAATAATCCATCGTTGTTTTATTGCAACTTAAAGTTCTATACCTCTATAAAAAACACCCTTTACAATAATTTCCCCTACGCAAGTAAGTGAAAAGTATAAGTTACCACTTTTGTATCTTTTTGAAAATAGAATGACCCTCTTTTATATTTTTGTATACATTTTTAGCAATTTAATGAAGCATTCAAGCAGATAAATATTGATTATCTGTTGTATTGAGAATTTCGTTACGCTTAATACTGAAATCATTGTCTCTCTAATTTATTATGAAATATTTACACACAGTAATTTGGAAAGAAAAAAGAAAGAAAGAAATGGAAAACCTAAACCAATGTCTTTATTAAAATGAAGCAAACAGTTCATACAGAAGGTAGGTATAAAAAAGGAGAATATGAAATCATAAATAAATTGTTATGGCCAAAATATCCGGCAATTGCTTCTAAAGCAAGAAAATCTCTACGACAATTCTAATATTTCTTACCATTATCCGTTTATTCCTCTGTTGTTTTGCTGGCAAAGAATAAAAACAGGAGGCGGTGTTGTAGAATCTATATGGTAGTGCAGCTTAAATATTTTTTTCTGTTTCTATTTCATTCGATTTTCCATGTGTTTTTTGTTAAGATTTTTTTATTATCCTTTTACTTTATGACCACCTTCACTTTATGATTTTATTTCTTACTGTTCTAGCATTTTATGGAACGTGCCCTAGATTTGCTGTTGTTATAGTAGTTACTGCTCCATAAGATCAAGTTTTTTATAGTCCTTCTATCATAAATGGAAGATTATATTGCTTTTGTGATTTGTATAACAATATAAACATTACAACGAGTAGGGGGGAGGGGGGTATTGTTGGATATTCCATAGCCATTTTAGAATATTTCTTTATGGCTTTGTCATACAAGTATTGTCATATTCGAATGTAGTAAGTTCGCTAGAAACCCTATCACTTCCTAAGAATTTATCTCCCGTACTCAAACTAATTAACCTCTTCCTCAACAGTCCTTGAAATCCGTCTTGATGTAAAGTTACTCCACTCCTCTTGCAAATTCCTCAGCGTTTCTATATGTAACTGCCTTCATCATCTCCGTAACTGTTACTTCTTTTAGCCCGTATTCGAATACTCATCTGGACTTAAAGTTCTATTGGTATTGTGCTGCTGATTATCAGATTTCTTTAAACAATCAATAGCATGTTATGTCTGCTTTGGCCTTCGGAATATAAAGTCGTCAAATTATAGTGCCGATTAAGAATTTATCCTTAAACTAATGAGCATTCCTTTTTTTCTCGAAGATTTTCAGCAAAGCTATCTACTTCTAAAAGGACATGTTTCTTTATTATTCGCACAATTCTGTGTACCACTATTCACAACTTTACGTAAACCACCTCTGTTTACACCCTTTGCATGAACAATAACAATAACTAGACAACTGTTCGACAGATCTTTGTAACGGAGATCTTCAAACCAGGATTACTCTCTTCAAATACACCGCGTCTTCACACAAGACTGACTGAACTTTACTGACGCACTCTGCTTTGCCTTGACTTTTATATGACAGAGCAAACAGTGTGAGAATGTTCTCTATAAATGTAAACATCGTTGTTTATTGTAGTGTTGTTTGTGTATTTTGTTTACATTTATTCTTGTGGTGTTTGTTGTTGTATATTTTTGTTTACTTGTTTACCATTTTTATGCTGGTGTTTGTTGTTGTATTTTGTATACTTGTTTACCATTTTTTATGCTGGTGTTTGTTGTTGTATATTTTTGTTCAAAATTTTAATGTTAAGCGATGTAAAAACAAGACACCAGTATCTTGATTTTTCATTTTCGTTACAATATTTTAGTCCTGACTGCCTCGTTTAAATACAAATAATACATGGACAAATTATACCACTCCATATACATGTACATGTACGTACGATGAGAGGTGAGTTTACGATTATTTTTATTTCTTTTTGTGTTCCATATTCGGCCTACAGTTATAACCTCTCTTTTTGCTTGTATTATATTTGTGTGTGTGTTCTGTGTGGCTTTGGTTTGTAATCCCGATATCAAATATTTATTTTTATGGTACGTTCTGAAATTATGAAATTTTTCTCGTCTTTTACGTTTGCCGGTCGTTTTTCCGTTATTTTCTTCTGCTAAAGTGTACTAGTGTGTGATTGTGGTCAGTGTTTGTTGGTAAATGTGTAAGTGTGTGTGTCAGTTCTCTTATAAATTTGATTGAATTTTTTGTTTTTAAAGTAAAGCATGCATGGTATTATGTTCCCGTGCTAACTCTCTCTTTTCTAGTTGTATAAGAGAAACGAGCTATAGGCTGTGTGTATGTGTGCTTGTGTGAGTTCAACAGCCGTTATAGGCAATTTTCATTTGTATTTCGGGTATGAATTTTTTTTTTTGCCGCTTTTATTGGATAATCCTTGGCGGTGACATAAAAATTGACCATGAATTTGTATGTGCTGCCAAAGAAGAGAGAACAAAAAAAAACAAAACAGAAGAGAGTAATCATACGATTATATTGGTAGCCGTAATAAATGCAATAAAATAAGTACAAAGTAATTTGTTGATTGTATTCCTTTTGGACTGAGCATTTATGGGGTATTTTGTGTAAAAAAATTGTTTAGGAACTCTTTTGATTCGCACAAAATGTTCTTTTTAAAACTTAAAAAATATTTAAGCTTTTAATGTGGAATGACTCTTTTTGTTTGGGTCTTACACACCAAAGAAATTCGTTGTGTTTTCGAGCATAATTGTATCTGTGTGAACAATATTAAATTATTGAACAATTTAATGACGGAAAATGCATCCTTCGAGATTTAAATATCAAACAAAGAAAATGAAAAATTGGAAAAACCAAACATAAGGATACATTCGATACAAATTTCATGTCGATTCTTAAAGTTTGCAATTGAGTGGCACTAAAATTTTATTCACATACAGTGCATGTGTGGTTATGTGTCGAATAAAATCTTCAAAATTTAATTTTGAATTTTAAGTTTGGAAATTTAAATTTTCCTTTGATTTCAATTTTCATTTGTATACATATTAAATTTATTCCAATTTTGTAATGCCGTTTTGTAGCCTTCTTCTCTAATTGTTTCCCGTTTATTATGCAAAGTTTTTCACTTAAAGTAATCACATCGCATCACATTAAAATACATTCAACGTTGTTGGTAGGTGTTACGAATACGATTTGAATTGTAAATCATTTTAAATATCCGTCTAATTCGTATTCCAAATCAATTCTAAGAACTTAGAAATGAAAGCCACTTGGCTTGAATTGAAGAAATCCTTTTTCATTTCAGTTCATTTCAAAGTTTTGCATGGCGTATATGTGAGTGTATTAGAGAGTGTATGTATGCGTTTGTGCTTAAGTGATTTTCTTGTTCTTAGCTACGAAAATAGAGGATATCTCTACGAAAATACGTATTATAACGGTTCAATTGCATTGAATTATATAAGTTTCAATAGATTATCAAACTGCTGATAATGCTGTGTTTTACATAAATACAGTGTGAGTAGCAAGAAATGAACACATAATTTGAATCATGGCCTCATGCCTTAATAGACTATGGCGATCTGGCCAATAATGATTTGTATCTGAAAATATGCTTACAGTGTTTATATGAGTTTAAATTCAGTTTAAGAAATTTTTTAAACACTCTTGATTTACAATGCAAATTTATTGCTTCTCACCCTGTTTATGCAGTAAAATTTTATTTTTCTTTTCTTCTTCTTAACAAAGTTTACTACTTAAACATTCTCTCTCCTATACAAACAAATCAGCTCTCACTTGCACTTACGATGCCTAATCAATTAAACTATTTAAAGTTGAAACGAGAAAGAGAGAAGGAGAGAGAGAGAGAGCGAGAGAGCGAGAGAGAAGAGAGTCAGGCAGTATTTATTGGTTGTTCTTAATGAAACCTTAAGTTTTCCATTCATGCAGCTGAGTCTCTAAAAGGATTACAACAAATGTAAATGCACGGTTGTATATGTGTTTGTTTGTAAGTGTGTGTGCGTGCATGAAAGCATAAGTGAGTGGCCTATATAATTACAAAAACTATTCAAAGCAAATTATTATCAAGAAGAGTAGAAATTTAATTTCTTTTTTTTTAAATAAAAATCTTAAGCAAGTGAAGTGAGCAAAACAAAAAAAAAAAGAATGAATATGAAATTGAAATGCAGAATAAGGCAACAAAAATTAGGGGAGGAAGGAAAACTTTTTTGTAAATTTATTCATTCTGCCGCTTGCAATTTCAAAAATGAAGAATAAAAAAATTTCCGATCTCTCTGTGGGTTGTTTGTCGATATGTACCATAATTTGACATTTTGATATCTATTCTTTACGTATTCACACCAAAGATCAACAATGAATCGTTTTATCGCTATTCATAAGAGCTCATGAAATTTTAAATATTAGTGAGTCGACAATATTGAAACTTAACTGTGTGCTCTGATTCATTCGTACTCACTACAATGTTAATTTTTAAGCGCAGGTTGCAATGAGTATGCGTACAACGTTGACATCAAACTCATACCATTCGAAATTTAGTAAGTATTTTAGTGTTCGTATGCGAATCATACCTATTTTGTGCTTCGTGTATCTGTTTAGTTATGGAGAGCCGATATCAACAACATTATACGTGTTGTTAAGTATGAATATTATGAGTACTTCAAACTTTGAATATGAGTAGAGGTTTCATGATATTGACATAAGTATGAATGCGTATAAGTATCAGAAATTATGAGTACGATTCGATTCTATTCATCTTTTTGAATATTCATTGCTGATCTCTGATTCATACTCTCAAAATATTGGGGGGCCGTGTTCAGTTCAAATATTCTTTAACAGAACCCCAATGACACAAACACATACAAATTTACTTATGTTTGTAAAGTAGCTGTTTTCTTTGCTTTCACTCTCTCTTTCTCTTTCCTTTTCTCTCTCTCTATCTGTGTGTGTATGTGTAATAATTTTTAGCAAATTCGTACAAAAGAATTTGTTTCTCTGGCTCTCAATGCCAGTTTAGTTTCATTTGCACTTAAAAATAATATGACATGGGTCAAGGGTCAATTATCAATTGCAATATTGTATGAGAGAAAATACACTCTTTTAAACCAATTGAGAATATTGCTACTTTTCTCTGCTCTTTCCTAAACCTTTATATGTATTTGTAGGTAATGTATGTATGTATGTAGTATTGTATACAATAAATGTGTGAATATATGTTTGCATATGCTTACATAAGGGTTTTCGGTTACAGAATAAAAATGAAAGGAGATAAAGTAACAAAATAAATCGAAAAAAATGAAGGAAAATTTTGCATTCATATTCAATTGCTTTTTGTTTGGTTTTGATGTTGCACATATTTGCTCTTAAAATAACGAAAATGGGGGGAAAATGGTTTTAAATATCAGCAACAAAATATTCTACAAATATAAGCAATTTTTACAAGACACTGCAAGGATATCTTTTTGCCAATATTTTTTGGAGCACTTTTCGTTTCATTTTATTTACGTATTTACCTTCTATTGTTAGCGGGAAAAATAATATTTCTTTCCGATTACATGTCAAAAAGTGTCACATAAACTGTCACTTTTACAACAAACAACAGCAAACATCTCTCTGTGGTAATTGTACGCTTTTTAATGGAAAAATGTTCAGGTTAAGGGGAAGAGTTAATAAATTTTTAAATTTAATAAAAACGGATGGATAATCGAGATTTTGAAACAGAAATGTTTCTTTTACAATAGACGTGATAGAATATCATTTTCCAGATACAGGGCTTCTTGTCGAGCAAGATTTGAGAGAATATTAAACGAAACAGTACTTGAAAGTATTCAAAATGTTCAGGAATTTTTCACAGTCAAAACGTGAGAGCAAGTGGGTGCTATTTGTTGTCCTAGATTCCATTGAAAGCTACCGGGAAATGGTTACATTGTCTAACAATACTTAGTTTCATACTAAAACGAACACTCCAACATTTCTTTGAGTGTAAAATTAAACAATTTCTGATTATACAATGCATACGTGCGATTTGCTATGAAAATTTAAGATTGTAAATCTCTTAAAAGCATTATTCCGACATTGTTTATGTGCTTGAAACTGTAACGAAATTGAAAGTAATAAATTGAATTGAAAAGGATAAAAGGAAAATGAAAGCCATTCGTCAATACTTTTTTTACCCACTAACCAAATTAGCAATTGTAGCAAACAAAATTGCAAAACATTCCATCAAATCAATTAGTTTTCCAACTGCTACTACTACTGCTTGCCACCAACACCATCCTTTTAAGTTACGTTTGAAAATATTTGTGAAATTTCAATTTCTTCACATAAGGATTTGCATGCTCTGCTCTGTCATTGAGGGCGTCTCAAAGTCTTTGTGTCTTTTACAATTTAGCAGCAACGCATACATGTCATGTGTGTTTCGATAACTTTGAAATGCCAATGAATTCCTTTTGATGCTGTGCCAATAAATTGAATTTAATTTGAAAAATTGCTCAAATATTTACAACAGCAACCAATTTAACCTCAATTTCAAACAATTTATTTGGGTGTTCTCTTTCATTCTGTTGCTACACATGGGATCTTTATAGTGGCTTAAGGCCTTTACAGTTATTATGATAAAAAGTTTTTGAATTTTTGCAAAAGTAATATGTTGTCCTTCAACGGTATATGACACGTGTTGTAGTTTGCTTTTTTGCTATTATAATAGATTAAATCTATCGTTTGTACCTATTGATAGTCAAAATCTTTTATAATCTCTCAGACAGACAACTATGCAGAAATTTTTGCTCAGAAGAAAAAGAAAAAACCTCCAAAAGCAGAAGAGAAATTTCCTTAACGCCTTTGTTCGACAAGCCTTTGATAGGTTTTTGCTGAAAATGCCACACAAATTCGAAATTTTTGCAAACTGACTGAAGGGTTCAATGACCAATTAAGTAAGCAAGTTAATGAAGCAGCAAGACAGACGAAGTGAACATTTGCAAATTCATGCAATTGTTGCCTATTGAGCCTGGATTCCATTTAAAATCAGGTGTGAGGATATGGATAGTGGCCAAGTAATGGATGCTAAAATTGATGGAGGTGTTTGAATTAATATTTAAGTACTTAAAGCAACTTTGGGGAATTTTTAATTTGTTTACAAAGAGAAGTTACGGAACATTTTTTCTGTCCTGATTTGTGTTCCACATCGTCTTATAGGTGTACACACCAGAGGTCAGCAATGAATCGTTTTTTCACTACTCATAAGCACTCATGAAATTTTTAATATAAGTGAGTCAATAAATTCAACTACTCTTGATTCATTCATACTTACTACAACGTTGATTTATAAGTACAGGCTGCAATGAGTATGCGTACAACGTTGACATCAAACTCATACCATTCGTAATATGTTTGATTCATAAGCTTCTACTCATTCAGATTCATAACTTTATAAAAATACTTTTAATACTTATAAATTATTCGAGTGATTTGATGAGTAGAGTTTCCATGATATTAAAATAAGTATGAATGCGTATAAGTATCAGAAATTATGAGTATGATTTGATTCTACTCATCTTTTTTAGTACTCATTGCTGATCTCTGGTGTAGATACATACATATGTAATGTGACTTTTTCTGAATGCATTGGTAGCTTTTGCAATGCTTCTGGTTGATCTTCACTCCAAAATCGACAATTCTGCTTATTTACGTATCTATTGAGCCAATAATGAGCTTCGTCGCTGAACACAATTTTTCGATAAAGAAGTGGATCTTCGGCCAACTTTCCAAGAGCCCATTCACCAAAAATTCTGCATAGCGGTAGGTGGTTCGGCTTCAATTCTTGTACCAGCTGTATTTTGAAAGGCTTCACACCTAAATCCTTCCGGAAAATTTTCCACGATGTTGAGTAACAGAGGCCCAATTGCTGCGAACGGCGACGAATCGATAATTGATGGTCATCATTAACACTGGCCGATACAGCTGCGATATTTTCTTCAGTTCGCACTCTACGTATGCGTGTTGGTGGTTTAATGTCCAACAATGTAAATTTGGTGCGAAATTTAGTCACAATAGCCCGAATAGCCGCTTCAGTGGGTCGATTAAACTGACCATAAAATGGAAGAAGCGCGCGATGAACTTTCTTAACAGAGCACGCATTTTGTTAATAAAATTCAATGATTTGCAAGCGTTGTTCGTTTGTAAGACGATTTATGGTTAAATTATAGACCAAACTGAAGATGTTTGACAGTGAAACAAAACACGAAACGTGCGTGAGCTGTTTAAACCAGTGTTGCCAAAAAGATAATAGCTAAAAAATCACCCGTTACAAATGCATTAAAGCTCAAAAATTTTTTTGTGTTGCTCTTGAATTTTTTGCTCAGATCGTCAAAAAATCTTCTAAAATTTTTTTACCTTATCGATACTTAATAAAGCATGTCGTATTGAATTGCATTCGTATTGAATTTTATAATTTGCTAGTGTAGGGCTAAAATTTTCTTTCTTTCTTTCTCCGTGTATTTTTCATTTCGGAAAATTGATTATTTTTCAAACAAAAATTCTCAAGCATTAGTCCACCAGCATCTACATGGAGAGAGATTTTCTTTACATTTATTCACCACATAGTCACCACATGTCATAGATATATGAATACATATTATATGTGTGTGCGTACTGAAAACCGGATACGGAAGTGATCATAGTAGTTGTACGTAATTGCGTTTTATTGCTTGCCAATGTTGTTACTGTTGATGATGATAATATTCATCATCAGGATGATAAGGAATTGAAGTCAATCCAGAAAGAATTTTCATAAATATTTTATATTTTTATTTGTATTTTTTTTAATAAATAAACAAACTAGAACAAGAAAATGTCTGCAGCATTGTGTGTAAATTGCATACACGAGCGTAAATTTATCAATTTGTTCCTCCCCTTTAGTTTGATTACAACATTTTTGGTAATACATCAGAGATGGGTACAGGCAGAGAATGATCGAGGGAGGTGAATGTAGTATGTGGGTAATCAGTAGAAAGTTCTCAAACCACAAGATTGTTGCAACTGTTGACATACAAGTTATTTGTTGTTGCAGTTATGCAGCAATAAAAATAAATAAAAAAAACAAACGAAAAGTAAAATAAAAATGAATGGAAATCACTTTATAAATGTTTTTGTATGCGTATGAGATGGTGTGTGTGTGTCATTTATTCTATGTCCGTATTCGTATTTGTCTGTCTATGCCTGTTGGTTGGTTATGTTTGCAATTTATGTCTTTGTTGCTCTCTTACTACTACTACTACTGCCTCTGTTTTTCTTGTTGTTGTTGCTCTTTTACCATGACAAATATTAGTTTTATCAATTTGCCGTATCATTCCATTTATATTTCTTTCTGTCTTGTTTTTGTCTTTTTTTCTTTCCTCACTTTTCTATGTGCGAGTATGTTTAAAATTTATTCCATAACCAAAAACTATTTATTTTTTTTGCAATATTTCTTGTTTCTGTTGTTGTTGCTTTATTTAATTTTATAAAATTTTTAGTTGGCTTTTGTTGTTGTTTGTTGTATTATATTTGTTGTTGATTATTTGCATTTGCTGCAGTTTTGTATGGAAATATTCAAATTTTAATCTGGATTTCAATACAAAACCTAAAATACTCATACGGATGCGAGTGGGTTAGTGTCCTTCTTTTACTCTCTTTTAAAATGAAAACAACAACTAAAACCAAAAATACATCCATGCATACATCTGTTGTAGTTGACTAAAACATATGGAAAGAGATTGTTGCTTTAATACTAACAAGGCTAAGGATTTTAAGTCCAAATTTGTGAAATTATTATTTCCTTGAAGATTTGTTAAAATTTCCAATAAAAGTAGAAGAAAATAATTTATAAACTGAACCATAAAAATATTAAATTTACCAGGATTTATGGCAAACAGATTATGTTTGAATTGGAAAGAATTTTTAAGTGAATCAAATACTCGCATGTATGACAGAGATTATGCAAATTATATGCACATGGATATACAATATGATTTTAGGAAGAATCTTAGGAAGAATAAAGTGTACAAAAGGCTTAACTAGTAAGTGCATATTGTCAAGGAACTTATAGAAGTTTTAACGTATAGAAGTTAAAGATAAAAAATTTGCACCATATCAGGCATACGAGTGGATTGGAAGTCAATTTCTTAGGGAATTGAATCAGCTGTTGATAATTTAATATCATATATTAAAATAAATCGTTGAGCTGTATATATGTACGTATACTCAGTAAATTCCCACCATCTTTAAAATTGTCTTCTTGAAATTTTAAAAAACATTTAAAAAGTTAACAACAGAGTTAACAACAAAGGGAATTTTAGCTTTTCACGGTCACCTGTCGTTATCATAATCTTCCATAATTTTTAACTGTTTTCGTTACTGGCACCTTGGTTAACGATCTCCTCGCTTTTGTGATTACATTGTTGTCAGTATTACAAACATAATTTTTTCGCTTTTGTTTGTTATTTAAATCACAGAATTTTCAGAAACTTGAAATAGTTGAATGCTTAGACATTAAACGTCTCTTTATACTCATAAATTTTGGTCATAAAACTTACAATCAGATTATCTCAACTGATAATACCACGGTTAAGCTCGTACCAAATAAAGCCGTTCACATCTTTAAACTCTTCATATGACCTTTAATCAATAGAAAATGAAAATGAAAAAGAAGGAGAAGAATTTAATGAATTCATTATTAAATTAAAATAATTTGTTGCAGTCATCGTCAAGTTAAAAAAAATTCGTTTTTATTAGAAACATCAAAAAAAGTTCAGAAAACTTTTCATATGTAAATTTATTGGAAAAAAATAGATGATGATGATGAAATATTTACGGTCGTTTTACTAAAGGCTGACAGTGATTTTAAACTACACAGTAGTAAACAGTGAAATAATATTTGACTTAGCTGAGTAAACATTACCCAGTGAGCATTTTTTAGAGCGCTCCGTTCGTTCTCTTAATATAATGGTTGTTGTAAGACATCTTAAGAAATTAATTAAATCGTTCGATGACTCTTATTCAAGGAGTAATCGATATCGTCATAGATTTGATCAAATTGCCTGAGGAAAATTTTTCTGGGTAGGTTAGGTTAGGTTGTCAATTAAGACAAGTACAGTAACCGGAGGTCGAATTGACGCATTGTACAACGTTCTAGCTTCTCACACCAGTTTTGTTATGTGTGTTAATTTTATACATAAGTGGTGGGACATACAGTTTAAAGTCGACTCCGAACGACAGATTTTTGAGAAACTTTTTCATGGCAATTTTACTTATTCCCAGAGCTTTTGCTAGAAATCTGCTGAGCGGAAGTCGCCGAAGAAATGCTTTTTTGTATTTTGTCTTGATGTCTGGCCTTGGGCTCGATCCCTGGCTTTACGTCTAATAAGCCAACACACTACCTACTAGACTACGGCGACTTCTTTGCTGGGTAAGCCTAACCTTATTCTTATCTAGTTTGACCCCTCATGGGCTGCCTTTGATTTTACTTGTTTGTTTTCTTGCTACATATCCCATATGAATTGTTTATTTTCTTTTCCCATCCCACAGCAACTACAAACACAATTTCGTTGTTATGATTTTTATTTTCTTCTTAAAATTCATATTTAACTCTCCACTAATGCAGTTTTCTTGTAAAAATAAAATATTCCAAAACGAATGAAGAATCAAAAAGACAACAACAGAAAATTAATAACAATACAACAACAGTAATGCAACAACAAATATATTTCAATGTGTTGATCTAAATGTAATTTTTGTTTCCAAAAATCGCTACAAAACCAATAATATATGCATGTATATGATGATCGGAAATCAGCAATGAATCGTTTTTTCGCTACTCATAAGCACTCATGAAATTTTGAATATAATTGAGTCAACAATATTGAAATTTAACTATGTACTCTGATTCATTCGTACTCACTACAACATTGATTAATAAGTACAGGTTGCAATGAGCATGCGTACAACGTTGACATACAACTCATACCATTCGAAAAATGTTTGACTCATAAGCCTACTCATTTAGTTTCCTAACTTTATAAAACTACTTATACATACATACATAATTGGCTTCTCACACCACTTATGTTGTATGTGCTAATTTTATACATGATCGGCGGGTCCTACAGTTTAAAATCGACTCCGAACGACAAATTTTTGAGAAACTTTTCGTGGCAATTTTATTTACTCTCAGAGTTTTTGCCAGAAATCTGATGATTTAGTTTTGATGTCTGACCATAGGTTTGAGGGTTTGAACCCCGGGCCTTACGTCTAATAAACCAACACACAAAACTCGACTACGACTTAAACGATAGTAAAACAAAGTCAATGAATGAATTGATTTTTTTTTATAAAATTCTTTAAAAACTCAGCAGCTTTGTTTAATGTTTCTCAAAATCGTTACCTTTCCAACCTCGTAGACATCATCATTATCATTGTAAGTATTATTTACTATACACAAACAATTATCACTCAATCAAGTTGTTTGGCAGACAACAATGAAAAAATAAGAAAAAGAAAGAAATAAATTAAGTAAAGCATTTTACGCTGTCTACGCTCATCTTAATCAAACAATTAGTAACGCATGCGTTAACAGAGGCAATGTTAAGACTGGTTTAACTCCAAGGCAACAACAACAACAACATTGCGGTCAATATGTATTCAGTTACCAATTTGGTTGGATTTAAAGTTATGCAGGAGCAAAAAAAGAAAAGTACGCAGAAAATTGTTCGCAATTAAAAGGGATTTCTTTTTATCGGCTTTCTTTACTATGCCAGTGAAACAATAGATGAGGTTTTTTTGTTATGCGTGCGTGTGGTGGAAGTATGCGTTTGAAATAAATCCCTTTTTTATTGCCAGAAATTCTATTCTTTTTTAAAATTGTCCAACAATTAACACATTAAGCATGACGCATCACATTGTGTAGCATCCTTGTGTTCATATTTTTGGGATTATTGTTTGGCTTTTTGTTTTCGGTTTATACTCTTCCTGTCTCCGTCTTTGGTATATTTTAATAAAAGAACTGTATGGACATCAACAAAAAATAAAAACTGATAAAATCTTACTACGCACAGGTACTCAAACATTTATGTTTATCATTAAGATGGAATTGGTAAAACTTCAGTCGTATTGTGTGTTGTAAAGTATTGTGGTTGTAACCGGCATCGTTTCATCTTTTTTTTTTTCCTTATCCAGTAAATGTTGTGGCGGGACAATAGAATGCCTTCAAGAGAGAATATTCTGTGCCTGCTTGTAACTCCGTATTTCAGATTTTCATACCAGAAATACCTTCAAACGAAGGAAAAACACTTGACAATTCCCCAACTAACACTTGATAAAATGTGGCACTTCATGTCCAGAGAGATTTTTTATGTGTGACCAGCATAAATTGACAAATGGCCATTGATTTGCTGTGATAGTTAACTGCTGTGTGCCTGTTTTTGTTGCTGTCAGTCCAGGCGGCTCTTGAACATCCTTCCTTTTATTGCTTTGTGGTGTTTTCTGTTCAATCATGTTCATGATATGTTCAAGAACCTCTTTTTATTTATTGAAGTTTCATATTTATGTGTAGCGTTTTCTTCATTTCCAACTGCTAACGATGAGAATGGCTCTTTGATTGTTTAACTATCATGGTTTATTAATTAAATTATACGCGGAATGAGTTGATTAAAAAATATTTCTTTTAGTAACTCGCATTATTGCAATTTAAAAGGTTTTTTTAAGAGAAATTTCTGAACAGATTTTATTAGGGATGATCAAATAATTGATGTAAGAGGAAATATTATATGAACTAATACAAACAACATGCACTTATATGAAGTGCAACTCATTTCAATGCCAACGTTATTCTTCTCCGCTAGTCCAGGAATCATTCGGACTTCCGATATAAGCAGTTTAGTCTTTGAAATAGGTAGCTAGTATTATTAGCGTAGTAAAAGACGCAGATTTGTTCCATTACTTTGGCAATATTTTAAAGAAAGAAGGGGCTGCTTGGGCATCTGTTGACAACATGGCAGTCTATCTATACCTCGCAGGAGCATAATTTCGATATTTACAAGTCTAAAGTTCTAAGAGAGAGACATGGAAGTTTAGTAGCTCAATAGACAACTCACCTTCACTTCTTACAACTCTTCGTAAAAGTCTCTACGACTTGTTCTAAAAATCTTTTAACCCCGATGGGGTAAAAATGGGCCTTAAATATTAAACACAAAATTGAAATTAATGTAGGACTAGTCGTCGATGTCTCATGGGTTCATTAGACATGAGACCGTGTTTTAAAACTCAGATCAGACATCACGAACAAAACGAAAGATAAAAAACTGATTCTCATAAGTTCTGAGACTAAATAAAATTCTCAAAAATCTGTCTTCCGGCGTCGACCTTATATTTGTACCAGAGATCAGCAATGAGTATTCAAAAGATGAGTAGAATCGAATCATACTCATAATTTCTGATTCTTATACGCATTTATACTGCTTTTAATATCATGCAACCTCTACTCATATTCAAAGCCTGAAGTACTCATCATATTCATACTTAACAATACGTATGATGTTGTTGATTTCGACTCTCCATGACTCAACATATACACGAATCACAAAATAAGTACGAACATTAAAATACCTACTGGAAGGTTGTGTGTTGTGGTATGAGTTTGATGTGAACTTTGTACGTATACTCATTGTAACCTGTGCTTATAAATCAACGTTGTAGTGAGTACGAGTGAATCAGAGTACTTAGTTAAATTTCAATATTGTTGACTTACTTATATACAAGATTTCATGAGTGATCTCTGGTTCCGCCACTCATGAATAAAATTAACGCTAACCTGACTAAAGGGTTGTAATGACCAATTAAGTAAGTAGGACCAGATGTTGACACAATGTGCTTAAAATTTGAGCTTGATTGTCTTTAATTTTCTTATTCGGTTTGTTTAACAGCAATCACCACCCTAATAATGTACACATATGTATGTATTATGTACGTATGTATATGTGTATGCATAATTTCATAGAATGTGTCATTGTCATTAATAATGAATTTTATTACTTGTCATTGTGATGATTTTAGTTTTTCCATGAGGCTATTAAATATTTAATAATAATTATTATACAATAACCAAAACAAACATTCAATTTTAATTAGTCCTTCTAATTATGAGACAATTAACTTGTATTCCATAAATAATATTGAAGAGAAAACAAAAAGAAAATTTCAATAATTCATAAACAGACGATATTTTAGTGTGAATAGAATAAATAGGGAATTTATGGTCGTATAACAAAAGAAACTTTATTTGGTGAGAGTAAGAATTGAAATGCAAGAACATTTTTATACGATATCTTAAAAAAGAATATTTGGCCAATTCACCCGACTTTGTATCGTGTATGTTGTATTGAATACACTTGGTTGTTTGTGAACGCTCAATGCTATGGTGTATTGTGTATGTCGTGTTCTTCTTCATAATTTTTGGCATTCAAACAATTTGATAGCACGAATATGAAAACATATACACATTTTTTTCATTCACACAATTTGATAGGATGAAACCAATACAACTTTTAATAACATATGAAAAAATGTGTAAAAGTGTATCGGATTTTTACATGAAAATTATCAACAACAAGCATACACTCCTGTATAGTCGTCCAACAATACAATGAATACAACGATACAACGGCTTATGCGAATTGACTAATTATTTTACTGCAAACCTAACATACATACATAATTGGTCATTACAATCCTTCAGTATCGATTATGGACCTAGTTTCTCTCACCACTTATGTTGTGTGTGTTAGTTTTACATGAGTGGCGGGACCTACAGTTTAAAGTCGACACCGAACGACAGATTTTTTCAGAAACTTTTCATGGCGAGTTTATTTGCTCTCAGAATTTTTGAAAATCTTTTATTTTCACATTTTCGGTTTGATGTCTGACCTGGGATTTGAACCGAGGCCTTACCTCTAATAAGCCGACACACTACCTACTAGACTAGTCGCCGTAGGCTAAGCTAAGCTAATATTTATTTCACATTGCACGCATAAAAATTTAAATTTCCCTTATTTGTTATAATAATTAACTTACTTACGTAATACATACATATGTATGTACATACTACTTACATATGCTTGTATATGTAATTGTGATAGGCCACTGTATAATATTTAAATTTTATGTATAATTTATTTACTTGTAAAATATTATTCAATTAACAGCATAAACCATAAACCACACAAAAAATAAATAAATTGGAGGTTTCACACTTCAATACACCCTTTACGCCTCAGTCACTCTCTTATTCATTCTCTCCTTTAATTAAGTATAAGCTCACACGTTTAAATTATTTGCCTGTGTAATGGACACTGCAATCAAACGAACAAAAACAATAAACATAATAGCTCCCTTTCTTCCTCTCCCTCTCTCTTTCTCTCTCTCTCTGTCTGTGTTTGTTTGTTTGTGAGTGGATAGTAGGTGTAAAAGTGTATTTGCTTGTGGGTGTTGTTTGTAATTATTTTGTGTAATTGTTTGTGTACATGCCTTTCATACTGAGTACAACGTTATTGGTGTGTTTCCGTTTTAATATTTTAATAATGATCGTCTGTATTTAATTATTCACTGAAGTTTTTAAAACTCAAAACCTGTAGCAATTAAAATTGTTGAAATATTTTCACATGCAAGAAATACAACTCCTTCGTTATCCGCCTTTCATAGTACTATTACATGGGCAATTTACAGCCAATTCAATTTTTATTTGTAGTTAAAGACTCAGTAAATGTAAATACTCAGTAAATGTATTTTTTGGTCCTGAATTCATTTATTAACACTTGGATTAGTACCAGACATCAGCAATAAGTATTCGAAAAGATGAGTAGAATTGAATCATATTCATAATTTCTGATACTTATACGCATTCATACTTATTTTAATGTCATGGAACCCTCTACTCATAATCAAAGTTTGAAGTACTCATCATATTCATACTTAACAATAGGTAGGATGTTGTTGATTTCGGCTCTCTATAACTCCACATACACACGAATCACAAAATAAGTATGATTCGCGTACGAACACTAAAATACTCACTAAAAGGTTGTGTTGTGTGTTTGCTCTGCTTGCTGCTATCGTTTTTGCTTATGTGTCTTTTTCCTTTTTTGCAACAATAACTACGACTGTAAATTTTGATGAATGATTCTAGTCACTCGAATCATTTATACGTATTATAAGTATTTTTTCTAAAGTTATGAATCTAAAAAGTAGGCCTATGAATCAAACATATTTCGAATGGTATGAGTTTGATGTCAATGTTATACTCATACTCATTGCAACCTGTACTTATAAATAAACGTTGTAGTGAGTACGAATGAATCAGCGTACATAGTTAAGTTTCAATATTGTTGACACACTTATATTCAAAATTTTATGAGTGCTTATGAGTAGCGAAAAAACGATTCATTGCTGATCTCTGGTGTGTATATAAGTATACATGTAACGGTGGATGCATGTTTCCTGTTTAAAACAAGCATTATATGCAGACTGACTATGTGGCACATTTATGCAAATTTTTATAAAATTAAAAAAGAAACGGAAGGAGAGGAATAAATTGAAGTAAAAATCAATTGTAGAAAAATTTTCCGAATAGTAGTCGATTCTTTTTCATAAACTTCAGTGAGTAATATTCATATGTATGCGTATGTGAACGTATATTTGTCTGTTGTTATACTCGTGTACATGGTATGAGTCAGCGTTATGAATGCCAAAAAAGTATTGAAATTAAAAAATAATTTCCAATTATCATTCAACGTAATCATCATAATTTTATAAGTTTCATTAAATTTCTCCATCATTTTATTCATATTCGCGTATATCTGCCTGTGGTCCTGTGAAATTGTCGACGAATCTGCAATACATTCCATTGTTATAACTTCAATACATTATTTAATAATGTCGTTGTGGTTGTTCTTATAATTTTTCATCACTCTTGCTCTTCCTCTCTCTCCCATTACACATTTCTCTGCCATCACACATATGCTGCATTTTCAATGTGTGACGATTTCAAAGTTTCAGCTCCAATTGTACTTTTGAAAGTGATGTGCGAAGAGAGAGAGCGAGAAGTAAAGAAACATTCTGCAACTTTAAACGTTTCTATACCGTATAACCAGAGATTTCTTTGTCTTGGCTGCCATATGGGATGGAACTTTTAAAACTGAAAATAATTTCAACGTATTTTTAACTGGAAATGCATTTTATCTTCCTACAATTGATGGAACTCAAAAAGAGAAACATCTTTTGCCACTTTTTAAGAGGCTTTATTGAATTTTCTTTTTTATTTTCCTCAGATTATATTTAATGTACTGCGAAAGGAGTCGAACAAGTACGATAAATGAAAAAAAAAGAAATATTTGGGAACCCCATCAATTATCAGCTGAAGCAACTATAGCCGATAATTGCTTGCATTGAGTTGAATTGAATTTTCTGTGCTTAAGTTGATCACTTCAATTGATTTTTGGGCATTTTTCCAAATTTTTTTTGTACCTTCCTCTTGCTCACGAGCTTCTTTAGACTCGTTTCATTGACTCTCTCGTTTAAGCTGTTGGGTATCGTGCTAAATACTTTACCAGAATATATTTTGCATTGAATGTGTTACAAAATATTCTCATTTAAAACTGGCCATTGGTCCAAGCATAATGACCTCCAATTGCCGATTGTTTACAAACACACTCCTGTACATATATACACTGTTGAAGTAAAAATTAATACCAATGTTTTTTGCGTGTGTACTGCGGCAATTGGTCTAGCAGTCAGTCATTTGGTTATAATGCAGTCAGTGCAGGAGCAAAAAAAAATGTGAAAGCAATCAGTTTTTGCATCCCATGCCACTTATTGTTGCACAGTATAATTTTCAATGTTCTGTTCGCCTCTGCTCAAACTCTATGTATGTATCTCTGTGAGTTCAATTTAGTCTCGCAGAATTTTCTGTTCACATTGTTTTATAAACTTTAATACAGACATGCCGCATAAAGTGTGGCAAGTGCTAAATACGAGTGTGAATAATTTCAGTTGTTGGTTTGTTGTTATTATTATTGTTGCACTAACATACTTTCAAACCATATGTCTGCATTTATTGCTGCTTTATTTTTAAACTCCCGCTCACAAGCTTGTGAAAAAAATATTGAAATGTCTACTCATATGCGAAAGAAACAAATGGAATCGACATGCAAGAATATACCTATTATTGACGACTACAGCTGATCGTGCTTAATTAGAAGTCATTTGATAGAATTTTAAATAAATCTTCAAGGTGTCAGTCAGTATCCTAATGCGCAGGAGAATTTATTAAAATTGTTTCAGCATAAGGAAAGAATGCTGAATCAAAAAAGATCCAAAATAAATATGGACTTGGATCGAGGAAAGAATACTCGGAATGCAAAATAAATTTCTACAGCCAAGACCAAGAGAAACAAGCGCTCGCTTTTAATAAAGTATTTAACAAACTTTACGGCTTGCCTAATTCGTTGTCTGCAGCTGTATCAGTATTGCTGGCTTTATAATACAATATAAAACAAAAATAATCAGCAAGCCTGCCTTCACAAATGCGACTGCATTTGTGTGTATGAATGTCTGACTACTAGTGTGTGCATGTATGTGTGAGAATCTGTATTTCTATGAAAATTTTTTACAAAAACATTTGTACGAGAGCATAAACTTTGCATACAAACACACACGTATTTGTATAAAGTTTATTAAAGCCGTAAAAACTAATGCAACGGTACTAGTGTACATGTGTTGCTATGTGTATAATAGAGAGAGAGAGAAAGAAAAAATTTGTACAGAGAGTACTGATGCCAATATTGTTACGACATAATGAACATTTAACGATTGACTGAACATTTTATATCGCATGTAAGTAAGTATTTTACAATATTGACTGGCTGCATATCATAAACAAATAATTCTCTGACAGGGTATTTTATATGGAAATGAATTTGTAAGCACTGTTGCCAGATCTTCAATTTGAAGATGTTTCAGGAGCGGTGCCGTTTCAAACTTATGGCCTATATTTTCGATTATTTTCAATGTTTTTTAAGAAAACTTACTTAGTGTTGTTGTTCTTTAGTCGCCGTGGTCTAGTAGGTGGTGTATTGGCTTATTAGACGTGAGGCCTCAGTTCAAACCCCGGGTCAGGCATCTCCAACTAAACGGAATATGAAAAAATATTTCTTCGGCGACTTCCTATCAGCAGATTTCTGACAAAAACTCTGAGCGTTAAAATAAAAAGGTTTCTCAAAAATCTGTCGTTCGGAGTCGACTTTAAACTGTAGGTCCCACCACTCATGTCAAAAAATTACCGCATTCAACAAAAGTGGTGTGAGAAACGAGGTTGTAATCCTGATTAAAGGGTTGTAATGACCAATTATGTATGTATTGTTCTTTAATTAACGGATTTTATACCCAAAAATATCTGGCATCCTTGGAGTTATATATATATAACACTTACTCCTCTAGGGAGCATAGAGTTATAAGAGGTGCTAAAGTATAAACGGCTATTTATATTGTACATTACAGACTTTCATTTAAATATTCATACGAACATACATACACAATGTATTTATAATGATTTCAGTCATTTAACACAGATACTTGTAATTCTCTACCACTTTTTGTTTATTTGTTGTTAGTTCAACTGAAGCTTTTGTTCTTGTTTTTCTTTTGGTTTGAACTCATTAGATGGAAAAATTCAATTGAATTGAATGGAATTGATTTAACAAACATAAGCTTTAATCGTGTGTAGCAATTATTCATTGATTAAATCAATTTATTGCATCATTTTCAATGATATTTATTGATTTTTGTTATTGTTTTAGTTTATTTAAAATATTATTTTATAAAATGCATGATACACGTATGTATTATATGTTAAATTCCTTTTGAAAACTATGGCTATGACAGTCAATGTGATTTTCATTTAAATATGCATGATAAGACAATTCATTTTAATTTCTAACCATTTATCATCAAAAAGTTTTACTTTCCAAATGTTACTTCAATTAATTGCAAGTCATAAAATTAATCGTTTTTCAAAAACAAAGAAAGTGTGAAGGTTTTTTTGAACTTGAAGCCTTTTTGATTATAATTTTTCTTGAGTGGTATCGTAAACTGTTTTAATAAAAATAGAAAATTAATTAAAAAATTCAAAGAAAGACTTTTCCCTGTATTTTTAGAGGGCCTATCAGAAATAAAGAAAAACCTCAAATAAATTAATAGTAAATGGTTTGTTATTGACAATTTCGTTTTTGTTTTAAAATTTTTATGAATACAACTCACCACCTACTCAAATGAACTTTTTATGCCGGCAGGTGTCCACCAAAATGTTTTTTCTTGTTTTGAAATATGCAAACTTGTTAAACGAAATTTATTTTTATAAGTCTTGAGATATTTTTGGGTTTATTTTTGTTTGGCTAACTGTCTGTCTGTCGAACATTTGTTTTATAAATTATTTCCTTTTTTCTTTTGTCACCTGTAAGCTGATTTTCTTTGATTTCTATTTTCGTTGGTTTCTTCACACGAAACTTCTTGTTTTTTTTATTGAACAATTAGGTCTTGAGTCTTATTGTTTATATTTTTTACTAAATGTGTTGGTTAATAGGCTTATAAAGATCTGCTGTATTATGGGTGCGCACCAATAAAAACAAATAAAACGACAAATTTAAACACAAATTATTGCTCTTGGCAACATGATGCTGCAACATTTGTTTCCACCTCCATGTCAACAATGTTGATTTTGTATTTATTTTTAAAACATTTGTTTGTACACTCAAGTTCTTTAGTTAGTCATAGATGGACCGTTAATGTAAACGTACACGTTAAAGTGAGAGTAACGCTTTTTTTTGTTTCTTATAAAAACACTACGTAAGACATGAATCTCCTACACACACATACGTGTATTAATACAAAGCAAATTGAGGTGAATTTATAACAACTTCCCGGCGTTTAATGCTTTACAATACAATAAGTGAGAGCCACAGCTGTGCTCGTTTTAGTATTTTAAGAGTTCGTGTTATGTTCGGCGTTTACTTAGTATTGTGCGATTTAAGTTTTCTTTTACATGAGAGCTTGTCTCGAAAGTGCGTGAGCAGGCAACGTTAGTTTTTAAGTGATGTTAAACGAGTTGACATGTGTTTCATATAAAACCGGTGAAATTGCTTTTTTCAATCCTAAAGTACAAACAATTAACAAAATATCAACCATTTTAGTTGTTAATTATCTAGAAGAAGTTGCAAATAATATCAGCAAATAAATTATTAATAAATTTTGTTTTAATATTAGATTATAAAGTGTATATTTCAAGTTAAAATAATAATATTTTAGAAAACCAAAAAAAGAACAAAATCTTAAGAAAAAATTAAAATATAATAAAATAATAATGGCAGAAAAAATAAATGAAATAAAAAGTTAAAGTCAAAACCCTGTTATAGTCCACTTCCTTTTAAACTCACCTACCACATTGCAATTGACGACAGAAAAGAAATTATGATGATCTAGAAATAAAATAGAAGTGAAAAAGGAAGTGTTCAAAAAGAAAAATATAACGACATTACGTTGCATTGTTGTATCATTGTTCGGATTATTGTAACGGAAGGAAAAAAGGATTATCTCAGGGTCATATAAAGCGAACAGATCCTGCTCTTCAAAATATAACTGAACTCATGTTACAGTAAGTCTGCCTTTATTTGTATTGTTTGTTTGGTAATAAAACTATTCATTAAATAATTTCTATTTTTATTAACTTCGTTTCTTTTTTCGTTTCATTTTAGATCAAGGATCTAGGCTGGAAGTTGTTCTTGCATCAAAGGTCTTTTCTATTTTTTAACTTCTTCTTCTCCTTTTATAAATCAATTTTGGTACTAGAATAATGCCCGAAGTATTCGTAGTTTAAAATGTTTTTCTCTTGAGGCAAAGAATCTTTCCATTTCGTTTATTTTAATATCGTCAAAGTATATAAAAATATTGCAGCGGCCATACTGAAACATTCAAACCAGCAAACAGGCAAACGGAAGCGGGATTTTTGGTTTCCTGTTAATATTTATTTGGTATAGTGTAGGTAGATATGAAAATGCGTTAATTTGCGTCTAAAGAGAACATTTAGAAGAGAATTCTACACACATGTTCACATATTACACCCTACAATGGAATAGCATATTTTTTCTCTGGAATCGTTTGACATGAAACATTGTTTGTTTGTATGTATATGTTAATAAAATACGAACAAATCCTGTGTACTTTAGTATAGGTTTGACAGTATTGTACTCTTCTTTCGGAAACTCTAGCAAATTCTAAAGCTGGATGTTTGAAAATGATAAAGAAACAGAAGTAATTTTATTCTTTTGATTTCAATTTATTGTTTCCTTCCTACAGTCTTCATTAGCATTAGCAATTAAACTTCTTATGTAACACAGAGAAAAAAATTTAATTGAAAAAGTTTCAATACTCCCCAAACAATTATGAAATAGACAATAGAACAGAATTCTGTTCTTCTGTTAGTTTTTCTAATTGAAAAACTAATATTAAAAAAATAAATAAAATTAATTCACCATTGTTAAGATATGGCCAATGAATAATGAATAATTTCCATGACATACAATTTCAAAGAAATTTCTAAAAGAATTGCATAAAACAAGCAGACAATATTGCTTACTTTTGATAGTTTCAACCGTAATAAATCGGTAAAGATGACAATTTTTGAGAAATTCAAGCCATTCATCTCAAATACACTCATACATACAAATGCTCACTTATGCATGCAGGTTCACATTGCATAGAAAGTACCAGGCACGTGGCTACACAAAATATTCATTGTTTCGTTTGTTACTGAGTAATACTCCATCTTCGTTTGTTCTCTCTCTTTCTCTCTGACTCACTCTCGTATGGTTGTCGGCTTAATTGTGTTGGCATTGTTAGTGTTGCTTTTTTTTGTAGAGAAATTCCAGAAAATCCACACACAATTACTCATACTTTCTCAAACCTACATGTGCATACATACCCACACATATCCACCTGCATTTAAACAATTCAAACCTAAATAAACATGGCTGTGGCTTTTCTGTATTTTAAAGCAGTTTACGTAAGCTAAAGGAAGTATGGATCTTTTTATGTATTTGTGTTTATGTGTGTATTAGGCTTTGTGTATGAATAAATTGAGTTTCATACTGTTGTTATTGTTAGACAGTATGTTTGAATCTTAAATCTTCTAAGAAATTTCTGTAGGCTTTTTGGAATTGAAAAATAATTGTTAAGGAATCATGAATTATTCTTATAATTTACATTTCCTCGCTGCTGCGTTGTATTGCATTGCATTTAAATTACAAAGAGAAAAAGTATTAAATAAATCGATAAATATTTATAATATTAAAGTATTTATAAGAAAGTGCACAGCGTATATACATATGTATACGTACGTTGTCTAGTAGGTAGTATGTTGGCTTATTAGACGCGAGGCAACGGTTCAAATCCCAGATCAGGCATCTCCAACTAAACGAAATAAAAGAAAAATAATTCTTCGGCGACTTCCTCTCAGCAGATTTCTGGCAAAAACTCTGAGAGTAAATAAAATTACCATGAGAAGTTTCTCAAAAATCTGTCGTTCGGAGACGACTTTCAACTGCAGCTCCCGCCACTCATGTATAGAAATTAACACACACAACATAAGTGGTGTGAGAAGCTAGGCGGTAATCCTGTCTGAAGGGTTGTAATGGTCAATTATGTATATATGTAGACGTAAATAACAAAATAATTCAGACAAAATAATTGAGATTTGAAGTCGCAGTAGTCTAGTAGGTAGTGTGTTGGCTTATTAGACGTAAAGTCAGGGTTCGAGCCCCAGGCCAGACATCAAGACAAAATACAAAAAATATTTCTTCGGCGACTTCCTCTCAGCAGATTAGATAAAATTGACATGAAAAAGTTTCTCAAAAATCTGTGGTTCGGGGTCGACTTTAAAACTGTTGGTCCCACCACTCATGTATAAAATTAACACACACACAACATAATAGAAACTAGGACGTTGTACAATGGGTCAATTCGACCTCCGGGTACTGTACTTGTCTTAATTGACAAGTACACGTCCTCTAACCTAACCTAACCTAACCTAAGACTTTATCGCCTAGGCAAAGAATCTCACATGATATTTTGGAAAATGTTTGTTATGACTGTAGTATAGTTACATATTACTTTTTGAAAAAAATCAAGATCATTATTGTCGTCATTGCACAGCTCCTGATCATTCTCAGGCAGTGTTTGTTCATACCCAAAAGTATAAAATATTGAAAAATTTGTTTTGTAGTCTTCCTATACCATTTGTAAACAGCTTCATTACTCATATGCCATCTCTAGACCTTTAACACAGCTTTTGGCGTTTGAAAACTATATTTTCCTCCACTTATCGATTGAATATTTTGAATTCTCTTTTTTCTTTCTTGACAATGTTATAAATATACAAATTTCTCTGATCGATTGTCTTAGGAAATCTATTCCAGTTTCTTTTGTTTTTCTATTCAAAATAACTTAAATTGCAAACATATGCTGAAATAAATTTGAGAACTTTTTTAAATTGTGAGTTTTTTTTTGAACTCAATCTCTCAATCTTAATAAGCAGCACATGTGACCTTCTTTATACGTATCCGTGGCCCATTAACATACATGTAAATCGTCCTTAAAACTTTCTCACTGTTTTACAAGATGAAGGAAAAACTGTTATAAATGGCAGAGAATAAAAATTGAAAGCAAAAGATAAAGAATACTAAGAAATTTTTCTTTTATCTTGTATCTGCAAATGTCAACTGTTTGAATATTTTTTTTCCTTTTTATTGAAAATGATATGTTTTTGATTCGTTTAAGATAATTTAAATCCGTTAGTGTCGCAATAGTAGTTGTCTCTGCAATCTTGTTAGTTTACACTGCTGTTGTTATTGTAGTTGAAGAGAACGCATGTAAAACATGTTAAAGTGTAACTCATCAATTACAAGGCAAAATTTCTAAAACAACCATAACACGTTCCCCTCTCTATTGCTTCTTAAAATCTTTAACAAACTAATGGAAAAGCATCAATCTGACGACAGTCAATGTGTTTTTGTGGGGTGGAGGAAAAGCATATGTGTTGCTGTATTCAGCTTATGCATGCGTGCACATGTGAAAGAGTGTGTAAGTGATAACATGGATAAGCTCCCATCAAGAAGAATGTCTCGTTTTATCCTTCTCCCTGTCCTCCTCTTCCTCGTGTTCAATTCAGTCTTTTATACAAAGATTGCATCTACTAACTCAAGTAAAAAGAAGGAGAAAACACTCACGAACTTTATTCATTGTCGGTAAAAGTTTAACTTCAACTTCAACTTTTTCTGTTTCTTTTCGACTAAAATATTGGGATTTCAGTGAAAGATTGGAAAGACACCGTAGCAAGTGATTTAAATTTGTGTTGGTAATAGAGGGTAGTGGAAATGAAAGTTTTATGCGTTTTGTTTTTGGGAAAAACATTCCGATCAATTCGTTTAAGGCCTGGTTTTGCATAAAATTTAATCGTATCCTTCTTGTATATAAGGCATTAAATAAGGCACTAAATGTCAGTTAAATTATAATTTTTCTGTAAAAGATTGAATGATTCATGGTGATAATGACATGAGCTATTAAAGTAGGCTCTATTTTTTCTTTAAATTCTAAAAAATTTCCTTTAAATTCTAATGGAAGTAGAAAAGTCTCTGTAGGATTCCTAATCGTCTTAGAAAAACTTATGTTTTGTTTGCTTTACATACTTAGACGAACAGGAATGATTTTAAAATGTCTGTCCTTTAGCCGATTTTGCTACCATCATTTCAATAACGACACGAAAGGAAAGAATTTTTCTTCATCCTTTTTTTTTGTTTTTGTAATCGTATTCAAAGATTTATTTTGAGCTTAAGAATCAAGTTGCATTGAAATCGAAAGAACATGCACGACAACCTAACCAACATACATACCAACATACATTTTCTTTTTCATTTCCCAAGAAATATTTTCCGAACTCTCTCTTACTACTTACTTCTTCTTCTTTAGTTTCATACTTTTTCTTCAGTTTTTTTTAGCCCAAACTCTTACAGTCTAGAGGAATCCTGCTTTTTGTTGAAGTAGTTGCATATTTTTTTTTTAGTTTTTCTTCCTTTTTTTATTTCTATTTTAATGTTCAATTTTAACTCTAGTAACCATTTTTTTTGTTTCTCTACTCTGAAGGCAACATTTTTTTCATAAAAAAACGCCAAATGAAATCCAAGATGGAAAACAACAATAACTGAATAGAAGAAAGGAAATAAAAAAGGAAGTTAACAAAGAAAAAGAAGAAGCATGAAACATTATTTTATTATAAAAAAAATGAAGTAAAATAAAAAAATAGAAAAATGTGTGTAAGAATAAGAGCGTTCGAAGACATTAAAGCATTGACAGTTGAAATCTGCTAATTAGCACAACTATAAAAATACATGAAATTTGCAGTCATCGAAAGCACCTCTAAAGTTAAGTTATTATAACGATGGCATGTAAATTTCGCCAAATCACAACCATCAAATGGCAAAACATTTCAGTGCATTTCGTCATTACTTAAACGATATGGACGTCTCTTTATATTTCGTTCTAGGCCAGTTTGTTTCAGGCATGCTTGTAAGAGTTCCACGACGTCAGTTATCTTTTATCGCCTGTGTTCAAATCAATAAACATTTCTCTGCTGTTAGGCGACAAGCCTAACCTGACAAAAGGCCGTAAGTTATAATAAAGAGTTATAATACACAGAAGTGCCATTGTATAGAACGTAGAAAAAGCTAGATCCAGTTTGCATCTGTAATAAAAAAAGGGAAACGTTTTTTTAAAAGTTGTGCTATGTAGCCAGCATCAACTGTTGCACATGCAAACCTCAAACAGCGTCTAAGTATTTGCGAAAGTTTTACTTACTTCGTGTCACATTAGCCAAGTGCCGGTCGCTTACATCCTGTATGAGTGTGAGTGTGCGAGACAACAACCTGCTCTCTTAAAGGCACACGCTTACATATATTTCTGTTGCCATTTCCGTTGCAATATTCACTTGCCACCTGCAGAGCACAGTTTTTGTCAGGATTTTTTTTTGTTGCTCTCCTTTACGTTTTTTCGTTGTTGCAACGGCTTCTGTACTAACGTTTGCTTCAACATTTCGTCTCTCTTTTTATTTTTGTTCTATGTTGCTGTGCATTTGACTTGTTGGAAGTAAAAAAATTCAAGTTTATATTGTATATATGTGTGAGTGTGAATGAGACAGGAAATAGAGAGAGTGAGACAGAGAAAAAAGGTATGCACGTAAGTACAATTTTCTCACTAGAGTACCATACAGTATTGAATATCCTGTTAAAAAGTAGTAACATTTTTAAAAATGTTTTTATATAAGTAAGTGTGTGTATATTATTCTAAAAATTCTCACATTTTCATTCACTGACATTGTAAGTGTGTACGACTATTACTAACCTTAGTTTTATAAAAATTCTTTCGCGAATTCGTTTTTATTGTGCCACACAATAGTTCCTTTAGTTGCAATTGTTTTTGTTTCTTCAAATGCATTTATTTTTTGTGTTTTTTTACCGCCATAGCTTCCCTTAAAAGAGTGGATAAGATTATATTATCGCAGTGGTCTTTACTTTATACTGCACATCACCTGTTTACTTGCATCCATGTATGTCTCAAAGTGTTTTATATTGTTTTTTGTTGTTGTATTGTTTCAGGTTTTTTCTGCGTCATTTTCTGAATTGTTTTTTGTGTTTCTTTTACATGGCAAAAGAAATTTAACTTTTTTTTTGGTTTCTTTAAAGATTCTGTCATCTTACAGACACTTCTTGTAGCTGTTAAGTGCTTAACTTTCTGTTGACATTTTTTTCTGTTTATCAACTCCAATAACAGCTGGGGCAGTGCTCACATTTCTTTACAATTTGGTTGATTTTTCTTGTAATGTATTGTCACTACAAGTTCGTTTTCAATAGCAACTGTAGGAAGAAAATTTGTAAGAGATAAAGTTTTTAAATCCCATCTAGTAGGCAGTGTGTTGGCTTATTAGACGGGAGGCCTCGGTTCAGAGCCCAGGTCAGACATCTTCAACAAAACGAAATATGAAAAAATATTTCTACGGCTTCTTACTCTCAGCAGATTTCTGGCAAAAACCATGAAAGTAAATAAAATTTCCATGAATAGTTTCTCAAACAATCTGTTGTTCAAAATCGACTTTACACTGTAATTTCCGCCACTCATAGATAACATTAACACCCACAAAATGGGTGGTATGAGAAGTTAGGTTCTAATCCTGACTAAAAGGTTGTAATGGCCAATTATGTATATGTATGTAAATATACATATTCCCCCTCTATGATCTCTAGGTGTCTTAGTTCCACATGTACCTGTCTAAAGACAGTGTTATAAAAAAACTTCCCCTCTCTCTGTTTCTCTAGTAATATTCTCCAACTAAGGACAGACCTTCCTGTTCTAAAACTATAAAATAAAAAAGCGTTCACTTTCATTTCATTTAGGTAAAGCTTATAAGAACCAGTTGTTCTCGTCGTTTGCTACTCGTACATTACCCTCTGTATAGTGCATAGAATGAAAATAAATCCACAAGAAAAACATCCTGTCATTATCACAGACAGACTCAAACATTAAAACAAGAAACAAACAAAAAAAAAACTTTTTCAAGGAAATTTATTACAGTTTAACACCATAATTTTCGTTGTATTTGTTGTTGCTTTTATTTTTTGCTGATGCTGTGGTTTTCATATGCTGTTGTTTGCTGATGTCTGTTTTGTTGTTGTGTAGTAGTAAGGCATGTCGTTGTTATTATTTTCTTTCTTGGCAGCCATACGTACAGCCATACGATTGAAACAAAAGAGTTAAATTCTCTGTAGTGGCTGGTGTCTATATCAGTGTGTGAGAAATTGTGTGTACAACTGACTGTGTGTTTGTGTCGAATATGTTTGTTTTTAAGAGCTGATAGTGATGGCATTATAGAGCTGAGAGATGATACTTATTAATACATCCTTATCACAATGGATTGTTTTTCACTTACTTACAACAACACTATCTGTGCGTTCTCGCTTACACGTACCTACACGTTGTCAGTGTCTGTAATACTATAAGAATCTGTGTGTGTATGTTTGTTCAGTAGTTTATTTGTTTCTTTGTTTAACCTGTGGTCCGTTGTCCAGTTCATTTCAGTTTCTGTGGTTTTTCTTTCATTGTCTTCAAGTTTGTTTGGCTTGTTGCTCGCATGCACGAGATTTTAACGATGTAGGTGGCAACTTTTATCTTATTGTTGTGATGGTTGTTGTTGTTATTATTGTTGTTACTATTACTGGTGTTAAGCTATTTATGGGCTTTGTTGACACACCTTTTTTACATTCATTCGTTTATTCACTCATTCGTACAATATTTAAGATAATGCTGTTGAAATTTCTGTGCTTGTGTGTTGACTTCATTACAATCATCAGTCGTTTAGTCATGCTTGTCATATTGATGATAAAGTTGTTGTTATAGTTGTTGTTATTATTATTGTTTTTCATCATAATTATTTAAGCGTAGCTAATGGTAACTAAACAATTACGGAATAATATTTACCGTGCCTTTCATGGCACTGTTTGGTTGTTGAATTTAAAATTTAATTTACTGACACCATAGTGATGTTCATGTTCACTTTACTTATTTCACACTAAATTGCTGTGTTTTTGTTTTGTTTTTTTCATGGCGCAAAATTTCTGTTTTTTTAATGGCGTTAAACACGAAAGTATCGTGCTTCAAGTGTTGACCAACGATGCATCTGTGTATGGCCATATAATATTGAAAAAAAAAAACCAGTTAAGTTAGTCGTTGACATTTGGTTAATCGTTATGAAATTTTTAATTAAAATAATTGTCGCACATCGCCATAATTGTATACGAAATTTCACGCAAGCGTGCAAAAAAAATTTGTGGAAATATCGTTTACTTTGTTATTTTTATTTGTCTTGCATTCTCATAGATTCGATTTATGAAATTCGACTGGAAAAATTCGAATGCATTTTTCTGTTCAAAACCAGAATGGCTTCTATTTATCATCATGCTTGACATAATTGGATTGACAGTCTTGACAAAATCAAACTACAAAGTATTAACATTTTTTATACTCATATGTACATATGTATAATATGTATATATGTATCTATATGGAATAAAGAAATTTTTTATTCGACTGTAAATTAACAAAAAAAAAATTATGTGAGGAATTTTTGTTTAATAGGTTGTCCCCAAAAATTTTAAAGCCATAAGAAAATATTTCAAGAATTCAATCCATTTTCATTTTATTTTACAAGAAATTATTTAAGCTGCATTTACACTACGTAGGAAAGGACGTCATATAGCAACAAAACTATAAAACCAGACATTCACTGAATTTTATTGAATTTCTCCGAGTTAAATAATTGAAATTCTTGCAAAGCATGCAAATGAATGAATAATTTATTATTCAAGTGATTTTTTTCTGATCTGCCCATACTCGTTAAATACTTGACCTCGTAATTTTTCCACATGCAACTAATGTCGATAGAATTATTATTTGCGTACGCAGTTATACGAAAGCCAGAGATTTTCTATTGACCATCAATAATATTTTTATTTAAATTGTTGAATTAAATTGTTACCAATCAATCTTAATGAAAGCCTACAACATTTTCCACATTTGCCATCCAACCATAACAAATTCAATTCTATATACAGAGACGGTAACAAAAAGCAAGAGAAAGATGAGAAGTAAAATTGCTCGTCCTGGTGAAAATCCTTTTTCATATAGAACCGTTAAAATTGTTTCACCTTTTTTTATTAACAAAAAATATGGTGTTACTGTACAGTTGATGTTATGTAAATAGATTTAAAAATTTGTTCAAAAGAATTAAGCATAGCTACTGATTATTTACAGGCTGCTGTAAGTAAGTAATTACGTTTTTGTTGTATTTTCTTTAAATAAAAAATAAATAAAAATTTATTACTTTGGACTTCAGGGTTTATTAATGGAATAAGTGGTAAAAAATTTATCGCAATCAGGAAAAACAATTTGAAAAAATATTGCAGAAATCCAACGTTAAAACAATTGAGCACTTAATTGAACACCAATTAAACTCATATTCATAATCACTCTCTCCCAAATGATAACTCGTATGCAAACCCGTTCACACAAAATTGTTTACAGAAAACAACAGAACTATCATCAGCAAATATTATGTCGCGATAATAAATTCTAATAAGATTGCTATGCCATAGCAACAGCACATTCAAACACACATAGACGCTCATAATGCATGTATTTATTGCAGATTTTATCTGCTTATCTTCTACTCTATACAACAGACTTAAAAGTAGCAACAATTACTGCGCCATAAATGCTGAACAGATTCTCATGCTCGTAATTTAATTAAATGTTTGCCATTTATTGCAATGATTTGCTTTTATTGTTATTACTTCAAATACTTTGTTACTTTACATACATATGTATTCGAATTTTTGAATGACAAATATCTTGTCTTAGCCATAGGAAACAGAGATGGTGAACAAGCTTAATGGCCATACATAGGTATGTATTTATAAGAGAGTATACATCAGAGATCAGCAATGAGTATTAAAAAATATCAGTAGTATCGAATTATAATCATAATTTCTTATACTTATTCGCATTCATACTTATTTTAATATAATGCAACCTCTACTCATAATTAAAGTTTGAAGTACTCATCATATTCGTACTTAAGAAAACGTATGATGTTGCTGATTACGATTCCCAATAACTCAACATATACACGATTTATAAAATAAGTATGATTCGCGTACGAACACTAAAATTCTCAATAGAAGGTTGTGTGTTTGCTCTGCTTGCTGCTCTGTCTTTTTTCTTTTTTTTTTGCAAATGCAACAATAGCTAAGACTGTAAATTTTGATGAATGATTCAAGTCACTCGGATCATTTAAAAGTATTATCAGTATGAATCTGAATGAGTCAGCTTATGAATCAAACATATTTCGAATGGTATGAGTTTGATGTCAACGTTGTACGCATACTCATTGCAACCTGTACTCATAAATCAACGTTGTAGTGAGTATGAATGAATCAGAGTACATAGTTAAATTTCAATATTGTTGACTCGCTTATATTCAAAATTTCATAAGTGCGTATGAGTAGCGAAAAACGATTCATTGTTGATCTCTGGTATGTACACAAGTGTGACGTTATTACTCTAACAAAATTCGTCTCTAGTCATTGTGGTACAAAACTTTGTAATTGCTTCGGTAACACAAGTGTTACTTAAATTGCATTTGACGTACATACCATACAAAAAACAGAGATGCGGAAAAATATAGCAGTGTTAAGTAAAAGTGTTCATTTGAACTTTTATTTTAAAAACCCCTTTTACTACATAATATTTTGTACTTTTGAATTAAATTAATATGGACTGCTATTATCTTGCTTATTGCTATAGGGTTTCTATTAACAGTAAGGAAGAATACATTTATTGTGTTTATAAAACTTAAAATTAAGAGATGTTTTATGTTTATGTTTATGTGTCTGTTTTAAGAATTTAATTAATTTATTAATTAAGCTGGGTAATACACAATACCTTATCATTTTAATATTCTAACGGTGAACTAAAAATTTGTATTTTATAAATATTGTGTTGCTCTAGGGGATGTACAACTCTCTAAACGATCTTATAAAGGAGAATATTTGACTCACACGTTAACGCCAAGCCATTAGAAAACATTTCAAAAAATAATGTTACTTACATAACAACACTCCTCGTTACTTTTTTAATTTAAGTAAAGCAAACAACAACAACAGAGACCCCCACTCATTTTTAAAACTTATGGTTAAAATCCCAAACACACACTCACACCCATGCATACATTTACCAATGCTTGTTTGTATCTGTGTATTTGTAATTATAATATATGTATGTATTTATATGGCACATACATGTTGTATAAATTCTCCTTTTTTACTTTTTGTATTACATTTATTTGCATGAATGTATGCGTGTGTATGTGTATGGGTATTTGTATATTTCCTGCCATTATAACCCATTGCGCCAGAGTACTTAATTAATTAATTAAGTCGTGATTTCGTGATACAATGCCATGAATGGATTTAAATCTGCAGAACCTTTTTCTTTCTCCTCTCTCTCTCTTTCACTCTTTTGTGCTCTTTTAACAAAAAGTAAATTGAACAAAATAAAAAAAGAACACATACAAATATAAAATTATTGTGTAACAACAAAAACATGAATTTATTTACAATCACATGAGCACACACATACATACATACATACGTGAAAAAAGAAAAACCATTTGTACTGTCTATAGTATGTTATGAAACAGTAAAACATGCTTTTTTATTGCCAACAATTAAAAGAACAGATTTATTGTATTTTTTATTGGGTCAACATGATCAACAATATTAAAAAAAAGATTATAAATCTATTGGATAAAGAAATAAATTTTTAATTCAATAAAAAGAAAAAAGAAGAGAATTATAATTTTCATATTTTAAAATTTTTAATCCTTTCTGTAGAGCAGAGGTCGGCATCAATAGCCCCCGGTGGCCGAACATCTTCGGTTTTTTACACACATAGGACATTAACATCAACTAAGTTCGTAAAAAAGACAGTAAAAATGCATTCAGATGATTGCTTTTTTTTTAGGTTTCAATTATACACCCACAGAAATATTACAGTAGGACTCACTTATATATATTTTTTTTGCGGGAAGGAGCGAAAATGCTTTATGCATTCATGATGGTCGTCACCAGACATGATATGTCGGAGTCTCCCTTTGGGTATACCGCCTAAAAACCCGCCTTGTCTCCTCACCGGGGAATCATTCCACCTCGGAACCAGTTGTATAACTTCGAGGTGGACCCCTTTTCTGACATGTGATCCAGTTACATCATAATTAGCCTGCGTCCAGGCTCCGCTCTATCCTTATTCTGCTGCATCTAGGTCAGATTTTTTTCTTCATAGGACGTATTCCGCAAATTGTTTCACTGCATTCCAGCTTTCTCTACTGTTCACCATTTTTGTTACAACGTTTGTTGGGCTGATGACGCCAATTTCAGCTTCGAGTCGTTGACGGCTTGCAGCCCAGCGACAGCAGCTGAAGAATGTGTGTTCGGCGTCGACTAGCACTTCTTTCTCCTCGTAGATACAGAATGGCGAGAGGCATTTACCCATGCGGTGCAAATACTCTCTGAAGTATCCGTGACCGGTCAGCATCTGTGTTATATAGTAATATACTTCAACATGTTTCCTGTTCTTCCACGCTTTCAATTAGGGAATCAGTTTGAATGTCCATCTTCCATGCTGTTCATTTTCCGAGCGAGATTGCCATCTTAGGAAGACTTCCTGCTTAATCGCTTCTATGTTCTGTGGCTGAGTTATACTGTTCCTGGCACTGAAAATCATCCTTCGCTCAATTTCTTGCAGGTCTATGGGAGCCATTCCGGCTATTACTAGGACAGCTTGTGTTGATACCGTGCGGTATGAGGATATCGCTCTTAAAGCAGCTATTCTCTGCGTAGATAGAAGTTTTTTAGCTCTAGTTCGGGTATCCAAAGTAGGAGCCCAGATTTCAGACCCATAAAGGAGTATACTATTTCCAGCCTCCATGAGTAGCTTCCTCCTACTTGGGAGAGGACCTCCAATGTTTGCCATCAGTCTACTTAGTTGAGTTGTTATTCTAGCTGCTCTCGCCGTAGCATATTCTATTTGCTCTGAATAGGTCAGTTTTGAGTCCAGTCTAACCCCTAGATATTTAACCGATTTCCTAGTGGGGATAACCAGATCGCCTATGTTAATCTCGATCTCCAACGGAATATATCGTCTTGTTAGTAGAAGCAGCTCCGTTTTATGCATAGCCAGCTGCAGACCGTGCGATTCTAACCAGCTCTCACTCACTATATTCAATGAGATTCACTAATAACAATGAGAAATGATTTCGATTTTTGAAAGAATTTTTGTCAAGTTAAATACGCAGTCTTTAGGGATTTGGCGCTGTATAATTTGTCTATATTTTCCACTACATGTATGTAGTGTACTCGTTTTAGGTTAATGAGTACCCTTGAATATATTACTAACAATTTTCCTCTGGGTTATGCACATGCTTCTCACATTTTAATCATGTTCTCTTTGTGCGAACCTCTGCTGTCGAGCCATCAGACATTCGATATTAGAAAACGTTAAAGAATAATTACAATAACCTGTTTGTTATATGTGTGTATGTATTTCATTCAGTAGAGACTTTATCGTCTTTAATAACGTTCCTGATGAACTGGCTAGAGATAGTTCAAATCTCGCAATTTCCGAAATCTTTCCGGTTTTTTTTTTTTTTTTATTGGTAAAACCAGCACTCAGGGGATGGCCCCTACTCATGCAGTGCGTTGTGCAGGTTTAGGAAAATAGGTTATAGGAAGGTGGAAAGAGGGAGTAGTGTTTGTGGACATTTGATTTAAACTCAAGATGAGAACGGCAAAGAAACGAGTTGCTGCTATGTGACTATATAATTGCCAGTGCTTTACCTTCACTATTAGACAGTCTAAAGCAATCGTCCCCAAGAAGCCCGCATTATTTGCCTCCATTTTAGCGTCATGGTGGTACACACACTATTACTAAGATCTGCAGGATTCATTTGAATTAGAAGACGTCTGACTGTCTTCTTTCTTTAAATTATATCGCATTATAGCAAGCCTTAGAGGAAACTGGAGCCAAAGACCTTAACACTCAATGCGTTGCCACTAGAGCTGAACAGCATACCAATGTATGCCTATTCGAAATATATTGGAATCCATGTTATCCAAGGAGAATTACTTTGTAGGAATCGAAAGACGCAATTAATACCTCTGTGAAATAACTTCTTTCTTATTTTTTATTTTTTAAACGTTATTTTGTTCATTTTATATGAAAAAATAAAAAAAAACGTTAGAAATCATAGTAAAACCAAAGCATAAGTTAAATACATCCACTCATTGGCAAACTTATTCAAGTATTCATTTATAATTAATAGCTTCCATGAACGTATTAAATGTAGAATACATATGTATGTGTTTGTATGCGTGTCTAATTGTTATCAATTGCTATTATGCAAGGAAAACAATTTCACAGAGCAATTTGCGTGTGTGCATGTATTGTGTGACAGCAATTCTATATTTTATGTTGTGTTAATAACACATTCTGTTATTGTGTGTTTTTTTGTTGTTCATAAAGTTTAGAACAACAATAACAAGAATAACGACAAAAACCGTAAAAATAACAAAACAAGTCTTCTAAACATGATAATACTTTTTGCAAACACACACACACTTTCTCTTTTTCTGTCTCTCCCCTTTATAAACACATACGCTATTTAACATGCAAGCAAAAACAACTGTGTACCATACTTAATTTATAATTATTTTTCTTTGTTGTTCTTGTTGCTTTTTTTGTTCCATAAATTTATGTTTTAATAGACAACATATGGTTTACGTTTCTCCACTTTTTTTGCTTTTTATTTGAATTTTGTTTTGTTTTTGCGTTGTCAGGTTTTAATGTGTGTGTGTATGCTACATATAATGGGTTATTATGCGTTGGTACTAGAACGTATGTTTATTTGTTCGAGTGAATGTCTGCGCAGTGAACTTTTTAATTAGTTTGTTGTTTTTATTATGGTTTTTTTTGTTCGGTGTTTTCAGTGGCCTTGAAATCACTTTCTGTGGCTCTGTCACTTCTACTCTGTTTGCAACAATCACTTCGAACAGTTAGTGTTTGTATGTTAGTTATTCTTTATTGCTCAGTGAAATGCCGTTACTTATTCATGGTGTATAACAACAATAACAAATTACGTTTGTTTTTATATGCATACAACTACCGGCATACACTTACACAAAATTCCATATTTCTTTTATAGCTTTCCAATCTGTCTATCCGTCTGACTGTGATGTGTGTTTGTGTATGTGTTTTGTGTTTTTTGTTTGTTAATTCTTGTGTATTAAATGCTTTTATATGCTCATCAGACTCACTTAATGCCTTTCAACAACACCAATCATTGGTTTTATCTCTCTTTTCCTCTTTTCTTTTTTTTTGGATTATTGTTGCTGCTGTTGTTATTGTATGTTTCATAGTAATTTTTATTTTTTTTATTGCAATTTTGTGGCATTAAATATACACAACACAGCACAACACAATACGAATGCAAGACAATTAAATACAATGAATATCCACGATTAAATTCTACTATAATGTGGGCATTTTTATGTACAAAGGCAAGGATTTTAATGTATTTGTTTGAAATGTAAGTTTTTTACGTTTGTATATCTCTGTCGCCAACTACGTTTACTTTCTTTCTGATTCAATTGTTGATTTCCATTCGCTTTAGAATTTTGTTTCCATTTCCATTTCCCATTTTGTGAATTTTAAATGTTAATTCTACGTTTACAAAATTTATAATTTTTCTTCTGTTACGCCAACATGCAAACGTAACTGGGGGTATTATTAGATTTTTCCCCACTCCATTCACACTGTATTTATTATTTATTTGGTATCGTATTTGGTAATATTGTTGTCATTATGCTTTCAAGAAATATTTCAACAGCGTTTGTGCTTTCAACCCTGAAATTCGTTAATTATTTCTCTCTCTCTCTTTATGTGGAGCCAATCTGGCTTAAGTTTAATTGATAACTCCATTAAAAGTGGCAGCGTTAAACAAAGTATAACACATAATTTCATATATTTCTGGTCAATTAAATCGTAGAGAAGCTGAATATATAAATATACATTAATGGCATAAATATTTCCTTCATATCTGTATGGTTGTCCGTAATACTTTTTATGAGGGTTTTCACCAATTAATTGTAAGTGATTTCAATGAACACGAAAATCTGAGCACGAAACTGAAGTGATTTTCAGCAAATATTGTAGAAAATTTTGTGGTTATTGTGTCAGTTCTTGCCAAATCAGCTCTTCGAGTAATTTTAAATAATTACGTTATAATTTTCCTCTGCTTTCAATCAACAATCTATCATTTTAGAAATTAAATTTTACCAATAACAGAACAATAATCCCAAATGCTTCTTAAAAAGCCCCTCACAAAAACATTATTTAATAAAAAAAACAAGAACTGTTACATACGTTGAAAGTTATTTTGACAAATGTTCAGAAAATTTTGAAAACCTGTATTATCAGGCAAAAAATTAAAGGAAGCAAACAGTCGTCTTCCCAATCCATAGCAACCGGTGTTCCTTTGCTGATGACAAAACTTTCCTTACACTCATGATAATCAATACGAATCAAAACACACTCCAAAAATAATATCGTTTCTCATTTGCTCTTCGATGCATTAGAAATTTTAAATTCTCTGAATGATAATAAATTTTATTGAAATTATATGTATATAAACTGTTGTCTGTTCATTTATTTTATTAGCAGCATACACAAATAAAGACGGACAGAGAAAGAGAGAAAGAGAGCAAAAGAGAGAGAATCACTTTTGTATGTGTGAGTGGTTATCATGTTTTATTAAATGCTAAAATACTCCAGCCATAACTGTTGTTGCTTAAAATATGCTTCCATTTCTCTTTCTGTTTATAACTCTCTCACTCTCTTTTATTATGGCTTTCTATTCGTAGTTGTAGTTGTCATTTCAGATGTATATGTTTAGTAAATGATCAACCAGGATTAAATACATTGGGGAAGAGTTTAATTTATTTTATTTATCCACTTAAACTCTACAAACATTGGGAGTGTTTATGAAATAATCATCTCATCTCTCTCTAGCAATAATAAATAATTGTATTGAGAGTTTCTAAAACAGTTTGTTTAAAATAACAGAGCAGAGAGGGCAAGACAAAGAGCGGTTAAATAAACACACACACACATATGCACATACATATGCTTAAATGCATGCATATTTATCTGAATTTAAATACTTGTTTTTGTTGGTATTGTTGCTGTTTTTATGGTTGTCATCAATACATACAAAAGAGAATATTTATTAGAGAATATTTATTGCATTATTATTAACAATGAAGTTAATAATTAATGTTGATTGCACGATTAATCATTATGTTGTTTTGTTTTGTTAGATTTTGTTGTTGATTTCCGTATGTTTGTTTATCCTGAATTTTATTCTTTTGTATATGTGATTGAGATTTATTTACATAATATCAGAGATGTTTGCTTAGAGCATTTTATTCCTATTTTCTCTCTTCGTATTTAATACTTAGTATTTGTTTTTGTTGAATTTTTTTCTGATTAACTGTAGTTTATAAATGAAGTGGTGAATAAAAACAGGAAAAGTATTGGCAATTACAACTACACAGTTTACAAGGTAGTCATTTTAATTTCCAGACATGAATAAGAATAATCTGAACTATTGGGTAAATTAATTGTAAAAGTGTCTTTGGGCCTCAGTTTAGTTCCCATATAACCAAACAAGGCGCGGTTGTATGAGGTTACGACAAATCTTTAACTGGGATAATACACATCGGAACATAGGACCCCCCCTATTACACTATTTAATGGAGATACTTCGTTAGTAGTGGCTTTCTACCAAGTTTTCACATATTTCAGTTTTTAGAACTGTGCTAGAAGAATGGATGTCCTAAATATTCTGTTGTATTGAAGGTACCTGACTGGTGAAAATAGCTAAAATCGCCCTTCAATCATTCTTTAGTAACAAGAAATCGATTTCAAAATGTTTACGACTACAACGTTTAGTTCTTTGAACTCAATTTGAGATTTAGTGATGTTAGACGATGAATATGCATAGTATTTCAAGAACCTTGAAAAATATCAAAGAATTCTAAAATATAGTCACATGCAAGCAATGAGGTTAAAAACTTATGGTCGGTTTACGCTTAATAGGGTCGAATAATCGAATGGTGAGACGCAAAACATTACATGCATATTGCGCTCAAGGTGACAGTATATCAGATGCAACAATGTTTCTCTTTCCTTCTGGAAGACATCATTTGAGTGTTATTTGCAATGTTGCACATACCTGCCCTAATATAGTGTACAAAATTGCGTTTAGATGTGTGTTCATATATTTATTTAGGCATCAGTAAATAATACTCAGCATAACTAATCGGATTGAATTATTGACTTTTCATTTTGTAATTATGTATTGTTTTTATAACAATATGTTGAATGAGTGTACGTATATGAACATATATGTGTGGAATTAAATACTCCATGGATTTAAATTAAATATTTAAATTTGTATTTAACATAGAATAGTTGAGTTAAATGAATACATGTTAATAATTAACAACAATAATCTCATTAGGGCACCATGTAAATGATGAACAACTGTGGTAATTCTACAATAAAGATCATAAGTTTTCTACCAAAATGTTACTTTTGTGTGTGAAAAGATGGATTTTATAAAACGAAAGAGTTTCTCTATTACATATGTTGTCTTTGGTATTCTCTACAAAACCTTGATTAAGTTTCAGAATTTAACTCCGTAATATATTTGTTCTTTAGCTTGAGTCTTGAGTATGTTGCAGCACTTAAATCATGTGCAATTGTTGTTATTGTTGCAATAGTTCTTTTTTTATAATAAAATTATTGAGTTGTAAAAGACAATATTTGAGAAAATTGTTGCCGAATAATAAACTTATTTAAATTCATAATTAGCTGAGAAAAGAAAATTGTTCATTGTCTTAAGCAAAAGAGACATGTATAACAATGTCATTATATTACACACACACACATACACATACCCATAGACATTAACCTTTTGCCGCATAATAATCATTATGTTTCTACTTAATAACGCCGTAGTAGTTTCTACGGTAATTTGTTTTTTCTGTTTCTTTCATTTGAAACCAAAGCCATCGACGGAACGCTTCAATAAGGGCTTAAACAGCCAACAACAGCATGACTGCAGTTTTATTCACAGGCTAAACATCCAACCACACTGCTTTACCTTTGCTGTTTTCCTGTTTTTTTTCATCATGTCTTTTTATTCATTTTTATGATGTTTATAAAAGAGAATGAATTGCATTATGAATTATGAAAGAATTTCCTTCATTCACTTACTCATTCTTGTATTTTCTTTTTTACTTTTACCATGGAAGAAAAATAAAACAAAGTAGAAGAAGAATAAAAACAACAATTCATCATTTACTTACTATCAGTCTCCTCCTTCTTTCTGTTATAAAAACATTGTTCTGTGCCAGACTTTGAAGCAGCATCAGAAACAAAAAATAGAATCATGGAGAGCATCTTTTCTTAATACTTGAAAAATAAATACAAAAAAGAAAAGAGAATCGCATTTGAGAAGAAGAGAAAATACATGGAGAAGAGGAGGCAAAAGAATGAGGAAAAAATCTCATTATTAATGCAAACAAGTTAAACAGCAAAAAATTTCTTTCTTAAGGTTTTCTCTCTTCAACTTAGTCATGGAACTAAATAGTGAACAAATGCACACACACATACATTTAATACAGTCATCCGTATAATCAACGATACACAAATACACTCGTATGCTTTCATGGCAGCTTAAGAAAATATTGAAATACTTCGACAGATTCATTTACGGGGAAAAGCGAAAAAGTTTGACTTGAAGACACTACTTTTACTCTTTAATCAATTAGAATGGATAAAGAACAAGACATAGAGAGTTGAAAAAGAGAGAGAGAGAGAGATTGCGAATGATGGAGATTGGGAGAGAGAGAGAGAAAGTAGCAAAATAAAAGACATATTTTGTGAAATTTCCAGTTATTATTATTAATATAGTATCACTTACTTATTTAGTTTCCAGCTTATAGTTGATAACAAGGGTTGCCAAATGTTTCATAATTTCAATAAATGAAAATTCTCTCTAAATAATACCAGGGAAGGTTTCATTTATAATGGAATAGACAATTTGAAACTAATTTCATTTGTTAGTATAACGAATTAAACGGGTGTAAATGTTTTATTTTATTCACTTACTATATACTCTGTTGTGAGAAAGGGGACTCGATGAAGCACTTTATCACCAGCTTTGTATCACTGGAGCATGGGAGATTGATTTCACTACTTTAAAGGACTCTAGGTAAATAGGTACGTTGTGCGAAAAAGCCTGCTGTTAACAAGGCTATGATTAACGGTGGTGCGCAGTGCAAAAATACAAATTTGTCCGACCCATCTTCATTATTTTATATTACATTACTTTGTAGCCTGTTATTTTGAAGCTAAATAACAAGATGTAATGTTTTTAAGCGCTAATAATAAATTTAATTTAAAAATGCTATCTGATGAGGTATATTAATGGAAATATGCAGACCCATTTAATTATAATGATATGATTTATTTTTCACTTAATACCTGTGGTCCTACAAGGGATACAATATGCCTCTTAGGATTAATAAAATTTGGCAAGAAAAATATTTTAATTTTCATACAACAATTAAATGGCAGAACCACAACACTCTCTCTATACGCATTAAATTTCTCTCGTTTCAAAAATTCAAAGAAATAATTTCTTTTCACTTAAATGAGTTTACGATGGGATGGTGACCACATTTAAATTTCATAGAATTTTGCCACGAGAACTCAACACAACACACACCCACACACACACACTCAGAAGGATGAAAATACGCTCTCATATTTCAAATTAAATGAAAGAAAATACAACTGAAGAGCCAAAACAATAGAAGACACAACAAGCATTGGACTACAACAAAGAGATTTGAAAAGAAATCCAAAGAAACAAGGCTTTTAATTTTTTTTTATAATAAATTATTAGATACTGTCTCTTACTCCTCTACACTCTCGTGCTCTTTTAACTTTCTTTTACTACTACTACTACATGCTAAACTTAAGCTACCGTTAAGAACAGAGACAGAGAAAATAAATTTTAAAAATACATTTCAATAACAGGAAAAACAAACAACCAGCACCACACAATAACAATGAAATAAAACGAAAAAGCCGAAGAGAACAGACAGACTAACAAAGAGGAGAAAATAAAGGCAATGATGACGACAAGGTCGTCAAATTAAAAAATAATAAACAATGTGTACAAAAAAGCAAAACAAAAATCAAAAAAGGACAACGTAAACAAAATTATACGCAAATTCTCAGCACACACACACACACACACTTGTACATTTATACGCTGAATCATAATTTAAATTTATAAATAAAATGTAAGAAAATAAAAACCCCAAAAAGGAAAGGAAAAGACCAATAAATTTGTATGAAAATATTTTTGTAGGATATTGTATCCTTGAACAGTTTCGATTAAATGTCAGGGGAATTATTTCATATTTAATGGCAGATAAGACATTCACATACATACATATGTATATTTGTATGTAAGAATAAGTATAAAATCTGCAAGGCTTTGTAATTTAAATGTGTGTGTATATGTATGTAGAAAAATGAAATGTTTTGAATGAAAATAAAAATACGAAAACAAAAATATTTTCATAAATGCCGAAGAAATTATTTGTATTCTCTCCATATAGCGCTTAGAGATGAACTGTGCCTTTCGTATGCACAGAATCATGCTGTTCTCAGTATATAGAAATTTATTTAAGCCTGTTGATTGACAACCTGGTTAATAATTTGTTTAAATACAATTAAATTCTGTAGAAATTTATTTTCGCTTTGAATTTTAAAACATTTTTTAAGAGTGAATCATTGAAATAAAAAAAATTTTAGGGTGCTAGACTATTAGCGTGAGGGTCGTGGGTATCGATTCCCACCAGAGAGTCTGATCTGTGACACTACACCGAGCATATGGGGTAAGATACTCAGCTCGTATATAATTAAAATATAATCTGTAATTGTATTGTACTTAATAAATAAATAAATAAATAAATAAATTAAAGGAGTTTCACAAGCATTATTGTCTTTTCAGTGTTAAATTGTTTGTTCTTTCATAAAATCCACTTATATTTGAGGTAATCACATTGAAAATTACACAAAAGTCTAAAAGCAGTACCCAAATTCTTTCACTACGTCTATTCGAACTGTAATTCGTTATACTCGGAATGTAAGACATGTTGAATACACGGTATTTATACCATCGACTGTTAATTGCCAATAAAAATATGTTCAACTGTAATACGTTACAAAGGAAAATTACCCCATGACACCTACCACATCACAGCTTACACGAGAGTAATGTTAACAAGTTCAGGTTGAGATATGGTCCGCTGAAATGTCCAACGATGCTCAATTGGCAGATGTTAGTATTCTTCAATGCTTTCCATAGACATTTTTAGTTGCATGATAGAGAAAACTGTATACGTGCCACCAACATAAAATATAATGCATCATCGCATCGTTACATTTCTCTTAAAATCGTAAAACTGCAGTTAAACCCTTTTTTATGACTTTTTAATATGAATTATTTTAAAACGCATTTACTAAATTGGATAATTTACAGAAATAGAATAGAATCACAAATTAAAAGAAAGACAATTCTGAATTTGAATCTGATGGTCATAATGGTCATGTAATTTGTATGCGTTACCAGTATAAATAAAACCTTACTTTTTTACAGCGATATTGAATATTAAGTTTCTATTGAGAGAAGAAAAATCTTTAAAATAATTCTTAATGATCTTTAGGGATTTTATTTGAGTAGGGCGCCACTTGAGCTATTTGGTATTGACATTCAATCCTTTTGGTCTTAAGCAGATATTATAAAGCGAACGTACGGACGCTGCATTTAAATTTCTTTTAAAAAGTAATTTGAGATAATTTTTATTTCTGTTTTATTTCATTTTGGTTTGTATTTTCATTCTATTTATTTTGATTTCATCGAAAATTATGTTTTTCAAAAGACAGTAAAAAAAGAAAACAAAAAAAATTTATGCGTGTGCCTTAGTGTTTTATCGCACAAAACCGTTGAGACCTTAAAATAGACAAACAAGATCCAATAAAATGAAATTTTGTTTGTGGGATGTAAGTAGTCCCAGAAAAGGATACACATGTATTTGACCAGGAAGTCAAAGACATGTACATGAATCAGAGACCGCTAATGTGATATTTAAACTCATATTTTAACTGCTAAGAACTCCTTAAAGAAATTACAGAAAAAAATACCTCATGTTTAACAAAAGAAATGAAATATTTTTTCTCCAAATAAAACAAGAGCTGTTGTCATCATTCCATTTGAATTTATTCTTTTGTTACCAAAATCAATGATATTTTCATTCATGCTTTTCCTTTTAATTTTCCATTCTACTCACGTATTTTTAAAAAATTCAATCCAAATTAATAAGAATCCGTTCGTTCGATACTATTTTAATCCACGTATCATTAATTATCGTTTTTAAAATCTCTGTGTTGGAAAATGGCTTACATCAGTGGCATGTACTAGAAATAAACGACCAGGAATTATTCTAAAATCGTCACAATAGTGTAGAGTGTATTGTTGATAGAAGAGAATATTTTTTAATGCTTTCACTATAGTAGCACTAAAGTATCATTGAAACAACCAAGCAGGGATCAGCAATGAATCGTTTTTTCGCTACTCATAAGCACTCATGATATTTTGAGTATAAGTGAGTCAACAATATTGAAATTTAACTATGTACTCTGATTCATTCGTACTCACTACAAAGTTGATTTATAAGTACAGGTTGCAACAAGTATGCGTGCAACGTTGACATCAAACTCATACCATTCGAAATATGTTTGACTTATAAGCCTCTACTCATTCAGATTCATAACTTTAGAAAAATAGGAGTGACTTGAATCATTCATCAAAATTTACAGTCTTAGTTGTTGTTGCATTTACAAAAAGAGGAAAAAGACACATAAGCAAAAAAGACCGACCTTTTAGTGAGTATTTTAGTGTTCGTAAGCGATTCATACTTATTTTGTGCTTCGTGTATATGTTGAGTTATGGAGAGTTGAAATCAACAACATCATACGTGTTGTTAAGCATGAATATGATGAGTACTTCAAGCTTTGATTATGAGTAGAGGGTTCCATGATATTAAAATAAGGGCAATTTCGTGTCAAGTGACCCAATTTTTAAAATCGATGTCTTCCGATTTGAATGATTTTTTTTTTTTAAATTTCAAAAAAATTTTCAAAATTTAAAAAAAATTTTAAAAAATTAAAAAATTATTTTTGGAAAGATTGAAGAAATACCTATCTAATATCCTTTGGAAAATTTTTGCTAGGACCAATAGGTGAAAAGTTACACACATTTCAAAAAAACCCTGTATGACCAAAATGTCCAACTTTGGCCCCCTCTAACTCCGGCAGTTCTTGACTGATAGAGCTGAAAATTTGTGTCTGGCCTGCTATCCAATAGGACTAACCTCGGAAGACATCGATTTTAAAAATTGGGTCACTTGACACGAAATTGTCCATAAGTATGAAGTATTAGAAATAATTAGTATGATTCGAATCAACTCATCTTTTCGAATACTCATTACTGATCTTTGATACATATGCACGCTTTAATAGTAAAAACATGTGTTGATAAGCAGTTAGTCATAGTTAAAGAACTAAAATTTAATATTTCTGTTTGGAAAGAAACCAGGCATCATTCATACTCTTGTACTTGCAGCACGAGTTTCACTTCTTCAGTAGATTTCAAATGGCAAATTGTTTTTTGTTTCATTTTGAATTCAAATATAAATTCTATACTTTTGTAATTAGAAAAATAACATCGTGGTATCATTTGGGAATTTCAATGTAATATGAATACAACAACAATTGGGACTAAAACAATAAGAGAAAACAAAAATTTATAGAAAACTATGAAGAAAAATAGAAAGAAAAGGAAGAAAATGCAAAAAAAAAAACGAAATCTTCTAGAGCAACGGAAATATTCTCAATGGAATAAACTTCAGTTTCTACAGTCTACGATGATTGAATGAATGTATAAGTCAGTGAATGAACGAATGAATGAGAGAATGAATGAATGAATGAAATGTGAAATGCATTGTGACAGATTGTTTATTTATTTATGTGTTCGTTTGTCATTTTATAAAAATTTTATGAAACATATTTGCGTGGGCTAAGCGATAATTTAATCAAGAATTTATGAGTTCAAAAAAATTTTAAATACATGAAGACATGACAAACTAAACACAGAGGTGCTATTCTATTTAATAATACGAGCAATTTAAAGTGTGAAATGATAAATATTTAAATGATTTTTCTTTTCTTTTCTTTTCTTTTTGAAGAATTTTAATTTAATATTTTGTTTGTTAGACTTTTACGACTTGTAATTAATGTTCAGCATTTTAAAAACATAAATTGTTTAACTTCAGCATCTTAAACGTTAAACTAAACTGATACGAGATATCTTTTTAATATTCTAAAAATAATTAAATCCATAATTAAAATGATTATCGGGTGCCCTGGTAGTCTAGTGGGTAGTGTGCTAGACTATCAGCATTAGGGTCGTGGGTTCGATTCCCACCAGAGACTCTGTTCTGTGACACCAAAAATATGGTCAAAGTTACTAAGCTCGTATATAATTCAAATATAATTTGTAATTGTATTGTAATTAATAAATAAATAAAATGATTATACCTTTACAAAAACGAAATATGAATGAAATATTTCTGCGGTGACTTATTGTCGACAGATTTCTGGCAAAAACTCTGGGAGTAAATAAAAATTGCCATGAAAAAACTTCTCAAAAATCTGTCGTTCGGAATCGGCTTTAAACTGTAGATCCCGCCACTCATGTATAAAATTAACATACACAACTTCAGTGGTGTGAGAAGCTAGGTCGTAATCCTGGCTGAAGGGTTGTAATGACCAATTAAGTCACTTATAATTAGTGGATTAGCAATAACATCAGTACTTATTCTCAGGATGCAAACATAAAATTTGTAGTTAAAAATAAATCGTAATTTTTTTATTACCAGTAGTCCATCAATACATTTCATACAGTCTACTAAGACTTATTTCATGCTATAGCATTACAAATAGAAAGAGAGAGGGTAAGAGAATACAGTTAAGATATTATAGTATTAAAGTTCCTTTCTAGCTTTAACGGTAATATAATGTTGTTGTATATATTAAGTCACGTTGTAATTTATAACCATTTGATACACTTGAAAACACCGTAAAGCACCAGTCAAACATAAGCGAAGTATAAATTTATTAACTCTGAAAAGGTCATAAATTACTAACTGTATGTATGATTGTTAAAGCATACATATGTATGTAGCATACTTCTCCTTATGTGTCACTTCGTTCATAAAATCAAAAAAAAAGGAAAAATAATATTTTATATATTTACAAAATTGGAGGAATTAAGTTGAAATACAAAAGAAAATGAAAGTTGCCGTAGGTTAGTAGGTAGTATGTTGGCTTATTAGACATAAGGCCACGGTTCAAACCCCAGGTCAGACATCTCGAACAACATGAAAAAATATTTCTTCGGCGACTTCCTCTCAGCAGATTTCTGCCAAGAACTCTGAGAGTAAATAAATGAAAAGTTTCTCAAAAATCTATCGTTTGGAGTCGACTTTAAACTGTAGGTCCCGCCATTCATGTATACAATTATCACACACAACATGAGTGGCTAGGTCGTAATCCTGTCTGAAGGGTGTATGAACGCGTATAAGAATCAGAAATTATGAGTATGAGTTCTACTCATCTTTTTGAATACTCATTGCTGATCTCTGGTGTACACAACAGTAATTTTCAAATTCATCTACAAATATCATGGAACAGAATGTAAGCAAACTTTATTTAATAGTAAACCAATTAAATGAAGTCAATAAATGCGATGACTATTTTTGATTCCATTTTTTGGGGATATTTTCTATTAATTAGATAGCCACTTGCTAGCGTCTATTTAATGTTCAGAGACAAAAAGTCAAATAAACTCCAATTACATTGTAGGTCCCGATTTCCCCTACGATACAAATTTAACTCGAAATAATTGCAGGGTGGCACATAAAACTGTTTGTTTAATGCGTAACATATGATTAATATCGCTATTCAGAAAAACTTTCAACACTAATTGCTTTCGTTAGCCATATTTAATCGTAGAGGTAAAGGTCCGCCAAATACCTTTTTTTATTTGAAAATGCTTTAAAAAAAAACTACTGAATATTTTCTCAAATTTCTTTTTTTGTTTGAAAGTACAATCCTTCCGGTTAATAATGGAAAATAATTTCATTCAAATGGCTGCCTGGGGTGGCCATGCAGTAGCCTACACGATCGGTCCAATTTTTAAGCACATTATCGATTGTGTGCAGCTGTATTTCACCAATGGCTTCACGAATATTGCCCTTTAAAGCGTCAATTGTCTCTGGCTTGTCGGCGTCACACTTATCTTTGACGGCACCCCAAAAATAATAGTTCAACGATGTCAAATCGCAGCTCCGAGGTGGCCAAACGACAGAAGCTCTGCGGCTGATAATGCGATCTTCAAAAACAGGGCGCAAAACATCGAGTGTATCTTCGGCTGTGTGGCACGTAGCGCCGTCCTGTTGAAACTAAATGTTGCCAATATCCTCCTCTTCAATTTTTGTGAACAAAAATTCGTTCTACATGGCCCGATAACGATCGCCATTGAGTGTAACGGCCACTCCTTGCTCATTTTAGAAGAAAAATTGACCAATTATGCCTCTGGACCAAAATCCGCACCAGCGTCGGCTTTTCAATGTATGCGTGCGGGTTTTCTGTGTCCCAAATGCCACAATTTTGCTTGTTTACATACCCGCCAAGATCAAAATGAGCTTCATCTGAAAAGATGATTTTTTTTTTGCCAAAATCGTCATCTTCTGGTGTAGGCTACTGCATGGCCAGCCGAGGTAGCCATTTGAATGAAATTATTTTCCATTATTAACTGGAAGGATTGTACTTTCAAATAAAAAAAATTTGTGAAAATATTCAGAAGGTTTTTTAAAGCATTTTCAAAAAAAAAGTTATTTGGCGGACCCTTTAAATACACCTGCAACAGTTTACTCATATATTTCTCTATTCTGTTTAAGAGTGTATGGATTTGCGAGAGTGTTTCTGTTTTAAACGTAAAACTTTTATGATTAAATCAGTAATGATTTGTTACGCAAGAAATAAAATTAAGATTAGCACCGTAAACCAAAGCTTTCTTACTCTCTCTCTCTCTCTCGATCAAACACACACATAAGTACATATAAAAACTGTCATAAAGTAAGGTTCCTATACATTCGCACACCTACAATACCAGATTACCTAACTTACTTTTATAATATTTCTTACGTTGTAGTCCTTATACCATACTTCTACTTCTTCTTCTCCTTTGCAACATATAATTTTTTCTTCTTCTATTTTTTTATTTTCGAAATATTTCGTTTGCTTAGTTTTATTTGTTGTTTTCGTTTGTGTTTTTGTTACCGTCTGTTGAAAATGAAAGCCAGTATTAAAGTTGAAATTTAAATCGAATGTTGTTTACACCTTTGTTTTGTAGTTGTAGTTGTTGTAAATCCTTAAATGGAATTAAGAAGCCTAAGAATAGTGTGTGTATGTATGTGCTTGTATTCGCAACTGTTTCAGTATTTGTTTACAATTACAAGCTTGTAAATTTAATTACAAACATTGAAATGCCAGACAGCTTAGCGCAGTTAATTAGTAATACTTGCCTATTAAATAAGCAAAACAAATTAAAAATACTTTCAATTCTAATTTTTTAAATCGAACTGTTCACACAAATACAAATGCGGAGTATAATTACGAGTTTAATATGTGTTGCTTCGTGTTTTTCAGAAAATTTTAGAAAATATTTTTTTTCTGTACATTAGTTGGCTTAAAATTTAATTTGGGATTTAAAAAGTTTATCTTTCTAAATTTTTTTGATTCAAATTTACTTCTAAATTAATTAAACCGACTTTATTTGCTTTAAAATATTTTAAACATTTCCTCTTACTTTTAAAAATTCTCTGTTTCGACTGGCTTTTGGCATTAAAAACTCGTTCTTATATTTCTACTGTGTTTAGAAGGTTTAAAAAGTTTTAGTAGGATATTATCCCAGCATTTCGAATTTAACCCTCAATATTTTAGGTTTAATCTGGTAAAAGGGATGAGAAGTTTTATGTCTTGTGCGAGTATATTATAATAGATGTAAAACTCGTTTTCTGTATTTTTTTACTTTAAAACAAAAACAAAATTTATTTCAAACTCTTGTTAAAATTTAAATTTTTCATTTTTTATTCTCTTTTTTCCTTTTCTCCAGTTTAAGACATGTTACATGGAAAGTGGAAACTACAAACATGGTTACTAAAAAAACAAAAAAAAAAAAAAAACAAGTCATCAGTATTATTATCATCATGTTCAACGACAACAGTTTCTCACTGCAAAAGAGCAACAAGAATAGCGCCGGGTTTATTTTCCTTTTCAAATATTACATGGGGGAGGATGGTTTAAATGGTGAGTAAAAATTTCATTACAAAACGCTGAAAATTAGAAATTTGTGATTGCTATACTAGATAAAAGATGACCAAACAAACGTTTAGTTTTAGAAAGTGTGCCTTTTAACTATCTTAACATTTATGTTTCGAATCGCTTCAAAACAAGGGCGAGAAAGTATTTCTTAAGCCTCATAACGAGGTAACCTATTTTATTTTAAAAATTTTGAATCAAATTCTTTATTAAATCGTTTGTAATGAACAAGACTTTGTAATGTAGAAGTCAGAGGTGACTTGGTGTAATGGTTAAAGTGCTCAACTACAAACCATGCCTTGAAGAAAGCTGAAAAGGGCGAAGCGCGTCTTAACGTTGGCGCATTTATCAAGACATTGTAGAGACACAGCAAAGACAAGCTAAAAAAATTATGATTCGATTGTTTGTTTTCAATGAAACTTATGACCTCGTACATGTCATTAATGAAAAATATAATTGAAATAAAGTAAAGGAGAATCACGGTTGAACAAACGATGTAATTTATAATATGAACGCAATTGTTTGTTGTCACAAAATGTGTCCTTTATATCGTATATTGCTTTCACTGTAGATTTAAAACGCAATTATTTGTTTTAATAATTCAAAAACTTTTTCTTTCTAATTTAAAAAAATTTTAGGGTTTCCCTTAAAACTTTCACTGATTGTTTGTTACTTGAAACTTAATGCGGTTGTTTCAAAACAGTTTTAAATTTTTGTGTTTTTTTTTAATTTTTTCTATTTTTTGCAGTAAATAGGAAAATAGTAAAAGTGTTGCCAAAATCCTTTAAGATTTTATCGCCGGAAATTAGTTGATATCCTTGAAATTAATATTTTTCATAAAACTTGTATTTGTTGGAGTTGAAGTTCCTGCTGTTAGGCTAACATTTTAACCGGAAATTGTACAGTTAAGTTACTAAATACTCATTAGTTTATCGTTCAGCTATAATTCCTTTTACTTTCTCTCACTTCCCTTTACTGTATTTGTACAAACGCAGTTAAAACTGTATGAACGCAATTCCTTAGCAATTATTTGTTAAGAAAAAAAAATACATTAAATCCACCAGAGTATTTAAATGTTACGACTTTCAGGTCAATGTTGTTGTTCTAGAGTACAACACTTTTTATTTGCAAATAAGAAAACAAGCAAAACGCATGTTTTGATGACCAACGTTAATAGAGAAATTAGGGAAAAACAATTTCTAGGCATTGTACTTACTTTGGCAATTTAATTCAAGCATGCCTGGGGCAATGGTAAATAAAACGGAAATCGTAATCGTTATAAATTCCGTTTGTTTTAAGATAAGAGATGGATATGGAAGCCATTATGGTTCCTTTTTTTACACATATACATACGAGTACATACGTACACAACAATTTTTTTAGATTTTGTAAAATTATTCGAGTAATTTAAGCCTGCCTTCATGTGTTTACTTCTAAACTAAACGCCTTCATTCGGTGGTTGTATATTGCGGGCAGTTAAATTAATTTTAATTGCTTTAGATTAACTTTTAAATTTAATATTCCCTCAATTAAATATTAATTAACACAAATACAACTCAAAACATTTACTGTCACTGGCACTGGAGCTAGAACTAGAAATAAATGTGAATTTTTTTATGTGATTGCAAACATTCGATTACAAACTATATCTGCGCAAAATTCCACACTATAACAGTGCAACTAAAGACTTGGGTTTGTTTCGTGTCAACAGTTTGCTATTGGATATAACCTTTAGTCAGGAGATGACCCGAGAGGCAGTCCTCCATGTTTCGCATCAGCTATCAGCAATGAATCGTTTTTTCGCTGCTCATAAGCACTCATGAAATTTTGAATATAAGTGAGTCAATAATATTGAAATTTAACTATGTACTCTGATTCATTCGTACTCACTACAAGTTGATTTTTAAGTACAGGTTGCAATGAGCATGCGTACAATGTTCACATCAAACTCATACCATTCGAAATATGTTTGATTCGTAAGCCTCTACTTATTTAGATGCATAACTTTAGAAAAATACTTATAAATGATTCGAGTGACTCGCTTGACTCAAATCATACATCAAAATTTACAAAAACAAAAGAAAAAAGACACATAAGCAAAAAAGACAGAGCAGCAAGCAGATCAAACACACAACCTTTTAGTGAGTATTTTAGTGTTCGTACGCGATTCATACTTATTTTGTGATTCGTGTATATGTTGAGCTATGAAGATTATCATACGTGTTGTTAAGTATGAATACGATGAGTACTTCAAACTTTGAATATGAGAGTAGAGGTTCCATGACATTAAAATAAGTATGAATGCGTACAAGTATCAGAAATTATGAGTACGATTCGATTCTACTCATCTTTTTGAATACTTATTGCTGATCTCTATTTCGCATCCATAAACTAAACTTTTAAACTTTTAATGTTGAAGTTCATGAAGGAAAGTTAAGCTGCAATAAATTTTACCCCATTCCAGATCCCCCAAATATTCCTAACTTAGAAAGTGAACTTATACTGCCTATTTAGTTTATTCGAAAATATCGTTCTGTCTGTGATTCATGATCGCTAAATATATGAGTCTAGTCTGCTGATATATGCTCATGAATTATGTTCTTTTATTTAACTTTCTCTTCTGTGAACATGGATTTCTCTTCATTAATTTGCTTTCCATCCAAAGTTCTTTTAGAACTTTAACGAATTCAAAAGCCATCGAATATTTAAACAGAGTCTCTTTTCTTTTGCCTTCTGCAATCTACATATCCTTACTATTGTTGTTGTAATTGTTTAAATATATTTTATATGTTAGTATTAGAGTATGATAGAGTATTTACAACTACAATTGCATTTTTTTTATTGTATGTGAACGCTTTTGATGTGTATTATTTCCGCACTAGTTCCAACACACAACGAAAATGTGACATGATTGGCAGTTGAACACAATTTTTGTGATTTTTTTTTTCAAATTTTTCGATTTTTTTTCATTTTTTCGATTTAACAAATTCGTGTAGAAAGGAAGTAGTTTTCATTGTTCATTTAAAATAAAGGCAGGTAGGTTTTCAATTGTTGTATGTTTAAAACTGCATGAATTTTATTCAGTTTTATTTCAGTATTTTTTTTATTTTTTTGACTTGTCATTGCCTGTCTAAATACAATTGACTGTGTTACTTTTGTTCTATTTTTCCTTAATTTACGCTTTTCCTAAAACAATTTTCTAGAAATTGTTACGATAGATTTTTGTTAAATTCTAGACAACTGTAACAATGACACGTAAAAGGGGGAGGAACAAAATATTCCATTTTCAATTTGTCCAACAATTTTTTTGTTTTCTACGGTTATTGTTTTTGCCGAAACAATTGCCTTTTATCTACGTATGCATTATATACACATGTATTGTATGTATACATATGCACATATATGTATTTATGAATGTTGAATATTTTATTGTTTTTTAAATTTTTCTAAAGTCGAACAAAAAGAAAAAAAAATTATTTTTAAAATGTCTGTCTGTTTTTCCATTTGAAAATATGTACATAGATTTCTATAGAAAATGGAATTTTTATGTAGAGACGAATTTTGATTAACCAGTACCAAGGTTATGTCAGAACTTAACAAGATTTTTTTAATTTTTCTGTTTTTTTTTTACAAAATTTAAACTGGTTTCGAAATTTTCCAATTTAAAAATATGCTTTCGAATGTATGTTATAAGTTATGTTGGTTTTTATTTTCGTTCAGTTATCTTTTTAAACCAATGCGAACCTATTAATCTTCACCACCATTTAATTGATATTAAGTGTCCATAAGGTAAGCTTTGCTTAACAGTTTCACAATATACCAGCCATGTCTTGCTATTTATTTTAATATTAAACATGTTGCATTTACATACAAATTCATGCATTTAAAGTACTCATGTACAGCGCTACGAATGTATGTATTTGGTTGTAGAGAATGTCTCTAGAGTGTAGAGAACATATGCCAGACACTAAGGAGACATTACTAAGGTTTCAAGCAGCTTAAATGTGTTTAAAACATTAGACTTAGTCTATCATGGAGACACAAACAACACAACCAACGACCAAAATAAACAACGAGCAACTTTAGAGAAGTGCACACGCACGGGTAAATGAATAGACCACAAGGCAATGAGACATGAAGTCTGCGTTTGTAGGAGATATGACGCATTAACTGAAATAAATTTGTTTAGTGCATTAAGAAAAACACCATTTACTTGAGCTATTCAATGGGAAATTTTTGAAAATATAGTAGGGAGAATAGGATATTTGAAGACTATAATTTCTTTTGGAATTATTGAAATGATTATCGTATTTTGTCGTTTCTCTATCTGTTGTGATTCATTTAGCAGCATAGTATACTGTTACGTTTTTGCCTTTTAAAACGTTTAAAGTATGAGCTCGTATATTGCAAATAAAATTAAAATTTATTTGTGTTTAGTTTTAATTCAAATTCTTTATTATTCGTATTATTTTGTGTGACACTGTTTGCAACTTTATGTAAACAACAACAATTGCTTTCTTTTGTTATTCCTCTGTTTACAGCCTTTACATAAACAATAACAATTACTAGACAATTATTCGACAGATCTTTGTAACGGTGATTTTTAAACCAGGATTACTCTCTTCAACCACACCGTGTCTTCACACAAGACTGACTGAACTTCACTAACTCAATCGCCTAATTTGCCTTGCCTTTTATATGGCAGTGTAAACAGCCTGAAAGCGAATGTTCTTGAAGGCGAATGTTCGTGGCTTCGCCTTAAAACTAATAACGAGCGTATAGTTACATGTGTTTAAAAACAGTATGCAAAATATAGTAAGAAGCTTTGGATCTGGAAATGGTGTATTATTAGAGTTTCATTTAATGAGCGGCAGAATGTAACGAAATTGAATTGAAATGAACTGAATGACTAGAACAGAAATAAAACATTGTCTCGTGACGTCACTAACTACGGAAAGAAAAGAAAAAACTTGAAAACAAGAAACGAAAAATGCTAGAAAACACTTTGTATTGACAATTGAAAATTGGTGTAGAGATTAAATTAATTTTTAATTACTTTAGGAAAGCATTTCTTAATAACGAAACAGGACAACAAGATTAAACAAACAATAGAACAGTCATGACAAAGAAACATACTTAAAACAAATGAAAACAATCAAAAAAGGAAAGAAGGAATCAATTCTTAAAATACTTATTAAATTAATATCCAACGTACATAAATTCAAAAGTTTAAATTTTTCGTATTGTTTTGCTTCTGGTATCAATTACAAAATTACAATTTTTCCCTTTTACACTTAAAGAAAAGAGAGAGAAAATGGAAGGCAAAAATAGAATTCTTTTTTAAATCCAATATGTTTGAAATTATATTTTTGCTATAGGAATTCATATTTTATTTACTTGATGACTTACATCAAATGCAGTAATGAAAGCAAAACATTTTTTTTTCTCAAAAGTTTACAGGAATACCTTGATTTGGTTTGGTTTTGTATTTTAAAGTACTCATGAAGTCGAAAGATATTTATTTTTGGGTTTTTTTTTTCATTTTTAATGACATTTGCGTGTTCAACAGTTAATGACTCCCTTTGTGTAGTGAATGTTGTATTGAATGGAGTTTTTCAACTTTTCCTATTGAATTTCAGCCTGTGCTATAGAGCCTCTAACATGGTCACAATTATTTTTGAAGCAGTAGTAACGATGATTATCATTACAAAATACTTTACAAAATAATATTTTATTTCACAAATTGTATTCGAAGATAAATGAATACAATCAAAAACGAAAAAGAAATATACCTGGAGTCATAATTTTTATTTAAAATGAAAGAAAAATACTTAGAAGAGATGTCTTTTAAAAATGATTGAAATTCAAAGAAAAAGAAAGAATTTTTGTTTCCTATTATAAATGAGAAGAGATTTAAAAGGAATGAAAACGTGGGCTTTGGATATACAAAAATTCTTTGAAAAACTCTTAATGACTTCAAATGAAAAAGAAGTTTGCTTCAAAGAATTTAGACACAATTTGCTTTGGTCGGAGCTTAATAAACACAAGTTCAAAACACAAGATGGCTTAATTTTATTATCCAAAAATATATGTATATGTATGTATGTACATTCGTTATATTGTTCTTATTGCTGATGCCGTAGTCTAGTAGGCCACGGTTCCAAACATCTCGAACAAAGCGTAATATGAAAAATATTTCTTTTGCGATGTCCGCTCAGAGTCTTCTGGCAAAAATTTCTAAGAGAAAATGTAGTTGCCATTAAAAACATCTCAAAAATCTGTCTTTCAGAGTCGATCTTATATTTGTACCAGAGATCAGCAATGAATCGTTTTTTCGCTATTCAGATGCACTCATGAAATTTTGAATATAAGTGAGTCAACAATATTGAAATTTAACTATGTACTCTGATTAATTCGTACTCACTACAACATTGATTTATAAGTACAGGTTGCAATGAGTATGTGTACGACGTTGACATCAAACTCATACCATTCGAAATATGTTTGATTCATAAGCCTCTACTCATTTAGATTCATTATTTAAGAAAAATACTTATAAATAATTCGAGTGACTCGAATCATTCATCAAAATTTACAATCTTAGTTGTTGTTGCGTTTACAAAAAAAGAAAAAAGACAGGGCAACAAGCAGAAAAAACACACAACCTTCTAGTAAGTATTTTAGTATTCGTTCGCGATTCAAACTTATTTTGTGATTCGTGTATATGTTGCGTCCTGGAGAGTCGAAATCAACAACATCATACGTGTTGTTAGGTATTAATATAATGAGTATTTTAAAGTTTTAATATGAGTAGAAGTACCACGATATTACAATAAGTATGAATGCGTATAAGTATTAGAAATTATGAGTATGATTCGATTCCACTCATCTGTTTGAGTGCTCATTGCTGATCTCTGGTAGGCAATGTGTTGGCTCAATGGACCTGAGGCCACGGTTCCAACCCCAAGCCAGACAAACCGAACAAAACAAAAATGAGGGGACTTCCTCTCAGTAGTCTTCTGGCAAAAATGCTAAATATATTTGCCATGAAAAATATCTAAAGAATCTGTCCTTCGGATTCAACTGTAGGTCCGTTCTCCCTTATATCTGTACTATAAAAACCAAGAACACTGTACAGATACAGTTGAAAATGTAATAAAAAATCAAATAAATTTGTAGGAATGTTTATGTGCTTTGTTGGGCTTTATCTAGGAAGGATATAAGGAAAGAATTATTTATTTATAACCATTGTTTGTACAAAAAGGGTTTTTTTTTGAAATACAATACAAAAATATTTATCCAATATGGAAAAAGTATCAATTTTAGGGCTTCCTATCACGACAACAACCTGCTTGTTTCTTAATAGATTTCGGTCTTTCGGGGTTTTAGTTTTATTTCACTTGTTGTTGTTGTTCTTGTAAATCTTTATGTTGCGTGTGACATTGAAGTCATTTTACTAAGGAGCAGTACTTTTACAAATTGATTTCAAGATTAAATCTGTTTTTTTTTCTTCTCCATTTCTTTTTCTTTACTTTGGTTATTCTACAGTTTTTCCTTATTGCTGTTGGTATGTGGTTTTAAGCGTAAAGTGTTGAGTGGTTACGTTGAGTGAAAGTTAAAGGATTTATCTTATTCTTATACATTTACGTACATTTGAGGTTTTTGTCTGTATCTTTTGCCTTTGAACTGGTAATACATTCATCTTACTTTTGGACCTTTTCATTTTATTTTCCTTTCTTTTCAGTTTATTTGCTTTGTTTCCAACTCTTTTACCTTAACAGCTTGAGGGATTAAGCCACAATACGATAAATTTATTGATTTGCTTAAAAGTTTTCAGTGTTTCAAAACGAATTCGTAAGAATTCTCGAAACTAAAAGGTTCCTTTTCCATACTTTGTTGTCTCTTTTCGAATATCTTTTCCCTGGTATTGCAACCTTTCATGGTAAGGTAATGGGAAACGCAGGTGAGAAAGTGTAAAGTAATCATAAATAATAATTATTTTAATAGAAATTATGTTTGTGGGAAAAGTTTACAAAACAAAAAAGGAAATGAAATGAAAACAAAAAAACAAACCCAATCAAAATAATTAATGAATTCCTTCTTTAACATTTTTATTTGAATTTTCGTTTTTCATTTCATTTCTTTTCTTGTTTTAAGTTTTTTGCTTTGCTGTTGTGTATAATTTATTTCATTCATTCGCTTTGCCATTTTGCCCAGTGAAACATTATTTTGCAAATGAAATCATTAATGGTTTCTGACCATTTAAAATTGTAATTACTTTCAACACAGCCCCTTAAATTGCTTCCCAAAACCCAGGCCATACATTCCAGCTTTAGTTTGTTGCTACTGTGCCGCAGCTCTTTGTGCCATTTCCAAATCACGCACCATTTGAATTGTGGTCTGTTTGTGGTCTGGTTGTTGGATGATGATGGTTAAACAAAATGTTACCGAAAAAAAGCACTCACAAGAAATGTTGGTGAAATAAAAACTTTTCTCTTTTCTCTTTCAAGTAACATTTGGAACGTTTTTTTTACTTTCTTTCTCTTTTTTAGACATGTTTTTTATTATTATTTCTGCAGTAAAAAAGTGAAAACCAGCAAATAAATGAGAAACACAAGCACCATTCAGTAATTCATGCATTCAGTCATTCTTTCAGTTATGCTTTCATTTATTCATTCATTCCAGTACGGTTTTTTTATTTTTCCTGGTCAATGCAACTTTGTTTCATATTTTTTTCCAATTTTTTTTTTTTTTTTTATTTATTTAAAGGCCAGTGGGGAGGGGAGGGGGTTTATTTTTTATTCTTTCCAAGTGTACATTACCAAATTAATTTATCACTTTTTTATTTTATTTTTTACTGCCTTTATTCTGTTCCTGTATTTTTATTCCTCTTTCTTTTGAGAATGGCGTAATAAATTAATTTGTGGCAGCCAGAGTACCAAACAGCTCAAGTGTATGAAATATTTGCATAATTGCGGCACAGGGGTGGTTTTTGGATGGTGTCACAATAACTTTTCTTTTGACTTTTGCTTGGCCATATTTTTTAATAACCATCCTTCTTATTTCCAGTAGAATCATGAAATGAATGAATTTTGAATGTCATTAAAGGGCTTTTAAGGTTTTAATTGTAATAAAATTGATTAACTGTCGATGAAGTCAAGTCAATAAATAATATCGTCGTATAATTCTAACGTATAATTCTCTTTAAAACAATTACATTAGCAGGTTATACAATATCGAAAATAAATAGCTTTCAGCTGGCATTTGTTCATTTAGTTGAAATAAATTTAAAATAAAATTGATTTAAAATAAATAAAAATTTAAAAATTAAAGTAATTAATAACGCCAGTAATTAAAGACCGTAATGAGTAATTGATATGAAATATAATCCAGACAACACCTCCATTAAAAACCTCTCAACTTACAAATTTATTTTAAAATATAATAAAGGATCCGCCAAATAACTTTTTTTTTGAAAATGCTTTAAAAAAAACTACTGAATATTTTCTTAATAATGGAAAATAATTTCATTCAAATGGCTTGGCATGGCTTCGGCTGGCCATGCAGAAGCCTGCACCAGAAGATGCCGGTTTTGGCAAAAAAAAATCATCTTTTCAGATGAAGCTCATTTTGATCTTGGCGGGTATGTAAACAAGCAAAATTGTCGCATTTGGGGCACGGAGAACCCGCACGCATACATTGAAAAGCCGACGCACCCAAAACGAGTCACTGTTTGGTGCGGATTTTGGTCCAAAGGCATAATTGGGTCATTTTTCTTCGAAAATGAGCAAGGAGTGGCCGTTACAGTCAATGGCGATCGTTATCGGGCCATGTAGAACTTATTTTTGTTCACAAAAATTGAAAAGAAGGATATTGGCAACTTTTGGTTTCAACAGGACGGCGCTACATGCTACGCAGCCGAAGCTACATTCGATGTTTTGCGCCCTGTTTTTGAAGACCGCATTATCAGCCGCAGAGCTGATGTCGTTTGGCCACCTCGGAGTTGGACTATTATTTGTGGGGTGCCGTTAAAGGTAAGTGTTACGCCGACAAGCCAGAGACAATTGACGCTTTAAAGGACAATATTCGTGAAGCCATCGGTGAAATACAGCTGCACACTATCGATAATGTGCTTAAAAATTGGACCGATCGTGTAAACTACTGCATGGCCAGCCGAGGCAGCCGTTTGAATGAAATTATTTTCCATTATTAACAGGAAGGATTGTACTTTCAAATAAAAAAAGAAATTTGAGAAAATATTCAGTAGTTTTTTTTAAAGCATTTTCAAAAAAGAAAAGTTATTTGGCTGACCCTTTACTTACGTTATTACAGCGGTGTATTAATATTTATTAAAATTGAAAGCGCTGGGCGTTACATACATACATAATTGGTCGTTACAACCCTACAGCCAGAATTACGATCTAGATTCTCACACCACTTATGTTGCTTAAAGTCGACTCCGAACGACAAATTTTTGAGAAACATTTCATGACAATTTTATTTACTCTCAGAGTCTTTTGCCAGAAATCTGCCGAAATATTATTCATATTTTCGTTTTGATGTCTGCCCTGGGGTTTGAACCGTGGCCTTACGTCTAATAAGCCGACACACTACCTACTAGACTACTACGGCGATTACATGCGGGTCGTTACGCTCAATTTAAAATTCGTCTGTCTTATCTTAAATATAAGTTGGATTGATTACTGTGCTGGCAAATACGTATTGGATACCGTCGCATGGTCGCATAAATTCTGGCCTTGTTGCTATTGCCTTCATAAAAAAGATAAATATAAGTCTTATGTGTTCTTTGAAAAGTGAGGAAGATGTGTGATCAATGGTGGACTGTTGTAGTAGCATCAATGGCATACTAACTATGCATTCATTAGAAATCCTGTTTCCTGCATGTATTTTTTTAAGTTCTTCCAATATGCTTCTCTTATATGAGTAATGTTTGGCAATATGGAAAATTCATACATCTTAAAACTAGAAAGCATCTCATCGTCTTGATGTTTTCATGCCTAGCACTCGCTGTTAATCGCCCCACCTATGTAGCTACAAAGTTTCTGTGTTCTGTAAGAATACCTATCATCTGCTCAGTTCACTTTTAGTTACATTCAGAAAATATCTGGATCGCTCGAAGTGGTATAGTAATTTTGCTTACAATTGATTCTCGGTTTTCAAATTAAAGTTCACTTCACGTTCTAGGCCTTGAGTCTCGGACAATACTGCTATAATTGTTATTCGCATTAAATTTCTGATAATCCATCCCATTTAATCCTTGAACGCACTTTTCTTTTGCTGGAAAATAATGTTACTTCGTAAACTGTAAATTGTATTGCTTTAAACAGTTTATTTTATTCTACAAATTATAACTTAATCGTTTGAAAATCACAAAATACATACATATGTATGTATATGCTTGTCATAAAAAAATTTTCATTTTTTCTCCATGTAATTTTTTTATATTTAAATGTTATTTGACCCTTTGCTAGAAAATGTTACAAAATTGTTGCAAATTTGAAAGAAAAAACAGTGGAATATAAATTATGACTCGAAAAGATGCAATTTTCTCCACAAAACACAGCAGATGGCTATAAAAAGGTTCAGTTTTTTTCATGTTATCGTATTTCTTTATGAGCGTTTTATAGATAATACAAGCAACAACATAATTGGGATTCTACTGTATTCTACTTTACAATATTCATATGAAATCAACAAATATTGTGTGTAAAATATTGTCAATCAAAACGATTAGCATAATAAAGATTGCTATGCCAGAAAATATTCTAATTCTGCTACTGATTTAGATTCAGAGATTCAGTTTCAGGCTTTTCTTTTAAACATGATTTCGTTTTCTATTTATTTTTCTATTTTTTCTTTAATTTTCCAATATTTTTTTTTGTAACCTTCAGTATTTCAATGTTTTTACTTGTAGACCAACATGGATTATTTGCTTTCTGTTTTGTCTGTATGTTTAGACGTGCCTGTATGTATATTTGGGTCTATTTAGAAAAGAATATAATTTTTACATACACTTTTAGAATAAAAAGAAGGAATACAATAAAAAAAATATGGGCAGGAGAGAAAAGGAAAAAGCAAGTTAATGACGAAATAATGTCAGTCTGTCAAACGAATTTTAGTAGTTGAAACCCACAACCCCCTTTTTTTCTATTGTCTTTCGCTTTAGCTGATGCTGTGTTTCCGTTTTGATTTCCTTGCTGTATCCGGCTTTTTGTTTTTGTTGTATTTCCCTTGTATTTCACTTGTCCATAGTTTTGACAATCGTCACTATGTTTGTATGTGAATGTTTAAGCTTGTATTTGTACCTTAAAAATATTTGGTTGTTGGAAAAAGCTTCATCCCCTGTCAAGGTTACGCCATTATGTCTGTCAAAGTGATATGGATGATGTATTTACGTGCGTTTCCCTATGTTGAATGCATACAAGTGGAGTATCAGAATGAAATGTTTTGTTTTAAGCATGAAAGAGTGGTACAGACTCGCTTTTTGTTTTGTAAAAGGTAGTCATGTAGTCTCTCTACATATTTTCTTGTCTTGACAAGCTACCAGACAAGTTCTCTTAAAAGGATATACAACAACAACTACAATAAAAAAATATCAAAAACAGTATCTGAATAATACATAAGGATTGTCTATTTCATACGTTACATACACAGGTACACAAATGCAATATAAATTAACCTTAGAGTGGCCATTATAAAATTAAAACAAACTAGACGAAGAACAAATATGAATTGCAACTATTGGACCCGAGTTAATAGAAAATTCTTATACGAACAGCTGTATGTGTAAGATTCTGCCTTTAGTATTTAAGAATTTTCTATTTATAATTATTTTTAAGCACTAGCTATTCAACTATCTCTTTAAGAGGCTTCACTTTAAGGAATAAATAATAAATTATTTTCCAACCTCTACTGTCTTTTGCCCTTACCCAATATAATTTCAGTTAATTTCTACTTTTATATGCACATGATATAATTACATTTATATCCTTGTTATACTCTATAGAAATACGTGTGTATGTATGTGTTATATACTGTCCTCATCAAACAACGTCCATTCAAGCAAACTGGCAGACAGCAAGGATTCAATACTGCTGTATTCCCCAGCTGATACTCCTGCTCTCTTCTTCAGTAAAAACGATGGGTATTGTGTTACTACGAATCTAGATTACAGGTGACGTCACATTTTGTTGGGGCGGTAGTACATAGATTTTTACATTATATACCATTAGAATGTTTATAGGTTATGGTTTGTTTTGATATCCTGTACCATTTCTATCAAGAAGAAAGCGGAAACAAAAATAAAAATGTTTGTAGTTGTAACTGTATCTGTAGCAGGCAAATTATTATTAGTTGTGAGGGTGATGCCAAGCCTAGCAACCATGATGGCTTGTTAAGGCTGATGGCATGAGTTATTAAAACAGTTTCACTTTATAAATAAATAATTATCGAATACGAAATGAACTTTGCTTTGCCAAATTGTTTCTTTCTTTTCCATTTTGTTTCATACTCTTTTCAAGCTGCTATTTTACTACTTTACAAACCTGGCATGGAAATAAAAGAATAGAAAAAAAGAAAACGTTCTATACTGGCTTATAAAAGTGACAGGAAAATAAAATATGTTCTGAAAATATCTCAAATGTAATAGGATTTCACACACACACAAAGGAATATAGCGCTGAATGAGGCAGTACGTCCATCTATACTTTAACACATTCTTTGTACGTTAACTCATACAAATTATCGTTTTTTTTTTTGTACTCTTCATCTCTTTTTGTGAATGTGGGTTCTTTATGGCTGCATAAAGGAGGCTGGTCACATCGAAATCTTTTATTTTCATGAATCTCTTGTTCTCCTTTTATTTTCCATTCAATATATTCATTCTACTCTTTTTTATATTTTCTTTTGTGGCAGTTTTTCGTCTTTTAAAATTTTTGTTAAGAGAAAAAAGCAGATTGTAAGCAACAGCAGGCGATTATCTGTTGTAAGAAATATGTGTATGACTGCACATTCACATACTATTTGAGGATATATTTGAAAATATGGGATATTCCATATTCAAACATCGGTGTAGTTGGCCATCGCACGGAAATTCTTTCGAGACGCCAATCTATCCTGGGTCAATGAGAAGTCCTGCTCCACCGCTAGGCTCACTTGGACATGGTTGTAAGGTCATATCGATTACAGTTGCCTTGCTTACAGGTCATTGTGTTATGGCATGACACGAGGAAAGAATGCAGCTCCAATCTAACGACTTCTGCCATGAATGCAGATCAGCTAAGAAAGAGGAGACTGTTACCCACTTTCTTTGTCAATGCCGATCTCTTGCGAGGTGCAGATATAGGTTATTTGGCTCTCCAATCCTTGTCAGCTTGACGGAGCTATCATCTATTGATGTCAAGGATATAACTTCGTTTATCAAACTTTCGGGCTGGTTCTCCAGCGCGGGGTAGTCGTGCTCCAAATGTGCAGCCTTTGCGCTGACGAACTTCTTCTTCTACCCTGGTTATAGGAACTTGGTCAGTACAGAGACTTCGTTGACCTGTGGCGTCACAATGGGCCGCTATGTGTGCTCAAGTGAGCTTTTGGATTCAAAGCTACCACTCCAACCTGCCTACCTACCATATTTAAACAAACAAATAAAAGACAATTTGTCCGTAAAGCTATTTTGATGATCTGTTACCAACACCATTCGGCAATATTATCCTTTACTGTTTGTATATTGAATATGAAATAACCCTTAACCTTGTATACGAATGTATACACACATATGTATGGACGTATATGTGTGTATATATTTGTATGTGTACTGAGTAATAGACTCTTAAATAAAAGTTTTGTATGTTTTTTCTCATAACTAAGCAGATGGGCGTGTGAATTCAACACCCTGTAGTTTAGGAATACGTGTTAATGTTTTCATTATGTTCTGAAATGATAAAATGAATGTAAATTAAAATGCTTATATTGTAAGCAATAAAAATCAAGTTTGCATTTAAAACTTTTCAAGCAATTTAAAATTAATTCCTAAAATTCATTTCACAAACATTAAAATAGTCAGTTTCGACGTTAATCAGCTAGTGTGGTTTCAAACTTTAAAGAATATCTGGCTAATATTTTTGTCTGTTGTCTAGTGTAAGTAAAACTGACACGCTTGTTCGCGTATGTTGGAGAAAGTAAAAATATTCACGGCAACGCATGGGGCATTGCAACAAAACACACAACAAGGCGATTGCACATAAACATATACACGCTAGAAGATGTAAAGAATTCTAGAAACAAAACAACAATATATTACAACTTATTTACAAAACAACACACACAAACACACTTACATGTACGTGCTTATAACACACGTTACCCTTTAGAATCCTTTCAATGCAAAACGTCTGGGTTTTAATGTGTGTCGCAAAGTGTGTGTGTATAAGAGTTTTATAAAATGCAGAAATACTGTAAGTCTGTATACATTCTTCTTACTGTTGTTTGCTTAGGTTTGCCAGTGAAAACCTTAGAAAAAATTATAAAATCGAGGAAAAAGAAGAAGAGAGTGAAAGCCTCAACCAAGAAGAGAGCATATTAACCAAAGTTTAAGAAACATTGCTTGTATTGCTTGTACAGGAAGCAGGAAGCGGAAGTAGTCGCATGTTGCTCTTGTTAATAATGACAGCTACACAGTTAGTCAGTCAGTCATTTATTTTGTATTTGATTGTTTTGATTAAAAAGGAAAGCAACTGCAACAGTAACAGAATTAATGGTAATAAAACTATGAAAATCACTGTTAAAAACATAAAAATTAAAAGAAGAACAAAAAGTGAAAACAACTCAGGAAATTACTGCAGGTATAATTGAGCCATAACAAGAAACATTACGAGCATTTAAACTACCATTTCGATAGGATAATACCTGTGTCTAGATATTGTGATTTGAGCGTAAGGGCAACAGTTTACACCAGCATATTTTTAATATGCCACCTCGTTTGGAGAAACTAGGTTTCGCGCCCAGCTGTGTGCCGACAACAATGACGTATCATACGATGGCATGTTATTTAAGTGGACGCCGCACTATGATTATATTCATGCTTATGTTCTGAATTGCAGGTGAGTTAAAAAACAAAAGCAATGCAGGCAAATGCAGGAAATGTTTTGATGGGAATAAAGAGAATAACGTTTTAGTTCTCTCAAGAGACATGTATGATTTGTGCTAACATGCTGCAACAGTAAAAGCTGCATAATAATTAAATTAGCGGCATAGCAATGATTCTGAATTTCTTTTTCATGTCTAATGGGTTTAAAAGCTTGTCATAAGAATGTCCATTACCTGCATTCAATTTCCTTTCTCTTAAGGAGTTGCTAATCATAAGCTCTTAAATAAAACAGACAGGTTTGTTTGCACTCTAAGTGCTATTTAATTTTCTTTATGAATCAAGTATTTAAATATGCACTCTTTCTGCACAGTTCTTCTGTACTATTCGGCACTTCAATGCTGTATGTATTCCTTTCGTCTAGTCTCCCAGTGTAACCGAAAGGGAATATTGTTGACTGACATTTGACTGTTTGGTATTTGTGGCCCTGTGCCATGTTGTTATGCCTTTGTCTGCTGCATCCACTTTATTACGATGAAAAGCAAAATAAACATAAATAATGTGGCGGCTTTAATGTTAAATATTTCAGTGTATTTTTTTGCGCCCGTTTTTATTGACAGCCATTCCCAAACCTCTTTGCAGAGCTGCGTATTCGTTACGGCAAAATTCAAGTGACTCGAATCTTTCATCAAAATTTCCGGTCTTAGTTGTTGTTGCATTTACAAAAAAAAAAAAGGGCAGAACAGCAAGCAGAGCAAATACACAACCTTCTAGTAAGTATTTCAGTGTTCGTACGCGAATCATACTTATTTTGTGCTTCGTGTATATGTTGAGTTATGTAGAGTCTAAATCAATAATATCATACGTGGGCTGCCTTCCAAAATGTATCAATGCAAAGTTTGTATGCTGTTCTACTACTGTATATAAACTATGTAGATATGCAAAGTAACAAAACAATGCATCAACTATAAATCCGACGCCTGATTGCTTTTTGACTGCGTTAAAAATACACATTGACGACGTTTTGAAATAGAATACATTGTAAATATTTTGTACAGCGGCATTATGAGATACGATACTTTGTTCAAACACAAAGCAACTAATATTTTAGAAGGCAGCCGTGTTGTTAAGTATGAATATGATGAGTACTTGAAACTTTGAATATGAGTAGAGGTACCATGATATTAAAATAAGTATGAATCCTTATACGCATCAGAAATTATGAGTATGATTCAATTTTACTCATCGTTTTGAATACTTATTGCTGATCTCTGATGCAGATACACTCACAAACCAGCACAGTAAATAAATTCATTGGCCAATTCACACGACTTTTTATCGTGTATGTTGTATTGAATACAACTTTTAAAAACATATGAAAACTTCTGTGTATAAGTGTATCAGATTTTTATATTAAAATTATCAATAACAAGCATACACTGTTGTATATTCGTCCAACAATATACTCAATACAACGATACAACTGCTTGTGTGAATTGACTAATTGTTTTAAATTTGTATGTATTCTGTATAAATATCAGCATTTACGTGCAATAATATTGCAATATCCACGACGTATGAGCAATATTTAATTGAACATACCATATCAAGTATACGTCACGCAGTCCTACTGAACTCAATTGCAATCATTTTGTTTACATTCCAGTCCACTTAACAGATGATATACCATCTGAAACAACCGCTGATGAACTCAGTGTCTCAGAACAATTAAGCACACACGGTTTAGATTGTATTGGATATAAGCATACAATTACGAATTTACTTAACGCCTTAACGATATTTTCTATTTCAATATAATTTATGTGACGAATGCTTGGCATACATTTTTTTTTTTGTTAAAATTCTGTTGAATTAAAAAAGAAATTTTTTTGTATTGTTTTCGTCACATATTTAAGTGGCTTTAACAGTCTTTTGCCATTGTACCATTGTCCTTCTTGTCATTTATTTCTTTATTTTATTTCTGTTTTTTCCTTTATTTTATACAACTTTACATTACTTTTTGTACGATTTAAATTTACACGATGATTGTATTGAAGTTTTATGCTTTAAAATAAAAAGATTTTTAAAAATATTTTTTATTCTTGTTCTTATTGCTATTATTGCCTATAAAAACATTAAGAATTTGAACACTCTTCTCCTTCCTTCATTGAACTACTATGTCTAGAGACACTCCTTAGTGTCTGATTTGACTCTGTCGTACAAATTGTTTATGATTGTATTTGTTTTGTTGTAAAAATATATTGCCTATCTAATAGACATAGTAGATGTCGTTAATGTTGTTGTTTTTATATTCCAATTTATTGTTGTCAACGTCAATATGGCCCTTTTTGCGGTTACCAAACAAATGTTTTCATTCGTTTGCAGGAGCATAAGGATAGGAGTACTGGGTGTTCAAGTGTTTATTTGTAAAAATATTTGTTTACAGTTGTCATTCGATATTTTTGCAATGATCATATTTCATGTGGTTGTAATCGGCAACAACAACAATAACAATATTTTCATTATTGTTGTTGTTTTTGATTATTTATAAAGTCTTTTAAGGGGAGCGTTTGAAAGCTATTTGAACGAGAAAATTTGTTTCTTATGAATTTTTTTCTAGTATACCATTAGACTGCAATGTAGGGTGTGTTTGTGTGTGTAGACTTATACCATTTAAACGGCTTAGTTGCGGAAATAAAATTTAAGGCCATTGCAGCAGTTTTTAAAACTATAAACTTTAAGGGAGAGGGGGAAAAAGGCATACACCAAGAGTTATGAATTCATAAATTACTAGTTTGAGCACATTGTACAGAGCAATCATATTCCCATACTTAAATAATAGACAGACACACACAGAAAACACTCTTGTGAGTATTATTAGGTAATCCGATTTAAATGTTTGTGTTTCATTTTCCTGGCTATACTTTCTGCAACGATTTAGGGACGATAGCAGTAGAAGAAGAAAAAACCAAAAGGAGAGAGAAATGCAATATTTGTTTAGCAATTGAGTGGAAGTAGTCCTTGTGCTCAGAAAAATAAAAAATAAAGAAAATAAATAACACAGCCAAACAAGGTCTTATGGCTGAGTGTATAGATTGGCTGAACTAATATAAGCGGTTGAATAAATGATTGGGTGCGCTATGTTTCGTTGGTTTGCAGCATGGATGATACGTTAAGCAAATATACACAGACAGACTACCACATGTAGTCGCACAATCTATAAACTTTAAAAGACCATTTTATCACAAGACATCCCTACAAGCATTCCCAGACAGACTGTCAATAGATTTTCAAAGAGAGCGATTGTATCATCACAGCTGAAGGTGAACATGTGGAAATAATTTTCTCACCGATTAAGCACAACACATGTTAAATATTTAAAAATTTGTTCAATGTTTTTATCTTGATTTTCATTTTTCTTTTTTAACAAATTTTATTTTTTCTTTTCTATTAAATTTTCTTCTTCTTCGACAAACAAAAAAACTTTTCCCCCTCTATGTAATCTTCAAATGAACAAACTGTAAGTAATTTTGTTCTTTACATTAGCGAGTATATTAGTTTCCAGAACAGCTTTTCATTGAAAACATGTGCAAGACGAGGTTCTTCCCTCTTGTAAAGTTTAGATAATATTGTCTACACGACATCGCATTATACTTCTCAGGAAAGACTCCAAATTAGGTGGAGTGGACAAATTGTATTGTACGCACCTCGTTAATAACTCTGAGCAGTTTTTTACAATTATTCAAGACTATTTGGAGCTGTCGATGAAGGTATTTTTTCGAAGACGATGGGTAACAGCTTAGTTAATAACGCCAAACGACCTTTGTATCATCTTCCATTATAAGTTCCATGATGACCGGACCCTGGTAACGAGAAAGAAATATAGACTATAAGGGCTGCTGTGATGATTCAGGAAGGAAAATAATACGCTGTCGGATACCCAAACTTGAGTGGAGGCTTCTCATCCGAGAAGGTTTCAAGCTGATGGATTTCTCTCAAAGAGTAAACTGAGCCCCATAATATTTACTTCACAGTAACACTCCGAGAAACTGCAGAAGTCATGGAACAACCGCCGCACTTATGTGAATTTTTTTATATTGGGAAGTTCACATTTTATTCCATCTGTATTGTAATCTGCAAAGGTAGTATTGACAATGCACTATTAGATTCCACTAACACCACATTTGAAGGTTCTGTGCACCTGGTCTACAACCATGAATGACATTAGGAAACTTAGAGGGTTTGTCATGAGCTCTGAATGAATCTAGCGTGACAGAAGAGGATTCATTGTGATATCAGAATGGTTAACACTGGTCTACGCAGCTCTGTCCCTTTTGTGGAGCAGACAACTTTTACGTACCTATATCTCTTCTCTTTTACTCCTTATATGATATGGTGGTACAATGTTCCAAGCGTTGTCAATTAGTTAAACTTAAGAATCAGTTCTAATGAAATAGAAATAAAGAAATGGAAAAATAGAAATTGTCGCTAATTAATGATAACCGATTGCAGCTAGCATTGACCTTACAGCAATTACCACCATTTGTCTGTGGGTAGTCTAAAATAAAAATTCGTTGTGCGTTTGCCTATACACACGCAATTTATGAACTGATTTAATCTTAATTAACATGAATTCTAGAAACCATAAAATAATAATTTTGAATAAATTATTCAAAGGCTTGGACAAACTCATCGCTGATAAAAAATGGATAGCCAGTTGTTTAGGAAGTCAAGCTGTCAAATTAAGTTTTATCAGTTAAAGTAAAACGATAATCAAGTCATATTAATTCAAGCGAAAGTAAATTAATTGAAGAAAATGAAAACTTTACACGGATATGACAAATGAGATAATTTAAGTATTTAAGTTTTTAAATACATATTTTTTTTTTAAATAATTTCAGTTCTACTCACATTATTTAACAGAATATTAAGTTATATATGTATTCTGTAAACAATACATAGTCACACGTATTAAAATTCCAATATAAAGTTGATGACATTTGTTGTCACGCTAAACTATTTATTATTTATTCATCTACGCATTATTTCTATATGACTTGAAAGGATATTATTGTTCTAGCGTACCTAACATGCCACATTCGTATCACTTTACAACAAGTTTGTGTATGTGTTATGAGTATGAGTATGAGTGTATCGTCATTTGACAATCATTGTTGTAAACGTTACTTTATTGATATAATTTATTATATTCAACGTTCAATTTTCTTTCTTGATGTAGTAGTTGCTGTGGCTTTTATATTGAAGGTTAGTATGTTGCGCTTAAGTATGTTGCGTGTCAAATTGCGGACTTTTTTACATCAAAATGCCAGAAGTTTTCTTCTACCTTCCTCAAAGCAACTTTTTCTTCTTTTTTTTCTCTCTTTTCATAGTAGAGTACCAGAAATTCCTTAAATATTTTGCATTTCCATTCAAACTGCTATTGAATGTGTCAATAAAAGACGAAATTTGTTTGTTTTTTTCGCTTTTGTATTCATTTCGAATTTGATTCATTTATTTTATAGGAATTGTTTATTGTTTATTATTGTCATTGTCATTATCGATGATGATATTTAAATACACATTTAATATTGATTTCCTATTCATTTTTCAAATACTTTTGCTGAACTAATAAATTATTTTGTAAGGAAATGAATAAGGCAGGTATTCTTGAATTCTATTGATTGTATACTAAACTCTTGACATGAAAATGTCATTGTTAAAGGTTATTAATTGAAAAAAAAGTTGTTTTTAATAAAATTATGCTAGACCTGCCTTGATATTACTTTAATAAGTTTCATTTAAGCGTTTTATGAAGCGACAATAGGGACAAATTTTGATATGTCCTGATCAGTGTTTGATAACACTCTCATCTGTAAAACACGTGATCAACATTGCAACCTGTTGTCGAATGGAAGATCATGCTACACAAATAATATTCGAAAAAATTTAATTTACCTTTCTAAGCTTTCTATACCCTGTATATGACTGTTTTTTTTTTTTTTTTTTTTTTTTTTGTAAAATTAAACTTGTTTTAATGCCACAATATCCGTCTCTTACGAAATGTGTTCTTAACAATACATACATACTTTTTTTACCATTACAACCCTTCAGTCAGGATTACGACCTAGCTTCTCACACCACTCATATTGTGTGTGTTAATTTTATACACTAGTAGCGGGACCTACAGTTTAAATTCGATTCCGAACGACAGATCTTTGAGAAGCTTTTCCATGGCAATTTTATTTACTTTCAGAGTTTTTGCCAGAAATCTGCTGAGAACAATATGAAGAGATAATCACGAACAATTCTTCAGTCGTTTTAAAAACATTTCATTGAACGCAAGAGTTTTTCAGCGTAGCTCAAGGTAGGACTTTCAATTTAATTTTTACTTTTAAGAATTTTTTGAAAATTTCTTAAAGGTATTACGGATTTCTATGCCAGCCTTTATTACCATTTCTATTATTTTTTTATGCAGACAAATCGTTTTGTTTGAAAATAAGAGTTTATTTGAAATCACCTGTGCTACAATATTTTTTTGTTTAATCGCTCATACCACAGTCATTTTTTTATATTGATGTGTGTGTGTGTGTAAATTTACTTTCCAATAAAGCATTCAACGATCTCAATAAATAACAAAGTAAAGCATAAAAATATGGAAACACTTACTCACACACTTGAATAATACGTAATAATATGGCACGTAGACATACATGTAAAGAAAGCGTAACCACACATATACGCATGCCAACACATTGCTATATCTTTACACGAAGAAAAAAACAACACACACACTCAGAAGGATATAAGAAAAATGAAGAAGAAAAAAAGTAATGAAAAGTAAATACAGCTACTGGTTGTTGTTTGAAAAAGAGCAAAACAAAGAAATCTTTAAACCCACACACTTATGCATATCTTGTGTTTAAATACACATACGCTTGTGCCATCACCAGTATTTGAGAACGAGAACGATGTGTTTGTGAATGTTTGTAATTGTAATAGTAAGCGTATATGTATGGTAATAAGAGGTACACATGTGTACCAGTATTAAGTATCACTTACCTTCAAGTGCTGTTTCCTATAGAAACATCGATTTGCTGAAGGCTGTATTAATAATGCCGAGTACTTTTCCAGTAATGAATAGAAAAGAACCAAAACAGAACGAAACGAAACGAAGAATATTTTTATCCTTGAAGAGAGCATGAGTTATTACTGCACACAATGGGGAGCAGAAGTGAATTGAAATTAAAATGTGTACATTAAATAAGTAAATCAAAATGTTTGAAAATAAAGTTTTCTTATTATTCTATTTATTGTTCTATTTTTAAAACATAATCATGAAGTCGCCGTAGTCTAATAGGTAGTGTGTTGGCTTATTAGACGTAAAGCCAGTGTTCGAATTCCAGGCAAGACATCAAAACAAAAGACAAAAAGTATTTCTTCGGTGACTTCCTCTCGCAGATTTCTGGCACAAACTCTGAGAGTAAATAAAAATTTCCATGAAAATTTTTCTCAAAAATCTGTCGTTCGGAATCGACTTTAAACTATGGGTCCCACCACTCATGTATAAAATTAACACACACAACATAAGTGGTGTGAGAAACTAGGTCGTAATCCTGACTGAAGGGTTGTAATGACCAATTATGTATGTAATCATGTAAATTAAGAAGCCTATATCTACTCAGATTTGTTCCCGTTTTCAAAAATATTAAGAAAAGTTACACGTTGTAATATTTCATGGGTGCATGTAGTCCTGTGCTGATACTCCAGTTGAACCTGGTACCAAAGCTGCTTTAGATTGGTTCAAACTGTTTGACATTAAATTACATTTACTGACACTTATAATTAACTCACACCTCATGAGAGGAGTGAGTAGCTTTTTTGCATTCCTTACTAAAACGTTTTAATGGCTAATTGTATAAGAAAGTAAGCAAGTAAATAGTTAAATGGGAAAGCTGGGCCTATACAATATGCAAATAGTCCTTCCTCGTATTAATGCCATCGTTTTTTGTAATGGGCAAAGCAAACCACAAATTGCCATTACATTGCAAATTTTTTATTTCCATGTGTATTGTATATTTCTATCTGTTTTCCGTAGCGACATATTCTAACGGGTTAAATTAGCATCCATCTAACCGCGATCAACAATCCATTTCTGATGTTGCTTAAAAATTTTGAACCTTACAGGCTTGCGTTTGTTCACAGCTCATTAATAATTATGCGAAAACAGTATTCATTTAAAATGTTTCAAAAATCATATTGATCACACACATACGTATAGCTCCTGTTCTCACTATCCAGTGTTCGAGACTAAAATAAATATATGTATTTCAACGATATATGTATGTGTGTGTATAATTTTAAAATGAAAAACTAAATTAAAATCCATCCACATTCAAGTGTACGGATTGAGATACACCTGCAGCAATCTATTAAATAAATACCCAGGCTGTGTCGTGTCTGGCTTTCGTATTAACGTTGCCATGGTAATAAGCTTTTAGCCCATAAGGCACACAAAGCATATACAAAATTTACCAAAAACACAAGTAATAAGCTTTTCGGCAAAAGTAAACGTCACAAATATCTGTATTGCGATTAAAGACATAAAGAGCAGCAATTTAAAATGTTCAAAGGCCATTGAAATTGTAAAATATAAGTCGGCTTAAAGCTTAATTAAAGGTTGCCTTTCTTTAAATATTTTGGGCCTAAGCTTCTTAGTAATGCAAATAATTCTAGTAATAGCTCTCCATTTAATAAGACAAAAAGATAAAAACAATCAAAATATTTTGTTGCATAAAGGATTTTTTAAGCACATTGTTATATTATGATGGGTCTACGGGAGTTAAGTGGAAACGTTTTTTTTTATCATTACCACTCTGGTACCGTACACGGCATTAAGCTTAAAAGTGTCAACCACAACCGACTGTCAATGTAAGAATGAAGCCATTTTCGTTCAAGGGCTTACGGGATAATTAAAGTTATTGTTACGAAAATGAAGAATCTAGATGCTGGGGTTTTGCTTTTACATCGCTTAACATAAAAAAATGGTAAACAAGTAAACAAAAATACAACAACAAAAACTACAAGAATAAATGTAAACAAAATACACAAACAACAATAATGAAACATTGATGTTTATATATAAAGATTTCGAGAAGGCGAAGCCACAAACATTCGCCTTCACGAACATTTATCAGACTGTTTACTCTGCCATATAAAAGGAAGTGAAGTTCACTTAGTCTTGTGTGAAGACGCGGTGTGTTTGAAGAGAGTAATCGTGGTTTGACGATCTCCGCTACAAAGATCTGTCGTATAAATGCTTAGTGATTGTTATTGTAAGGGTGCAAAGGGTGTAAACAGAGGAATACCAAAAGAAAGCAATTGTTGTTGTTTACATAAAGTTGCGAACAGTGGCACACAGAATTGTGCGAATAATAAAGAATTTTAATTAAAATTAAACACAAAATAATTTTTATTTTATTTGCAATCTGCGGGTCATATTTTAAACCTTTTTAAAAGGTAAAAAGTAGGTAGAGAATCCCCTGCTTATTTGTTGTATCTGTAGCTTTAAAAGAACTATCTTTTAAAAGCATCACTATGGCAACTATGCTGAGAGTTCTCTTTGTAACATTTTCAATTGTTTCCTTTGGTTTCCTACAATTTTTATTATCATCCTCATTGTGCTCTTCGTCATCTTAAATGTTTTTCTATTCCCAATTTGTGTTGTTTTATTTCACCCACTTGGCAACTCTAGTAATGAAAACAAAAATTTCACAATTTTTCATTTGAAGAGAAAAAATATTATGAAGCAGCCTCATAAATAAAGTTCACCTCCCACTACTCCTGCATTTTTTTTTATAAGTTTTCTTTGGTTCATAGAAATTCAAGGAAAAGATGGAGATAAAAAAGTTGGTGATGAGTTTTGTTACTGTTAGAGTTGTTGTTATCTCTTATTGACTAAATTTGTTACAATTCCTGTCTTTTTGTCTTGTTTTTTTATTGAAAAACATTAAAAAGTTTTTAACGACAGTTTCAAATGTTTTGCTAGATTTGGGTTTGGGTTATTGGTGCGTAATAACTTTTACTAGGCTTGGCTTCCTTGGCTTCCTTTTCGGTAATTCATCTTGAATTTTTTGTTTAAAATCTAATAAAACAATTTGTGCGGTTGTTTGACCAACCAAAGTACAAAGCCTCAACTTTATTTTATAACCTTAGGGAACGTTTGCAGAATTGTTTAATCAAAATGGCTCAGACTCTGTGAAAAGTAAAGGGATTATCACGCATGCTTCTAAATAAAGTGTACTAAGTAAAGGGTGTTCCTTTTTAAAGCAACAATCATGACTCTAAGTCGTTCTGTATAAGGCGCCTTAAACTTATAGGGTCAGAATCTTTTTGTGGAGTGGGATGAAATGTTTGGAAGAGCATACTCGAAGAAAGAGAGCAAACGAAGACTTGTTTTAAACCAAATGGCCTTGGCTCTTGCTAAATTGCTATGCTGGAAATAGATTTGAAGTAGAAGTAACTGTAGATCAATGAAATCCATCTCCATAATAAATGTCGGTTAATTGGCAGCAATAAATTCTGCTAAATATTGCATCTCATAAGAAAGCCTCTGAGAGAATGTTAAATAGTATACAAGAAGCTCTCCTTACTGACACTGAACAACATCTTGAAGTCCGTCAGGGCTATAGGATTGGAAGAGACAGTCTAGAGACTTCTTATGCAGATTAACGTCGCGACAGTAGATCGTAGGGACGCAGTATGACTTTCTATTCACAAAATTTAAATTAGACAGCTAATAGAAGTACATACAGGTTAGTCAATATGAGTGATGAACAATTTGTGGTGCGAACTAAGCCTTTTGTAGTCTTTATCCTGGCTTGACCGTAAAGCTACTGTCTGTTGTCAACGCGATTGAAATAAAAATTATAAAAAATTTTGAAGCATTTAAAGACTTACTTGGTGCTTTCTTAGCTGCAATTAATTAGGAACTATTCGACGTAAGCGGTCTCTATTGTTTTAATCCCCTTTAGAGATTAAAGCTTAATTACTATTGTTTTAAAATTTGTCTGTCAATTTTTCTAATCTTAAGAGTTGACTTTATTAACAATAATTCTGCAGGTTATTCATAATCTACAGTTCTGCACTGAATCGTGAAATAGTAGCTTCAATTCAGCTTTTAAACTTTTGTAAGAAAATAAATTGGAATTGCCTTCAAGGCGCTTTCTGTAGAATATCTTTAATTTTTTTCTCTTGCATTACTTTTTCTTTAGCAATTCGACGCTCAGCTAAAATTTAATACTTTAAAGCATCATTAGAAAGCATAAAAACAGTAGGGCAGTATGACATGCTAAAAACGTTTAATCTGCTACCAGGATGTTTAACATATTTTTACCTTTTGCCAGCTACGTTTAAAGTGTTACTGGCTTTGTTGGCAAAACAAGGAAAAAGAAAAACATCCTACAGAAAATGTAAAACAAAACCAATGACAAGGAAGTTCTGACGCGATTTTTCGAGTGGCTTTTTCACTTCTTTTTTTTCTTTTTGACACAAAGCCACTTAGGCCCTACTAACGGTGTGACTATTTCGGGGAGCATTAAAAAAAATTTTAGACACGTTTACTGTGTTTTCATGTCTTTCATTTCCCGGCTCTTCTCTACACGCTGTTGCTGCTGTTTCCCCTTATCAATCATTTTCGTAAATTTTACGTATCCAATATAAGAGGAAGTAATAATTTCTTTTAAATTTTCTTTGCCAGAATATAATCTTAAAGCATTGATTTGAAGTATTTAAGAACAAAACTGATGGCCAGAAAGCAAAAATAAATAAAATTTATTGGAGTTTCCTTAGAAGAAAGATTCTCTAACTAACTGGCATTTTCTTTTTATTTTTATTCCCCTTTGTATTGCAAGTTACAAGGTGTCTTGTGTTGTGTGAACATTGTTTACATGAATGTCGCTCTCTTCAATGTGGCTAATCGTCCGGAGCATTCCGTAGAGCAGTGCAATACCTGTCCATCCAGGTAAATTTTGTTCTACAAACTAAAAGTAAAATCTACTTACCAAACTCTGGCAACAACATCTTCTTAAGGCTCCTTCCTAAGGACTCTCTGACAACAACAGCTGCTAGTAAATGTGGCTTGGCTGCATGACCCCTCTCTCGCTCTCTCCATCTCTCTTTATATGTTGCAGAAGAAAATAAAAGTGTTTCCCTGCTTAGCATGTTTTTTTTTTTTTTTTTTTTGTCTTGAGCCGGAGGTGGGAATCTTCGAAAGACACTTTTGTTCCAACAAAAGAGTGCACGATTCACCATCACTGGTGCCTACGTACTAAACCCACCCCCTACACACTTCAACCACTCTCCCTCCGCGGGACTGCCGTAAGGTATTACTTCGCGGAGAGCTGGTTAGCTTGAAAGCTTAATCACTTAATTCAAATTTCGCCTCCGTTCCTCCAGTCTTCGGAGTACTATCAAAACTTCAGCCATTCTCTGGCTATATTGACTCCATAGAATCCTACGATTCAACAGCTCTTCCATTAGCCGGTTTGGTTCTAAACTCGTTTCCCCGGGCCATCTAAATCTGGGACAGCATATTAGAATATGCTCCGCATCTTCCTCCTCATCTACACAGTTTGGGCATATAGGGGAAGTGTCATGACCAAAGCACCCATGACCAGTTAGGAACTGAGTCACGTAGTAGTTCAGCTCGCAATGTTTGTTATTCATCCAAAGGGTTACATCAGGGATAAGGCGAAATGTCCATCTTCCCTTTAAACTGCTTTCCCATCGTGACTGCCACTTTTGCATGGAAGTCCTTCGTTCCTCCGCTTTTATAGCTGCTATTCGTCCCGGGTGCTCGAGACGGCGAAGGTATATCCTCCTCATCTCATCCGCCAATATATCTATTGGTATTGTCTTTGCCAACACCAATACCGCTTCATCAGACACTGTCCTGAAGCCGCTTATCCGTCTAATCGCGCTTAGACGATACACCGAGGACAGTATCCTCCTTGTCGTTCCCACGGAGAGTGCCTCCGACCATATTGGGCAAGCATACAGCATTATCGACGTTATTACCGCCGAAATTATCCTCCTTTTGAATGGACCTGGTCCTCCAATATTTGGCATCATCCTCGCCAGTGCTCCCTGTGTTACAGATGCTTTTTCGCCGATGTATTTCACGTGCTCCTTAAAGTTCAACCTGTCGTCGATAATCACTCCCAGGTATTTTATCGCCCTCTTCGATTCGATCCTTGTGCCTCCAACGGTCACTTCCATCTTCTCCACTATCTTCCGGCCGCTTATCAAGACGGCCTCTGTTTTATGCGCAGCAAGTTTCAAACCTGCTTCATCCAGCCATGCTCCAACCTTTCGAATCGCTGTGTTCGTTTTCTCCTCTATTTCCCTTACCGTCTTAGCTACCGAGACTATGGCTATGTCATCTGCAAAGCCCACAATTGTAGTCCCGTTCGGCAATCGCAATCGAAGTACTCCATCGTACATAATGTTCCATAGTAGTGGCCCAAGTACAGAGCCCTGCGGGACACCCGCCGTCACTACGTATTCCTGCTCTCCTTCATCCGTTAGGTATATTACCTTCCTGTCCTGAAAGTAATTGTTCAGTATCTCCATTAAGTATGGCGGCGTAGCCATGTGAAAGAGGGCTCTCATAATCCGCCCCCAATTCGCTGAGTTGAACGCGTTTCTAACGTCAAGTGTGACAACCGCGCAGTATTCCTTGGTGCCAAATCTCCACCTTTCGCCGTCTATTGCATCTCTTGCAATGTCGACCACTCTTCTTATCGCGTCAATAGTGGATCGTCCTTTCCTAAATCCGTATTGCAGGTCCGAGAGAGCTCCTCCTGCCTCGGCACACGTCAGTAGTCGATTGTATATAATCCTCTCCAATATTTTTCCCATCGTGTCAAGTAGACAGATGGGCCGATACGACGATGGTTCCCCTGGTGGTTTGCCAGGTTTTGGAATGAGAACCAATTTCTGCTTCTTCCATCTACGTGGAAAAACACCCTCGACGAAGCACTTGTGGAACACCTTGGCGAACATATCCGGTCTGAGCCGGATAGCCACCTTAAGTGCCCTATTTGGGATTCCGTCTGGCCCCGGTGTCTTCCTATCTCCTATTCCAGTGCATGCTGCGAGTACCTCCTCTCCTGTTACCTCGGGTATGGTATGAATGGCCTCCGGCTCCCTACTTATAAAAGTGTAGGGCTGGCCCCGTGGGAATAATGTACCAATGATCTCCCGTAGCAAAACTGGACAACCTAGTTTAGGCTGTTCTCGAGCACCGATTCTCTTGCAGACGACTCTGTACGCCGTCCCAAAAGGATTGATGTCAGCTTCCTGGCATATCCGCTGAAAGGATAGTTTCTTGCTCCTTTTAATGGCTCTTCTAAGTTGATGCCTTAGATCCTCATAGGAAGCCCGTTCGGCTTCCCATGTCGGTCTTCCTCTCGTACGCTGGGCCCGTCTTCTCGCCCCAAAGCATGCCGACCGCAGTCTTCGAATTTCGTCATTCCACCAGTAGCAGGGGGAACGTCCCCTACACACAGTTCTCCTAGGCATAGCAGCATCACATGCAGTGTTGAGCATTTGGTATACGCCGCTCACTAATTCTTCGACCGTGCTGGCAGTCGTATGAAAAGACGACAACATCAATCTATACGTCTCCTCGTCAAAGCGGGAGTCCTTCCATTTCGGTCCCGTAAACTTCGGCAATCCGTTTCCTCTCGTGTTGCGCCCAGTAACCGTCATCACGATTGCCTGATGGTCACTATTCGTGAAGTCCTCAGTTAGCCTCCACGCGGTCCGCGAAACAAGGCCATCGCTCACAAACGACAAATCTATTATTGAGCTCGATCCAGCTCTCCTAAATGTGCTTTCTCTTCCGTCATTCATCAGCGCCACAGGAAGGGAAGCGAACGTTTCCAAGAGGCAGCGACCCCTGGTGTTAGTATATCTACTACCCCATTCGGTCGCCCAAGCGTTGAAATCTCCTCCTATAATAACGGGGGTGTTCAAGCGCACGTGTGACGCCAGCCTCTCCAGCATATGTTGGAAGTCATCCATTGACCACCTCGGGGGAGCGTAACAGCTGTAGACGAAAACTTCCTTTATCCTGGCCATAACGAAACCAATGTCCCGCGCATAGGTTTGCTGGAAGGGTAATGAACCACAAATCCATATAGCCGCAGTACTAGATCCGTCCGTGATCCAAGTACTATTCCTCGGTACCCTATAAGGTTCGCTTATGATTGCGACATCGATATTCTCCTCCTTTACCCTCTGGACCAATAGGTCCTGGGCTGCTTCGCAATGGTTCAGATTAATCTGTATCAATTTCATCTCCTAGAACGTGATTTAAGAGCGCTAAGAAATTGCGGACACTTTCCGCTCCCCGCGATATGGTTGGCGGATTTCGGGTCGTCCACTTTACAGAACATGCAAAGAGGTTCCCTTTCGCAATTTCTGGCAATATGCCCCTCCTGTCCGCACTTACGGCAAGTTCCCGAGCGGTCAACCTTACTCCTGCACTGACGAGCCATGTGCCCAAACTGCAAGCACCGGAAGCATTTCGTCGGTATGTTTCTCTCGCGAATCCTGCATATGACCCAGCCGATCCTGATTCTACTTTCCTTCAAGAGAATAGCTGCAGCGTCTGCGTCAAGGCTCACTGTGGCAGTTTGCGTCCCACCATATGCCCTCCTAAGGGCAACTACGTCGGGCTTACCGAAAATCTCGAGGCCTGGGATCTTTCGTATAGCCTCATATACATCCTCCTTCTCCGTGATCTCGTCGATGTCCTTGATCTCAATTGTCCTCATATCCTTTAGAGTGCGGACGGACGCGTTTTCTCCTAAGAGCTCTCCAATGGCTCCCCTGAAGTTCTCCGTGTGCTCCCCGCTCCTGCGGAGTTGGAGTAGTAGACCACCCTTTGCGGTTCTCCTAATTTTGGTCACGTTTTCTCCTAATTCGCAAAGCTTAGGGTCCGTTTTGACTCTCCTCAGAATGTCGGCATACGACGTGTTATCCTTCGTCGCAATCACGATCGCATCTGGCTTCGTTTTCCTCTCCTGTGGTTTCTTGTCCCTCCTTTTTCTTTTCGTGACTTTCTGCCACACTGGTTCCTCATTTACTCCCTTGGTATTCTCCTGCCGGCTCAAGGTCACATCTGTAGTTTCCCTCGCTGGAGCCCTTGCTGCAGGATTCGGAGTTCTCCTCTTTGCCGCAGGAATTTCGGAGGTCTCCTCATGTTTCCTCTTCGTCTCCTGGTTCCTCAACAATGGCGATGTTTGTGTAGCAGAACTGCTGCGGTTAGTCGCCTTGGTAGTTTGTCCCTGCAGCTCGCTTGCGTACAGGTCATATAGAGTTTTGATAGAGTCAATCGCATCCCTCATCGGCTGATGGATTGACCTCCTTTTCCCATCCTCCAACATATCAATCAGACTTCTGATTTGGTCGCCGAGTTGACCAAAAACACCGCTGGCCGCTGACCCCATGTCGCCTCGTGACGGTTCTGATCCCAGGACCACTAATCCCGAATCTTTCCCGTTAACTGGGGATCTCGGAGTTCTCGTGCTCTGTCCAAACGGGTTTATTTCCCGATTTCGCACCGGAGACCTCGGTATTCTCGAGCTCTGCCCAAAAGCATTTAGCTCCAAAGCATTCATCTCACATGAATTCGTCGGTTTATTTGTTGTATTTGTTGTTTTATTTTTGCTCATCATTTCAATTTGGGCCCCAACTCTCGGCCGTTATCCTAATCCATCGTTGTAGTCGTCACGAAAGACCCCGTGGTTATCTATGCATAAGCAGGGAGGCCACGCGAGAGTTGACACATAACCTCATGGGAATATGTGTTCAGAGCCAGGTCGACGTAAACCAGGGATTCACATCTGGTCCTACAACACCAACTTAACGGTGACAAATCAGGAACGTACCGACAGACTTGCCATAGTTTTAACGGGGCGGAGGCAATGGCAGCATTAGCCCAACAGCCATTTCGGCCAGCTTTCACACCGCCTACTAAAGTGCCGGAATACTGCCATCGTCAGCCAATATCGCCAATTCAAATTCATTTTCCGGTATACCATAATTAGAACCTTACCGGGCTCGGTTCTAATGCCCCAATCAAGGGCGTCGTAGTTCGCTGCTTCGGTGGAACTGAGGGAACCACGGAGTCGTTACTCTCCTATTTTCCCATCTCTTGAGGGAACCCCCTGTGGGATGATGCCTAGTTAATGGCGGCATCGATTCGCCATGTCGCAGATAACGTCTTCGGTCACTTGTACCCTTTTGTAGTACGCCTCCGTATCTGCCGCTCTTGGTCGGGCATGCCTGCTTAGCATGTGCCTGTATGTGAAAGTGTTTTGTTACGTGTTTGTATGAATTTTACTTTCAGTGTGTGCACGTGTGCCTTGTAGTATGTTTCAGACATTTTTCTACAAATTTTTAATGCTTGCAGTTAGTGCTGCAGCAACTTGTATTGCATGTTGTACGTCAAGCCATGTTGTGTTGGTTATAAAACCTCAAAATGTAATTTAATGTTCCGAAGGAGGAGACTTAACTGTAATTGAAGTTTAGCAAATAACATGCAAAACCAACTTTTAATGACAAAAGAAAAATTAAATTTTCTAATTAAGGACACAATTTTGTTTGTTCTTTTTTCTTCTTATTTTTCATTTAATTTTCATTTAATTTTTTTATTTTTTACAAGAAGAAGAAAATTAAAAATAATCTTGATTTCATGTCAAGCATGTATGGCCAAAATTTATTTGAATGAAATTATCGAAAAAATTTGAAGAACTAAAAATTACAAATATTAGGTTAGGTTAGGTCTTTTAGGTTATGTTGTACGGGTTGCTTTCAAACAGAGATCAGCAATGAGTATTCAAAAAGATGAGTAGAATCGAATCATACTCATAATTTTTGCTACTTATACGCATTCATACTTATTTTAATATCATTGAACCTCTACTCATATTCTAACTTTAAAATACTCATCATATTCATACTTTACAACACGTATGATGTATTTGTTTTCGAATTTTCATAACTCAACTTACGATTCTTCAAAATACTTACCAGTAGGTTGCGTGTTTGCTCTGTTTACTGCTCTGTCTATTTTGCTTATGTGTCTTTTTTTCTTTTGTTGTAAATGCAACAACAACTAAGACCGTAAATTTTGATGAATGATTCAACTCACTCGAATCATTTATAACAATTATAAGTATTTTTTTAAAGTTATGAATCTAAATGAGTAGGCGCTTATGAATCAAACATATTTCGAATGGTATGAGTTTGATGTCAACGTTGTACGCATACCCATTGCAACATGTAATTATAAATCAACGTAGTAGGAAGTATGAATGAATAAGGGTAGTTAAGTTTCAATATTGTTGACTCATACTCAAAATTTCATGAGTCCTTATGAGTAGAGAAAAAAACGATTCATTGCTGACCTCTGCTTGCAAACCTATGCAACTCCTGACATCTTCTCACACCAGCCATAGTGTGTGGGTTAATTTTATCCTGATGGAAAGGGGTTGTTTAAAAATTTGTTTCCCTTTCGTTTGTTCAAGGTTAAACTGGGAACTTTGTTTTAGTAATCAAATGCACAACCTATTAGACTACGGCAGCCAGTTAATTGTGTCTGATGTCGCCAGTGCCTATTGAAGGCATTAGCATTTCATTTCCACCCCTTATAATAAAAAAATGGCTTCAGTCTTGTCCCTTAAATATGTAGCTCTACGAAATGAGAAACTTGGTTTCGAAGATAATTTTATAAAATTTGTTTAACCATAAAATTTGTTCATTATTATGGTCGTATCTTTAATTTTAATTGAATTATTAAACTCATGTTAACCGACTCCAGCCCTAATACGAAATATCCTTTTGCACTCTTTCTCTTTTACAGATGGATTGCTTAACAATAAATGGTGTCCATGCACAGGAACACATGGTGATATGTGTGGAAGAGGATAACGGCCCAAAAAACACGAGTAAGTTAAATGGTTTAGTTTTAAATACTCAAACTCGTGTGGAAAATTTATTTATTTATTAACTACAATATAATTACAAATTATATTTTAATTATATACGAGCTGAGTAACTCTGACCATATGCTCGGTGTAGAGTCACAGACTAGAGTGTCTGGTGGGAATCGAACACACGTCCCTCACGCTAACAGTCTCGCACACTACCCACTAGACTACCAGGGCACCCAAACGTATAGAAAATAAAACCAAAAATTGTAAAGAAATAACTGCCAAGCAAGTTAAATTTAACATCGTTAAGTATGTTAAATGGACATATTTATGTATGTGTGTGTGTGTGTTTGACCTGCTATTTTTTACTCCTTCTCTATTAGCTCTCAAGTCCTCATGTTGAAGTTGTACTTAGAAAAGGAGTAAAGGATGTTCAAAAGAAAAGGAAACATGAGTGACTGAATAAACGATTGTTGGAACGAATTAACTTTAGAAATGACGATGATGATGACGATGACTATGACTTCTGAATAGCAGTAAAAGTTATGGAGATTTTAGTTTCAGTTGCTCTTACTGTTGCTTTCGCTACAGAAGTTGTTGTTGCCATTGCAGTTGTTAGCATTTGAGAAGGTTGCTTAAGGACATTTAAAACCAACTGCTTTTTGTGGATTTACTGCAGCATAAGTAGCATTTTGGCATAAACGTACATTTACATGTACTTAAAAAGAATTTAGAAGTATGTGTGTGTGTGTGCATTTTACATAAGTGGCCTAAAAAGTACATTTGAGAGGGTCATATGGGTGGTTTAACATTCAAAAAATTTTCGCTAAAGAAGTAAAAATCAAAAATTTTACAAAATTAGCTTATCTAACCATTTCTCATACATTTTGAGGCACAGAAACTTAATCAAAACTGTTGAAAAATCGGTTCAAGATGCAAAAGCACTTACATTTCTGAATAACTCGCGGTAATAATAACGTATAATAACTAGTCTGATAGTAACTTCTTGTTGAAATACAGTCAATTTGGATAAGCTACTATAAGTAAAGATCTTTCGGACGGAAGAAAAATATTTCCTTATGAACTGGTATATGCCCTAGAACAACACCATCTTTATAGTTTAAATGTTTTTGGCAGAAAAGTCTAGTCCTTGTAACATAATGTTCCAATTTGTTTTGCCATTGGTTCTCTAGATGACATAGATGTCTGTAAAGTTGTTGCTTATAAGTTAGTGTATGTTGTCCTCTCAAATGTTGCTAATGATGACAGTAGCAACAACGAAAAAGTCTTGTTATTGCTACTGTTAAACAACTATTTATAACATACAATAACAACAACTACAACAACTTAATAATTTCAGAGGTAAGCATACCCCTTCTAGAGCCTTTCATTTTGATTTCTAATAATGTGTTACTGCCTACTTGTTTGTATGTTTCGTATGCCGACTTACAGTGTTAAGATATTTGTTTCTTATTTGTTCTTATTGCAGGTTGCAGGTGTCCATTAGCAAAACTGCAAATATAAGGGAAGAAAAATTAACAAAATCGTAAGCTGAACAGTGGACGGGCGTAAGTGGTAAATTTTCATAAATTTTTTCTCTATTTTTGGCTCTTCTAGTTTTGTAGCAATTGCTTCTGATTCACATTCTAAGTTCAAACAAGGCCATGTAATACTCCCTTTAGTCGACTACTCGCACTCTTATTATAATTTTTCTTTTTCTTTCACTAAACTTTTGTGATTTTTTTTCTTATGATTCTGCACATTAAACGTTCACAACTGGGGTTTTTCAAGTAGAATTTTTATGGTTAAAAATTAAAAGAAAAAAGAAAAAAAAATATGTTTTATGGTTAAAAGTAAGTTGTAACTTTTTTTTAGTAATTTTGCTGCTACATTTAGGCATAAATGTGTGGAATTTTTTTGTAAATTTTTGTTTCTTTTTCCAACCAAAAAAAAAAAAAAATTCAAAAATAAAACCAGAAATAATGTTGGAGGTTAGTTTGACCTAGTGCACAGGACTGTAGAGAATAACAGAGAAATAGAAAAAGTAAAGAAAACAAAACTAAAAAAAAATTGTATTGAAATGAAAACATGTTTTTTGTCTAGTTTTGGCCAAAACATGCCGAACAACTTAATTTGCGTTTTACATGTAATTTTCGTTTTGCAGATAAAATGTTCCTAATGAAGGTTACATACTTTGGCTTTGTCTTTGGGTTTATTTTTTTTTCTGTTTTATTATTCATGAGAAAGTAAAAGGGTTTAAAGCAATCTCAATGTGTATGTAATAAAAGTAAATTTCCAATTTAGTTTGAAGTAAATTTTCGTTTACGTTTTTGAATTTTAAACTTTAAGATTTACTATCTGCTCCTTATAATCCATAAAATGAGATCAAAATTGAAATTCTAAAAATATTCCACTCAACACTAAATTAACAAAAACTTATTATTCTCATTACTCTTCTTACCATTTTGTTTCATTTTGCTTAACGGCGTCAACAATGAAAGAAAAAAGTTGTTTTAAAATTAACATTAACAACGACAACAGCATCCTATTTTTTAACTTTTTCAACACAACATTTGCTTCCAAATACGCAAAACACTCGCTTATTTTGTTGATATTGGCTAAGTGCGATAGACACTTCGACAGCAACATATGCCATACATACATAACATAATTGGTCATTACAACCCTTCAGTCAGGATTACGACCTAGCTTCTCACACCACTTATGTTGTGTGCGTTAATTGTATACATGAGTGGCAGAACCTACGGTTTAAAATCGACTCCGAGCGACAGATTTTTTGAGAAACTTTTCATGGAAATTTTTATTTACTCTCAGAGTTTTTGCCTGATATCTGCGGAGAGGAAATCGACGAATTTAATGCCGCAGATGCCACGCTGCATGGATGTTTATGTGGAAGATATTTTTCTCCTCATACATTTACACTCAGGCATTTAATATCTGAAGATCAACGCTGAAAACATCAGGATAATGCTCATCTATGTACATATGTATGCTTCGACTTCAACCCTTTTTCCTTATAAATTTAACGAAATATGTATGTATGTAACTTCCATTGTATCGTATTGAGTTTTACGTTTAAAATTGTTAAAATAGTAATCAAGACTGTTTTGCCGCAAAGATTTTTAAGAATTTAATTTTCCCTTCTGACTAATAAGTCCAATGGCTGTGTATGGGGAGAACATCTCAACGTAACCACAACAACAATACGTGTTAGTGTATCAGTACGAGTGTGTGTAAGTGTGCTAAGGTTTATCAACCAAGCAGTTGTCTTATTTACATACAATTCACACACTCACACTTACATATAAAAATCTACAAGAAAATACAAAGCGTATGCAGATTACTTCGTGTACTCGTGAATGCTCATGTTAAGTGTGTAAGAGTATGCGTGCAAAAATGTGTGGGTAAACAATGTCACAACAACAACTAAAAATTACGATTAAAATGTAAATAAATAACATAAGAGAACAAAAAAAAGGAAAGCGAGAGTAGAACCACTGTGTAGGCGTATATGTCACTTCTACACACCCAAACAAAGTTGTCTGTCTGTCTGCCATATCAACTTAAATTTACTTTCAGTATTTCTTTCTTGTTTTTTTTTTCTTCTGCTTTTTGTTGTTGTTTAAAAATCATCACGTTTAAATTTGTTTCATTGTTTCCTTTTGAATTTTTCATTCTGATTCCTGCATTCTACTCATGTGTTGTGCTTGAAACAAAAGTAAGAGTGTTTCGTGTCCTGTAGTCACGGTATACGACTGTAAATCACCCGACGGCAGACTAAGCGCCAAATGTGATCTGCATTCACATGCATTTCATGTGGTGGTTCTATGAGTGACGGTATAATTATTAAATTTGATTCCAAATTTAAAGTATTCGTTTAATAAAAAATCTTAAGATGTAATTTATTTTCACTGTTTTTATGTCGTTTATTAATTTTCTTTTGTTCTGTTTTTCTTTTGCTTTTATTTTCGTTCATAGAATCCTGGTGATGAAGACATATGTAATGAAGGAGTGGATGATGATAACGAATCTGATGATATTGATGATAACAACATTTCAGCAGATGATGCATCATACAACGGACGCTTAATCCTCAATTTATTCACATTAAACGGTCAGCTTTTTGCGTCAGGAAGAATTGATGCTCCGCGAGAGATGCGGTTAACTTCGGGAGATTATTCCACACGTGGCCATGAACCATCGAAGCCGACGTAAGTTTTTGAATGCCAGTAACTTTCATTCTTTATTATTTTGTTGGGGAGTGACTGTGTAGGGAAGTAAATATTGAATTGCTCTGAAAAGTATTCACCAAATAATTAAAGCATTTATCATGTGAATGTATTGAATATTAAATGGAAAGGAAATTAAAATAAAATATTTATTCTCATAGTTTCTTAATAGAAATTTATTACCTTATCCTTGATATGCAATTAATTACACTATTTTCTCGTATTTCAAAAAAACTTTCGCTTTCATTTGAAATCAGAAACCCCAACCAACCCAACACGAAATAAGCCATGGGTTTCCTTTGGTAATTACATAATTATTCCTCTTACTATTAAGCATTTAAGCAAATCTCATTGTTTTGTTCTTGATGTACAAGAAATGTTTCGGGAAAATAAATTTCCTACAAGTTGAGGTCAAAAACAAAACGGAAAAAAATACAAAATTAACCAAAATCTACCCCCTGATGTTTGCCGACATACAAATTGACATCATTAAGAATTTAACACACAAAAACAAAGAAAACCCATCAGGAAATGTAAAGCAAAAGGAACTCTAATAATCAAACAGGAAAAAAAACAAAAACAGCTAGAATAAGTAGTTAAATGTCACCTTTAGCTAGAATTCAACCAACCAATAAGGCAACTTAACGTCCAACGCCTACAATGGTGCTTAAAACTGCTTTATAAATGCGAATGTTCTATAAGGCTCCCTCTATAACTAACTGATAAATGATACAATAATAACAAAAACAACAACAATAACTATAATAACAGTAACACAAATAGATATTGTTGTATTAGTAACACAAAAGAGGATAATATCGTAAGTGCCGTTAATAGTTTGAATTGCTTGTAATTTTAGTGCCACTCTAGATATTGTTGTTGTTGTTGCTTCCTTCGCTTTAACGATAACGACTACGACTATGACGAGGACGACGACGGTGTATACAATCATGTTGATGATAATGAGTAGACTTGATAAGATTTATTATTACTTTAAACACACTCTCTCTCTCTCTATGTGTGTGCATGTGTGTGTGTTTGAATATTTTATTTGTTTTGTATTTATTAAGGTATTTATCAAGATTGTATTTAAATGGATTTGTTCTACTTCGTTTCTTTTTTGTTTCCTTTTCGTATTGTTTGTTGGTATTTTTATTTCGGCTACAATCACTCAATTAATATAGGAAATCATTTGATGTATAATTTATTTGGGTTTTTCTTTTGGTTTACTTACTTTCAGTCATTTTCTCTCCCTCACTCTGTCCCTCTACGGTACTTAATTATTAAACACAGTCCGTAGGAAAAGAAGAAAATAATTTTAGTAATATTATGTCAGAAAGGACAACGTTAATTTACCAATAATGCTCGTTGACATACAAAATAAGTACAGGATCTTTGGAATTAAAATTTCAAATGGTAATTAACCCCGCATTCCAAAAGGTATATTCACTACATATCGTGTGCCTATAAAACCGATAGTTTGTAGCAGTCGTTCTCATAACTAAATTGTCTTCAGTTCGTACTACAAATAGTTTTCCATTCAAGCAAAGAATATTAACCTATCCTAGTCCTACTACAAGAGCTTATAAAGAAAACCGGTCGTTCGATATCGACATGGAATAAACATTCATGAATAGTTTTTCTTCAAAGTAAGCCCAAGAATTAACGCAATACCTGCTTCCGATAAGATTCGTTTTATTTTCTTTTATTGAATATTTGTAATCCGAATAGAAGCGATGATCCAATATGTATATTCTGTTCTATGAATGCAAACGATTCTCTAGCCATACTCACTATCTTCTTCACACATACGCTCACACAGTCATATTCGAAATAAACAAACAACAACAACAAATACGCAAACAATTAAGCTTGTGCTTCGTAATTGTGTGTGTGTGTTAGTTTTGAAGCAATATGAGAGTCAGCAGCAGTACTTAATTTATATTCACTTGATCACAAACGAACATTAGCGTGTCTGTATTTGTGACTTTTTCTTTATTTGTTTGTTATTGTTTTGCTTGTGTTTGAAAACCACACCAACTTCTGTGTGGTGATTTTAATTATACCACCAAACACAAGCAATTCACTCTCTCTCTCGCTCTCTAACTATCAGTGTGGTGTGTATATAGCCTTAATTCAATTCAAAATTTTATATTTGTTTCTATGCCTGTGAGTGCAAATATTTCTTTTTTTCTTTCTGTTCCTCATTTATATTGCTGCTGATGTTCTACTATTTTGGTCATTGGCGTCAGTGACAAATCATTATTTGTCATTGAATGTTAGAGGTAGGAGTGTATGAAGTTTTCTTAAGTAGAGACTCTAAAAGTTAGTTCAAGTTTCTCTTTAATTAATTTTTCTTGGGTTTTTCCCTCTTTTTGAATTGTGAATATGATTTTCTTTTTTATTGTATTTTTATTTATTATTGATTAATGATTACAATTAAAGTTTCCTACAGCTATTCATCAATAAAAAAAATAAAAGAGAAAATGAATATTGCCCTACAGAGGGCTAAAGTAAGAGATTCCTAATATTTGTATTTTATTTTCATCTTAAAGCTTTGCCATTGCCAAACTATTCTTATTTAAGTTTTAAATTGTTTTCAAAAAGAATAATGGCCTCCTATAGTAGAGAAACAACTTCTCAGAAGTTCTCTAGCAAAGATTTTCTTATGCCGGAATAAGTCTTAACAACCACAACGAAAATATTGTTAAGCTTTGTACAGGAATATAAAGAAAACTTTTTTTTAACTGCGATAAAATAATTTTTCATAATAATTCTGTACAAGTTTTTCTTTTGTGAAACATTCTTTTGTATTCTTTAAAAAGTTCTGGCCAAAATGGAGTTTTGTTTGTAGTGGGCGGGGGCGCAAAGAGTAAGAGAATTAGTTTCCCTCTAGTAGGCCCACAATGCTATATTCGTCTATATATTTGAGTTTTCATTTGTTCTGTGAGCAAACAAGAAAGAAAAGTATTCAGACAAAACAGTATTTGGCCACGACGGGAATATTTGATAGTCTTATGCCAAAACGGATGTTAAATTGTCGCCATTGAGACGCGCCTGCATGGCATCCATAAGATAAAACCGCTTTATTTTATAGGAAAATTATTTTTTTTTTACGGTTTTGTTTTTTGTCGTCGTTCTTCCCAATCTGGCGGCCTTTAATGAAAAAATAAAAGTTGGCTGCAGCAGCGGAAGGAAACTTTTAAGACTGACAATAATTTCAAATCAATTCAATTCACAAACAGAAACGAGTATTGATTTTTATGTATAATTTCTTATCATTCTTGTTTTACTTATAGCCACACAGCTGGTCACCCTATAAAAAGACGTCGCAGTCATAAATCTAAAATATTTTTGGTTCACGTAATGATTTTTTGTGTGAAGATATTAAGCTTCACGATGAGGTGGAGCATTATGTTTAAGATCCCTGCATGTTGCATTCCATGACACAAATAAGGTGTGATAAAAATGTAAAATTTATTCCGAAAACTATTTTTTAACTGACAAGAAATGGATTTCTTTTTGTAGGACAGGAGACGTGTTACCAAACCACTGATATGATAGCCCCTGGTACGAGGTGAGTGGATTTTCTAAATTTTTGCATTCTTTTTGTTTAATTCCAAATATTTAATTTTATTTTTTATAATGAAATTGTATTGAATTGTGTGTGCAATTAAAATTTGTAATTAAATTGGAGTAAAGTTTATATTTTTGCAATTTACTCTTAATTTGTTACAATGACTTAAGAACGACAGGATGAGAGAAGGAGATTAGAGCATTTAGTTTAGAATCTTCGTAGAACGTTGTCATATTTCATAAATATGCATGTCTATAGCAATGAAAAATATAAAAAGAAATGAAAATTAAAAGGAAAACCTATTTATTTATTTGCATAGAAAATTATATTTGGAAACATCTCCTCCTCTCTCGTTGACTCTCTCAACCACGACTGCTACAACAACTTCTAGGCAGACTTTCGAAAAGTAAAAAAAATCAACGGCAGGAAAAATATAAAGGAAGCAATAGAGTATGAATACAATGACATTCTTTTTCGACTTTTCTTTTTCTCTTTCCTTGTTTTCCCTTTCTCCACATTCCTGCTAAGAACTGAAAGGATCAACCTGGCAGATGAAGATGGAGAAATTGGTAGAATAAGCACACAACAACCAACATATTTGTGCTCAATTATGTGAAGATATTTAAATCTGTTTACATAATCGTACTACAATAATAACAGAAAAATGACACAAAACAACTGAATAGAGCAGAGAAAGAATGAAGTGAAGTGGAGTTGCATAGAATGAAGATGATATAGAATTGAATACAAAATATCAGATTTTAATAAAATGACATGTAAAAGAAAAACGATTCAAAAGGAAAACAAACTCAATTATGTCGTGTCCATTAAACCGTTTACATTACATATTCACAAAAACCAAAACCGTCTGCTTGATTACAGAACTATACATTGACCGATTTTAGAAAGGGATGACTTATCTTTCGGATACTATTATCAGCTACACCTCATACTATGTGTACAAAAAAAAAAAAAAACTCACAATATTGTAGCCCCCTGAGGCGAAGCATGTTAGAATGAAAATATTTAATTCAAGTGTAAATCTATTCTCATATTTGGGTACATGAATTAAGAAATTGAAATAGAAATTGTTCTTTACACTATTAAAGACCAATAAGCTTGCAGGTTTTCAATGTAGGGAAATCAACCAGAAGTTCGGTGCTTGCATTTGCTCTGTAGTGTGCCACTTTGTTAAATCGTTGAGATAATCGTGATATTCTGTTCATATTTCAACCCAAGATCAACCCCAATCTCTAAACAAAAATGCATTTTTAAAATGAAATACTCAGTTCTGTAGCACAATTTAATAGTTTTCAACTAGGATTACCCATGGGAGGTGTACAACAATTTATAATTTTTAATATAAGTTTTGTGTTCCTGTGTTTTCTTCTCATTATTTTACTTTTCTTTTTAATACAAAAGGACTCTAAAATGTTTTCTACTCTTGGCTTTTTAACAATGAAGACATTTTAGTCTCGTTCAACTTGTTGAAAAACTTGCTTAAAATAGGAAGAAAAACTATAATGATTTTCTACATTTTTCATTTATTGTTGTGTGTTTGTGTGTGTGTGTGTGTGTGTGTGAGAAATTTCACCTATAACTTGCAGCCTTTGTTGGCATTTATTTAGGTTTTCAAATTCTTAGCAAAGAAAGAAAGAGACAAACATTCTCAGTTGAAGAAGTATGCAATCTCTTACTGCCCTTATAAAGCATTAAAAACATTAAGTCACCTTGATGTCTGACCAACTGACCAACCACCTAACAGACACAGACTTTGTTGAAGCAAGTAAACGACTAAATTGGTTAAAATTTACACACTGACGCATACATACATATACTATTTTGTATGTATGTACGTATAATATATTATTCAGTGTACAGATCTGTTTATAGCCCTGTGTAAAAGACCACTTTCTAGCCAATGAAGCAATGAATTTAACAAACAACTGAACTAAACAGCATCACTTGGCCACATTCATTTCACTTTGGTTTACTGTTGTAATGCATGTGGCTTTGATTTTATTTAAGGGTAGCCATACATACATGTATACATTTGTCGATTTGTTTTTGTACATTCATACTATCGCTTACCAAGGGTTATAATCCATGCTGAGCTGCAATGTAAACCGAGTTTCCCCTTTTTCTTTTCTTTTAATGTTTGGAATCGTGTATATTGAGTAAAGTTTCCATCGCATTCTTCTTTTTCGTTTATAGCTTCCCTAATTCCTTCTCCTATTCCACCAAAAGATTCTGGCGCCATTAAAAAAGTGGAAGCCACCTGCTGCGAAGTCAATTTGTCGGTCCATTTCCCTGAATTCCCACTTTTACTGAGATCCAGCAAATAGGGACCCTATTTTCCTAGCCTAGGCGAATCAGCTTGTTCCGACAATCCTGTACTAGTCTTAGTTTAACTTACGTGTCAGATAGAGTTGCTAAGTATTGTTGCATATCTTCCTAATCAAATTAAATTGAGCTACCACAACTTCATATTACAGTTTATGTTTCTTGTGATCGATTTTTTTTAAATATTTTAAATCAAATTGGAAAAAAATCTTCAAATATATTTTTAAAAAATATTTTCGTTCTTATTGCTGTTGTTTTATTTTATTTTTGTTTTGATTTCATTTCAACATTTTATTTAATTCTTGCCATTTCCATTTTCCTTGCATCTACGTTTTGATTTGATTTATCTTTGCCATGACACATGCCACTACAACATGTACTGACTGTTATAATGGTTGGAATCGTGTATATTGAGTAAAGATTCCATTGCATTCTTCTTCTTCGTTTATAGCTTTCCAAATTCATCCACCTATTCCAAAAAAAATACTGGCACTATTAAAGGTGTGGAAACCAACTGCTAGGAAATCAATTTGCCGGTGCATTACCCTGAATTCCCAGTTTTACTGAGATCCAGCAAAGAGGGACCCTATTTTCCTAGCCTAGGCAAATCAGATTGTTCAGACAGTCCTGTACTAGTCTTAGCTTAACTTGCGTGTCAGATAGAGTTGCTAAGGATTATTGCATATCCTCCTAATGAAATTAAATTGAGTTACCACAACTTGATATTACAGCTTATGTTTCTTGTGATCGATTTTTTTTAAATATTTTAAATCAGAATGGAAAAATATCTTTGAAAATATTTTAAAATAATTTTTCGTTGTTATTGCTGTTGTTTTATTTTATTTTTCTTTTGATTTCATTTCAACATTTTATTTAATTCTTGCCATTTCCATTTTCCTTGCATCTACGTTTTGATTTGATTTATCTTTGCCATGCCACCCACATGCCACTACAACATGTACTGACTGTTGTTTAACGAAAAAAAAATATCTTTTAATCTGTTTGTAGTTGTTGATGCTAGTTCTGTTACTCTTATCGTTCTTCCTACATACTTCTACATTTATTTGAAATTCAGTTTTATTTAATCTTTTTTTTCTAATATTTTATTGCCTTCTATTGCAGTAGCCAAACCACACGTCGCAAACAGCTACAAAATACCAGAGATGGTGGCCATCGTCCAAAAACAGATGTAGTGCAACAGCATGCGGATAGCAGTGTAATGTGCGATGAGGTAAGTTAGTTAAACATATTTATCAGTACACATCCACATGCGGATAAAGAATATCAGTGGACTTATCACTGTGTTTGTTTAAACATATGAATAAATCTTGTATACAACATACATACTTACTTTAGCGGATCTAAAGGATAAAATCTTTATATGATGACTTTGACTACAGAAGCATTATATTTGATATTCGCTCATATATTTGAATCGTATAAATTAATGTATACCTACATACGGTTGAATATATTTACTTCTACGATAAAGTTCTGTGGAATTATTTACGTCTGTTGGCAAAAAATTTCTCTTTTCTGATGATATTTTTCCTCATCTTCATGTAGTGATTCTAGTAAGTTATGAAGTCAAGTAAAATAACAATGATGATGATGATGATGATGATAGAAACGATGACTAACAAGCATTACCTTTCATCTCGTGCTCTTTGTGTTATTCTGCGTCTTTTTCGTTTGAAATTTTGTTCATCCATTCCATTGTATATCCATTTCTCCTGTTTATTTTGCAAGCAAATTTATCCACAAATATTGTCAGCATACGATGCACAACAACGATTGTTGTACTTAAGGATTCTAGCAATGAATTCAAGCATACACACACATACAAATGTTGTATATTTTTTTTATCCTCTTACTGGCAATGTATTGAATACTTGTTGTGTACTCTTATGTTATTAACGTTATCCACATATGCACTTGTATATGTATATGTATGTATATGTATATGTGTTTTCTACCCTTGCTACCTTCCTCCTGATCAGATGAGAGGTTTTATGCCTTTGGAAAAACTGTACTCTTTCTTCCCCTTTGCTTTGCTTTAAAGTAGTTCTGCACGCATTGCATATAAAATTATGTGCCCCATTTAAGTCTCTATTTCAACACCAACTTGATGCAACAAAAAGTTTTCCTAAAGAAGAGAAGAGTGGGTATATTGTATGTATGTATGTTTAGCAAAAAAGCATTTTCGTATCTCATCAAACTGTAGTAATCCCGGCTATAAATGCACACACAGCACATGGATTTAAGATTTGAGAATGTGCCTGCTAAAGAACATGTGCAAGTGCATGTGTGTGAGTGTGAGTGGTTTTTGTTGTTGCAAAAACAAATTTTTTGGTACCATTTTCCACAAAATTAACGTTGTTATCTCCATTACACAACACAACACCACACAACATTTCATTTTTATTTGGTATTTTTCCCTTTTCCTCTCTCATTCTCTCTCTCTTTCTCTCTATTTGTATTTGTAGTCTTTATCTGTGCATAAATTTATTGCGAAATTGCTTATTAAACAGATTTTCATAAAATGGATAATTTTGTTGGCAAATTTGTATTTTTAACTTTTCAAACTCAAATTTGTGTTTCTCTTCCCCTTCTTCTTTTTTTTCGGGGTGGAGATTAAATAGAAAATTTATATTAAATTTTTAAATAATTTAGTTGCTCTACACAAATGCTAAAATTTAAGTTAAATTTAAAAATGTAAGTGGGTTTAACTTATACAAGTTGCCGTGGTCTAGTAGGTAGGGTGTTGGCTTATTAGACGTAAAGCCTCGGTTCAAACCCTAGGACAGGCTTCTCCAACTAAACGAAATATGGAAAAATATTTCTTCGGCGACTTCCTATCAGCAGATTTCTGGAAAAAACTCTGAGAGTAAATAAAATTGCCATGAAAAGTTTCTCAAAAATCTGTCGTTCGAAGTCGACTTTAAACTGTAGATGCTGCTGCTCGTGTATAAAATTAACACACACAACATACATAAGTTGTGTGAGAAACTAGGTCGTAATCCTGACTAAAGGGTTATAATGACCAATTATGTTATGAATCTAAATGAGTAGGCTTATGAATCAAACATATTTCGAATGGTATGAGTTTGATGTCAAGGTTGTAAGCATACTTATTGCAACCTGTAGTGATTACGAAGGAATCATAGGAGTTAAATTTCAATATTGTTGACTCACTTATATTTGAAATTTCATGAGTGCTTATTAGTAGCGAAAAAACGATTCAATGCTGATCTCTGGTAAGAAACTCAAAATCTGTTGTGTTGTGAGGCTCCTGGAACCGACGATTTGGAACAAGATAATACTCAGTCCAATTGCAAGCCAAAATTAGATTGTATTATAATGTGGCCATAGTATTAAAGATTTTTAACTTTAGGCGATTTTGAAACCACGAAATGGAGGGGAAAATGTATTCGAAATTTTGTTTATTATTGCAACAGCATTACCACATATATGTGGTCAATTAGAAATTAATAATTCAATTTAGTTTTGTGTCGAGTGTTAAATATAATTCCTTTCCTTTATGGGAATTAAATCCAGAATGCAAATTTTATAATTTATTTTTTATTTTTAATTTGAAGATAGTTTGTGGATATTAAGAAACAAGTTGCCGCATTAGTTTCTTAAACAATAGCCTTAGAAAAGTTACAAAGAACTAATGGCCACTTGTTTTGCTTTTAATTACACAACAATGCAAAAAAAAGTTTTAATTTCTTTGTTTTCATTTGGAATTGTTTTAAAAGTGACAACTTTTTCATGAAACTTTTTGTTTTGACGTGCAAATGATAAGACAAAAACAGAGAAATTGTAATAAATGTTACTCTGCATGCAGTAGAGGCCTTAAATATAAGTTTCTAGTATAAAATCAACGAAGTTAATTTTCCTACAGGAATGAAATTTTATTAAAGCAAATGATATTTAATCAGTGTATAACAGACATCTGATGCGTATGTTGAATAAAAAAATATCACTCATACGTCTGGAATTTTGTGTTTTATTAGGCGTTTTTGGCAAACTTTTCCTCCATTTTTTCTTCCCCTTTTGTAAGCATATGTGCTTTACTGTCATTAAGAAGGTATCAACCTTTTGAGAAAAGCCTTTGCATTGTAAGTAAACTTCAATTCTTGAACGTCTTTTCTTTTTTTTTTGAAGGCTTGGAGTGCGAAGAAAGTTAAAAGATCGTAACCATCGTCTCCATCCATATTTAGATGATACCTTAAATAGTATTTGTTGAGTTCATTTTGCCTTTGACTTGTGAATTTTAATGGAAATTAAAAGAAACGAGAGTGCAAAACAATTCTTATTTATTTTCTAAATTCTTATTGCATTTAAATTCAAGCAAACCAACAAGTGTTGTGGTTTCTGTAGTCCTGCTAGCAATTCTTTGTTAAACGTATTCCTTTTTTGTGTTTTGTTTTTTATTCTTCTCTTCTTCTATTTGTTTAACCAACTCTCAATTAAAGTTTAAGTGGAAAACTTTGTGGTTTTTTATCATTTTAACTTGTTTACCTTTTTTTCCACTTTCTTCTCTCCTATATTCTCAATGATACTTATACTGTACTTGTATTAATTTGTTTATGAATAAGAATCCATTTAATAATCGTTTAACCATCATTAAACTCTCGTTTTTTTAGAGCATATTTTACTCTTACAGCTGTATTGCTAAACACCAAAACAAAATACAAAATAATCATACTCGTGTAACTGTAGTTTAATATAAAATAACAGCGCATGACAGGCAATAAATATTTTATCCATAACGCTGGAATAACGATTCTTGATTATTCTAAACTCTTTAGCATAAAACAATTATCTGTGAATATTTTAACTGCCATATACTTTTTTAAACACCCAATATTCTGGAATATTATTTTTGTGTTTAAGATGGCTCTTTAAAATCAAAAAGAAAATTATGATCCTCGTATTCATTTTTTATTTCTATTCTCTTTAGTCATCTTCTCTGCCTTGTTATCGTTCGTTTTCCAACGTTTAGCATTCGCAGGATGGTTTACCTTAGTCTAGTACCAGTAGTGGCAGTATTCGCATCAACACATTGCTGGCGATGCTATATATTGTTACGTTATTACCTTTCTATTCAGACAATTCTGTGTGCCATTGTTCACAACTTGATGTAAACAACAACAATTGCTTTGTTTGTTATTCCTTTGTTTATACCATTTGTATAAACAATAACACTTACTAGGCAATTATTCGACAGATCTTTGTAACGGAGGTCTTCAAACCATGATTACTCTCTTCAAGCACACTGCGTCTTCACACAAGACTGACTGAACTTCACTAACTCCTGTCGCCTGCTTTGCCTTGAATTTTAAAAGGCGGAGTAAACAGCCTGATGAATGTTCTTGAAGGCGAATGTTCATGACTTCGCCTTCTCGAAATCTTTATAAATGTAAACATCGTTGTTTACATTTCTTTTTGTTGTTTGTGTATTTTGTTTATTATTGTAGTGTTGTTGGTATATTTTTGTTTACTTATTTACCATTTTTTTTATTGTGTTGGTGTTTGCTGTTATATTAAACAGTATAATAATTTGTAAACATGTTTGTTTACTGCATTGTTTTGTTTTTGCAGCTTTTGTTTATAATTTTAATGTTAAGCGATCTAAAAGCAAAACACCCGTATCTAGATTTTTCATTTTCATAACAATATTCAGGCTATACTAAGTAAACTACAAGTGAGGTATTCTCCTATGAAAAGCGTGCTAAATATTTAGTGTAGTCTTGTTGTAGTCTTAATCTAAGTATTCTTTTGCTTTGTTTTCATTTTGTTTTTTTGTTTTTTCTGTTAGTTTTTTGTATTTTGCATCTTAATGCCTACAAGCCAATGGCAGTTTTTAGTTTTCTTTTATTTCCTGAGTTTTTGTTTGGCAGCCATAAAGCCACTGTGTGCACCCAATTATGTTAATGCCTTCATTATAATTGTTGCAGATGCATTTTTAATTTTATTGTACTCCATTGGTTGCGAGTGAAGAGGATAACTTTCGTTAAAGGGTAGAATATTGTATTTAAACAGAAATACTCAGTTAAAGTTTTTAGTTTAATTTGAATGAGGACCGTGTTCAAACTATCAGGTCTTTATTCCCGAACAAAGTAAAAAAACGCACGAGCTTTAATAAAACTAGGATGGAGAGATATGGTATAGCCGAACAGTTTTGTTGCATACGGAGCTGCATTCGCTACATCTGGCATGTGTATACTGGTTTCCACTGACACGATGAATGGATGTTTAATTCATTTTGTTTAATTTTAAAAAATATTGTATTCTATAAATGCGAAAACACTTGTGCCCTACAATAATTTTCACATTTTTTATGATTATTTTTTTTTTCTTTTTTGTATCAAAGCATTCGTCTTCCCCATTGTGAATAAAGGGAACTTTTTAACGCTCTTAGTTGGAGTGTAGAAAGTTTCTTTCTCTTCTTGTTGCTCTTGTCCTTTTTCGTATTAATTTTTGTTTTGTATGAATTTTTATTGTTTATTGCTGTTGTTTGGCCTCTCTTTTTTAGTTTTGTTGTATTTTTTTATTGCATTGTCTTATGACTTTTTGTGTTAGTGAGCTGTTGCAGTTGTTGCTATTCTTCACGTTTGTTTTTTAAATCGTTGTAAAAGAATCATTTTTTTTATCACAAAAAGGAAAAAGTATCGTAAACAACAACAACAATAAAACAAAAAACTACATTCGGTTTTTTGTTTTTTTTTTGTAAAGTCGCCAAACATTTGTTTAGTTTTTCCATTGAAAGAAGAAAAACCTGGCTTTTGTTTCCGTTTTTTTTTTTCTAGATTTTCTTGTGGTTTTTGCATTGTTTTCTTGTCTGCTATTCTTATTCTACTTGAACTTTTTTTTATTATTTTTAACTTTTTCGTTCACGTTACTCTTTTGATTGAGTTTTACTAGGTATTGTTTCAGTTTCCGCCAACGTACAGTCTCTACAGTCACCAGCACTCGCACAGATACACGTACATAGTTCTCTGCTTTAGAATTGACAATGATTTGTGTGAGTCTGTTTGTAAACATGTTTGTAAAACACTGTGGATTTCTTGTATTCTTTTTGATTCGTTTACAAATTTTCTTTTTTGTTTTATATCCCGTTTAAGTTTTGTGTAAAATTTTCGTCTGTTTTGCAGTCAAATTGATTTGTTGCCTGTTGCTTATCACATTTTCATCATTCCATTGACAGCCTTTTCATAAGATACCGTCATGTAAACTGTTTGTTATTCCCTTTATTTTGATTTTTCGAATGATATTTCATGGATTAAATATTCGAATTTAAGTATCCGTTTGATTTGATGTTTGAAATTAATTGCACTTTAATTAACTTAACGGAATACTTTTACTTTTTCTTTTCATTGCAATCTTTTTTATATTAGACTGGGATTTATGATTGAAAAGCATTTTTATCTCCATTATTCTATTTCGCCATGATTTTGAACTTTTTGTGGGGAGGGTCTGCTTCCATTAAAAATTCTTCTCTTTTCTCATTTATTAGTTTTCAATAATTTTTGTACAATTAATTTTCTATAAATTGTTCTGTTATTCGTGTAAAACATTTTTTGTTTTTGTGGCAATTTGTTTTAAAATTTAATTAATGGTAACGTCCTCGTTTGCTGAAAGGCAACTAAAAACTCTATTTGTATCTGACATATCGCTTTTGTTTATTTTATGTCACCCTATACTGGTGGCTAATAAAGAGATCAAATGCGACGTTTCAAACCCCTGGTCAGACATCAAAGCGAAAGTATAAAAAAATATTTCTGCGGCGACTTCCTCTCAGCAGATTTCTGGCAAAAACCCTGAAAGTATATAAAATTGCCTTGAAAAGTATCTCAAAAATCTGTCGTTCAAAGTCGGCTTTAAACTTTAGGTCCCGTCATTAATGTATAAAATTAACATACACAGCATAAGTGGTGTGATAAGCTAGGCCATAATCCTGACTGAAGGGTTGTAATGGCCAATTATTTATGTATTACTGAGCTTTCTTTATCTGTTCTACTCAGTGTTAACTTCTTTTAGTCACTTTATTTTCTGTTTAATTGAACTGAAAATTCTTTAAATTTTCTTTACTTCAGGATATTAAGGACTTTATCGGAAGAAAGAACATAGCTCGATGCATGAATATACGTTCGAGACTAATACCTTAATTAGCAATCTGAATAGAACCTCATTAAGTCTCTGAGAACTTTATATTTATTTTATTTAATTTTTTGTTATTGTTGTTTTTGTCCTACGATATTTCACTTGTAAATAATATACATATGTACGTACATTTGTTGAGTAATTTCATTTCCATGTTCTTTTTTTCCTTTCATGTATGAATTAATTTTTCATTCGTTTAATTGAATGCGTTGCAGCTACAATTAAAAAAAATATCTGGTTTTGATTTTATTTATTTCGTATTTAAATAATATGTTGCGTTTAATAAAATCTAATATTTTAGGCAAATAATGCGAATGATAAATAGTTTTGTTTAGAAATACAACAACAATTTAATGGAAATAATCAAATAATTACCAGCAACAAAACACAAATAAAACATTTTCAAAATAATGTTTGTCATAATTGAAATTGTTAACAACAATCGCTAATTTATGCTCCTTTCCCTGACTCAATCTCAATCTGTAGGCGAGGATATCCCTAAACTACTACCAGCAGAGCTATAATAATACTTGTTCGATAATATTTATATTAGTGCTATAAAATAGGATTCTATTGCAAATAAATTTCCACATAATTTTGTTTTAATTTCAAATATTCATTTATTTATTATTATGTGTATATTTGTATGCACATAATTATCAATTTATTTTAAATATATGTGAGAATATATTGAAGCAAAAACAATTGGAATTTAAAATAAATTTAAATATTAAATAAATTTCTCCTACCACTCTCTGTAACACTCCTTGTATTCTTTTATTCGTGTATTCAGTATTTGAATTATAATTATAAATTAGCATTGCACCTCGTAAAACTGATTTTTATTACTCAGGATATATGACAGAGAAAGACATTGACAGCTAGTGTTTTCGTTGGGTGTATGTGAGTGTCTTAAGTACATAAATTTATTTATATTAATATTTTTTATTTTTTTTGTTATAATTGCTACCAATTTTTTTATATATTTTGTTCGTGTAAATATTACTAAGAGATTTTCTTTTTTATTTTAACTTTTTTTGCCATTATTTAACCCTTAAATGAACGACTGTTTCACACACTGCTTGTAAAAGAATGTTTAATGTTTACAAACCAGTCCCTGAAGTCATATCCAATAGATTGTTTTTATTTAACATAAGATATTTAAGATATTTAATATAAGACAGTTTTTATTTAATATAAGATGTAAAAAGATATCCATTGCTTGATGATAATAATAGTCTATGAATCACAGTGTGATGGTCCATCTTTTTTCGGTAGTTTTAGAATTCGAACAGTAAAAAATCCAGCTCTACTAATTCATTAGAATTGCAATGTGTCTTGTTTTAAAAATACTACAACGGAATATGTTTAAGGAAATAAAAATGTTTTCTAAAAACCATCACAAACAAATTTTCTTTAAAGCTTATGGCTTATTGTCAATATTTTTTTGTACTATAATTACCATTTTACTCTTCTGCTTATGGTTACTTTTAAAGCTTTTTTACTTGTTTTTTTTTTCGTTTCCCTCCATCTTGTAACAATACAACGATTTTCTATTTAAATGTTTTATACATTTTTACCAAAACTACTACGACCACCAGTAAGACTGATTTATTTACACTGTAGTTTAAAGGTTTAAACGTATACAATAACCACAAAGCAAATATACTCTCTTCATACAATCAATAAATGAAAATTTTCTTTATACAAAAACGTAAAAATAAGAAAAAAATACAATAAAAATAAACAAATCATTTCAACAAATCCTCACTAAGAAACGGCACAAATTTACTTTTCTTTTCATTTTACTTTTGTACTCTTACTGCAGAAATAAAAATTAATACTCACAATTCCCTATAGTTTAACAGATTTTGTCTTTAATTTCTCTCTCTCTAGAGTGATACTATAAGTATTCATTTTAACTTAATTTATGAATTAATTTTCCTATAAATTCTCGTAATATTAAACCATATTTCGTTTGATTTGTTTTTTTATATTTACTTTGTAAATCATACATAATTTTTGTAAAAGAGAAAATGAGAAAATGAGAAAAAAAAACAACACAATGTATTTATTTCCATATAGAAACATACATATGTACATATATGTATGTAGGGAGTACACTGCTTGCTAATAGTATTTCTAATATGGGCTATGCAAACCTTTATTATTTACAGTTATTTTAATATGTGTATGTGAATATGTTTATTTACAACCTCTTTTTATAGTGAAAAAACAAAAACAAATAAGTAAATATAAACAAAACGTATATAAAAATAAGAACAAAACTAAAAACAAAAATAAATACTTAAGGAAATAAGGAAGAGCATTAGAAAAGAGAAAGAGATGAGAAGATATTCTAACACAGTACTTGTAAAGGAGTATGCAGAATAAAGAAGTGACTGACTGACTGTCGAACTGTTTTTTATCATATATTGTGTATCTATCTATAACTGTGATGATGTTGACAAGTTTCCTCATTATCAACAACTAGTCTCTAGTGGCACTTAAGTGCGACCTCATTTTCCTTTTCTTTCCATACGTTCCTTACATTCACTTGTATGCATACGTACATATGTATGTAGGGACAAACAAACAACTCTTGTACTACACTCTTACATATGTATACTTGTGTACCTTTTGATTTCTTTAAAGTATTGCATAGTTTTAGGTAAGTTTACTCTCTCTCTCTCTTTCTCTCTCTTCTTTATACTTCTTATTGTATTGCTTAAAAGTATGTTGTATACACTTTGTAAGAGTGTGTGTGTATGTGAATAAGAGTGCTGTCATGCACTTGTTGTTTATCCTTTAAAATATTATTATTATCGTCATTACTCTTACCCGGTATTATGTTGTTATATGCTACAACAATAATAACAACATATCCATAGTGTATGTGTGTGTATACGCCCTCATACACTTAAACAATATATTGGTTTTTAAAGAAAATAATGAAAAAACTCGATTTCAATTAAGCATTACAAGGTTTAATAATTCATACTTTAAACTTCACTTTCTCGTTCTTTGTTAATTAAGATCTGTTATCTAAACATTGTTAAATTGTTTACGTCTCAACGTCACAAGGCAAATGAACACAGAATTGCATGAAAACGGAAGTAAATTTTTATAGAAAATTACCTTAAAACATGACATTGAAGTAGGTTAAGCTGAATTGGAATATTGGATACAAGGATTACTCGATCTGTGTTCATTCAATAGAACGGATTGATTTGAACACAGCACAGTATAAACAAATATGCATCGACTTTTTTGTAAGAGAACATCAAAGACCTAAGGTGCCTTAGGAGCAATGGGGATCAAGGAAATTATTAGAACTTCCTGAAAAAAAATTTGTTATATTAGAAAACGTTCGTGTTAAAAATCTGTAACATACCTTAGTAATGTCCTACTTACTTAGACTGTATTAACTTATTTATTTCTGATTTGTAAATTTAAATTTAATTAGAATAGTCTCTTGAATACTATATTTTAGACTGTAACATATGGTCTGTAACATGTATTTTGATTCACAATTTTTATCAAATAATCATTACATGAGCACGGCATAGTCTCGTATGTACTTAATGGATTTAAAAGCTGGTAATAAATTAAATATTCTTACCTCAAGTAATAATAGAAGAGTGATAAAAAACCTTTTAAATACAATGCTTAAAAGGATTAAAAGACAAGTTATGAACAGCATAATTGTTAAATAGAAAAGCAACATTTTTAAATAAAACCTCAAAATCAACTGCAAAATTTAACAAATAAATTGAAAATAAATATGAAGAGAATAAGACAACGAAATAAAACCAAAAATATTAACTTTTCTACCTGTGACGTATGATAAATGAATACAATATCGTGCGGCAGTAAAACGACATGATGAGATTTATCAACAACAACAACAATAAGAACTATGGTTACAATAAAATGAATGAATAAAATATTTGCAACATTTACAGGACACACTCTGCTACACAGACAGACTCCAGTTTACATGACACTTACAACAACCACATTAATATTCAACGAATTTATTGTTTGCCTTACTGGCCATATACGAGTAGAATATGAAAAATATATATGCGAGTAATTAGTTGCAAATGTGTGTTGGTCATGCCACACATCGAACATTCATACACAACTGCAGACAGACTGTCATACTCTTTTAAGTGCTATCAAAACAGATTTACACATACTCGTATATATACACACTAAATCTGCATACAAATATGAATTTTATGTGTGGAGGTAAATTCATTCATGTATGTCTGACATACTCATGCACAAATAACCAAAAAATGTATGAAAAAAAATGTTTGCATTTTGAGTGAGTGTTGAATTTACCACATTTACGAAAACAATCTCACTCTCTCTCTCTCTCTGTTTATGTGCTTGTATAAAATATTTTCTTTATTTTATTTTTTTGGTTGTTGTTGTATGAATGAATGGCATTTCAAAGTTTAACTCATAATTGAAAATCTATTCAGACACATACATACATACATAACATGCATGCAATAACATGAAAAAAATACAACTACACCTCTCTGTCTGTCATAAATTAATCTTCGTACTTAAAAGTGATTTTGTTGGCCCTATTTTTTCTGTATTTATTGGATTTTCTTGAAACTGGGTTAAATTTTTGTACAAAATTATGAAGAAAAATAAAAACGAAATCAAAAATGAAATGCAGGAATAAAGACTTACAAAATGAAAGAAAAAAATTTTATGAAAATAACCAGAAATTCAGCATTCTACATGAATGCATCGCTATAAATGGAAATTTTTATACCTTCATACATACATAGAGATGTACAAAGGACCGAGTAGATATGTATTTTATGTCAAACGATCTTTTTTTTTTTAAAGAATTCATTGAGTTTAACTCAAGATTTAATATTCGGACAGCCGATATTGCCTGAAATTTAATGAAATTTTTAAACTCCTTCATTAAAATGTTACACCAGATGACACCATAAGTAGCCTTTGACTTTATTTAAAAAAAATGATTTATTTTTCTTTTCTAGTGGAATTGAATGAGAATGGAATCATTCTTTTACAAGCATTTAAATAACCTTTGCATTAATAACGTTGTAATAAGCATTAATTAGCCTATATTTAAAAAAAGTGCACACGTTTCTTTCTGTGTTAATCTGTAAGCATACACATTTGATTCGATTTCCTGCTTTAAACAAATATTTTCTGTTAAAAGCCAATCACAAATCAAACACTTCAAACCAGGCACAGATAAATGGCATTGAAATGAATAACATTTTAGAGTGAAAATAAAAAATAATTTTTTTTAAATATTTTATTAACAAACATTTCTGTGGGATAGACTTAAAAAAATTAAAGTAAAAAAACAACACAAAAACTGTTAAACGTTCAACTGTGTGTGGACAACATGGACATGCAGATTAGGGGCATAATTTATTAATGCTATGGCGGCAACAGAAGAATGAAAAGGGAAAAAAGAAAAATTTTGAAAAATAGGCATATGAGTACTCACATAAACTTATGGACTTAATAAAATTGTTGCAGATGCATACCCACACACGCACTCACACACTCACGTATGTAAATGAATGCAATAATGAATGTGTGAAAACTTCAAAAAAAAAGCTGTAAACAATTGCTTTATTGGCTGTAAGCAAGAATTTTTACTCCAACACACCACTTACATACGTACATAGCCATTCATGCATACTATCATTAAAATGTAATAGCAGATGCCCCTTAAATAGAAAGTGGACATGGATAAAAACTATTACAAATACAGGCATTTTAAAGTAAAGCCTATTAGAAATATATTGTTACTCTAAGCTTTTTTCCTGCTTCACATTACTACTTGTGTCAGTAGCATTCTTCTGGGAATGTGTATCAACAAGAATGTTTAAATATTCCTTTGCAGATTCCGCCCATTACCCATTTGTCTGCTTCCGAGAACCATGGATCCTTTAATTCATTGCATTTATAACAGATTTCCCATATCCAGAAAGATCCGTTTTATTTTGTTGTTAAATTCTGTACTTTTTGAAAGAACAAAGGCGTTAATACCTATAAAATATACTCACGTACTTTTTTGGTGTAGAATTTAATAAAGATCTGATTACATTTGAATATGAAGAAATAAAAGAAGCAGACTGTAGTTCTAAACTTATGCTACATATAGCTTACATTTGTAACTTATAACCAGCAAATATATCTGCCAGTTAAAACAAATACAACTGGAGCATCATAAATAGCGAAGGCCCCTAAAAGCACTTTATATTGCCTAAATAATAGTAGGTAAGCTACAATTACCTTAACACCACATACACACACATGTGCATATGCATACGTATATGTATGTATGTGCGATTTTAAATTTGAAACTGCAACTTATTTTATTTCATACGATTGTCAGTATATAAATGGGTACCTCCGCTTGTGTTTGACGGTATTTGTCTTACGATTTGCCTGCCCCTCTTTCTCTCTCTCTCTGTCTCTATCTCCGGCTGTTTGTTCACGTAAAATTATAAGGTTCCCCAAGCTATGATACAGTCTAAAATTACATAAATTCTAGCAACATACATATGTATACATACATACACTGACGAGCAAAATTGTATGAATACAAACAAAGTGGTTACGTTATACACCGAAGGATGCAAATGTAACATACATACATTCGATGAAAAGTGTGAAGTCATGTAGAGAATTAGTTAAGTCCCTAAATATTGCCCACATCACTGTCCAAGGTATCGGAAAAATGCGAAATTCACCTTCAAAATCCATGCCAATAGTCGACCATGCTCACTTACAGAAATTGTCTCTCTGCACATTGAACGGGTAATGAGATATATAGAAATCCTGATGAAAACATTTCATTTCAGCAAGAAGGGGATGCGCAACACACATCCGCGATAGTTAAAATTGGTTGTTAAACTCGAAAGGAAAGAATTAATCCGTTTAGCATATGTATTCATTGAATGAAAGACATTTAAGTTTTTGAAGCATAAACATTCAAACACTTTTGCTCAACACTGTATATGTATGGTATAATAGATGTATTTTATTTACTATAATTTCTTTGTTTGTATTTATTTGGCGCACGTTGAATGTTTACCTATTTATACGTATGTGTGTATGCATGTATGTTTATACACTCTCACTATATTATACGGGATATACGATTGTATTTCATATGCGGTACCATAATTTACTGTTTAAAGCATCTTCGTTCTTCTATTTAACCGCCGCCAAAAGACACACTCACATAGAAAAGAGAGAAACAGACTATGAATACAAACAGTGAGCGCCATAAGTAAGTCAACACTTTTGTTCTTAAGTATAAAACAGTTTTGAAGTCGCCGTAGTCTAGTAGGTAGTGTGTTGGCTTATTAGACGCAAAAGCCTGGGTTCGAGCCCCAGTCCAGGCATCAAAGACAAAATACAAAAAGTATTTTTTCGGTGACTTGCTCTCAGTAGATTTCTGGCAAAAACTCTGAGAGTAAATAAAATTGCCATGAAAAGTTTCTCAATAAAAAAAAAAAAAAATCTGTCGTTCGGAGTCGACTTTAAACTGTAGGTCCCACCACCCATGTATAAAATTAACACACACAACATAAGTGGTGTGAGAAACTAGGACGTTGTACAATGGGTCAATTCGACCTCCGGGTACTGTACTTGTCTTAATTGACAAGTACACGTCCTCTAACCTAACCTAACCTAAAACAGTTTTTTCTTAAGTATAAAAAAAATTCCTTTATCATGAATTGTTGTTTTTGTCTAAACATTTTATAAGTAATAAATAAACGATTCTCATTTACTTTTTTCGCTATCCTAAGATTATTTCAGTGGTGTTTACTCACTTTTGGCGCTCAGTGTATATACATACTTGTGCATGATTATTATTGTTAACATTTAAATTTATTTTTAAATCATAAAAACTGTTCTTTAATACATGTATCTGGCTGGGTTGCCGTATGTAAATACATACACGCTCGCTTTTACGTAGTATGTATACAACTAAGCACGTTTGTTTAAATATTAAATCAACGTTTCACTTCGTTTTTTTCACATGTATACATATACGTATGTGTATATGTATATGATGTGTACATATTTATGCAATAGAGTGTGTGTTTATTGGTAAACAAATAATACGCCGCTCATGAATATAAATATTCCATTCTTTTTTTCTCTTTTATTTTTTATTTGTTTGTTTCATATTTCGTTTGTTTTGTGGCACGGTATGAGTGGAACATGTTGCGTGCAGTGTTACCCGTGATATTTATTCAGGAAAACAAATAAAAATTTCATATTAAGAGCGTAAAGCATGGAGAAAAAAATCCATCTTTTGAGTATTTTGTTACAAAAAAATTTGTTATTGTTTTAAGTGTGAGTCGTGCTCAAACGAAGTAATGAAGTTAAATAAAGAAAATCGAGACCATTTAAGACAGTCACACAGTTTCAATATAAATTTTTGAAAATCAGGGCAATTTTTTTTCTTTGTTTTTTACTGAATAATAAAATAAAAATAATGAAGCTTAAAACGAACAAAAACAAAAGTAACACAAACAGAAGACTTACTTAATTTGTAGACAACTTATGTGCCACAATTGTGCAACAAGGTTTTGAAGAGAAAAAGCATGAGGAATATTTAAATATGAGGTACTTAACTGTTTGACTATATTTTTGATATCACAAATGCAGTTAATAATACCTTATAGAAGAGTTCAAGGGTGGAATCAGTTCTTGAGTAAAAGGTGAATCATATGATCACATGTACATCAGACCCAGTTAAACACCACAAAGCGCTAATGCACAATAACAATGTTTTCTTTACAACACAATCAATTCAACAATAAAAAAAGCAACAACAGTGTATATATATAAAAATAACAACAAAAAATAATTCGTAGATGTATTTACTTTTTATTGCCACATTTTAATTGACCTGCTACATTTGCCACAAACGTATGTATTGGTGGGTATGGATACATGCCTAAATATGTACATATGTATGTAAACATGTTAAACTATAAAATGATTACTGAGTCTAGTCTATTCATTTATCGTTGTTATGCGCAATGTATTCAAATTGAGGAGATAATATTTGAAAAATTGTTGTAATTTGTACACACAATAGCACACACACTTGAACTCAATACTAATTTGACAATAAAGACGCAGTGAGAGTGTAGTGTTCTCTCATGTGTAAGGTTTGTATTGTATTGTGTGTATACGTATATGTATGTGAGATAATAAAGGGTGTGTTTTATAGAGGTATAGAACTTTAAGTTGGCATTACTTTTAAAGATGGCGACCGATTTAACAGCTGTCAAGTGATTTATTCTCAGTTTGGTTTGGCAATTCATCATGAATAGACTCACGCCTGAACAACGCTTGCAAATAGTGCAATTTTATTTCGAAAATAATGGTTCTGTGCGGAAAACGTATCGCGCACTACGTCCATTTTATCGTCGACAAAATCGTCCATCAGAGCAGTTAATTCGATTAACCATGGAACGTTTTCGCACCACGCTTACTCTTATTGATAATTCGCATCCCCAGAGACGCTGTACGGTGCGTACAGAAGAAGCTATTGCTGCTGTACAGCGTAGCATTGAGGAAGACCCGAATGAGTCCTTCCGCCATCGAGCACAGGAATTGGATCTGTGTCCATCCACTTTATGTAAGATTTTGCGGAAGGATCTTGGTTTGCGTGCTTACAAAATCCAACTCGTGCAAGATTTGAAGCCAAACGATCATCAAGTAAGGCGTAGATTCGTCGAATGGGCCCAAAACGAGATTACCGTTGTTCCCGATTTCCATAAGCGAATTTTGTTTAGCGATGAAGCGCACTTCAGGTTGAATAGCTACGTCAACAAACAAAACTGCCGCATTTGGAGTGAAGGTAATCCTCAAGTGTATGTGGAAATACCGTTACATCCAGAAAAACTGACTGTTTGGTGCGCTTTATGGGCTGGTGGAATCATTGGTCCGTACTTTTTCAAAAACGATGGTGGCCAGAACGTTACAGTCAATGGTGATCGGTATAGAGCCATGATTACTAACTTTTTCATTCCTGAATTGAATAACCATGATGTCCAGGAGATGTGGTTTCAACAAGACGGCGCAACATGTCACACAGCTCGTGCCACAATAGATTTATTGAAAGACACGTTTGGTGACCGCCTAATTTCACGTTTTGGACCTGTGAATTGGCCTCCAAGATCTTGTGATTTAACACCGCTAGATTACTTTCTGTGGGGCTATGTAAAGTCATTGGTCTATGCGGTAAAGCCACAAACGCTTGACCATTTGGAAGACAACATTCGCCGTATTATTGCCGATATACGGCCACAAATGTTGGAAAAAGTCATCGAAAATTGGACGTCCAGATTGGACTACATCCGCGCCAGCCGTGGCGGTCATATGACAGAAATCATAATTAAAATGTAATGCCACAAGATTATCTTTCGGATAAATAAAATTCATGTCAATCGAATAATCCATCGTTGTTTTATTGCAACTTAAAGTTCTATACCTCTATAAAAGAACACCCTTTATAAAAACTTAAACTAACATGCATACTAATCCATGAGTATGAGCTGCATAAACAAGGGTGTTGTTTCATGTAAGTGTATTCGTATTGACGTGTGTTTGCATTCGTGCAATAAAGGCTCAATTGTGTTCTTTTTACTGCTGCATTGAATTTGTCATCACCGTTGTTGTGCACTTCCGGTTCTGTGTATTGTCGTTGTTAAATAAAACAACAACATGGATGATCAACAACGTGTGATAATAATAACAAGAACAACAAGAACAAATAAACGATAATAAGACTTGAAGCAGATGATGCTTAAAATGTTAAAATGAAGACAGGACTTCTGCTGTTTCCTAACATCATTCAATAGCAACAAAAGAAAAAACGAACAAAAATACACACGCTTTCATATGCTACTCTTTTTCTATGTATGTAAGTGCAGCTGTCACTGTCACATTAATCGTTACTGTTAGCGCTCGTGTTAATGCTTGTGTTCTTGTTGATGTTTAGTTATTTAAGCTTAAAGCTGTACAATTATTAGAGAATTTTAAAATTATTGAATATTTTATTAAAAATATGTGTTTACTACACATATGAAAAAGCATAGTAAACGATGCTAATAAAGCACATACACGTATACGTACATACGTGACATGTCGTACAAACACAGAGAAACTAAATTTAATAATTTTTGTTTATTGTTGTTATTTATGTGGCATTTTATTCCTGTATTTACCTAACCGTTTGAATACATTTGTCGAAGTATATATTTGTGTATATACATACATACATATGTACATACAGTGGTGGCCACGAATTTAAGACACGACATTTTATTTATGCATTTGTGATAATTTTTACATCTTATCAAAAATATTTTAGGTCCATGATATTTTTCTTAAGATTTTAGTAATATTAAGAAGAAAAAGTAATAATATTTTGCTACATATACTTGGTTGAGCATTTTTATTAACATATTATATAGATCAAGACAAAATGCTAGTCGGGATTTGATATTTTTTGACACAAGTGGTTTACGTTGTGCAATACACCCACGCAAGTTTTTCTCATTTAGACATCTGCTTATTGCCCTAGACGAAATATCGATACCAAAATCCAATACAATTTTATTTTTTATTTTAGTTGAGCTCGTGAAAGGATTATTAGCAGCTACTTTAGGGTGTGGTTTTTCGGGGTCTAGGTTGCTGTTTGACATTTTTGGTGGTAAAATGTTGCTTGATGTGTTCCAGCGCGTTGTAAATCTTGCATCTAGAACATTTAAGCAGCTTAGATATCTCCATTATTATTTTTCCATCAAATTTTAGTTGTTGGATCAGTTTTCGCTCGGCATCGGTATTCCAAGTACCTCTGACCATTTATAATTAAATATTTCTATGTATTCCAACATAAAATAAAATAAAACATTCGTTGCTCACCGTTTAGCCTCAAAAAACACCAAAAAATCACTTAAAAACTAGATATTTCTGAAATGTCTTAAATACGTGGCCAATTTCAAATAAACGTTTTTACAATAATATGATCAAAAAGCAACAAAATGTAAAAAGAAACAAAATAAAATAATGGCACTTTTTCTTAGTATTACAGGGTACATAGAAGAATAAAGAATATCAATTTTGATATTACATGATTGTAAATATTATCACAACTAAGTCAGTCATATGTCGTGTCTTAAATTCGTGGCCACCACTGTATGTATATTGTGTATCCATCCGGTGGCAAAATATTCTTTCTGAATATTTATTTGCATGTTTTAGTTTTTACAATTTTTTTTTAATTTTCCTTTATCAATATCATTGTTGTTGTTATTGCTGCACCTAATTTGGCTTGTTGTGCAATCACAATGTCCGTGTGAGAACTTTCAAGTGAATGTGTTTACACTTTACGCCTCAATAACTACGCCATGGAAAAAAGTTCCTGGTGTATGTGTTTAATTAGTTCACCGTTGTGAGTGAATAATTTCTGTTGATGACTTCTAAATCCGCTACCCGATAATTAAATTTGCATTAGAAAAAGAAACTTTTTTTTAATTTAAAACTTTTTTGTTTCGCTTAAATTTGGAAACATTAGCCACGTTTATATCGTATTCATTCGTTCGTACATCCTGATGATGACAACAAAGCTGTCAATGCCAATAATGCTGTATTATTGTTGAGTGTAAATTATTTATTATTCCCTACAATAAATCAAATGAGTGGCGATTATTTCCTTGAAACGTAATCGAATGAAAATTTCAATAAATATTTGCAGTCCAGCGAACAATCTCTCATAAATATTCAAAAAAATTAAAGAAAATATAAAACTATCAATAAATACTAATACTAATAATAAATACTAATAATACTACTTCTAAATTCTGTATATTATAAGGTTAACAAGTACTTAAGACACCTCCCATTCAAATATTTTTAAACCTTTTAACTTTATTTAAATATTATTGGATTTATTTAAAACTTACAATTTTTCAAGTTCAATAAAATTTAATTTAGAAAATTTATCTGTACCTACCACAAAATATAATATAAAGTATTTTTTCTATTTAAAAGTATGTTTAACTTAAAAGAGTAATACACTTAAATTTTAAATTATGCCACTAGAATTCAATTGCATTCACTTTAAAAAGCTTTTCAATTGAAGTGAGTATACCATCCACCCAACTAGCGATGTATTAATCAATATAGTATTCTATTCGTATCTTTCAAAAGTGCAGTCTATTTTGTTGTGTATTTGTATGTTTCATTGGCAATAATACATATTCTAATCAATTCGTATGATATTACAGAGTGATTTTAACAAAAGTGAAATAAATCCCTAAACAAACATTAGTAGTTTTGTTGTGTGTCATGCATTTTGTGGCAATTTAACAGGCAACAATATACCATTCCACATACATATGTAGCAAAAGGCATTCGCTATTATTTTGCCATTGACATCAATACGACAATAATAATATCCTTACGTCTGTATAAGCATAAGTCCGCTTAGATTTAATGGTGATCTAGTTAAACAGATTTCAATACTCGTTTACCAAAACAAGCTGCAGATTACATTATAGTTGGAAAATATTCGATTGAATAGAATAATCGCATTAATACTCTCCTACAATTCAGGTGACACGTTTTTATAAAATTTAAAAAAGAATTTTCGAGTCTATTCTTTATCGACTGACAGCTGTCAACTGTGATCCTATACTAGTGTATATTGTTCTATAGCTGAATGGAATTATATTTGAATATTTTAGTATTTGACTGACGCATTAGGAATAAGGCTAGATGACTTACTACTTTATAATGAGGTTGAAAGAATGGTACAAATGATTTTCCAGCAAGATTTTTTTAACTTTTCAGCTTCATATGCTCTTTTAATAAGCAGGTTTTATTTAAACTTCAATTAAGTAAACTGAAAAGTGTTACTACGGCTGTCTGGACCAGAATTCTAATACGATAACAAAGTTAAATTCGATTAACATCAATGAATGCCTAAACCAGCTCTAAAGTAACCCGTATTGTTTGCCTCTATCACTCTTTTAATCACTCTCTCTCTCTCACTCTGTCTCTTGCATACTCACACGCATTTTAATAGCAACACTTATAAAGACACATGAATGCGAATATTAGTGATACAAATACTGTATTTCAGTATAAATCGCACACACACAAAGACACTCGCTTGGACTTGATAAAGAGCATGGTATGCATATATACATAGTTGTCGTTATGTGTGTTTATGCAGTCATGCATTATTCAATATTGGCTGCAAAACTCAACCAGTTTATACACATGCATACATGCATTTGCACTGACAACAACAAACATAACAAATAAACAAAAAAAACTGTGGAAAGTCCACATAAAGTCAAAACAATAATGTTAGTCAAGCTGCTTTATTTATACACATACTCAGACATGCTTTGTACACGTACATACATTCAAATCAACAGCTTCAAACGAAAGAGAATGTGTGAATGAGAGCGTAAACAATGCAAATGAATATTGAATGCTAAGAAATGTAGACAAAAAAAAAGAGATAAGAAAGGAATCAACACAACAAAAGCCATAAAATTTTCTAATTTCACACAAAAATTATTCAAAATACGATACCTTTTAATACTTGAACATTTACAACACCAACATCGATAGTGTTACACATACAGTAATAGATTTTCTGCATATGCATTCCAATGTATTGGATTGCTGTTACAACTACAAATGAATGTATGAATGGATGAACGAATGCATGTTTTGTTATTGTCTTATGCTCTTCAAAGATTTTTTTTGATACAAAGTGTCACTTGGGAAATCAATGTATTGGTGTTGTTGCCATTGGTTTGCAAAATACCGCTACTGCTATATGCGATTGAATATTTTATAAGAGGATAAACAAAGAAACTGTTTTGCTTTTAGCATTTTTTTTTTAACACAGTGAGTATCGTAGCCGATATAGGGCATTGATTTGCAAAATGCTGAACAAAGACCTCGGAGATCAAACTTTCTAGAATAAGGAGTGGCTATGTGTGTACAATCCGTAAAAATCGAATTCATTACTATTCAATACAACCAATAAAAAAATAAGATACTAAACACACGTATACTTTTTTTATTTAATTATTACAATTATAACGAGTAAATATTGAACAGTCAATTATTTGATGGCATAGCAATTATAATTTAAAAATAGGTTAGTCGAACTCCAGGATAGGTGAAGTACGTCAGAAACTTAAACAAATGAATTACATTTTAAATATAACTTCCATCTCTCTCCCTCTCTCTGTCTTAGTTTCTATATTTATACATATTCAGTTCAACTATTTTTTGCAGTCGTATTGAAGTCGCCGTTGTCTGGTAGATAGCGTGTTGATTTATTAGACGTAAGGCCACGGTTCAACCCCAGGTCAGACATCAAAACGAAAATATGAAAAAAATATTTCTTCGGTGACTTCCTCTCAGCAGATTTCTGACAAAAACTCTGAGAGTAAATAAAAATTGCCATGAAAAGTTTCTCAAAGAAATTTGTCGTTCAGAATCGACTTTAAGCTGTAGGTCCATGTATAAAATTAATACACACAACATCAGTGGTGTCAGTTAGGTCATAATCGCGACTAAAGACTGTAATGAACAATTATTTATGTATGTATGTATTTTATTGCATATCATATCCAGTTTTCTTGTTAGGAGAAAACACAAGAATTCAAATTATTCAACGACATTTGTATTTCAAAAAATGAGAGTTGAATTTATTCGAATACCTTTAATTTGCTGTCATTAGAGATTGTTAAAGAGTATTTGATTGATATTTCGTTTAAAAAACAATTAAAGAAATAAACGCCTTAATAAAGAATTAATTGCCATATTGTGCTTGTAAACAGGTGTCATATGGAAGCATTAAATATTAATATTCCTGTATGTGGTGACACTATAAGGATGCACGTTGTACGAGCATATATATTTGTTTAATGAATAGTTTAATAAATAAATAAAATAAAATGCGAAAAAAACACGCTGTAATAAGTACTCATTTAATAACTGATTAATGTGTAAATAATCACAGCTTTTGTATAACATTTATCCACTCTTACGAACATATGTACATTTTTTATTTCTGAATTATTATTAAATGTCACTCTCTCTCTCTCTCTCTCTTGCTCTTTTTACCTGTGTATGCAAGTGTTATTATAATTATTATTGTTTTTTTAATTATTTTAATATTTTCTTTTCTGATTTAATGATAAATAAAAAGTAAATAAAACGTTTCAATAATTATCCGAGTGATAATCAGAATTTCCATTTCATTAACATTTTATTGTATTGTTGCGTAAATGAAAAATTTAGATACAAAAGCTACAAAAACAAAACAATGCAGTAAACAACCCTGTTTACAAATTATCGTATTGTTTAATATAACAACAAACACCAGCATAAAAGAATAAATGTAAAAAAAGACAAACAACAATAATAAATGTAAACAACGATGTTTACATTTACAGAGATTTCGAGAAGGCGAAGTCACATAGATTCGCCTTCAAGAACATTCATTAGACTGTTTACCCTGCCATATAAAATCCAAAGCAAAGCAGGCGAGTGAGTTAGTGAAGTTCAGTCAGTCTTTTGTGAAGACGCGGTGCGTTTGAAGAGAGTAATCGTGGTTTGAAGAATAATTGTCTAGTAATGGTTATTGTTTATGCAAATGGTGTAAACGGAGGAATAACAAAGAAGAGCAATTGTTGTTGTTTACATAAAGTTGTGAACAGTGGCACACAGAATTGTGCTAATAATATAGAATTTTAATTAAAACTGTACACAAAATTTATTTTCATTTTATTTGCAATCTACGAGGTCATATTTTAAACGTTTTAAAATGTACAGACGTAATAGTATTATCTTGTCTCTTTTGTTTTCACCAGTTCGCATTTAAATTCGTTAAAAGCTTACGTTTTATATTGTGTTTGCGGTTGATAATAAAACTGCCTTTTTGTTCGCTTGGTTTTCTCTCACTCACCCTCATTCTATCCTCTTTAAAGTGTACTTATTAACCATATTTTTCAGTATTTATTGCTATCATTTCAGAATTTTAGCAATTCTCGTAATAATCATACGTTGCCGACTAATAGATTTCAATACGGCATTGATTTCAATCGTCAGCAACAACAGCAAGGACAACATCATCATCACTTCATAGCGCAAGAGCTATCAGGCCAGGAGAGGCAATGAGAGAGGGACAGTAGGAGCGATAGAGTATTGCAAACGTTTCACAATTCACAACCACAAATTATAACCAAAGACTTGATATTAAGTTTGACAAAATACCACAGCAGCAGCACTTGCAACAACGATGAGTATGACGCTAATGATGATGAGGACGTGGATGTCAGTGTTGATATGGATGCAAGAGGTATGGAGTTATTGAATGCAGTTGATATGGTTGGACAAACGGATTTAGTTGCCAATACAGATGCAGGTGATGCTGTTGTAGCATCCACATTACATTTTCCCCATGCCACATGCCAAAAACATTGGTCAACTACAAATGCCTAACAATCTGAAACAACGTCTACAGTCACGTACAAATGACTAACGAGTCCTTGTCCATAAATATTTGTTTTCCTTCGTTCCCTTGAGAGCTAGTTTCACAGACATTGTGCATTCAATTTAGATTTTTAAATACGATACGATAAAAATAAAGAAATTAAATAAAACGAAACGAAATGAAATGAAATGCAATTGTTTTTGAAATATTTGTTCGTCTTTTCTTTTCTAATTCTTTACCACAAATTAGAGAAGAGTTACTACGTGTGCAGATTTAAATTTTAAGAGCCACATACAATCAAATATCTGGGCAAGGATGAGAAGATTTATTTGACAACTCAATGCAATCAGCAATTTTGGGCAAATAATAACAGGATTATAGCAGTCTACATAGACACTTTAAGCTGTTTGCAGCCGCTACAAATAGGTCTTTTTCAAGACCATAAAATATTTAACGAAAGTGATAAAATCTGATTTCAATATTCTTATTATTCTTTCCTTGATCATTAAATAGCCATATGAGTAGCGAATTAAGGTAAGTAAAATAAAAAAATTAACAAATAGGAGGCCAGAGGGGAACTCAATTCAAATGCTTCTCTTCATTGTTCAAAGAGAAGATGTGGTGTTCACATATAGGATTTTCTTTTCAGAGGCCTTTCTCTTGTATGCGTACGTTCGTTCGTTTACGTTATGTCATGTAAGTAAATAAAACAGAAAGCGGTCGGTCATTGTAATTTGTAATGCCTTGAAGGTATACCCAAGATTTATTCTTCCCCTACTTCCTTAAACTTCTCCGAAACATAATTATTTTTAAGAGAATCTTTTGCTCAAATGTTATTTAATAACTTATTTCACTTTTTTTCTGGTATCTGATTACTTTTTCTACTATTTTAGGCAGTTGGACTCGGGTGAAAACCAGAGATCAGCAATGAGTATTCAAAAAGATGATTAGAATTGAATCATACTCATAATTTCTGATACTTATACGCATTCATACTTCTTTTAATATCATAACCTCTACTCATATCCAAAGTTTGAAGTACTCATCATATTTATACTTAACAACACGTATGATGTTGATTTCGACTCTCCATAACTCAACATATACACGAATTACAAAATAAGTATAATTCGTGTAAGAACACTAAAATACTCATTAGAAGGTTATGTGTTTGCTTTGCTTGCTGCTCTGTCTTTCTATGCTTATGTATTTTTCCTTCTTTGTAAATGCCTAGCAACTAAGACTGTAAATTTTGATTCGAGTCACTTGAATCATTTATAACAATTATAAGTATTTTTCTAAAGTTATGAATCTAAATGAGTAGAGGCGTATGAATCAAACATATTTCGAATGGTATGAGTTTGATGTCAACGCTGTTCGCATACTCATTGCAACCTGTACTTATAAATCAACGTTGTAGTGAGTATGAATGAATCATAGTTAAATTTCACTATTGTTGACTCATTTATATTCAAAATTTCATAAGTGCTTATGAGGAGCGAAAAAACTATTCATTGCTAATCTCTGGTGAGAACATAAGAAAAACGAAATGGAACCATGATTCCTGTGCAGTATCGTACTGTCGTGTAAACCTTGTTGGCTGTTTGGTTTTCTGATGCCTTTAATAAAGCTCATTTGAATGTCTGTCTTTCTATATCGCCCTTTCACTCTATTGGAGTATGTATGCGTATGAACAAATATATGAACTCCGTACACATTGAATTTAATTTAAAATATTCTGCTAATTTTCTAAAGTCATTGAGTGTATGTTACACTAAACCATAGTGTTACACTAAACCATAGTGTAACATACATAGTGTTTCTGTAGATCTTACAACCCACAATAATTATAGTTCAAGATACTCTCATAGATTTCATTTCTGACAATGGATATCAATTTGAGAATGAAAGTGCAATTGCTGTTGTATTGCCATTGTTTCCAGTGCATCTTCAAGGCGAATATACATACATGACAGACGTTTGTATATGTATTATTGTAAGTTAGTTATTAAAATGATTATTCGTAGCAGTATTGGTGGTTGAGTACATACGAGTATTTTCCTGTATTGAATTTTCTGTTGGTATTTTGGCTAAATTTTCTTTGTCGTATTCATTCATCTGTTTTAGTAATATTACTGATGGTACATACATATATGCAACAATGAAGAGTAGCTTGTTGTTGTAATGAAAATTAAATAAATTTCTTGAATGTACATTTTATGTTGGTTGGTTAGCAATTTCATCAATATCAAACTATTTTCTTCTGAATGCCTGGCTACAAAATGTCAACACACACACACACACAATTAATCTTTCGTATACCGAAATTAATTAAATTTTAGAATGAACAATTTCAATTGATTTTAATATACGTATATTAAATCAATCGAATATATAGTTTGACTAAATGATAATGACAATGATGATAATGATGTTGTAAGTCTGCCTACTTTAAGTGGCAGAGAGATAATGTCAAGCAGATTATTGCCATTGTAAACTCAAAATATTGTTACGTTTTTAGCTTTTAAAAACGTTTAAAATATGAGCTCCTAGATTGCAAATAAAATGATAATAAATTTTTGTATCGTTTTAATTAAAATACTTTATTGTTCGCATAATTCTGTGTGCAACTGTTCACAAATTTATGTAAACAACATCAATTGCTTTGTTTGTTATTGCTCTTTGCACTCTTTTGCGTAAACTATAACAATTATTAGTCAATTGTTCGACAGATTCTTTGTAACGAAGATCTTCAAACCACGTTTACTCTCTTCAAACACACCGCGTCTTCACACACGACTGACTGAACTTCACTCACTCACTCGCCTGCTTTGCCTTGCCTTTTATATGGTAAGGTAAACGGTCTGATAAATGTTCTTGAAGGCGAATGTTCATGGCTCCACTGGCAATGATCGTGTTTAATTTGACCCAATTGAGACACTCAACATTAGGGAAACTGTATTTAATTCGAATATTTTTCACACCCGAAATTAATCATTCATTAAAACGCCCTAATAAAAGTGTATACTAATGAAATCTAAAATTTTTCGTAGAGAAGTATTTAAAAGACATGAGTTAGAAGCCAAATGCAAATTAAAAATTTATTTCGTTTATAATGGAAAATAAATCCAACAGAGTTACAACCACTAGCATAGTACATGCGGATTTATTTTTAAATGAAAAACACAGGTTTCCTTAGAAACCGATGTAATAAAATTGTTTCAATGACACTTCCTGAGTCTTACGATTGCAATTAACAAAATTTCGTTTACAAATTACAAGAGAACGAATCCCATTGTATTTCTATAAAGAACAACAACAACAAATCAAAATTTAAAAAGTCCTGAATGCATTTATTTGGAGTGGAAGAGCAAAAGAAATACAAGCAATGACAGAAACATCGAAGACATCGAAGAGTAGAATTTTAAATACAAATGAAACATTTCTATAGTCATGGAAGACAGTTAAAAACTTGGAAAAAAGAGAATAAAAAATTGAAAAAAGTTTTCATTTTCTTTTGATAGTTAAAAAGCAAAAACGTTGTTATTGTAAGAACTTAAGTATTGTACTGAATTTTCTTTACACCAAAATCTAAACCGTATTTGAGGTGATTTCGTTCGTAATTCTTATTCTACGATTATAAGTTTACAAAAAAAAAAAAATAAATGCTTGGGGAAGAAAATTGTTGTGATTTGTATTTGCTTCGATTCAAAGTAGAAAAATCTATAAATATTGTAAAGATTTCTATTATTAACGTAGATAATTCGTGATTTTCCATAGCATCCAATGGATTTCATCTAAAAAGTTATTCGTTGCTTCGTTCATTCACTTATTCATCTATTTTGACTCCTGCACTTTTCCTCCCGTACTAATATGCATCACAGAAAGGAATTTGTTTTGTAAAAAATGATTTTCCTACTTTTTTACCAGGATTTTCTTTTTTTATTCTCTTTACTCGTTTCTTAATGTATTTCGCATTTATTTACTCTTTAAATTAATGTTAAACTAATACGAGTGGATGAATGTATATCCAACCATAACCATTTCATATTCATATCCCCTGTATTTTACATGCTCTTGTACTATCACACCGGAATTCAAGGAAATCTTTCTCTTTTATAAGTTAAAAATGTTTTTATGATTTATTCGTTATTATTTATAAGAGTAGCATAACAAATGATGACTTTTATTTCAAAACCCAAGCAAATCCTCATATTAATCATCTTCACTTTTGATGAAGATTTCATTTTTTAAAGTTCACAAAATATTTCTATTTTCCAGGAAACAATTTTCCAGGTTACAAAATAAATTAGTTTCAGTCTCTTCCATCTATTATATTTTATTAGTAGATGCGGTGTACAAACTAGCCCTATTAACTTATCTAGGCGTTATTTAGAGCCATTATATTAGCACTAATTAGAATATGCGATACTGACAGCACTTTGAAGAATAAAGTTGACTGTAAAGAATTGTCATGTTTGCATTTTTTATTCACTCTTTTTCATATGGAAGCTGTTTTCACCACGTCCACGCTGGTCACTAGTCAGCGCAATGATCGCCACTTTTATTTAGATTGATCTGTAACAAAAAGATGAGTAGAATCGAATCATACTCATAATTTCTGATACTTATACGCATTCATACTTATTTTTACATCATGGAACCTCTACTCATATGCAAAGTTTGAAGTACTCACCATATTCATACTTAACAACACGCATGACTCTCCAGAACTCAACATATACACGAATCCAAAAATAATTATTATTCGCGTACGAACACTAAAACACAGAGATCTATGCAATGAGTATTCAAAAAGATGAGTAGAATAGAATCATAATGATAATTTCTGATATTTATACGCATTCATTCTCCTTTTAATATCATAGAACCTATACTCATATGCAAAGTTTGAAGTACTCATCATATTCTTAATTAACAGCACGTATCATGTTGTTGATTACGACTGCTCATAACTCAACATATACTCGAATCACAAAATAAGTATGAATCGAGTACGAACACTAAAATACTCACTAAAAGGTTGTGTGTTTGATCTGCTTGCTGCTTTGCTTTTTTTGTTTGTGTGTCTTTTTCCTTTTTTTGTAAATGCAAAACAATAACTAAGACTGTAAATTATAATGGACGAATCATTTATGAGTATTATAAGTAATTTTCTAAATTTATGAATCTAAACGAGTAGGCTTATGAATCAAAAATATTCCGAATGATATGAGTTTGATGTCAACGTTGTACGCATACTCAGAGTACATTACGAATGAATATATATAGTCAAAATTTCATGAGTGCTTATGAGTAGCGAAAAAACAATTCATTGCTGACCTCTGGTCTGCAAAACACTTTGTCGTAAGCATTTGTTTCATCTTAGGTTAGAGGACGTGTACTTGTCAATTAAGACAAGTACAGTACCCGGAAGTCGAATTGACCCATTGTACAAAATGAATATCTCCTGGTGAAGTGGTTATCGCAGCCCCTTAATTACGATATCAAATTTAAACAACTTTGATGGCAGTATACATCATAAAGTTTTACAGCAGATTCTGCTAGTTTTTGTTTCATCTTACCTCTGCTACATTACAGTCGAAATAATTGATAAACACAAGAACTTTAACTTTACGTATGTATCCTTATGACGTAATACTTTAAGCCTGCAATTTTCATTGCTTTAAACTAGGAATCCAAATTCTTAAAACCGTGGCTAAAGCTTAACGATTACTGGTTTAATTTTTGTCAATGTTGGATTGTAGTGTTCAGATAAACTATTACATTCCATTACATTTGACAATTTCTTTCCGGCAAATCCAATTTTTATTTTAGGTTTCAAGGAAGTTTATCTTTTAAAATTTTTATGTCGGAATTTACTACATTATGCAACAATGCAGCCTAAATATAAAAAAGAAAACAAAATTATTTCAACGTTATCTGTTGCAAATTGTCTAGCAGAAATGCGTTCTCTACTATCACTACGTTTACCCACTCAACATCTACACAACACAACTCCTTCAGTTCATTATTGCAACAGGATATAAGTTTTCGTTGGTTGTTATTGGTTTCCTGCAACATGAACTCAATTTCACTGGCTACAACCATTTGTTGTGTTGTTGTAACCGTGAATTCTTTATATTGTATGGTTTCGTCGCATTGGTCCTATATTAACGTGATGTTAGAGAATTTGCGGCAAAGTTGAGAAAACAAATTAATGAACAAATTTCAGTGGATTTCCTCTTAAGCATATAATTTTGCAAACTCCACGCGTTTATTCTTTTTTTTTCTGAGTCACTGTAAGTATTTCGTTATACAATGCAAAGTCAAAGATTTTTTTTGATATTGGCAACAAGGAAAGAGGGAAGGAAAGAGTATAGTTTAGCAAATATTTAACAAAACTTAACTAAGACCCTGTAAGAAACTTGTGTCTGTCAAGCCAAACAAAATTATGCAAAAGCATGAACTGCTGCCACAATTTAATATATGCGTAGAACGAAAAATTACTTTCAACAACTAGCAGACAGACGACCAAATAAAATTGCTACAAAAAATTTAAAAAAATTTAATTCAAACCAACTTGTACTAGAATCTAAAGTGCCATATCACGTTTGTAAAAGTCATGTAATAATTATATTCCTGCATAAGAAATAAACTTCAAAGGGACAGAGTGACAAACAGCATGAAATTGTTCAATGAAAATGAAGTCACAGTTTGGGTTTTTATTTCCCGCCATTTGAAGAGTGAAGAATTGAAAAACAATAAATATTTGTTGACCAAGTTTGGAACCCAAATTTACCTGTTGTCCATTGCATTTGTATGGAATACATCTATCATTTCATATAACCTCCTTATCACAATCAAAACCGGTGAACGTAAAATATGATGTTATTAAACAAAAATATACCAAAAGCACTACAATAATAAACGTAAACAACGATGTTTACTTTACATTTATAGAAATTTCAAGAAGGCGCAGTCACGAACAATCGCCTTCAAAAACATTAATCAGACAGTTTACCCTGCCATATAAAAGGCAATGCAAAGCAGGCTAGTGAGTGAGTGAAGTTCATTCAGTCTTGTGTGAAGACGCGGTGTGTTTGAAGAGAGTAATCGTGATTTGAAGATCGCCTTTATAAAGATCTGTCGAATAATTGTCTAGTGATTGTTATTGTTTATGCAAAGGGCATAAACAGAGGAATAACAAGGAAAAGCAATAGTTGTTGTTTACATCAATTTGTGAACAGTGACACACAGAATTGTGCGAATAATAAAGAATTTTAATTAAAACTAAACGCAAATTTATTTTTATTTTATTTGCAATCTACGAGTTCAAATTTTAAACGTTTTTAAAGATAAAAACGTAACAATACCTACTTTACAAAGTTGTATTGTAATAAATATTAAAAAATAGATTCAAAGGACCGACAACGTAGCAGTTGATGTGATACTGAAAAATTAACAGCTTACGCATTCAATTTCTAAAAGAATTCAAGATAATCTTTACTTTATTGAATTTATTCATTTCAGATACACTTTACCAGTCTTTCAATTCTTATCAACTGTTCGCTTCACAATGGGATAATGGCGCAACATATCATAACAGGTCATAAGACTTGCGGTTCAAAGATCTTTAAATTCTGTTCATTAGAATTTGTTCTCTTTTTTTATTTTATATTTTGGCAACTGTCTTAGAAATTAACACTAACCTCGTGTAATAAATAATGTCATGCGAAAAAATTAAAAAGAAAAAGAAAAAGACCTGAAATAGAAGAAAAAACAAAAAAAATAATTTCTTCTGAAGACGACTAAATGTCTGTGACACAAAATTTTATGCTGAATTGTTTTACTCATCATTTGGTTCAGCCAAACCAAACCAAACACTTGTATTTCTACAGTGAATGAAACTGTTTCTTGGATTTGGCCAATAAACTGATAGATTTTTGGATACAAGAAATGTTTGCAGACAAAATGTAGTATTTTATGGTTTAAATTGTATTTGTAAATTACAACAACAATGTTAAAAATCATGTGAAAAATCTTTTTTTTAATTTTCAGAACTTTGTATGAAAAACTTATTTAAAGTATAAGATGTACGTACTCGTATAACTTTAAATTGGCACACATCAGCACCATCAACAGCAAGAGCAAAGGAAAAATCAAGAAACTGAAAATCTATTCAGAAACAAATCTTTGTGTACTCGTAATTGTAATAAATATATGTGTATGTTTTTAAATACATACATACAGACTGAAGTACCATACAATATGTATATGTATATATGTTTACTTGCATTAGAATAACAGAACCTTAAAAGATTTTATTCTTTCGCTGAATTTGAGATATGGAATTAGGGAAATTTTAAATGTTTTATATTAAAACGTAAGACTGTGTGCGCATATGTATACTATAAAACATAATAATTTCCTTCTGAAATAATAAAATCATTTACAGGGACAATATAAAAATTGTGGGGATCGCGCCTCTTTTACTATGTAAAGCAATATCATTTCAGAGAAATCAACAATGTATTCATGGGCAACAAATTAATAATATGTAATAAGCAGCCGCTCATTATTCGGTAGTTTGGTCCAAGTTTATTACACTTTCGGTGTCCATTAAAATATAGTAACCAATAATTTCGAACTCCTTTAGGCTGTCACCAATTGTGGAAAATTCAGAACCGAAGTTATTTTGGCTTCTGGACGAGACTCAATCAGATCTCTACGTTTGTGTGTTGTACGTGGTTGTATACTAATATTGTAGGAGATGTTTGGATCATGAGTAAGAGGATTCAGTAGAATACTTTCTGAGTGAATGTCCTGCTTTTAAGTAAGGCAGTTCGGTGCCAAAAATTTTCGGGGACGAGACTACCTCAGTATTGTATTTGTCACGAATTCTATCACAACGAACTTTCAAACAATATAAACTAACCTTATCAGGATATCTTTTTAAATTGAATGAAAATGCTTAGGGGAAATAGTGTAACTCATTGCAATGCAAATAAACAGACAATAAAAAATAGTAACTTATTTTTCCTGTAGTCGCCGTAGTCTAGTAGGTAGTGTGTTGGCTTATTAGACGTAAGGCCACGGTTCAAACCCCAGGTCAGACATCAAAACGAAAATATGAAAATATTTCACCGGCGACTTCCTCTCAGCAGATATCTGGAAAAAACTCTGAGAGCAAATAAAGTTGCCATGAAAGGTTTCTCAAAAAAAAATCTGTCGTTCGTAATCCTGACTGAAGGGTTGTAATGACCAATTATTTATGTATGTAGTTATTGAGGTTTTAGCCGTACTTTTAAAAACATGAACGTGTACATGAACCAAGAAAAGTAAGGCTTGTTACGATCACATTTTATTATTTCCAATAAACATTATTATTTTAAAATTTCTTAATTTTTATATTTAATGAATCAATGAATTCTTTTAATAAACTGTAAGACATAATATAAATTTAATATTTTATTGCATTTAGTTGTTGATTTCTTTTTTTGTTGTTCACTTCCTTTACTATTCCTACATCCTATACATACATACAGTCATTCACTATGGCGACAATGACAACGACGACAAAGTTGGCGTGTGTCTTATTTTCATTATTTTTGGCAACTACTCAAATACGCTCCAAATAAGAGGATATGAGTACACCAGAGTACAAGGGGAAAAGAGTAATAAATGACTAAGAATACACGAGTAGTTTTGATAGGACTTCTGCCGCCATTCAATATGTGGTTTTCAAACAAACACACAAACATTTTTCAACTATAAAAGGATTTTTTTGCAAGAAAAAAGAAAAAAAATATGAAGAAATACTTATAATCTAAACATTAAATATTTTATATACAGAAATAGATTATGATAAAATATTATTTATTTGGTTTTTATGGGCCAAATATGTACAGCAATGCTTGAATATCTTGCATAGGATTATACATACAATATGAGTTAACAAGGATATACAAACTACTTATGCGTACATTATATGCTTCAACATTTAAAGGATATTTATAATGTGTTAAATTTATTGTAAATACTTTCATAATATTTATGATTATAGTTGGTAAAGTAAAAAAGGTTTCATTCGCTTCCAATATTCATGACATAACATGGCTTCACGAGAAAACCTAAAGAAAAACCTGAAAAAAACCCATGCAATAAAAGATTATAAGAAAAGAGTGCTGCAACTCATACAATTTTCGTATATCTCGGAAAATAGATTGTCAGTTATAAACAAAGTGAAGCCAAAGTACTGGCATGAGTTGCAGTCAGTTGCAGTCAGTTCAACCTCCGTGTAGTCTCTCTTATGTCCCTTCAAATGAGCTAACTTACTTAATTGCAACACATCTTTCCAGGCGCCTCTGCTTCGTGCGCGCCGACGCCAGTTGGTCACACCAATCGATGACAGGGCTTCCTCGATTTGGTCCTTCCAACGGATGCAAGGTCGTCCTCTTCGCCGACTTCCGCAGATTCCCGCATCAAATACCTGTCTCGCCGAAGCATCCTCCTCCATTCGAACGACATGGCCGAGCCAGCGCTGCCGCTGGTTATTAATACGCTGTACAACGTCTGTGTCGTTGAGGAGCTCATACAGCTCACTATTGGATCGGATACGGAAATCATCGCCAACTCTCACTGGACCGAAGATCTTGCGTAGTACTTTTCTCTCGGACACTCTCAAGGCCGCTGCATACGTACTTAATAGGGTCCATGCCTCTGCGCCATAAAGAAGCACGGGTGGGATGAGTGTCTCATAAAGTGTTAGTTTTGTTGCACGAGAGGTCTCTGCTACTCAATTGCGTATTGAGGCCATAGTAGCACCTGTTGGCAAGAGTGATCCTACGCTTGATCTCCAGACTGACATCATTTCTGGTGGTAACGGCGGAGCCAAGATAGATGAATTCCTTGACCGTATCAAAAGTAGAGTTATATAACATATACTTTGTTTTGCCCTCATTTACTGCCAGACCCATCTTACTAGACTCCCGTTCAATAGCACAAATGTGCCAACTTCTACTTATGAAAGCAGACCCAATTTGTATTAGCTATTCATTTAATTGTTAACACGACAGCACGGGAAAAGAAATTGAAATATACAGACCTTATAAAAACTTAACATGCATTAGGTTTATGAAGCTTCAGTATTTGTAGCCATCTACCTACAACACAAACAACTTTACACCATCCTGTACCGAACTCATCTTCAAATAATTTGATAACCGAAAATGCGACGCAAATTAATCAAATTAAAGTCGTAACACCTTCACGCCGGCTCTGTAATTCATGCTTGCCGCCTACTGTCGGCTGCTGTTAGTGCTTTTTGCTCTATTGGACGGCAGCTAATATGCAGCATAGGCTGTTCAACAATGCAACGGTATCGTGTAAAGTTTTGTGTGATTGATTAGAGGTAGATTCTTCGTAAATTCGTCTGTTTCTCACTAAATATTTTGAATATTCAGTCTAGTGCGAGCCACCGGTGATACACGCCGTCCGATGGGGCTGTCTAGTGCGAGCCACCGGTGGTACGCTCTTTTAATACAAATTTCATTAATATATTTCCCTTGTGCTCGAAATGTTTGAAATGTCCAGAAGAGTTTCTAGGAAATAAAAATAAAATTAAAAAAATAAACAAAAAGAAATGAAAAAGAAATTCTACAATTAAATTGAAAATGAAATGAAAATTTTAATTTTCATAAAATGCATCCTGTTTTTTAACTCGCTCTCTATGTAGTGGCATGCCTTGGTTCTTTTGTAATATTAGAGGGAGAGAGAGAGAAAGAGAGAGAGAGAGACAAGGAGCAAATAAAAGAACAATAGACCCTTGACGATTTTTGAATGATTGTGTGTTTCTTAACCTTCGTCTTTTTGTTTATTTGTCAAGCTTTTACTTGGCATTTGGTTACGAGTTGACTTATTGTTATTTCTGTTGTTGTTCGTGTTGTTGTTGCTGGCATTAATATTTGCATATTGTTGTTGTTAAAAAAACATCACTGCAACAATGCCTAAACAATACATAAATACTTCCTATTCTTCACTAACATTTTGGCCTCCTTAATTTCTGGCGTTTAAGACTCTGTTTTCTAATTGTTGTCTTTTGAATTGTACTCATCATTTTGAGTTTCCCATCCCTGCTTCTTGATGAAATTCTAAATGCCGGCTTCTATTGCTTAATTTTTATTTTGATTTGCTTGACAACTGACTACAATAATGATAGAAAATAAAACGAGAGAATAAAAATTCTTTAATAAGGAAGTCTGTGTGTCTTTTGTCACATCGTTAGAATATAATTAAGTTTTACTCTCTCTCTCTCTCCCTCGCTCTATCTCTATCTCACTTCCAATTTTACTTTGTTTGTGTCTTCAATTTCTTTATTTTTTCAATTCATTGTTATAATTTGGAATTGTTGTTGTTGTCAAAATAAGAACGAAAATTTGAATTAAATTGAAAGAGAAGTCTTTTGTTATTTTCCTCTGTAGATAGTATTTCCCTTTAGTTTGTTATTTAAATTAATCTGAAGCACAAATTAAATTCAGAATAAATTGATTATGAACCTTTTTTCATTTTCATTTCTTCATATTATTGTTGATGAAAGTAAGATGAGAGATTTAAAAAATTTGTCGAATAATTGTTTTAACCTGTATTCATTCTATTCATTCAGTCGGAATAGCTATTATTTGTCCTAGTAATTGCGCTCGTACCACACTCCTATGTATTCGAACCAGAGATCAGCAATGTATCGTTTTTTCGCTACTCATAAGCACTCATGAGATTTTGAATATAAGTGAGTCAACAATATTGAAATTTAACTATGTACTCTGATTTATTAATACTCACTACAACGTTGACTTATAAGTACAGGTTGCAATGAGTATGCGTACAACATTGACATCAAACTCATACCATTCGAAATATGTTTGATTCATAAGCCTCTACACATTTAGATTCATATCTTTACAGTCTTAGTTGTTGTTGCATTTAACAAAAAAAAAATAAGACACATAAGCAAAAGAGATAGAGCAGCAAGCAGAGCAAACACACAACCTTCAAGTAAATATTTTAGAGTTCCTACGCGATTCATACTTATTTTGTGATTCGAGTATATGATGAGTTATGGGCAGTCGTAATCAACAACATCATACGTGTTGTTAAGTATGAATATGATGAGTATTTCAAACTTTGAATATGAGTAGAGGTTCCATGATATTAAAATAAGTATGAATGCGTAGTGTCTGAAATTATGAGTATGATTCGATTCTACTCATCTTTTTAACTGCTCATTGCTGATCTCTGATTCGAACCACTAATCTCATAAGTTTACTCTTATAGCTGCAGTATCCACACCAAATAATGCTTTCATACGATTAATAGTAACTTGAGAGGTATTCTTGGACCTTTTCCCCTTAAGGAGTTATCACAAGCCTGACTTACTCTAAGATTCAACCCTATGGACTTCAACCAAATATAATTAACTGTGTTCTATGTTCTCTCTTGAGCCACATATGTTATCAATTTGATTTCAACATTCATTTATGCATACAACGTAAGAGAGTTGTCAAAAATTAGTTTCCTTGTTAGGATAATGCAGTAGTACATGCAGGATATCAACATGCCAGGTCATTTGCAATGCAAAATTTTCATTCTGGGTTCGATTGTAGTCATCGGCTTTTTATTTATTTTTGCTACACTTCACGTATAGTGTGTTTGTTGTTGGCTTATTAGACACGAGCCCGAGGTTCAACTCCCAGCTCAGACATCTCAAACAAAACGAAAATTTTAAAAATTGTATTTCTTCGGTGACTTCATTTCAGCAGTTTTCTGGCAATAACTCTGAGAGAAAATAAAAAACTGATGTGTAAAGTTTCTTAAAAATGTGTCGTCCTAAACCGACGTTATAACTGTGGTCCCTCTACTCATGAATAAAATTGACATACACAACATGGGTGGTGTGAGAATCTAAGGGACTGTATTGGCCAATTAACCAAGTAATCTAAACACAATTTAAATTATAAAATTTAAAATTTTTTAGAATTTGAATTTAATTTGTTTTTTTAAATTGCCGACCATCATGCAAGCCTGGTGATGACAGTGATTTATTAGAAATTTCAACCACCACCATCACATGATTATATTTTGAACGATTTTAATATGAAATTGCAATATTTCTATGGTTGTTGTTGTGTTGTGTATTGTGTTTAATAATTCACAATTAAATTGGCGGCTATTAAACAATTTATAACATTTTAGTCAAGAGAACTACAAAAAAATTCTACTGAAATATGCATGAATATGCGTTTAATAATGCATATGGTACATGAATAGTATGTTCAGAATTCATAGAAATTTATATTAATTGTTATGAAATTAAAAAAAAAACTCAAAATAGTTTTTTATAGTTTCAGTTGAATTAAAAAAAATTCAAATTTTGTGGCTTCCGAAGCACATGTTGAACAACATGTTCAATCACATACATATGTTTGTACAATTGTTCGATGGCAAGTAATAATTCAAATTTAGTTTTTCTTTTCCAGCATTTAACTTCCTTTTTCCGATTTCACAAAAAAAAAATTTTTGTTGTTGTTTCTAATGTTTTTGCCCAACAAAATTGAAAGAAAAAATTGCATTTAACTCGTAACGTATTCCTCAACTTTACTGTGTACTCTTATGCGGTTTTAAGCTGGCATTTCTTAAGCATATTATTTAACGAGCATTTGTTGCTTGATTTAAGTCTGCTGTTATTGTTTTTTTCTTCATTTTATTGAACAAAACTTCGATAATGCAATTGTTGTTCTCTGAATTTTTTTTTACTCTGACCACTTGAATGAAAGTTAGAGAATGAGAATAAGAAAAGAAAAAACTGAATCTTTAAGAAATAAATAAAGAAATATAAACAAATAAAAAAAGAAAGAAAGTCGTAGAAGCACCAAACCAATGAAACAAGTTTGCTAACCCTGTTAACAAAATAAATCCCGCTGCTCAATTGAATTTCCACAACCAATTTGTTTGCAAATCATTTTATCGCAATGCCAACAAAAACAAAAAATGAAGGAAAAAAATTCTAAAGTCTAATATGAAAACAAACTAAATACAAAAGAAATCCCTACAAAATAAGCCACACACTCAGGTACACTTAACAATAAAAGTATGTCAACATAATAATAAATTTTTATTTTATTCGGCGTGCCACTGTTCACAACTTACAATAACAATCACTAGGAAATTATTCGACAGATCCTTGTAATGGAGATTTTCAAAACACGACTACGCTCTTCAAACGCACCGCGTCTTTACACAAGCCTGACTGAACTTAACTAACTCAATCGCCTGCTCTGCCTTGCCTTTTATATGGCAGTCTGACGAATGTTCTTGAAGGCGAATGTTCATGACTTCGCCTTCTCGGAATGTCTACAATTGTAGACATCGTCGTTTCCATTCATTATTGTTGTTTGTTTATTTTGTTTACATTTACTCTTGTAGTGTTTTTTGTGTATTTTTGTTTACTTGTTAAGCATTTTTCTATGCTGGTGTTTGTTGTTGTATTAAGCAGTACGATAATTTGTAAATAGGTTTGTTTACTGCATTGTTTTGCGTTTGTAGCATTTGTTTATAATTTTATTGTAAAAACAAAACACCAGTATATAGATTTTTCATTTTCGTAACAATATTGTTAAGTGGTATGCTGCTCAGTGAGTCCGAGAATACAACATTAACGACAATAAACGTTCATTTGGACGAGTATATGATACGTTGTGCTCTAAGCAAAAATGCAGACGTTGTACACTGATGGTACCCTATTCAATTTAATTTCGTACCATTAAACTTCTTTCAGTTTTCTTAAAATAAAAAACTTTTAAGTGAACCAAAAAGATGTTTCACTCTTAGAAATGTTGATTTTCTCTATTACCTGCTGTAACCTTATAGGAAACTGGCTTCAACAGGATAAATTGCGTTATTGGGAAGACATTTGGTTGTGTTCTTTCCATGATTTTTTGTGATTTACTTTATAACTTCCTGAAATGAACTTTTTGGATTTTTTCCTTCTTCTTCTTCTTCTTCTTGGGAGCAATAGCCATTTTACCGTTATAATGGTTAAAAGTGCCTTTAACTCAGCTTTTTAGTGTCTTTCCTACTTATCATCAGTAGAAGAATGAAAAAACCAAAAGAACAAGAAAATAAAAGCATTGAAATGCCAATAAGTGTAAGTGAATTGGTGCTGCACATCGTTTTTCTGAACTGAGCGAGCGTTTATATATTGTAGGCGACAAACACATTCAAACTTGTTGGAACTGTAAGTGTTAGCGTTAATGGATTAAAATTGGTTCTCCTTATAAGCGTTGGCGGTATTAAGGCCCAATAAATAACAAATGTGTTGCGGCTAATGCGATTTTTATTGGATTGTTTTTGTGTATTAACTGAAGTCTAATTTCTCTTCCAGCCTCCACAATTATCTTTTACTCTAATCTACTTTAATGACAGAATAGAAAACCAAAAACATGGTTTATTGGCCATACATGGCACAATTGTAAACTTTTATCTACAAGCACATGTTTATTATGGTCCGAGTATACATGCCATAATCTTATGCACATAGTTTAGTCATCAAATAGAGTTGAATTACTCGAAGAGTCTTCAACACTTTTAAAGATCTGTCAATATTTACTCTGATAATGAAAAGTGGTAATGCTGGCAATGGTATTAAATGTTGTTTTATTGATAAATGGTGTTCGGGTAATAAAAATTAAAATCCCATTAACAAAATACCTCAAACACATTGAAGAAGTATTCAAATGGTACTTAAAATTTTACCAAATGATTGTAAATTGAAATGTGAGAGATTTTCTTGGGTTACAATTGGATTCTATGGATCATTTTTCTTTCTGATTTAAGTCTTTTTACGGGTATTGTATTTGATTATGATAAAATATTTATTTTCAATTTTAATTCTTTTGTGTTGGTTGCCATCAGCACAATGAACTTTAAACACTCAAAAGCATTCATCATGAATGCTGTTGTCAAAAATAAAATCCATGAAGAGTTAAAGAAGAAAAACTAAAGGTATAAGCTATCAAGGTCTCCAACTGTGTTACCCTATAAAACAATATTTCAAAAGTTATCATAATATCTTAATATTTATATTTAAAATATGTTTTCATATGTTCCTTTACAGAAAATTGGAAACATTTATGACAGTCCATGCTGTCATATACCCAAGTGAGGCAAATGAACAATTCCTATTCTTATAATAGCTGTTGTATCAGAACAAGATTCGCCTTGATTCTTGCAAAAACTTGTTATCCTTTCCTTTTTACTTACCTGTTGTCACTGTCAACATTTCATATTGTTACGTTTTTACCTTTAAAAAACGTTTAAAATATGAGCTCTTAGATTGCAAATAAAACAAAAATAACTTTGTGCTCAAAATTCTTTATTATTCGCACAATTCTATGTGCCTCTGTTCACAACTTGATGTAAACAACAACAATTGCTTTTCTTTGTTATTCCTCTGTTTACAACATTTTCATAAACAGTAACAATTACTAGACAATTATTCGACAGACCTTTGTAACGGAGATTTTCAAACTACGATTACTCTCTTCAAACATGCCTCATCTTCACAACTGACTGAACTTCACTAACTTACTCGCCTGCCTTGCCTTGCCTTTTATATGGTAGAGTAAACAGTCTGATGAATGTTCTTGAAGGCGAATGTTCATGACTTTGCCTTTTCGTAATCTCGTATCGTTGTTTCATTATTATTGTTTTTGTATTTTGTTTACATTTATTCCTGCAGTGTTTGTTGTTGTATTTTTGTTTACTTATTTACCATTTTTATGTTTGTTTACAATTTTAATGTTAAGCGATGTAAAAGAAAAACACCTGTATCTAGATTCTTCATTTTCATAACAATATATTTTGTAACACTTAAAATTTGATTGAAACAACAAATATCATCTCAAACGCAATATGCCACCGCCCTAATGGTAGGTATGAAGGGTATAACAAACAACAAAAACTTTAATGCAGTATAGCTGAAATGGCTTATATAGACTGACTAGCTGGCATTTTGGCCATAGACTGTATTACCCTTCTTTTTTGATTTTGTTTCTTTGGTAGGCAGTTTCTCTGGAAAGCAGGCTTCGCCGTCATCATGTAAGTGGTATACACAGAGTTCATGTCCTAAATGACCTGAATTAATACTAATTGACGTTCGGTTGACATTTAAATGGAACGAGTGCATACAATACAATAAATGAATGAATGAATGAATGAATAAATGAACGAATGCTTAAGTCAGCAAAATTTTGCATGCAAAAAGGACAAAAGCATACGTATACACATACATACGTATACAGATAAAACGAAAAAGAATTTTAACCGAGATGCAGCAAGAGTTTGTGGAAAATTGAAAAATTAAAATTTATTGAATAAACAACAACAACAACAGCAATAACAATGATGACATTTTTAATCTAACCAGACTAAAGGTTAGAATCGTTGTTATCTCTCTCTATCTCTCTATGCTGCCGAAGTAAAATCTAATGCAGTGTGTGACAAACGACAAACTTTTACTACGTATTAATCGCAGACAGAAGTAATAGCTTTGCCTACATTCCAAAGAGTGTTAAAAGGTTTTCAAAAATGTTTGTCAAACTTTAAGAATTTGATTTATTTTACTGGCAGAACTAAAAATTGTTAAACTTTAAATACACAGCCTTACCAAAGATATAATGCAGTTTCCCAGAGTAGACACCGCTTCCAACCCCATTATCGAGTTTAGAGCCGTCGGTATATATATCCAGGACTTCCGGGGGGACGACCGTATTAGGATTCTCTTAGAGTAAATAAAATTCTCCTTAAAAATAGTTTTTTTAAACCAATTGGCCTATTGGGTTGTAAAATGTTTATTTTACCCTCAACACTCTCATTTAGGCTGCTGCACTCCAATTGTTTAATTGTCTTTATTCCCCTATGTACACTATTCGTGTTCGTTTTTTCACCAGCTATTCGGAACGAGACGTACACAATTTATATGTATGTATTGGTGAGTATGTATTGCTTACTTTTCTGCATTCGTGTAGCACAATGCACATGAACACACCAACACATAAACATTTAATGCAATAAGAAATTGATTTTTGCTTATGTTTTTGCTCTCGTCCTGTCTTATGTATTGTATGAATCTCAGTGTATCTATTTTGTATGTAAAGTGGCTCCATCGCATAATCGGACAAGCACTAGTCTTAATGTTAATGTTACTGCTACTGTTACTAAAATTTTCAAAATAGCTTTTGTGTGCTGTGTTCTTTATTGTTATTGTTGTTGCAGTGCCAATATCTTCCAAGACTATGTACGTCTAGTCGTCGTTATAGAAATTGTGAATGAAACGTATCAGAGGGTAAAACCCAGTCAACCAGCCCCACAAACCCAGTATAATTTTCACATTTATACGTTGTTATGATGCTCTTTCTTATTTTCTGTTTATTTTTCAGACATTCCCCTGTTGTTATGCTACTACTCCCGCTCTTGTACGGAATGCCTGCATATTTAATATTTGCATACAATCTTGCCACACAACTAGTGAGTACCACATTATGAATGCATAAATAAAACAAAACAAGTAACAGCAGTTGAACGATAAATGCATTCGCAATTGTATCCGAATTCTTATACCATTTGCCTATGAAATAAAAATGCAGGCGATTGGGAAGGGATAAGTGAAAAATTAATTTTCTTATTCAAATATTACAAGGGATAGCTTCACTGTTATTATTTTCAGAATTATAGAAGAAGACAGATTAAGTTCTTTGAATGATTGGTAATGTTTTATTAAAAGATGGTAATGTTTTATTAAAAAAGTGAAGTAAATCCAAATGTGCACAGAGTGATAGTTTGGTCAAGGATAGTTAGCTCAGGCAGCCGTTTAAACTCATCGAAGTTTGTCGCATTTGAATCAGCCTATTGCAATTCGAATATCACCATTTGCACTGGATGTTGTGGGAAATGATAAATATTTTATCCCCACTTACCATATGCTTTAGAAATGGGCCTGCCAATGACAATATCAATCAAGATCTTGACTTCGGTGTCTTCCATTCATTGCACTGAGCAATCCCCAGTGGGTCAAGTATCCAAGTATCATGGTCTGGTTAGTGAATAGGATTAGCTTTGGTTTGGAAAATAAAGGGAATGAGGAGTTTAGAATTATAAAATTTCGTATCACAATTCTAAACGTTCTTGTACAATTCATAATTATAATAAAAACTTGACTTCTAAACGGTTTTTATTTATTTTTGTTGTTGCAAGAGAATGTAGTCATAATGCCTATCTAAAAACTGTAGCAGCTTTAACACTTTAGTAATTAAGAACTGAAATCTTTTTACGCTGCAATTGCTAATCTGACGGTTGTCACAACAGACGCCGGGCTGCGTTAGCGTTTTATGTATTGTGTTCTCATATCGGAAGCCTTATAAGATGCTCATTATTGTAGCTTGTAGTGGATGCCAATTTTATAGGATATTTGCGTTGATTTTAAGCAGCACATTCAGCCATTTATGTAATTACGAAGCAGTTGAAGCAAAAATTTATACAAACAAAGCAAAAAAGGCAACAACTAACTACACATTCCAATCAAACAGTCACAGTTATTATGCGGGAAAAGGAAATGCTTAAAACGCATCATCATCATCGTCTGTAACGTCTGTTATTGTTGTTTTTTTTTTGCAATTGTTTGCCCCACGAAATAGTTACTGTTGTTGTTGTCTAGAATTGAATGACTTGGAAAATGTTGAATGTTTTGTAATTATTGAATGCAATTTAGAAAGAAGAAAACGAAAAGTTTCAAACCATTTCCATTTCGTTCACCCTCTTTTCCTTACATTTTACCAGCACCAAAGTTTCAAGATGTTTAGTTGCTTGCAAACCAACTAACTGTTCGAGTATGCAGCAAATAACGGAACTGTACGCCATTATATTGTATATCGTTTAAGTTTTAAGTCGATAATAATGCCCAACAAAGATTGAAAATAGCGAAACAGCGAAAATTTCAATTTCTTATGAAAAATAAAAAAAAATTAATTTCTGCCATTTCTTATTACAATTTGAATGGCTTTTTCTATGTTACACAAAATGGCGGAAAAAATTGGGGCACAAAATGGAAAAATAATCAAATTTTTATGTTATACTACGTACATACATACATACATATGTATATAGAAAGAAAAGTAACGTAGCAATAATGGAAAGTTAGTTTTTCCAAAAATAAATTGGCATCGTTTATTTATTTAAAATCTTAATTGAATTCTCAAATCAAAAACGAAGCAAATTGCAATTGCCAGCAGAATAATTGTAGACTGTGAAGAAGTATGGAATCGTGAAATTGATGAAAAATAGGTTTTTAAAAGCTTAATAATATAGGATTTCTAAATAGATTGGCATACAATTGCTTATGCAAGAAAATAAAGGCTGGAAATGTTGCAACATTTTCCATTGAAATGCCGTGCTCATGCATCAGCAATGAGTATTCAAAAAGATAAGTAGAATCGAATTATACTCATAATTTCTGATACTTGTTTATCATACTTATTTTAATATCATGGAACCTCTACTCATATTCCAAGTTTGAAATACTCATCATATTCATACTTAACAACACGTATGATGTTGTTGATTTCGACTCTCCATAACTCAACATATACACGAATCACAAAATAAGTGTGAATCGCGTACGAACACGAGTCACTCGAATCGTTTATACGTATTTTTCTAAGGTTATGAATCTAAATGAGTAGAGGCGTATGAATCAAACATATTTCGAATGGTATGAGTTTGATGTCAACGTTGCACGCATACTCATTGCAACGTGTACTTATAAATCAACGTTGTAGTGGGTACGAATCAATCAGAGTACATAGTTATATTTCAATATTGTTGACTCACTTAGAGTCAAAATTGCATGAGTGCTTATGAGTAACGAAAAAACGATTCATTGCTGATCTCTGATTGCAACCAGAAATGGAATTTCTTTGATGCTGTTGTAAAACAGAATTAAATTTCGTATAAAAAGAAGATAGAAGCGTTAGACTTGCTACTAAAACACTACAAATAATGCCCAACACATTATCAGTGGCCACATTAACAATATATAAGAATGTATAAGAATACATTTGCCACCGTTGTTGTTGTAGTGCAGCTGCTGCTGCTACTGCCGCTGCTGGTACTAGTAGTTTTGTAATAGATGTTGTTGCTGTTATTTACGACACTTAATTCCATGCTGTGAGTGGATTTCGATAATCGCCAGCGATTAGTTTTAATGACACATTTTTTGTTTGTCAAAGACAAGCTGGAATCAGCAAGTTAGTGCATGCGCGTGTGTGTTGCTTGTGACGATATGCCATCTCTCGTATATATTTTATGCTTTTAAGCTCTTTTATGTCATTTAAGATTAAACAATAATTTTCTATGATGTTTAGCTTCATAGCCCGACTGGCCCCCTTAAAATACAGTTTCGAAAAGGCCTTCGTTCCCATCTGAGGGAGATGATAGACAACAGCATGATACAAACGCATTTAAATGTTAATTTTACGTTGATTCATTCTTCGGCTCACAATTTAACCTTTTTTCTTTTTTAGATGGCATTAAGGAAAATTTGTCAATCAGTAAGTAAATGCTCAATGAATCTTATTTGATTGTAGTGTTGTTGTTACTTGTGAGCTTTTTATAAACCAAACAATTCAAGCCAATTATGAAATATTACACGTTTTAACACTTAATGGCTTATTTAATGTCACTAGAAGCTCTCTTTGATGACCACAAAATATAAAAATAAAGGCAACCAACACATGTATAATGTGGTAAAGACTAACCTCAGGACGGACAAAGTGACTGGTGGCCTAATTTACATAGAAATGTAATTTGATAGGGAATCCAATGAGCCCATAGTAGATGTGCTCCAATTATTTTGTTACGCTTAGAAAGTTCAACGCATAAATACGGGCATTAATAATAGGCGGGATGCCTTTTCGTCTTCAAACTTGTTTTTCTTCATTGTGATGACAAAACTTTTCTTATTTGCTTTTTTCCATTGGCATTAACTTTATTAACAATAACGTTTACTTAATGTTTAAACTTTAAAGCTGTTTTTAATGCCACTTTATTTGATCACATCAAATATTTAACGACAAACAAAATGTCATAAAAAAAAATATAACAGAATAATATCGTATAATAATAATATCTAGTTGTTGTTGTTTTTGTTGTTATATTAATAATATTATAATAGTGATTATAATAGTGATCGTAAGTTAAAGCCCCGTTTTTATAGATAAACATTCGATAATCTTATAAATACGCGATTGCAGGTACATATTTTTGTTTGTTAGCAAGACACTTTAGTTTGGCCTTCAAAATAAAACGATTTTTTTTTTCTAAAAGTGTATCGGTTTCTCTATTCATTCATAACATATTCCGTTTGCCATGAACCAAATTTAAATCATTTTATTGGTTATTAACAAAACAAAGCAGAATAAAATTAACAAAAAATACTTAAAAATTTTGTTTTGTTCAATATCATCCCAATTGACTCGTTAAAAAAATCGATCACGCAATTTTGAAAAGTCTTTTTTTAACCCAACTTGGACGTATCCTTTCTTCTACCTTCTCATCTAAACCAATAAAAGAGGAGGAGAAGGAGTTGCTATTAAACTAAACGATTAAAAAGAGATGCCATGTTTGACCATTCAGTTTATAGCCAAGGAATAAAAATTTTTAAGGCAACTTTTATTCGTACAAAATGCTATAAAAATTTGGAAAACATATCACATTAGCTTGTTTTCGTTTTTTTTTATTGCAAGAAAATAAATTTTACTATTGGAAGCTTATTGACCAGCAATAAATTGCTTATCAATAGTAGGAGTATCTTTTCCCATAAAATCTCTTCTGGTTAATGTTTTAGATTGGAGGTCCAAAGTATTGTTATGAAAATGAAGAATCCAGAAACTGGTGTTTTGCTTTTACATCGCTTAACATTAAAATTATAAATAAAAGCGACAAAAAAACAATGCAGTAAACAAACCTGTTTACAAATTATCCTACTGCTTAATATAACAACAAACACCAGCATAAAAAATGGTTAACAAGTAAACAAAAATCCACAAACAACAATAATGAATGATGTTTATATTTATAGAGATTTCGGGAAGATGAAGACAATAACATTCGCCTTCAAGAACATTCATCAGACTGTTACGTTGCCATATAAAAGGCAAGGCAAAGCAGGCGAGTGAGTTAGTGATGTTCAGTCAGTCTTGTGTGAAGGCGCGGTGCATTTGAAGAGAGTAATCGCGGTTTGAAGATCTGCGTTACAAAGATCTGTCGAATAATTGTCTAGTAATTATTATTCTTTATGCAAAAGGAATAAACAAGAGGAATAACAAAGGATAGCAATTGTTGTTGTTTACATCAAGTTGTGAACATAATTGTTCCAATAATAAAGAATTTTAATTAAAACTAAACAATTTTTTTTTATTTTATTTACAATCTACGAGCTCATATTTTAAACGTTTTTGAAAGATAAAAACGTAACAGCATCTAAAAAGGCAAGACACATTGGGCAGCAATGTAAACAATGGACGCAATAAACGAGCAATATCGCGTGTGCAAGCAAAATGATTGATGATTGCCCAAGCTTCACCAATCATAGCTATGTTATGTGGAGTACGAGTTTCGTACCTATTGAGAATCACTTACTGAAAAAGCTGCTTAAAAGTTTGTAGCTATGGAATGCCCCATATATGAAACTGCAATAGAACTATCCGAGATACTCCATTTGGAAACGCATTACTAATGAATGGTGTATATGTACAAACTATCATTCATAATCTGCACTTATTGTCCCTAGTTACAACCCTTTCGTCAGGATTACAACCTAGTATCTCAAATTACTCATGTTGTGTACGTTAAAGTTTATAGTTGACTCAAAGCGACAGTTTTTCAGAAACATTTCATGGCAATTTTATTTACTCTCAGAGTTTTTGAGTTTCGTCTAATAAGACAACACACTACCTACGAGACTATGGTCGATACACATCGAAGCAGATCCACGTCTAACACAATTTCAATTCCTTACGCATATCGGCATCCACACTACTACATGCGTCTACTCAAGGATTGTTTATTAAAAAATTGTAATTTACTACTTTGGTTTGTTTGATTACTCTTCTTATGTGGTTAACACTACAATTTTTCCTTTGAAATTCGTGTAAAATTTTGAAATTCGATTGAAAGACAACCCCAACTAAAATTCTTTTGAAATTCCTTTCTGGTGTTGCCTTAATGTGGCCACCTTTGCAATTGCCTTTTGTCATATTGTTGTTGTTGCCATTGACTACCGTTGTCCTTGTGTTGTTAAAAACATTAAAAAGTTTCTTTTTCTTTTGTTATTTAAACCGAAACACGTGTAACACCTGACTTTAGTTTAACAAATCGAACACAGGAAATACACAGAAACAAACACAGGAGCCTAAAATCCTTCGAAAGCAACCCACTAATAGAAAGTTATTTCAGACTAGGATTCTTATTTTTTGTCAACAGCAAATGCCAGCCAATATTACTTATGGTCTTATGTTTTTTTTTTTTCTTTTTTCTTGTTTAAACGTGTGATTGTTGCTGTTGCTTATTGGCGTTATAGCTTATGCAGATGGCCCAAAGTTCAAAAAATTGTTTTTTCTTTCTTTCTTTTAAAATGGCTTAAAAGTTGGACTAAAGTACGTTCGTATATTTACCTAAAATGGTCCTTTTTGTCAATGGAAGACAAAATTTTTATTTCTTCTGAAGCATTTATAGTCATTAGGGTATAATGCGAGGGATGTAATGAAATTATTAAGATTAATTACGGTAAACATTTAATTTTTGTATTGGGTAGAGTATGTCGGCTTTAATACATTAAAATAATGTGAAGGCATGCCAAGACTTATTTGGAATTAAAACAGTGAGATTTAGTTTTTAATTTTAATCTCCTTATCATTAATAACACTTTTTTTTCTTGAAACCTTTACTTAAATTTTATTCGAAAATAAAAAACAAAAACTTTTTTAGAATTCCTTAAATCCTTTTTCTTTTATATTCGAAATCTATTTTAGTAATCTTGATGACCATTTTCTTTTATCTGTATGTGATAGGTTTACATTTACTTGAGGTTTCCGTGGGTTTTTCTCCTTTGTTCGTAATGTAACACATTCTCTTTGCATTAATTTATACTCACTTATTTATAATTTTAAATTATGTGTGGTTGGGTGTAAGTGTAGAATGTAGAGGTTGAAATAATTGTTTGTGTATTGTTTCGGATGAACACTGTATACAAAATTTCGAAAATGATTATAAGTTAAGTGCAGCCAAAAGTGACAGTAACAAATGGCATTAACATGACAGCAACAGGACCAATATACTCTTTCCACCACTACACATACTACATATAAGCACACTCATTCAAATTCGCACATACATTTCGGTCAGTTGTTGTTATCTAATAAGAACCATTCAATAAATGTAAGGTCTTTAAGGTTATGGTAGGAAAAAAATTGTTATCATTACGACCCTTTAGTCAGAATTACAATCAGAGACTCTGGGCAGTTATTATCAGTTATAGCTCTTAGGTGTATTCATCATAGTTTCTAATTACTCAATAACTGCTGTGCTGCTACTGCACACATACAAGCACTTTTGCACCATATATACTTAAAATAAGAGAACCTAGGTATGAACAAAACACTGTACAATAACAACGACAGTAATCACATGCCATGATTACTTTATAGAAAATAAAAAAGGAAGGAAACAAAGAGCCGGCCTGTTTGAGGGAACGTGCAATGAATTCTTGCCACATTGTGAGACACTCAAGCGAACGCAGAATAATAGAAATTCTGATTGTGATTGTTACTGAATGGATTGGTTTGGAATTGAATTGAATTGAATGGAATCTGCATAAAAGTAGTTTTAATGTCAAATCAAGTGGCACTTTCTATCTCAAGTACATTTTATTACTTTTTTCTGTTGTTGTTATTATTATTGGTTTTTGTGATTTTCTCATCACAATAATTTCATTAAATTGTTAGCCGAGTAGTGGGAGTAGAAGATTTTTATATTGGTCGTTAGGTTGACATTAATTTTGAGGCGTAGAATGAATGAAATAATGATTCTATTGAGGAAATCATTCATTAAATAGTAGTTTGATTATATTCAAATCACGTTTCAATATAAAGGTCCTTCAAGTTGGTTGTTCTAATTACAATGATAAATCTTTATTTAAATTGCCACGTTTGGTAAACGTATTACTTCGATTACTTTAACATCTAAAATAAAAATCATTGTAATAAGCATGAAAATAAGGAATAAAAAATGGATTATATACATACATAACCTAAATAATTGGTCATTACAACCCTTCAGCCAGGATTACGACCTAGCTTTTCACACCACTTATGTTACGTGTTTTAATTTTATACATGAGTGACGGCACCTACAGTTTAAAGTCGACTCCGAACGACAGATATTTTGAGAAACTTTTTGCCAGAAATCTACTGAGAGGTAGTCGGTGAGGAAATATATTTTCATATTTCCGTTTTGCTGTCTGACCTGGGGTTTGAATCGTGGCCTCTTACGTCTAATAAGCCAAAACACTATCTACTAGACTACGTCGATTTAATGCTCTTAAATACATCTATTTTTATCTAATAATTTTTGAATCGTTTTTTGAAAACCTTCTTTCATATTTTCAGCTGTCAACGAAGGTTGCATCACATATGAGCACTTGAAATATATTTCTAACAATTTAAAAATTAGACGACGAAGAAGTGGAGATAAGAAAGAATGGAAATATACCAACGAGTGGAAACAGAAAGAAAATTGAAGAAATAAAAGAAAACTTTCTAAATTATAACTTTGCCTCTGCTTTAAAACTAAATGCAGCTTCCTTTCTGTTCTTTATTTTTTTTTATTTTGAAAAAAATTTAGGGGAAGGAAATGTAGAAATATCACTCAGTTACCCAGACAACTATGCACTTATTCCCTCAGTCAGACAGTCAGTCAGTTACTTGCCTGCCTGTTTTTATTCACTCGTTCATTCATTCATTCATTATGCCCTGGCAAATTTTAAATAAAATGCGTTACACTGTGCCTGGCAGTTTAAATTATTGTACGAGTTTTTTTCTGTTTGAAATACAATTCTTAAGTGTAAGAATTCCTTTAAAATGCTTGTATGAACGTATGCATGTACGTTTTTCTTATTCCATGTACGAGTAACAATAAAAATAAAAAGTTCTCCTGCAAGCCTCCATGCAGTACATAAAATAAGAGTTCGCTTTACATAGCATGAATTAGTTTCCATTGGGGAAAAGTGTTTCAAAACTTTAATTTAAATTGAAATAAACACACTTTACTGAAGCGGAACTGTAAACGAATTGATGTGATCCGCCCGTTGCACTTGAATGGTTGGATTTCCAGAGCGCACAGAGACCTCAAGTGTGTAGAGGTGAGAGTAGAGATAAGAATAAAAAGTTTCACCTGTGTTTGATTGCAATATTTTGCAGCTGTTGTAAATAGCAGAGCGATTTTAAAGCTGCCACAATTTACACTTGGCTGGATATGTTTTCTTTTACTACACATGCCGCACATATTTTGCGTACTCGAATGCATACCACCTTCGAGTTGACTGTTCTTTTGTCTTTTGTTCACAAAGTTTATGGTTTTTCTTCAATGTTCCCACAGTTCCGTTTGCCTGTGTTTTACATTCAAATATCTGGTGTGGCCTTTACTTCTGTTTGCAATAGAATTCAGTGGCGAGTTTAACATCTTCCTGTTTAATATTTTTCATGCATTCCATCAGTTGATATTGCCTGAATATTCGTTCGTTGCTTTTAATTCTTTCTTAACGAAAACCTAATATTTCCTTAAACTTTTGAAATTGTTCTGCTACATAGCAGTCGTCCCCAGCCTGCCTCCTGGAATACCTTTGCACGTTTCCGAGGTAATAAAAAATTATGAACTCCCTACGCTACGTGTAGTAACAAAAGCTTCAGGAGCAAACATTCATTCATGCACATAAGAAATGTTAAACATACCAAACAGGAGCGTAGAAACTCCTCTTCGAGTTTTTATTAAAATAAAAAAAAAACGATAGAGACAGAGAGCGCTCTGCAGCTGCTGCATGTTTAAAAATACAACACAATCTTATCGTAAGCAAATTGATAAACTTGGCAGCACTCTTTACTTATAATAGGGCAACAGCTGTTGCTGTTTACGTTTATTTTAAGTTTCTGTTTTAGTTGAATTTTATTTTCCGGTTCCGCGAGTGTTTTTATAGTTTTTATTAATTTGCGAGTGTAAAAATCTAAAATAAAATAATGTAAGGAATTAAATCTGCAAACAATTTAATTTATCAAGGTAAGTTTAATTTGTTGTTATTATGTTTTAAATGCCGAAGTCGAAGATAGAGGGCAACCGCCCAGTAATCCAAATATTAGTAACAATGGTCTAGGATGTCTTCTTTCTGATAATATAGAGGTGATCCAATAATTACTCCAAAACATATGTTACGATTGAAGATGTAAAAATATTTGTTTGCCTGGTTGTTTTTCCCCATTTGGTTTATGCATGGGAGCCTTCATCTCACGATCTTTTTTTTGTATTTCTGTATGAATGAATTGCTGTCTTATGTCCATAGGTTGCTGGTTTAAAATATTGAGGTTAAGGTGAACTTGCGGCCTGGTTGCATTAGTCTGGGAAAGTTGCCAGCACTTGAATTCGATCTGATGTCGAAAGGAACTCTTGTCACATGTAGAAATTCAATATATTTGCTTGAAATTGATTCGACACTTACTTGGAATGATTTTAAAAGCGTTTATACACCGTTGACTGTGGAAAAAACTGATAATATGGTGTCCAATAATTGTCGCAAATTCAATGACATATGCAAACAAGCGGGTGAACTCTCCAAATACGTTGAATTGGGATCTGCATGGTGCCTGAAGAACAACAACGGGTGTCAAATATTAAATGCGGAAGAAGAATAGAAACAAATTAAGAAAATTTAAGGAGAACTGTACTCCATTCCTTTAGTCATTATTTTTTTGGTTAAAGACTCCGGCAATCGCTTTTCATAAGCAATAAAATTATTCGCCTTTGATGGGAATATGGGTGTGTTAAATATTACACAAGAAAATTACTGGACCGGATTAGAACCCAAAAGTGTAAAATACTAGCTGTGTCAGTAGAATACAAACGCTCTTTGACTTGAATTTTCCACATTAACGATGAAAAATTCAACATTGCCAAGCAATCACAAAACTGTCATGAAAGCTTTTTTTTACAAAAGTTTGTAACGTCCTCTGGCATTATCTAATTGCATTTACAAAAACCTCGAGTAAAGGAATTTGTCTTCATCATGCATTTATATGTTTCAGAAGAATTGTATTTAAAATATGCTAACATATAAATCTAAAGTTACCATACTGTTGTGGAAAAAGACGATAATATTAGCAGCCAATACCATTTGTATTTCTTGTCTCTCCTTTTTCCTTTTTCAGGACTACCTCTCTGTTATAATTTGCAAATATTGAAGTTGTAGCAAATTTATATTTATTTTTATTGTTGTTGCTATAGACTGGCAAAAAAGCAAAACGAATTTGTTGCAGTCATTTTCTAAATTATTCAGTTTTAACGGCTTCACCTAAATATTGTATAAAAATGTTGTGATGTTGCTGTTGTTTTTTCATTATATTTACGTATGTGAATGTATAATGAATGTTTGCATTGCATTGTTACTCCCATGTCTGGTTGAATGAATGAATAAAAATGAAATTCAATTTCAAAAACTAAACTAAACTAAAACGTACAAACGTATCAGAAAAGAAGTTTGACGGCAACGGAGCATAATGAAGGGAGAATATGCAACAAATTTCTAGGCTGATGTCTTTTGTTGGGGAATATTTGAAAGGAACTTGAAGAAAAATTGTAGAACGAAATTCTAAGATTCTGTAGTTTTTATACAAGACTAAAAAAATAACCCAGCAAACATTATGTTACAGGTTTAACATAGGAGAAAGAGAGAAAGAATGGTTTTTGAATTATAAAATAATAAAAATGGAACATCAAATAAATTAACGCGACATAATTTGAAATGCGTCCTTTAGTATGCACAAAGCGAACGTTGAAGTACATTATCTGTATACATGTACTTACTTCTGTTCCCCACTGTAAAATATTAAGTAGATTTCTAATTAAGATTTAAAATTTCGCCTTTTTACTACAAAGCTATGCTTTTCCTATTTTTTTGAAAGATTTTTTGTTGATCCTTTAATCCTACTTAAAGGCTAAATAAAGTCTTCATGTTAATAATATTAAAGTTAGGACTACCTTTATAGACACGGTAGTACATTTCAAGAAAATATCATTGTTTATGAGGTGAAAATACGCTCCAATAAAATTGATTTCTTTAGGACCCCTTTCTCTTAAGAAACTAAAAAGTAAACGAACATTTCTTCCAACTTATGAATTATTAAGGAGCCTTGCAAGTATTTCTTCTGCTTTTATAGCTCACATCTTTCACTTGGCATATTATATGTACATTGCGCTGCTTGGTGGTAAACTTAAATGTGTTACATGTTGTGTAACATAAGTGTACGTCTTGCTCTGCTCTCTTAAGGTAAATATTTTAATGAAATTTCTTTAGGTGTAAATGTAATGGATGAATGAAACCTCATATGAGGCAAGCCTTTTAAAAGGGCACTGTAGTGTGATTGCAATGGCAAGCAAATGTTTTAAAGGCAATTTGCAAATACTTACTAATTGAAATTGTGGTTTTATGATGAATTTTTGACACAAAATGTGGCTAATAATGTTGAATATTGTAAAATACTTTTTTGAATTTCTCTCTGTTTAAGGTAACACAGCTAACATGATCTACTTTTATTAGCATTTCTTATTCCTTGTCCCCGCTTTGACTTAAATAGCATAGGCAACGAAAAATATGCCAAAAAATATATTTCTCTCGTTGAGCGAATAAGTACTAATACAAGAAGCAAATATCAGTCTAAAAATACATGGATATTCATGGAAATAAACACCAATTAGACAACACATGCCATATTCATCCATTTCTAGGGAAAAGTCTTATACGATAGGAGAGAATTTTAGTTGTAAAAAATAATGTTTCTCAGTTAACAAATTCAAATTCAAATACTGAAGCAGTCGAACTTTGGTTCAATTATTTGCGGTCTTCTCTGGCATTGAACTACACTGTTGGGATGATTAGAGTTTGATTCCGACAGCAATGATCTTTTGACAAAATCGGAATAACAATGTAGCATTTCATTCAAATGGAAACACTTTACGAAATGCTTGGCATGTAGACAAAGTCCACAGCATTTTCTCTAGTTACGCTTCAATGAAAGGATCAATTTATGATTTCGAATTATTTTCTTTCTTTAAACGTTATTTTCTATGTCACTTCTAATTAACTGCCTTCTAATGTACCAGCATATATGGTGGAGCATACATATTTTAACCTGGTATGTTTACTAGTATTCATTTTTTCTTTTATTTTTGGTGATTTTTTTTATTTTAACATTTAATTTTGTGTTTCTAATCTAATTTATGATTTTCATCACACCTATCTTAATATGTTCGTTCGGTCCTCTTGTACATTTCATACAGTCAGTCAGTCAGTCAGCCACTAAGTCACACACCCAATCGTTCATTCCTTTGCTTAATTTACTCCCTCCCCAGCCATACAATACGTTCTATTTTTTGTTTGGTTTTTTCCATGCCATGTTTTTAACACTTTAAACTTAATTACCGTTAAAATATAAAATAATATTCTATTTGTTGTTGCTGTTGCTGTTTGTGCTTTAAAACGGAAATTAAAAGAATTCAAGCATACATACATACATACATACATAAGCACCCCAATTCGCTAATACTGATAAAGGATACACTTTCTATGTGGCTCTGTGTCACTACATGCATACGCATACACACATACATATCAAAGTGTGTACGTATGTATGTACATATGTTTAATTGAATAACTGTATAATATGTAGATAAATGAAGAGACATCACTAAAGTCACATGTTCTATGCTGCATATTTACTCATTTATGGAGAAAATGTGTGTGTGTACTTAGAAGAGTGAATAAATTGTTTAGCAAATAGGCTCATATGTTTTCAGACACTTTCTGCTTCCCCCCTTCTCTCTGTCATACTGTGAGAGTTCGGGGTTTTTGTCGGTATTAACCGTATTTTCTGACACATTTAATAAGCACTTAAATCCCACCCCAGTGCGTTTTATACTTTATATACGCACATGCCACAAAATATTTTAATCCTTACGCCAACCTTATGCTAACCAGGAGGTCAAAATAAAATTAGAAAAAGAGTTTTCAGTTGTTGTTAAAGAGTAAAAAAGCTTCTGACAGTAAATGATTAACAGCCTATGCAACTAAACGTACAGCATAACTGTCTGACTATCAATTCGGGTTTGTAATTCGTTTACGTTAGCTTATTTCATTCACTTATATACATACATACATAAATTAATAATTGGTCATTACAACCCTTCAGTCAGGATTACAACCTAGCTTCTCTCACCACTTATGTCGTGCGTGTTAATTTTAGACATGAGTGGCGGGACCTACAATTTAAAGTCGACTCCGAACAACAGATATTTTGAGAAACTTTACATGCCAATTTTATTTAATCTCAGAGTTTTTGCCAGAAATCTGCTGAGAGGAAGTCGCCGAAGAAATATTTTTTCATATTTTCGTTGTAATGCCTGACTTGGGGTTTGAACCTTGGCCTTACGTCTAATAAGCCAACGCACCACCTACTAGATTACGGCGTAACCTCAACTTGTTAGAGAATAAATCTACAAGTGGGAAACTGATCAAAGCAAGCAACAATTAGATTTAAGACTACAGGAATATAAGATACTTCATTTACTTACTTACAGTTCTTCCAAATATTGTGCATTTTTTCTTTTCTGGTGTCTGTTTTAAAAATACATTTAAACGAAAGCTAGTCCAAAACTGCCAAGGTAGTATTTTTTTTGGTACAGATTGACAATCAGTTTGTGCCACCTAAACCGATTTAAAAACACTTTCTCTAATGTCCTGCTTCACAAAACTAAGCACATTTAACTATATTGCGGGATTATATGGACAAAAATGTCCTCTTCAAGCTGATGCTTTAAAAATATTCGGGATTAGTTAGCAAAGGGAACTTAATAATCCTTTTCTGTTTTGGGTTCAATTTTTAGTTGCTTTTCTGGATACCCTACAATATTTCTTTCATGTATTTCTTTCTGAAGATGGAACCCCTATCTAACGAATCTTGAAATTAACTCACACAAACGTTTTCCCCAAAATTGTTTGTGTGTATATATGTAAGTATAGGTGTACTAAATTGAATATAAACTGTGAAAATGTGTAAATTTAATTGTGGCCTTGTGTTAATACAAAAAAAAACAAAAAACATAAAGAAATCAGGAACAAAGTAACTGAAAAATTTTTAATTGAAAATGTTTTGTATGTGTAAGAAAGCTATTCCTAGTCATGTTTTCTTTATTCCACTATTCCACACTTTGATATCATTCTGACTTTTTTCAGACATTTTTTCTTGTTATTTTCTTTCTTTCTTTCTTTTTTCTTATTTAGTGTGTGCGTGTACTCATAAAGGATTTCTGACTCAATTTAAAACACTTACCATAGCTTTTAATTTAATTTATTCTCTCTTTCTCTCTCTCCCTCTCTCTTTCTTTGATGATTTCAAACATATTCTCTCGTGTTTTGTCATCACTTCTGTCGTATGTATTAATTAAACAGTTTAAATTTCACCAAATACTCCATTCAATTAATTTGATATATGTGTGTGCGTGTGTATATGTGTGTGAAGATATGAATGAGTATTGGGTAATATGTATGTATACATATTTATTGTATATTTCATGTAAGATTGTGCAAGTAGGTGAGCATGGATCATAATTGAATTGTGGAATTTACTTTTAGTGCGTTGCTAACACAATTTTCTTCCTACACACGCCTTTTAATTCGTTTTTGGCTAAAAAATAAAATGTTTACAATGTAATGTTGCTCTCGGTTTTCTTTTCCTTTTACATTCATGTGAAGTGCGAGTATGTTTTAATCACATTTTTATTATTTTTTCAATATTGTTGGTTGTTGTTTTTAGTGGATTTTTATGCCAGGTTGTTGATTGTATTCAGGAATTATTGTCTACATTTTCGGAAATTAATGACAGTATTTTTAACAAATTTATGAACATTTAACAGCAATTTATTGTAGGTTTTCTGTATTGAAATTTGAAAGCAGGAAAAAAAATCTATAAAAGCAGCAAGTTGAAGGGGTTATGATAAATGAATACGAGTATAGAAAAGGTTTTTAATATATTATTTATTAATTAAAATACAATTACAAATTATATTCTTATTATATACGAGCAGAGTAACTTGCTCGGTTTATTGTCACAGGCCAGAGTCTCTGGTGGGTATCGAACCCACGACACTCACGCTAATAGTCTAGCACACTACCAGAGCACTCGGTTTTTAATATATTTTTTATTTATTTATTTTATTTATTTATTAATTACAATACAATTACAAATTATATTCTATGCTCGGTGTAGCGTCACAGGCCAGAGTCTCTGATGGGAATCGAACCGACGACCCTCACGCTAGTAGTCTAGCACACTACCCACTGGATTACTAGAGCACTCGGTTTTTAATATATTTTGTTCATAATTTAAAAAAATTAGATTTTAAAAGCGATATTCGCTTTATTTAGTTCGACAGCAAAACTTCTTCTAGCGCATCAAATAATCTTCACCTTAGTATTGTGGCAATCATATAAAGAATGTCATCTTACAGTTAATTTGACTTAAAATATAAAAAGAAAATCGCTTAATCAACTGTAATTCATTTATATTTTTCAATTTTCCAAAAAAATTTCGAAGATAATTTTAAAAAAATTCTTGTAATTTTTCACTCTTCATTTTCATTCACATTCTGTTTTTGTTGTTTCCCCATTTCAAATAAAAGTTTCCAATTCACTTTTCTTTCATTGTCAAAGTAAATTCTGTTCATCTTATATTGGCTGCTGTCAATTGCAAATTTTAAACACCCATTTTGTAGAATATTTGATATTCGAATCATTCAATTTCTTGAAGATAATTTTATGCTGATAACACAGTAACTAGTAACATAGCAACACATTAATTTTGTTAATAAGAATTTTAAATTTCATTTGATAGCACGCTTCTGCTATTCACTTGCAATTGCTTGCTATTGATACTGCCACAATGTCTTATTAAAATATGGTTGAGTGCTTGTCAGCCATTGACTGAACACCTTGAGATTCATTATCTATTTGTGGCAAGTAATTTTCTTGGTAAAACAAAACAAAAAATATGTTTCTTTTCTTATTAAATGCCAAATTAATATGAAGGCCTTTCATTTCACCTATAACCCTCTGTATGTATTTCAATGCACGATTTAAGACGGCTCAATAGTAATTCACAGTTCACGGCATTATGTTAATGGCAAACGATGAAGATGTAGGTGGAAGTGATACGTTTTAAGAAAATTATCTGTGAAATATTAATAACACTGTCAAGTAACTGATGATGATGGCGATGATGATGCCGGTTTTCAGTTTCATAAATTACCACAGCGTGTTTTGAATACAGTCTTGCTTAGAATTATCTGTTTTGCGTAAATTTATGTGTCTTTTTTCGTTTGACTGTTCGCTGTCGCTTCAGACTTTTAAGTTGAGTTTGTGTGAAATTCGTTATTCGTTGGCCTTTAATGAATTTTGTTTCGCTTGTGAACTCCATAGCTCATCATTATTCAAAATCAGCATATTTTTACAAAATAATTTAACGCAGCACAAACAGAAATAAACGAAATAATCAGTTGTCTTGTAATTTATGATTTTACTAATATGGCTCAATAACTTTTGCATAGCAGGCATGGCTTACTAATTAGTAACAATGTACACAAATTATTGTAAAGATGATTTGGAGGGAAATATGTTAAATAATATGGGTAATGGCTCTATGGCTGACTGATCAACTTGTTTTACAGGAAGATTTTTTTCATAATTACAAGTAATATCAGAGCAGCCTCTTAAATTTGTGAATTTAAAAATCGAAATCAATATTTTTTCACCTTCTTAGTGTTTTAAACTAGGATTACTATGGTTTGAATCCAAGCAGTTTAATCACCACACAGCACCACATCAAATAAGATTCACAGCATCTTTTAAGCAAACATATTTCAATCGAATGCCAAGGTTATAATAAATCTTTTTGCCAAGAATAGCACAATCAGGCCTACAATACAACTGTTCACAAATCTGAGGAGGATAATTCAAAGACGTAGACTTGTCATAATGTAGGACACAATTTCACCTCATATACTTGCCTTCTGCTAGATGTGTTCCTATATTACATCGTCTTGTATTAAAAGCAATTTTAAAAGAGACAACCATCTTAATTTCTATTTAGTATCCAACTGCTGTCACCTTGTTGGAGGCTATACTGTATAGACAACTACAATAACATTTTGGTTGTAAACAATTCTTACATAATTATGGCTTTGGTTTGGTTTAACAAGATTTTTATGCCTCAAGCTCTTCATATTCACATTTCTTGTATATTTTCTTGTACTCGTATTGATTTCTTAATAGTGGGTTGTGAAATCACTGTATGTATGTACATATGTATGTTGGTTGCATGAAAATATGAATTAATCATAAATTATGATTAATTCTGAAGTAAAATTTTCCTTAAAATATACAATTTTCTGTCTGATCCATCGATGTTTTGTGGTAAACGCCCTCAAAAACAAATAATCTAAAGACAGATAAAGAGTCTTAAAGTGTACGTATTTACACTAGAGGCAGACGAACACAACGTCCGTTTTGTTGTTATTGATTGTATGTGGATGGTTGAAAAGGAGTTACAGATACAATTAAAGACTCTTAATGCTTAAATAAATAAACCGACAACAGAAACAAAACAATAAACAGAATATCCTAATTGAAAAGATAGGAACACATTTCAATACGAATAAGTAAAATTATATGCCTGTGTGTGGTATCGATAGGTGTGGCATCATTTGTTTAGAGGGTCAACTTGTAATGACCATTTCTTCTTCTTTGTTTATCTACTAACGTGTGTTAACAAGTTTCTGCTGCAGTCAAAGGAAGTCCTTGTGACCTTTTTTTATGGCAATTTGATTATTGTACACTTCAAATAGAAAACCAATAATTATGAGATAAAAAGTATGTGGATATTAATGATTAATAAATCAAAATATTGATATAAGAGCAGAGAAAAATATGGGGTACATTGCTATAAAAATTACAGTCATTATCATAAAATAGCATAGAAACTAATATGGAGTCGCCACAGAAAAAATATGTGGTAAATTGCTATAAAAATTACAGTGATTATCATAAGATAGCAAAGAAACTAATATGGACTCGCCTTTGGAGCTGAATCAGATGAATTAAAAAAATTACGATGACCTAACTTGTAAAAACCAGTTGTTTAGGTTTAGGTTACAGGGTGTGTACTTGCTAGTTGACACATTGTACAACGTCCTAAAGGGGAGAGGATAATAGGGAAGATAGGGAAAAAGAAGAGGAAGTGGGAAAGAGAGAATAAGGAAGCACTTCTCAACCATCTCAAACTAATAATGAATCTATGGAGAGCCTAGATGTCGGCACTCGACACAAAATTCAAACCCTCAAAGAAGACCCTGCCAAGAATCTTCAACCTCAACCTACTAAGGGCTGGACAGTTACAGAATAGGTGTTCGATTGTCGCCAACTCCACCTCATCGCAACATACCCTGCAATAGTCCGACTGGCATTTGTTCCAGATCATTGTCAGCGATCTAAACTCGCAGTGCCCCGTAATAAACCCAATAACTAAACTTAAACTGGCCTTATCCAAGCCCAGCAGCCAACCTGTTCTTACACTGTCTATAGCAGGCCATTGAAACATAACAACCCGAATCCGTTGTTTCCTTAAGGAATTTTGTAGAGAATTTGTTCATCAGCCTATGTATTATTCCTGGAGGACTAAAAACATTGTGTTCTTATTTTTTTTTTCATTTAGAAATCCTATTTGAAAATAATTTTAATGCCCGGAAAATCTAATAAATTTTTCGTAGACAATAAATTTGACCCAAATCTTCAAACCGTTCTTCAAAACCTTAAATATTTTTTCTTGTTTCTTAAGATTATTATTTTCTGCCTTTTTTGTTTTCATTTCCATTTTCTTTAATGTGTTCTGTAGTGTCAAATAACTGTCAATTACTTTTAAAATTGCCACCACCATTATGCAGCAACTTGCAACATCTTTTGTCCGGGTAACGAGCTTGTGGTTTGGGAGGGTAGTCGAAGATGCCATACAATTTAATAGAATTTTCAATACTTGCATCTGTTCCTTCTTCATGCCATATATACAATAGACCCACTAAACTGACAAAGAGTTAAGTAAATTAAGTAGAAAAGCAATTCTTTAAACCAATTTATGTTAAAGACAATCTCCCATTTAAACTGACAGCATTAACTGGGTGAATGAAACAACAAAATTACAAAAAAATCCGATGAAAGCGATATTTTTTTTGTCGATGAATAGAGATGTTTGTCTGAAAACTTTTATTCTTTTTTAATTAAAAAGAGAATCAAAAACTCTTGTTATCTATTACTTAACAATCCTAAAACAATCGATTAGTAAACTGGTTTCATTAGTTTTTAATTTTGTTTCAGTTTTTGTTTCTTTCCTGTATGATGTTTTTTCCTTCCATTTTATCATAATACATCGAGAAATTTGTTTTACTTGTGGAATTTATTTTTAAACGATTTTCGTTTTCATAAGCAATTTTTTTCTTCCATTCAGCAACGAGATGATGATTGATGATAAAATTGTGTACCCAAACAAAGCCCCCAGCTACCGCACACAGAGGAATGGGAAAAAACTCAGCCAGCCATCCAGTCAGTCAAGCCCTCCAAGTAAGTCATTCATTCATTCATTCATTCAGTCATTCATTCGAAATCAATAATCAATCATTTTTCAATTGCAAACAAACATTATTTTGCTGGCAATGCGTTCCATTCAATTTTCGCTCATATATTGAGTTTTTCTTTTGTTGCTGGTTGTTTCCAGCAAATGCTGAATTGGGAAAAAAAAGCGCATCAGTCTCACGTTAAGTTTATGGATAGAAAAATTTCAATCAAAGCATCTGATAAACGTATGTATTGTCGACAAATTGTTGGCAATCAGTTGACTTCCTTCTTCTATCTATCTGTCCCTCTCTTTCTAAACTTCATTCACTCTTTTCACTCTTTTCTATGTTGTTTTCTTTGCAATGTTATATTGTTCTTTTGTTGTATTACTAGCTTTCTTTTTTTACGTTTACGGTGTTGTTTATTACTTCCCTTTATCCCTTTATTATTTCGTTTTAAATAAGAAGATTATCATCATTAACATCTCGATTATTTTATATAAATCCTGAAATACTTTAAGCAATATTTTGAACATTTAAATATGGAAACAATAAATACAATATTGTTACGTTTTTACTTTTTAAAACTCGTAGATTGCAAATATTTTATTTGTGTTTAGCTTTAATTAAAATTGTTTATTATTCGCACAATTCTGTGTGCCACTGTTCACAACTTGATGTAAATAACAACAATTGCTCTTCTTTGTTATTCCTCTGTTTACATATATACATACATAATACATACTTACTTGGACATTGCAACCCTTCAGTCAGGATTACGACCTAGCTTCTCACACCACTTATGTTGTGTGTGTTAATTTTATGCATGAGTGGCGGGACCTACAGTTTAAAGTCGACTCCGAACGACAGATTTTTGAGAAACTTTACATGGCAAATTTATTTACTCTCAGAGTTTTTGCCAGAAATCTGCTGAGAGGAAGTCGCCGAAGAAATATTTTTTTCATATTTCGTTTTGTTTGAGATGTCTGAGCTGGGAGTTGAACCGAGGCCTCACATCTAATAAGCCAACACACTATCTGCTAGACCATGCCGACTTCATACAATATTTACGTTTCGCATACAATATTTACGTTAAAGCTATGAAATACTCTTCTTATACTCTTCTTATAAAAATTCTTCACATTCGTATCGTGGCTGATTTGTTTGTCTTTTAAAACTTTTTATAATTTTTTATTTTTTTTATCATTTTCATCATTTGAAGTCTGCCGAGAAGTTCTATGCTCCAGAGTAATGTCGTTTGTTGAAACAATTTCATAATTCCTTATGGTCCCTCCTATCCCTCCTGCATATGCTATTTGTGCGTTCGTGCACTGTTGCATTCGTTTGTTTGCTTATTCGTTCATACGTTATAAATTCATATCTTTGTCTGTGGCATTTACCGTTAGGTATACCGACAGACAGATAGATAGGTTGCACTGAGATACCTTAAAGTCTGCCAAAGTGCAAAGGGTGTAAAGTGCTCTGGCGTTTATGCGTTTAAAATTTAAAGGCTGCCAAGTGCAGATATTCTCCTGTTCATATGTTTGCACATGTGAGGGAAACTTTTTGTTGCAACATGTTGAATTCGAACTTGTAGAAACAGCAACACCAACAAAATACTCACTCACACTTATTAACGCTCTCTTATTCGCTCCTACTTAAGTGCTCATCAACACTTTTGCCGTTATCGTCTTTCTATGTCCGCGTGTTGATCTGTATACCGTATTTTAATGGCTGCCAATTTCAATGCGTTTATATGCGGGTATATCCGTGTTTCGGTTTATTTGACTTTTGAAATAAATTCACGCACAGATTTTAATTCTGCTTTATTTTTTTGTTCTGTTGTTTTCTGTTATTACCGACCGATTGTATTCATTTAAAAACCAAGCCAAGCAAACTTGTAGTGTAAAAAGTAAGCGATACGTTTAAATTTGAAAATACTTGTTTACATATGTGTTTATTTATAAAACATTTTAAAACTTGGGGCATGTTTTAAATAAAAGCAAACCAAGTGATAATTCGTTTACTGCCAACAGATATAATGAAATTGATTACGAGAAAAGAAATAAAAAAGTGTCGTTGATCTGATATTCCCGTTCATCCTTTGATGGCAATCAGAGATCAGCTATGAATTGTTTTTTCGCTACTCATAATCACTCATGGAATTTAAGTATAAGTGCGTCAACAATATTGATATTTAACTATGTACTCTGATTCCTTCAAACTCACTACAACGTTGATTTATAAGTGCAGGTTGCAATGAGTATCCGTACAACGTTGACATCAAACTCATACCATTCGAAATATGTTTGATTCATAAGCCTACTCATTTGGACTCATAATTTTAGAAAAATACTTATAAACGAATCGAGTGACTCGTGTTTTTTTGATTCGTGTATATGTTGAGTTATGGAGAGTCGAAATCAATAACACCATACGTGTTGTTAAGTATGAATATAATGAGTATTTTAAACTTTGCATATGAGTAGAGCTTCCATGATATTAAAATAAGTATGAATGCGTATAAGTATCAGAATTCTACTCATCTTTTTTGAATAATCATTGCTGATCTCTGGTGGCAAAGTTAAATAAAAATTTCATTTTAATTTTCCTTCAAAATTGGGGTTGTGTTTAGCACTTAAAATTTCTTCTTTATTTTTTCGTAAACGCAATACTTTTACGTGATGGTATTAATTTTAGAGAACTTCGAATATAACGCTCACATGGTTTTGCTCTCTCTCTCTCTCTTAGCTCACCTCACCTCATTGTCTTTATATTGATGAGGCTCATTTCTTAAACGTTTGCTGTTTATAATAAACAACACCACACCATCGTCTTCATTATCAAAATAAATTCATAATAAAACTCTGCATCACACAAACGTAAAACAAAACCTCTACAGCACCTAATGACAGCGAATAATAGAGAGAGGACCTATGAGGAGCGGATAGATTGCTTTTCTTTAAAAATAAATGTTTTTCAATGTATGTATGTGTGCGCATGAGTTTGTGTACCTTGTTTTATAGGTTTTTATAGCTATTTTGTTTGCTATTTTTGTTGTTGTTTTTATTTTCTTCCCAATTTTATAAAACTCGTACATTAAAGGCCAAAGGATTAATTAAAGTATGGTTGTGAGTTCGTGAAACCGTTTGAGTTAAATGTGACCAACTGATTTGTTAAAGACCGTTTCAAACCGTTAGAAGTTGGATTTCTTATGAGGTATTCGTTGTAAAGGAATGCCAACGGTTGGCCAAGCACGGAAGAAGAAAAAACTTTTAAAGGATTTTCACTTCAAAGTCTTCTTTAGTTACGGGTCCTTGTTTTCACAAGCTTGATACCATTGTGAGCAATAATTCGTCCTAGTTGTACGTGGCAGCTAAAATATTGTCGTATTTTCGGTAAGTTCTTATGTGAACAAAAATTCACTCGTAGGGTAGTATGACTTATACTCACGTGCAGTATTGGTGTGGTACGATACACCTGTCTTGACTTCAGAATCATCTAACAACTTAGCTTTAAATACCAGTCAGTTTTTTAAAACTAAATGAGAAGAGACGTTACCCACATGCCAAATGCAGTCAAAAGTTTATGCAACATCTAGTAAATCGTTAATAAAATCCATTTCGAGTTCAAAGCATTTACAATTTTTATTCCTTTTGAAAATAAAGTCATTAAGAGGTGCTATTGTACTACAATCATACCATGGATTGTACTCACTTGAACCTTTGTAGTGTATTCCATTAATATCTCCTGATAAACTTTATAATGGTGATCGGTGTCAACCATGACAATTCCCTTCCCAGCAGCTAATATTTACCAAGTGTTTCTTTCTGATTATGCATCAGAGTCTACGGAAATTGACAAGTTTTTCTGTGCAAAAAGGGATTATAAACATAACATAACGAAAGGATTTTATAGTTTTTATGTTACAGTCGTTGGTCACATTAAAACTGCATGCGTTTGCCATGTCAGTGCATCGTCATATGACTTCCGCAAGCATAACTCATGCTCTAAATATGAAATTTTATTCATTCATAAGCATTGGAAGCAGCACCAGCAGCTTATATTTTTAAAATGTTTATAATATTGTTGTTGCTCCTAGTGTTGTTGTTGTAAGTGTTGTGGCATTTATCGTGTTTACTTTAGCTTGGCGTTGTGCTCGTGTACGACAATGGGTGGCAGCAAGCAAACGACAGCAATGATGTCGACGAAGTGGGTTATTTTGAAAACGTTGAAGCTATGGTTGGATAGCTAAATGCATAGAATGAGTTAATGTTGATGAGTTTAAAGTGCCAAACAAGCTGGCTACCTTCCTCGTTGCTTGCCTGGTCGCCCGATCTGCTGCATAAATTGCCAAACTAACAGTCTGTCTATTTAGTTGGACTGGTGCTGGGCGATTTTTTTTGTATTTTTAGTACTTTGCCTTCCCACGGCTTATTTTGCTCTTGGTTGTAAATGTATGTACGTTTGCATGTACTCATTATGCCTGTATGAGTGAGCATATCATGTGGAAGCGATTGTATAATGTGTTGTGTTGCTTGTTGTCTTTGCTAAATAACGTATACCCCGGAATAAACGCATACAAACGTAAATATACACACATACATACATGAGTAAGACATGTGTGTGTGTAAGATTTGAATGTTGAACCATAAAGTATTACGAGATGATTATGAGATCAGTTAGTTGGCATACAAAAGCAACGTTATTGTAAAACAAGCAAAACCAGAGAGAAAATTATAACATCAGCTACAACAACAAAAACAAATAAAAATATAACAGCATCATTATATGAAATGAGTCTTATAGGCAAACACACCTACCTATACATATGTATGCACATACATACATACATTTATAACTCCTGATTGTATCTCGTTTTCTAGAGGCATATTTGGAGGAGTGACATCGTTTCATAGTTTCTGCTACAACTTGTCATGTCTTGCCATGTATTTTTATGTTGTTTTCATTTATTTTTGTATTCTTTTTCTTTTTCCTGTTGTTGAAATATATGTTACGTGTTGTTTATTTAAAAAAAAGAGAGTAAAATAAAAAAGCAATTGAAAGCAACACAGTTTTTCGCTCTCTTGTATCAAAAAAAATTTTTTTTTGCATATTTTTGGTTACAAAATATTTTTGAATGTGTTACCGTACGTGGGACGATTGTAAAAATTGTTGCAATTATTTTATGTGCAATAAAAGTTGTTGGTTTTTATGTTTCTTTTTTAAAAAAAAGTTTATTAAAACTCATTCAAAAAAAAAAAAGTAATTCTTACGCCCCTGTTGCTTTCGAAATCAAAATTCGCAAATTGCTAAAGAAATAGCGAAGCGTAAATACTGCTGATGCATTGCAATTTATTTTTCTAGTTGTTGCTTTAATTAAATTTGAAAAAAAAAGTAAAATGGTGAATGGTAACGTAAAATAAATGCAAATAATGAGGAACGTCCTACCAAGCTTCAGAGTTTTTTATCTTTAAAGGACTTTAAGAATTTTGTCTTGTATTTTAATTGATGAAACATAAATAAAAAGCATTGGGTGATCGCATGAATCGTGACTTTTTTTTAAATCGAGATCACAATCAATCTGAAAACTTCATAAATACTACATGTCCGTACGCAATGCCCTGAAACTTTCTGCCCATATAACGTATTTCATCATTTACTTTTGAACTCACTAAAACAAGAAGAAGAAGCAACCGAAAATTAATTTTTTGATAACAGGAATTTGAATGTCTAAGACTTTGAAAAAATAACAAAACCATGAAGAATATTTAAATTTTTAATAAAAAAGGAGAACACATTAGCATGGACTGATTAAAATAAACAAACAACATTGTAATGAACAACATTATCACTTCCATAAGAATAATAACGAAGACAAGAAACATTGAAAAGAAAAACTCAACGGAAATTTGAACTGAAACATGCGTTCACCTTACGCCCAACATTTTTAACACACATTCACATACACGAAGATAGCAGGAAGTATTTTTTCTTTATGAATACACATCGACATTCACTTAAACACATGTTTACAATAAGCATGGAGGATAGATATAAAAATAGAATTTAAAATGATGAAACTCACACACACATACATATGTATGCTACATTCGTTGGTTGATGAGTAAATCTGTGTGCGTGTACATTCATGCATTTCTGTTGCAAGCGTGGTTAAATGTAAAAGAGAGTGTTTTTTTTAAGTAAAGAGTGGTGAGAATAAAAAGTCTTTAGCAGTTACAGTGTATGTGAAAGAGTAACTAGGTGTGATGATTGTTTTGTATTCCAAGTGATAATGACTGATGGCATAACATTGTATCATCATGTTCATCACCTGTTATTATTTTTTTCCTCTCCATTTCCATTTCCTCTTTGTATATTTTTTATTTTGTTTGTATTTTAAAATTTAAGTGTGATAAATAAATGAGAGTGTATGTCTAATACAAGCAAAATTATTTCCTATCTTTTGAGCTTTTTTTGTTGTTGTTTTGGTAGGTAATCAAGAAAAGTCTTTGAGAGTAAATAGTTTCATTAAAACTCTTTGGCTTTACAAAGGAAAAACTGTCTCTGTCATATTACATACATCGGATAGGGCTGGTGTTAATATCAGTATGTTTAGTAATCTTTTTGAAAGAAGTTTTTTTTTACTTCCGCCTGCATTTATCCATTACAGAGGTCAGCTATTTGTTTAATTGCAAGAGATAATATTTTTTTCCTCTTGTTACTAATTAGTAATGAAAAATTAATGGATAGAAAGCAAAAGGATAGGGAAACTGAGAAAAACATGTTTAATAAAACAGAAATGAATTAATTTCTATGAGAAGTGTAGAACTCTTCATTGAGAGCGATTAGTGTAATCTGAGATATTTTTCCAAATGAATAGTGATGGAAAAATCTTTATAGTCAGGTTAATACCAACATTAACTTTGACTTTGAAATAACATTCAATGAGATCAATTAAAAAATAGTTAATTGCAATAATGAATAGCAATTCCTACAGGGGACAAGTGATACCCTCCGATATTCTGCAATATAAAACAACTTTTGGCATGGTTTTAAGGCATCTAAAGATAAAGCCTTTCACTGTAGCCTTTAGTAATTATTTGTCTCTTTATTGTGCATTAATTTAGTTTAGTTTAATTAGGTTTTAAGGGTTTAAAGAATATGATTTGTCTCTTTATTGTGCATTAGTTTTATCGTACGAAGGCTATTTCGAAGAAGATATCGAATAAATTTCTCTTAGTAAGTTCGTGTGTTTCTTTTCTGATAGTTTTTATAAGGTGAGGAATTTGTCCAAATCCCTTCAAGCTAGGAAACTCTCTTCTTTTTCTTTCTTAATTGGTCATTACAAGCCTTAAGTCAGGATTACGACACAGGTTCTCAGCCACTAATGTTGTGTGTGTGTTAATTTAATTCATAACTGGCTAAACGTACGGGTTATAGCGGACTTGAACGCAGGTTTTTTTTGAGAAACTTTTCATGAAAAAGTTATTTACTCTCAGTGGTAGTGTTGGTATGAGAAGTAAAAATCAAATAATAGAAAGAAAACCTAAAGAAAATTAAGATGAATATTTGCTTTCAGTGAGATGAGTGGCTGCGTAAGTTCTACTTAAACTTGAGTAACAGCAATCAATAATACTACAACTATTTCACAATATTTCCTAATAAATGTACTCTCTCTCGTATGCTCTTTGTCCATGGAATATGGCTTAATGATTTCTTATTTCTAGTGAATGGCCAATGAAATGCAATAAATTGATTCGTATTTATTATAATAAAGTAAGGAGAAGGACTTGTAAAACAAAAAAATAAATAAGAAATAAAAATTGTTATTGAGAAATATTTGCTATTAATTATCCCGCAATGGTAATTGCACTGAAAAACAAGAGAATTAAAACCCCAAAGCGGGAAATGAAAATAGAAAAGAATTGCGGCTGGCGGGGTTGGTTAGAAATTGATTAGAAATAATGGATGGTTTATGACTATTTCTAGCACATTTTTTTTTCTGGAGAGAGATTTTTTTATTTGATTAAATCAAAGCCAATAAAAAAGAGGAATAAAAACAAGTATTGCGAAAAAAAATTTACTGCAGAAAGAATAAAATGTGAATATTACGGGTTCTTTTTCAATAAAAAGTTACCATTTCACACATTCACCATAAGCACAATTCCCAAGGCATATGCAAAATCCTTTTATAGGTACTTGTGAGTACACTTGTGAGTTATTTTACTTCGGAATTAAGTTTGTGAATTGGATTTCTAGTCTTTTTGAAGGGAGTTAAACTCTATTGAAACTGGTAAACTACAACGGAACAAATCTAGATCTGTAGAAAGAAGTATTTCTTAAGAATTAATGGAAATTTTGAAATCCTAATCTTGATAAGATTTTTAAAACACTTTTTAAAGTTTATTCATGGAATCACTTTTTGATATTTGCTGATGACGTGTTCAAGTCTTTTGTCCTACACATTGAAATTTTATCTTATGTATGTCCTTAGAATGAAAGATAAAGTTTCTTACGAAACTCCTTACGTTTTAAAAGAAAAGTCCTCATTGATTTTACTCTTTCTCAAAACGCAGCTTTGGCTGACATGACTCTGATATATGCTCTTCCAAATAAAGATTATTTTGCCTTCTAAATTCTACGAATTCGAAATGCTTCGGTTTGTAATGTTGTTGTGGTAACTACTGCTACACGTAGCCTGTATTTACTTCTTATTATTTCGAAACTTTAAAGCACGTTGAAACCGTATTTCGAATCTTAAATTAAATTAAATTTCATTAGAACTGTCACTTAACAGTGCATCTGAAAAAGCGTTATCTCTTCTAACCATTCAAATACAAAAGCAACAACAACAACAGCAACATCAAATAGTGTAGAGTGCGAAATAATGGCAAAAAAAACCAACAAATTTCATTACATTATGAGGCTCTTCTATACGCTCTTTTGATTCTCTACAGGTGCTTAAATTCAAAGACTCACACACACAAACACACACACACCCAAATAAGCAGAAACATTAGGATTTTTGTTTGTACACTTTCTCTCATAAAAACCATATCATATGTACACACATACATATATGCATGCATATGTGTGGCTGTGTTCATGTGAAAGAGAGTTTTTGTGTTATTTTATAAATGAATTCATCTGTTTTTTCTTTTCCTTTCTGTGTGTTTTTTTTTTTTTTTGTCTTGAGCCGGAGGTGGGAATCTTCGAAAGACACTTTTGTTCCAACAAAAGAGTGCACGATTCACCATCACTGGTGCCTACGTACTAAACCCACCCCCTACACACTTCAACCACTCTCCCTCCGCGGGACTGCCGTAAGGTATTACTTCGCGGAGAGCTGGTTAGCTTGAAAGCTTTATCTCGTTAATTCAAATTTCGCCTCTGTTCCTCCAGTCTTCGGAGTACTATCAAAACTTCAGCCATTCTCTGGCTATATTGACTCCATAGAATCCTACGATTCAACAGCTCTTCCATTAGCTGGTTTGGTCCTAAACTCGTTTCCCCGGGCCATCTAAATCTGGGACAGCATATTAGAATATGCTCCGCATCTTCCTCCTCATCTACACAGTTTGGGCATATAGGGGAAGTGTCATGACCAAATCTGTGCAGGTACTTCCTGAAGCACCCATGACCAGTTAGGAACTGAGTCACGTAGTAGTTCAGCTCGCAATGTTTGTTATTCATCCAAAGGGTTACATCAGGGATAAGGCGAAATGTCCATCTTCCCTTTAAACTGCTTTCCCATCGTGACTGCCATTTGTGCATGGAAGTCCTTCGTTCCTCCGCTTTTATAGCTGCTATTCGTCCCGGGTGCTCGAGACGGCGAAGGTATATCCTCCTCATCTCATCCGCCAATATGTCTATTGGTATTGTCTTTGCCAACACCAATACCGCTTCATCAGACACTGTCCTGAAGCCACTTATCCGTCTAATCGCGCTTAGACGATACACCGAGGACAGTATCCTCCTTGTCGTCCCCACGGAGAGTGCCTCCGACCATATTGGGCAAGCATACAGCATTATCGACGTTATTACCGCCGAAATTATCCTCCTTTTGAATGGACCTGGTCCTCCAATATTTGGCATCATCCTCGCCAGTGCTCCCTGTGTTACAGATGCTTTTTCGCCGATGTATTTCACGTGCTCCTTGAAGTTCAACCTGTCGTCGATAATCACGCCCAGGTATTTTATCGCCCTCTTCGATTCGATCCTTGTGCCTCCAACGGTCACTTCCATCTTCTCCACTATCTTCCGACCGCTTATCAAGACGGCCTCCGTTTTATGTGCAGCAAGTGTCAAACCTGCCTCATCCAGCCATGCTCCAACATTTCGAATCGCTGTGTTCGTTTTCTCCTCTATTTCTCCTACCGTTTTAGCTACCGAGACTATGGCAATGTCATCTGCAAAGCCCACAATTGTAGTCCCGCTTGGCAATCGCAGTCGAAGTACTCCATCGTACATAATGTTCCATAGTAGTGGCCCAAGTACGGAGCCCTGCGGGACTCCCGACGTCACTACGTATTCCTGCTCTCCTTCATCCGTTAGGTATATTAGCTTCCTGTCCTGAAAGTAATTATTCAGAATCTCCATTAAGTATGGCGGCGTAGCCATGTTAAAGAGGGCTCTCATAATACGCCCCCAATTCGCCGAGTTGAACGCGTTTTTAACGTCAAGTGTGACAACCGCGCAGTATTCCTTAGTGCCAAGTATTTTTCCCATCGTGTCAAGTAGGCAGATGGGCCGATACGACGATGGTTCCCCTGGCGGTTTACCAGGTTTTGGAATGAGAACCAATTTCTGCTGCTTCCACCTACGTGGAAAAACACCCTCGACGAAGCATTTGTGGAACACCTTGGCGAACGTATCCGGTCTGAGCCGGATAGCCGCCTTAAGTGCCCTATTCGGGATTCCATCTGGCCCCGGTGTTTTCTTATCTCCTATTCTAGTGCATGCTGCGAGTACCTCCTCTCCTGTTACCTCGGGTATGGTATGAATGGCCTCCGGCTCCCTACTTATAAAAGTGTAGGGCTGGCCACGTGGGAATAATGTACCAATGATCCCCCGTAGCAAAACTGGACAACCTAGTTTAGGCTGTTCTCGAGCACCGATTCTCTTGCAGACGACTCTGTACGCCGTCCCAAAAGGATTGATGTCAGCTTCCTGACATATCCGCTGAAAGGATAGTTTCTTGCTCCTTTTAATGGCTCTTCTAAGTTGACGCCTTAGATCTTCATATGAAGCCCGTTCGACTTCCCATGTCGGTCTTCCTCTCGTGCGCTGGGCCCGTCTTCTCGCCCCAAAGCACGCCGACCGCAGTCTTCGAATCTCGTTATTCCACCAGTAGCAGGGGGAACGTCCCCTTTCTGTGTGTGTGTGTGTATATGTGTGTGTATATGTGCGATTAAATTTTTTGCTTCTTCTTTTTTGGTTTAATGATGCTTTTGTAATTTTTTGTTGTTGTTGTTGTTGTTTTCTTTTTTTTTCTGTTTAATAAAGATTTTCATTCATTAATGTGTTTGTTGTTGTTAAAGTCTCATTAAAAAAAAACAACAACAAAACAACAAAAAACTCAAATTAATTACTCTAATTGATGATGATGACTGCGTCACGTTGCTGTTACAGACACCATTATTGCTGCCATTACTACGACTGCGTTCGTTATGCTCCTGATGATGATGATGACGACTGACATTTGACAGAAGGGCCAAACTGATATTGTGCGAAAACTTTAGTTTTTTTTTCCCTTTTTTTTATCATTTTCCGTTTTTGGTTTCAATGCTTTAATGGCATAACATGTGCATGAAAAGCGTATTTGTGATTAAAAAATCAATGTACTGTGCTGCTCAAAATGTTTGGGATTTTCTAGCACATTTTACTCACAATAATGTTTATTATTCCGAAAAATTGCAACTTATTTTGTTGGCATATTGTACGGCTGGAAATCGAAAAAATAAAATAAAATTTAATTTTTTTTATCAATTTTGAGCTTCATTGATAATGAAAATGTTTTAAATATTTTTCGATATTTTGCTTTAGCCCAATGAATAAATTTCAATTTTTAATTGACTTTAAAGCTTCAATTGTGTTAAATATCAAGAGACAAATGGTCGTTATTCTCTCCCAAATTCAGTTAGAAATTTGATTGTTTTAAATAATTCTAAAATTTTTAATTTCCTAATTTGCAAAATTAATTAAAACATGTCTTAAATAAAATTTAGAAAAAGTTTTTAGTGTGCCACCGTATTTTTTTTCTTTTTTATTACTGTAATGTAAGAATAAAAAAGAAAAAGCTTATTTAGATTTTTAATTAATAATAAAACGAATCTCAAATAAACTTTAAAATTTTTATGGTCAAGTGTTGCCATTAATTGTCGATTTCAACTACAAAAATATGATCATTCTACCATAAAGACAATTCAGTTAACAGGATAAGGTTTGTTGCTTACATTTGTATGTATGTACATATATGTGTGAGTTTCATTATAATAATGGAACTGTGTTGCATGTTGAAATTTTAATGTGACCATTGCTGTCTAGTGTGCATGTAAATGCAAAGGCTGGACTCGATTGCTACCGTCCCGAGAACGAACTGATGTTTTCACAACAACTGGTTTCTTGGAAATCCTGAAATTGACAGGAAAATATGCCAGCCCGAGCAATTGGTTGCATCGCCTTAATGTTGATTAGGGTGTCCCATAGAGGATTTTATAATTTTCGTTAAAAAAACTAAAAGATTTTATTTATTTAGATTTCTTAATCATAACCATTTAACGATTTTAGTTACAAGAAAAAAATCTTCAAAATGGCATAGAGACGTATAGAATACAATAGTAGTGCCGGCCTATCTAAATTCAGTTGTTTCTATTATATTTGCATGTTGAGATATGTAGATCAGAGACTTCCTCTCAGCGGATTTCTGACAAAAACTGTGAGAGTAAATAAAATTGCCATGAAAAAGTTTCTCAAAAATCTGTCGTTCGGAGTCGACTTTAAACTGTAGGTCCCACCACTCATGTATAAAATTAACACACACAACATAAGTGGTGTGAGACACTAGGACGTTGTACAATGGGTCAATTCGACCTCCGGGTACTGTACTTGTCCTAACTGGCAAGTACCCGACCTCTAACCTAACCTAACCTAACCTAACTTAACCTAGATCAGAGATCAGCAATGAATCGTTTTTTCGCTACTCATAAGCATACATGAAATATTGGATACAAGTGAGTCAACAATATTGAAATTTAACTTTGTACTCTGATTCATTCATACTCACTACAACGCTGGTTAATAAGTACAGGTTGCAGTGAGTATGCCTACAACGTTGACATCAAACTCATACCATTCGAAATATGTTCAATTTATAAGCCTACTCATTGAGATTGATACCATACATACATAATTGGTCATTAAAACCCTTCAGTCAGGATTACGATCTAGTTTCTCACACCACTTATGTTGTGTGTGTTAAATTTTATACATGAGTGGTGGGACCTACAGTTTAAAGTCGACTCCGAACGACATATTTTTGAGAAACTTTTTCATGGCAATTTTATTTACTCTCAGAGTTTTTGCCAGAAATCTGCTGAGAGGAAGTCGCCGGAGAAATACTTTTTGTATTTTGTTTTGATGCCTGGCCTGTGGCTCGACCCTGGCTTTACGTCTAATAAGCCAACACACTACCTTCTAGACTACGGCGACTGAGATTGATAACTTTAGAAAAATACTTATAATACTTATAAATGACTCGAGTGACTTTCCTTATGTCGACTGACTCGAATCATTCCGCAAAATTTACAGTCTTAGTTATTGTCAAACACAACCTTCTAGTGTTTTAGTATTCGTATTCGACAGAGCAGCAAGCAGAGCAAAAACACAACCCACTAGTGAGTGTTTTAGTGTTCGTATGCGATTCATACTTATTTTGTGCTTCGTGTATATGTTGCGTTATGGAGAGTCGAAATCAATAACATTATACGTGTTGTTAAGTATGAATATGATGAGTACTTCAAACATTGAATATGCGTAGAGGTTCTATGATATTAAAATAAGTATGAATGCGTATAAGTATCAGAAATTATGAGTATGATTCGATTCTATTCATCTTTTTGAATACTCATTGCTAAACTCTGATGCAGATCTTTCAAAATTATTACTTTCCTTCACTTCTGAATGCATACGATAGGTATTTCGGTTACAACAATTTAAAATGTAATAAATCTGTGGCTGTTTACATTCGAATTGAGTTTTATTTCTTTTATTTAAATATTTCACTTTTTCCACTACAAGGCAATAACATCAGCAACTTAATTTCCTACCATTGCAGTTTCCCTTACAAAGTTTAACGAATATCGTAGTGAAAAATATTTCACCATTTGGGTCATCCTTTATCCTGATACATAGTATGCATATATTTTATTTGCAATCGAGTATACGTGTGTATATGTGAGTTTAAAAATTAAGTCATAATTCATATGCTACACACTGCAAACCATTTTTGTGGCAATGTAGGCAATGTGGCTGGCCCACGGTAGGTAAAAGAAATAATACAAAGGCAAGAAATATAAATTTTTGTAGTATGTTTGTATAGGTATGTGAAAACTGTAAATGCTTTATCCTTCTCTTTCCTTGGCCTCCCTCCCATTCGTTTATATTCATTCCTTAACAAAAGCACAGGTTTATGCATTTTACTTGTATTTGTATTGTAACTTTTATTGTTTTATTGTTTGCTTTTCATAATTTTCTTTCCTTTGTAATTCCTTTTGTTTGTTATTATTGTTGCTGTCATGTAGAGGCATTTCGTGGTGTGTGTTTAATGAGATAGAGAGAGAGAAAGCTGAAGTAACACCAAGAATTATGACTTGCCAGGAAGAAATTGTGGCTCCTTTAAGGTCGTAAATTATTTGAAAGCCATTGTAGAAACCAAACACTGAATTAAAATCTGCTCTCGCTCTCACTCTCTCTCTCTCTCTTTCATTCATAAAAGACAAGAGATATTGCTTAAGGCAACTTAACAAGATTTTTGAAAAATTTAATTGTTTAATGGCAAGCAGGCATAATTCTAATATAACATCCCATTAAAAAAAAAAAGAAAATTATTTTATCTAAATATGTATATGGGAATACATATGTATTTTTTTTTTATTGCTTTCTCTCTCTCTCTCTCTTTGTTGCTCTTTTTCTAACATAGCCTTGGTATTTTGTTGATTACAATTGAAATTTATGTCGCGTATAACTGATCAATGGCATACGTGACCTGCATTTTCTTTTTTCTTTTGGTTTCAGTTTTACAATTCATTCTTTCATTCCACTTTGTTAGCAGTTGCCATTCTACACATACATACATATACTTACATACACAATCATGTTTAGAGAGCTAAAGAGAGTGTATGATATGACAGCGATTGTTGTTCTTATCCCTGACAGTTTTTTTGTTTCCGTTTTCTTTTCAATTTCTTTCAAATGATTTTTACCACTTCGTTTGCTCCATTTAATGACGATACAGACAATGAGGATGATGATGTTTTATATTATAATAATGATGGTACGAGTGAGTGTACATGCCATAGATTTTAAAATGGAAATCACTGTCGTCTTCTGGTTTGGTTTTTAGTTTTATTATATTGAAGAATACCTGTCTGTAAGTTTTCAATTTCATTGTATTCAAACTGCTTCAAGAAATTGTCATGTGATGGGCTTCATCATCCTCAAATGCAATTTCATACATACAAAGAGTGTGTAAACGAGTATGTCTTTATATTTTTCTCTTTTGCTAGCTCATGGTGTTTACGCTTAAATGCTTATGCCTAAGTATGAAAGATTGCCAGGATTTATGGAGAATTAAAAGTGCAACCATCATATCATGTCCCTTTTCACTCGTATTCTATTCTTATCTGCAATTTTAACTGAATTTGTTTCATTTCAAAAATTACAAGGTAAATTATTAAAAACGTTTTAAATAAATAAAGTATTCAAATAGTGCTAGAGAAAGAAGGCATCGTTTTAAATTGTATTTTTGTTTAGAACACAGCCTATTGTAAAATCAACAACAATTAGAGAAAATAAATAGAAAAACTCTTTTCAGTTCTTCTCTGTTTTTCTACGAAGCTTTAGGCTGTATAACCAGCCTCTTTAGGATGCTGCAGATGTATCTCCAGTTTTTTTGTGTTACGTTTACTTAAATCTTGTGTAAAGGACTTGTATGCAGTTTATTTGATGTTAATTTCTCAGAGGACAAAGAGGTTAAAAAGTTTATCTGTTTTCACTATTTTTTTTTTTGTATTTTACTTTGATAAATAGCAATGAAACTCTTAAAGTCAAGTGACTCTCTCTCTCTCCCACTGTGAATTTAAAGCAGAGGTCGGCACCAATAGCCTCCGGAGGACGAACATCTGCTGTTTTTTATACACATAGGACACGAACATCAACCTAAACTTCTAAAAAGAGGGTTTGTGTCGCTTTTTTCTGGTTTCAATTATACACCCACAGAAATATTACGGTAGGATTTACTATGTTCAATGAGATTCACTAATAGGAATGAGAAATGGTCGACATTTTGGGAAGAATATTTTTCAAGTTAAATACGCAGTCTTGAGGGATTTGGCGCTGTACATTTTTTCTATATTTTCCACATACATATACACATTATTAGATTAATAAATACACTTGAAAATATTGCTAAGAATTTTCCTCTGGGTTATAAACATGTTTCTCACGACTAGAGTCGCATTTTAGTCATGTTCTCTTTGTGTCGACCTCTGCCCTAAAGAGGACAATTGATTACAACGTTGCAATGCTCTTGTTGGCATTGTATTCATTATTATTTATTTGTAGTGAAATCTGTTGAATCGCAATTATTCATAATTATTATCATGTGAGCAATTGAGTTGACTTGACTTTCTCTTTTGTCAAATCGCAAATGTATTTCATCATTCATTATGTATGTGTTAGTACTTCTACTTGCTTGTATTTTTCCATTGTTATGGAGGCGAGAGTTAAGCATTATTTTTGTTTATTAACATTTCTGTTGTTTGTTTGCTTTTTTGTGTACTCTCTCACTCTCTCTCTGTTCCTATCTCTATTTATTCTATTTTTAGTATTTATGTTGGGAGAATAAAGTTAAGAGAACAGAGTCTATTATTGATAATATATATGTATGCGTGTTTGTGTGTGTCTGACTGTTGACCCATTTGAGTCAATTACATAAACTGTTAATTGTTTAACTGCTTGTTTTCATTGTTATTACTGTTACTACAGGGACATTCTTACACTTACACAGATAAACAATCGTTTTTATCTTCTTCCTGCTATTCTAGCGCGTCGTTATTTTTTTTTTTTTTGAGTGTATGTATGTATCCATGTGCCGTTGTGTGAGTTGAAGTTTTTTGCTATCTGTTTTTACCCAATTTTTTAACTGTGCTATTTATTTATTTTTCTCTTATGAATGCTCTGTTGTGTACAGTCGTTGTGTATTGTCGCAGCAAATATTGCCTTTATCTGTGTAGCTGCTATTTTATTGTAGCTTCATTATTGTATCTCTTAGTCTGAGCTGAGATTTTTTGTAGTATTAATTGGAGAGCAATAATTTGCTCAAATATATACACAAAAATATTCTTGTGGGAACCCTACCGCTCTAGAACCAGTTACAGCTTAACGAGAAAAACTTTATAAAATTTTCAAGATGTTATTCTCTCCGCATCACCTATTTACAGATGCAAATTGATTGTCGATTTGACGGCCATATGTATGTGAGGCATTTTATGGTTTCTTTATTCCAGATGTCAATAGTTCGTCCAAACAATTCTTTAAATTCCTTTTAAATTGTTTAGATTTGTAGCGAAGTCAATTGGTGAGCCGAATAAATGTGTGTACAAATATTAATTCAATAAATTTCGAAAGTAATATTAATAATCCAATTTCTTTATTTAATTTTTTATTTCACTTTTTCCTCCATATTTTAATATCACGTGCTGCTGCTTAAATTTTCTTTATATACCAATGCTTCATTCTACTTTCACTCTACTCTGCTACAACTACAACAAACTTTACTTTTTTCTTTTTCTTCTCTATTGAATGAAAAAGTGTAGAAAAGTTCTAGCAGAGGTGGTAGGGAAAGAGATCGCTCCTCTCTAGTTTAAGCATCTTCATGTAACGGAAATAATATGAATTTGTATGTGAATGTAGTCGTTCGCATATATCCTTCCTATCTACGAATTTTAGATTAACTCATGCATATCATTACAGTTAGTATGCTTGTTGTTGTAAGTTTGTATATAATTACACATATATACATACATATATAATATTGAATTGTAGTTATTGCTGTTAGAGTTAGGGTTGGCACATAAACACATACCCCGGCAAAAGTACTCATTCAGTAAAGTTTGTTGTTTAAACTGTTTTACAATTGTTTCGTTGAATATTAAAATTTTATATCCTTCAACCCTCTTCATAAACCTTCTCTTAAGAGAGTGTTATATAAACTTATGGAAATATTACAGTGTGTGGAATAGAAGAAAATCAAAATAATTTAAAAATTTCAATAATTTTACTTTTTTTTTTGGGCATTACCCTGTAGATTTATAAAAAAAATTTATTTCTATGGCGTGAAATATTGTTTAGCTGTGTGGAATTTTAACGCGGATAATTTCATTCATTCTCTCTCATTCATCTTAAGTTTGTTCTTAAATAGCACAGGTTGAAAATAAAGTCCGATTTTTCTTGGTTTCAGTAAATAATTCATTAAATGGAAGTACATATTTGGGGTAACAGCGTTTAAAGGTCATTAAATGCAAGCAAATTCTCCTATCCAAGTAATTTAAAGAAAAATACAATGAATTGAAATTGATAAGCAGAATCAAAGTATTTTTAGGAAATGTCCACGGTATTGAATCCATATTAATTCCAATCATTCTTTCATTAGTAATCTCTTCCTTTATGAAATCCAGCACTTAATTTCATTACCGTTCGGTAATTAATTAAGAACACTTAAGTCCCATGACACCATTCAATAGTCAAGCCATCTGCTCATATCTCTCACCGCATATCCCCACTAAGTATAGCGTTATCGAGAGCACATCTTGCATAAAGTGATTGCATGTGGTGTTGCCACCAATCAGTTGGTCTGCTTTACGAATGGTCATCTGTATAAAAGTGCGTATGTACGTGTTGTATGTGTTGAAAACAGTAACAAGTTTATGGTTTTCTTTATTGTTGGCAAGGTGGCCACCAATCAATATAGTTTTAAATTAAATAATTTAAACATGAACTTTTACAAGAATTTTTACAAATTGTATCTGAAGGACATGGTGAAAATATATGCGTATGTTTACCGTTTACCGTTATATACATATATGCCATATGTTTGTAAATATGTATGTAAGAATTGTGCACAAGCTTATATTAAAAATACTTGTGCTTGTAATATAAAAGCCCATATTAATCTGGATATGTGTACTATCAGTAGGGGCCTTGTGTTAACAATATTTGTTGTTGCTACCGCTGGTCTCCTATACGCATATACTTACATATGGAAAACAAAGGTGAATGAAATTGTAAAATGAAAAAGGCCTTTTTAAGGAAAACCAAGAGCCTTAAAAATTTAATTCCCTACTCAAACCCATTTGGAAAGCAGTGTCAGTGATACCTTTATTCTGATGTCAAAAGATAGTCTTTAAACACGTATAAAGGATAGTAGCTACACTGATATGATAGTCTTGTCAACGGCCTTAAAAAACAGAACCTTGCATTTCACACTTTAACTTCTTCAATGATTTGATTGTGAACCACCTTTACCTGTATATACGCATGTAAATGTAAGAATATATGTATGTGCTCACACCAACTCAATACTTTTGTAACAGAGATTAGCAGCGTGTGTGTGTTTGAGAGAGAGATTTTGAATTTCTAATCTGTAGCCTTAAGCAAGACCTATTAAATCGCATCTTAATTAAGATTCTCTCTCGTCAAATACAATTTGTGCCATGTATGTGTGGGTTTGTGTGGTTAGCACTGTTTAACTGTATGTGTATAGGTAAACAAAGCTATCGAGATATAAGTGAGTGAGTGAGTGAATGTATACAGTTTTTTTGGTCACTACGTGTTTGGAAACTAATTACACTTGTTGCTAATTATTGTACGCACACATTGATATTCATTTCACCATTCATTCAAACATTCGATAGTTTTCGGAATGAGCGAGAGTGCGAGACAAAGAGAGAGACATGATAGGATGAAATGTAGCAAACAGTTTTAGTGTGTGTGTGTATGTGTATATGTGTGGTATAAATGTTAAGAATCGAAACTATGGATAATCAAGAGAGAATATGCGTTTGTGTTTACAAATGAGAATCCTTTCTCCCTTTTAATACTTTTAATTCGTGTATGTGTGTGTGTGTGTGTGTATGTTTGGTTGGATGTATTGTCGTTACGGTTGAATGCGGCACTAATTCAATTGTAAAACTTTTTGATTACTTTGCTTAAGTAACTTAAATTGTGTTACACTTTTATGCAGAGATTTAAACAAAGTCTTTGCTTTGCAACTCGTGCTGTTTTTCCCACTTTGTACTGCCATTTGCTTGTGTTTTCAACTTGTTTTTGTATATTTTACGACAATGCCAATTATGACGAAGACAGTGTGAGTTTATGTTTGGGCTACAAACTCGTTTACTCCCACTTAAAGTGGTAAATAAATGAAAAATATTCCCCAACAATTTAAAACTAACAGTAGCTGTTGTTGTTGTAAAAATAAAACTTATTTAATCCTAGTGCCACTGTTACTACTCTACTATCACTATTTGCAGGTTTCTATTGCTGTTGTTGTTGTTGCTGCTTTAAAATTTTAGTTTCACTTACAAAGGATTTATCATGTAATTGACAAGCTTTAAACTTTTAATAGAAAAGTAGTAATTTCTTAAAATAACCGCAATTTTATGTTCGCCTCTCTCTCTCGTTTTTATATACATATATATACACACACACAAACACAATATCAGTGTAGCCAATTTAATTTTAAACATCCAACAAAGTGTAGTAGTATCCGTAACGTTCTTAAATGCTTGTCAATTGCAGACGCTTTTCACTGTCTTTGTTACTTTATTTGTTAATTTTTTTTGCTTTTGTAATTATGTACGTATAAATTATTATAATATGAGTACAAGTATTTGTTTAAAAGCTATAAAATGAAGAAAAAAATTTTGAAACTAAATGCTAATGAACGATGGACTGCCATAAAAACTCAAGTGGAGATTTGCTTTAATTATTAAAGCAATTGGAAGAAATTGATTTTTTTTTGTAGAAATCAGTTTAAAACAGTAAAAATAATTTTTCGTAGTTTTGTACGTCTAATTGCCAATTCTACTTTAGTTTGGGTCAAATTTTTTCTGGATTTATAACAAAAATCCCGGATAGATACGATTATGATTCCTGAAGTTATAGTTCAACGAAGAAATAGGTGCTATCAGTGTTATATTGGGATCATATAGGATATAAGCTATGCTTTTGAGGATGTCAAAGTCGTGTAGTCGCCGTATTAGACGTAAAGCACCGGTTCAAACCCCAGGTCAGACATCAAAACGAAAATATGAAAAAATATATCTTCGGCAACTTCCTCTCAGCAGATTTCTGGCAAAAACTCTGGGAGTAAATAAAATTGCCAAGAAAATTTTCTCAAAAATCTGCCGTTCGGAGTCGACTCTAAACTGTAGGTACCGCCACTCATGTATAAAATTAAAACGCACAACATAGGTGTTGTGAGAAGCTAGGTCGTAATCCTGACTGAAGGGTTGTAATGTCCAATTATGTATGTACATATGTAACTGAAGCCTTATCGTAAAGAGCGTTTGCATCAGAGTCTATAATATTAACAATTTTAATGAATGATAAATTTTTATTTTGTAAAAAACTAATTCTTATCCACAGTTAAACTCTTAAGGGCTGCTTAAGGGCTTATATCCATGATATACGAAATAAAATTAAATTTGAAAAGAGAAGAAAACATACTGAAGAATATAAAGCAAAATGATGCATTTGAAAGTCATTTGTTGGCATTACAAAATGATTTGAAAACGTTTTGTTTTGTAGCCAAAATGGCAACAACAACAAATATAAACGTATACTTAACGAAAGAATAAAAATGATATTAAGCCCAATAATACATAAACAAAAGAAGAAAATTAATGCAAATGCAAATATAAACGAAAAGAAACGAGAATAAATCCAACAAGGCAACTAAAACAAATGAAAAAATCTAAAAGAAATGAAACGAAACGAAAATAGCTCTAAAAGGATCTACGTAGTATGTATGTATAGATGTAGGGAGAGATAAACACAAGCCCTTAAAATAAAATGAAAGTAAAGTAAAGGATTTGACATTTTATTTTTTGGCAAACAACTACAAATAAAAAATGTCTTAAAACACAAAAACACATACAAAACTAATACATGTCCCTGAACAAATATACACATATACGTATATAAAATATACGTACATCTATATGTACATTAGCAAACCCTTCTTGTGTGTGTATGTGTATATGTTTTCTAGTTGCCCCTTTAAGTATGAATAACCATGTTCTCTTTTCTTTCTTACATTTGCTTTCTTGGGTGTAAAAGTCAAACGACGACTGCAGTTGTTAACTTTTCGATTTGTCACCCTGTCAAGACAATAACAGCCATAAACAATAACAACAACAATAAAATAAAAAAAAAACACAAAAACAAAATACATTCTATATTAAATAAAACATGAAGAAATTTTCTATACTTAAATACATATATACTTAGAGAAAATGTCCTGTCACTGTTGTTGCCGTTTTAACAAATGTCCTTGCGATGGCAATACACATTTAGAACCAAATGTCAACACATTACGAACAATTGCCTCCTCATAAAACAAGAACAAATGCCTGTGCAATGGTTTGCCTAGCTATTTGGCAGTGTAACTGACTCCAAACAGTGATATTTTATTTTAATTTTTTTGTTTTTGTAAATATTAAAGTCTTCTCTTCGAACCTCTGTAAAAGGGAGATAGAGTGGAAATAATAGAAGAAAACTTCTTTGGTACTAAAGTTTAATGAACATTTTTACGATTCGTAATCATAAATAAAATGAAAAATAATTTGTCATCAAAAATTATGGACCATAATACATACATTTCAGAGATCAGTTATGAGTATTGAAAAAGATGAGTAGAATCGAATCATACTCATAATTTCTGATACTTATACGCATTCATACTTATTTTTAAAATCATGTAACCTTTACTCATATTCAAAGTTTGAAGTACTCATCATATTCATACTTAACAACAAGTATGCTGTCGTTGATTTCGACTCTCCATAACTCAACAGATACACACGAAGCACAAAATAAGAATGATTCGCGTACGAACACTAAAATACTCACTAGAAGGTTGTGTGTTGTCGAGTCACTCGAAACATTTGTAAGTATTTTTCTAACGTTATGAATCTAAATGAGTAGAGGCTTATGAATCAAACATATTTTGAATAGTATGAGTTTGATGTCAACATTGTACGCATACTCATTGCAACCTGTACTTATAAATCAACGTTGTAGTGAGTATGAACGAATCAGAGTACATAGTTAAATTTCAATATTGTTGACACACTTATATTAAAAATACCATGAGCGCTTATGAGTAGCGATAAAACGATTCATTACTGATCTCTGATACATACATATGCATGCCGTGGTAGGGAAGAATAATATATGCTAGTACATGCATATGTGTGTGTCGTAATAAATTCAGAAATAATTTCAGAAATAGAAGCAATGCCTGCCAAATGTGTGGCCATAAATTCCTTTCATAATTACGCACACATAAGATTATGTTTATGTGAGTGTAACTGTGCGTAGGCATAGGGATATATTTCCGTTGCGAATATTAAACAGAGCCTTTAAACAAATTCATTCATATGAAAAGCATTCCATTTTGTAAATTTATCCTACAGTTACTGAAAGAAATTCTTTGCATTCGCTCCTAGTTGATACAATATTCATATGAAAGCATTATATTCCAGATCTGTCTTATTCTCCTCTGCTTCTCAAGCCCCTAACAGTTTTATTACATTTTGTTCGTCGAGTATGAATTTCATCGTTATGGTTTAATCTTTCGATAATGTTTTGATGTTAGCAACCATAAAAGAAAATTAAAATTCATTTTGTGAGGGCAAAATATTTTATTTCTCATTTATATGCCGGCATAAAACAAAGAATAAAAAGGAAACAAAATGGGAGAAGAGTGAGAGAGAACTGAAGCAATGAAGGAAAACAATTGAAAACCATAATGGAAAATCAAAGCCAGGAAACAGGGTGGAAACTGGCAAATTTGTTAATGCGGTTGGCTTGACTAGATTCGAAATCATGTGTCGACAAATATTTATTTTATTTATTGTTGTTATTGTTTCATTGTTGTATTTACAACATTTCATGGTTCATTATTATCATTTATTAACATTTAATATTACACACTGACTGACTGCCTTCAATTCAATTTCATAACAATGATTGTATTCATTAATGTCTTTCATTTTTTCATTATCATTTCTAAAACCAAAAGTGATAGAAGACGTAAAATTGAAGTAATAAAGGCAACTGCTGTATATTTTCTTTCCTATTTGCCTCTTGTGTATTACATTCCGGGTTCAATTATAACACGTATACGCCTACTGCAAACGCAATAATACAAGACTCTGCATGCTCTCATATTCGCCTTACCTTTATGTTTTTGTTTCCCTTGATTAGAAGCAGAATGAAGATAATGTTGTAAGTCAAAAGAGACAGTGTTTCCATGACAGACTTATTTTTAGGTCTTTTTATAAATTTCGGTTATAATTTATAAACAAAACATTTGTGTTCTGTTAACAACTAAAATAAAGTCCGCGTTGTCATCTAATAAGCCAACACACTAGGTACTAGACTTCAGCGATAGAATATAAAATTTAAAAATCATATTCTATTAACCCTATATCAGAGATGAGCCATGAATCATTTTTTCGCTACTCATAAGCACTCATAAAATTTTTAATATAAGTGAGTCAACAATATTGAAATTTAACTATGTACTCTGATTCATTCATACTTACTGCAACGTTGATTTATAAGCACAGGTTGCAATAAGTATGCGTACAACGTTGAAATCAAACTCATACCATTCGAAATATGTTTGATTCATAAGCCTCTACTCATTTAGATGCATAACTTTAGAAAAATACTTATAAATGATTCGAGTGACTTTAATTATTCATCAAAACATACGCGTTGTTAAGTATGAATATGATGATTACTTCAAACTTTGATATGAGTAGAGGTTCCATGATATTAAAATAAGTATGAATAAAATGTATAAGTGTCAGAAATTATGAGTATGATTCGATTCTACTCATCTTTTTGAATACTCATTGGTGTATGAATAATGTTTAGAATTTGAAATACAAAGAATATTGAAAATCTTTTTGTTGATTTTTATTTTTGTTTTCTTGTCTAAAGGATATAAAAACTTCATTTAAAGGTTTTAATAAGTCTTGTTGTCACCACAACGAACATTAACGATTTCATCCTGGCATTAAAAATTCTTGTTGTTTGAGCTTTTGTTCTTGTGGCTACAGCTTTAACAATTATTTACGACAGGACTTAAAGCATAAATAATAACAAGCATTTCTATTTCATATACAAAATTAAATTATCTATGTCTGCAACAAAAGCAAAAACTTTTGTAACAAACTTGTAAAACATTAAATAAATAGAATAAAGGACAAGTCAATGGACGAGTAATCATCAGTCTGTATATCTTCTGTTGTTCAATATAAAAAAATTTCAAGAAATTCTAAATTTATAATGAAATAAAGAGAAATTGTATAGCAAATGATACAAGATACATACAAGATTTCAATCATAATCAAAGAATTTTACACAATCATTATAAGACAGAAGAAATACTCATTCCTTACTTCATTATAAAATATGAGTAATTTTATAACGAAAGCAAACATATGCATTCGACATATTTTTTTAATCTTTTCAAAATAAAATGACCCTCATTTATATTTTTGTATAGATTTTTAGCAATTTAATGAAGCATTCAAGCGTATAAATATTGATTATCTGTTGTATTGAGAATTTCGTTACGCTTAATACTGAAAGCATTGCGTCTTTAATTTATTATGAAATATTTACACACAGTATTTGGAAAGCCAAAAAAAAACAAAGAAATGGAAAACCTAAACCAACGTCTTTATTATTTTGATACTCTAGTTAAAGGCATCTCAATAACGTATAAAAAAGGAATATGAAATCATAAATAAATTGTTATGACCAAAATATCTGGCAATTGCTTCTAAAGAAAGGAAATCTCTACGACAATTCTAATATTTCCTACCATTATCCGTTTATTCCTCTGTTGTTTGCTGGCAGGGAATAAAAACAGGAGGCTGTATTGTAAGCAGAGGTTTGTGTTATTCATACAGAATAAAGAACTTTTTTAGTCTCTTTCGCTTCATTTTGATATGAATTTTTTTATTTTTTTCGATTTTTTTATTATCCTTTTAGTTTATGACCACCTTCACTTTTTAACTTTATTTCTTACTGTTCTAGTTTTTTATTTAACGTGTTGTTTTTTTGCCTTTTCTAGCTGTTGTAGTAGTTACTGCTCAATAAGCTCCAGTTTTTTATAGGCCTTCTACTTTATATGGAAGATTATATCGTAAGATTCGAATGTAAACAATCCATATGTAGATACGGGGTATTGTAAACAGGCGTCCTCTATTTTCAGGAAAGTTAAAATTCAATTCTACGGGATTTTGCCATCATGCCTCTACCGTAGAAATCTTTGCTCTATGAATTCATGACTAGCAAATTGGAAAATTGGAATTTATTACACTACCCTCGTTTAAAAACAGTACGGAAAATACCTACATACATAAATACAATGTTTGTGTTGGGTTTACGTTGCTCTTTTTTTATTTTTTCTTTTATTTTCAGTTCTATATTCAGCCTCCAGTTATGAAAAAATGGAAGCATATTTGTGTATGTTCTATGTTCTCTGTCTTTTGGTTGTAATTATTTTTACGTCCTGAAATTATGATTTTTTTCGACTTTTTTTGGTAATTTTTTTTACGACTACGACTACGTTTATTGGTCTTTTTCTATCTTTTCTTTAATAAATGTGTAATAGTGTGTGATTTTGCTCAGTATCTGTTAGCAAGTTTGTGCAAGTGTATGAGTAGGTTCTCTTATACATTTTATTGTATTTTTTTCTTCTTCTCCAAGTACAGCGTGCATGGTGTTGTGTATTATTTTACCCTCTCTGCTCGATTTAAACATGAGTAGGCAAGCAATAGTGGGTGTATATGTGTATGAGTGTCAGTTGAATAGCCTTTTATGGCAATTCTCATTTGTATTTCGGGTATGATTTTTTTTTGTTTTTGCCGCTTTTGTTGGATAATCCTTGGCGGTGACATTAAAACTGACCATGAATCTGTATGTGCGGCCAATAAAGAGAAGGAAAACATAACGAAAACATCATAAGATTGTATTGGTGGTCGTAACAAATACAATAAAATAAGTACGAAGTAATTTGTTAATTGTATTGCTTTTGGACTGAGAGTTTTTTGGGGTATTTTATTACAAAAAATTGTTGCTAGTGTTTTAATATGTCAAAGAGAACATTTGATTGTCTATAAAAAGTTTTTTTTTTAAATCAGGATGGTTATCTTCTAATATTTTAAAACGTAAGACGTATACTAACCCCTTAACATACCTGATGTGTTTAAAAAATAAAATTTTCCCTTTAAAGTTAATAAAATTCGGGAGCTTTGTAATGTGAAACGATCCTGTTGTATGTGCTTTGCCCATAAAGGAAATTCGTTGTGTTTTCTTAATTGAACAATATTAAAGTATTGAACACTTTAATGCTGGAAAATGCATCCTTCGAGACTAAAATACTGAAGAAAGCAAACGAAGAACTGGAAAAACCAAACATAAGAATACAATTCAACAATAAAAATTTCATGTCGATTATTAAAGTTTGCCAGAGGCACTAAATTTTTATTCACATACAGTGCGTGTCTGGTTGAGCGTTGAATTTCTTTAATATTTAATTTTGAATTTTCAGTTTGTAGTTTTGAATTTTCCTTTGATTCCAATTTCTATTTGTATTCATAATAAACTTGTGCCTTTTTGTAATGCCCTTTCTATCCGTCTTCTCTAATTGTTTCCCGTTTATTATGCAAAGTTTTTCACTAAAAGTAATCAAATCCCATTCCATTGAAATACATTCAACGCGGGATAGGCGTTATAAGTACAATTTGAATTGTAAATCATTTTAAATATTCCACTAATTCGTATTCCAATTCAATTCTAAGAACTTACAAATGAACTCCACTTGGTTTCAATTGAAGAAATCCTCTTTCATTTCAATTGGTTTAAGAGATTTGCAAAGTGTATGTGTGTGTACTTGAGAGACAGACAGAGAGAGAGAGAGAGAGAGAGTGTGTATAAATGTATGTGTGTTTGTGTTCATGTGATATTATAGTTCTTAGTTAAGAAATTATACGATACCTCTATGAAAATACGTATTATAATGGTTCAATTGCATTCAATAGATTATCATATAACTACTGATAGTGCAGTACTTGCATAAATACAGAGTGAGCAGTAAGAAATGAATACAATAAACAGTTTTTATGTCCGACATGGTTTACTTACTACGATGTTTCAAACCTTGAGGGATGTGTATGTGTAAAGATTACCGGCATTGTTAAGGAAAGATTGATTGATGCTCAGTTGGGAGTGGCCATGGATTATTTCTTTATTGTACAGTTGAAACAGGTCATGATCTCCTATCTTATTGAAAGTTAAGCCAGAGTAAAAAACAGAAATTCCGAGGCAAATATAAGGCCGATTGACACAAATTCTAAAACTGAACTAAATTAACATATCCTTGGGACATTTAGTTGTTATTCCAACGTGAGTTCTGGTCCTGGTTAGACCAAAAATCCACTGTTTCTGAGGATATTTTTATACCCATATGCTTTATAGACGGAAACAGATTCGATTCCAACTAATAAACAAGTTTTCAGAGTGGTCTCTTGAGTTATTCCAAACGTATCCTTTCTGATACATAATCTCACTGCTTCCCACCATGTTAATACAGTAATTCGTTCTCTCTTTATTTTTATTTGTTTTTTCTTCTTCGTAACAAAATTTACTACATAAACGTTCACTCTCCTATTTAACCAAATCAGCTCCTACTTGTACTTACAATGCCTAATCAATTAAGCTATTTAAAGTTGAAAGGAGAGAGAGAGAGAGAGGAAGACAGCCAGTCAGCATTTATTAGTTATTCTTAATGAAGCCTTAGGTTTCCCTTTCATGCAGCTGAGTTCCTAAAAGGATTACTGCAAGTAAATGTGTCTTTAGAAGAGTGTATATGTGTTCGTAAGAGAATACAACAAAGAGAGTGGCCTATTTAATTAAAAAAAAACAAATCAAAGCAATTAAAAATGCAAAAAGAGTAGAAAATTAAATTCTTTTATCAGATTTCTTAACAGATTTTAAACAGAAACCTTAAGCAAAATAAGAAAGCAAATGAAAAAATAATGAAAATGAATTGGAAATGCAACACAAAAATAGAGAAAGAGCAAGAAAACTTTTTTGTAAATTTATTGAAAGGTGTTTAAATAAAAATTTCAGCCTTTCCTTATGTTAGTGTTGTTTGTTGGTAGGCAAATAGACATTTTGAAATCTATTATTGACACACACACACACACACACTTTCAAAATATTGGGTGTCATATTCGGCTCAAGTGTTCTTTTAACAAAAGCACACCCCAATGAAACACAATCATAAACCTGCACTTCTGTTTGCGGTGGTGGTAATAGTGTTTCTGCTTTCTCTATCACTCTCCGTCTCTCTCTCTCTGTCTTTCTATTTTATTGTGAAATTTTTAGCAAAAAAATAGATGAATATATCCTTAAAATCATCTATGTATAGGAGATCCTATTCATTATTTCTTGTTCGGTTTTTATCTTCTTCTCATAGTTATTGTTACTCATCTTTTCTTTTGTTGCCACTCATAAAACAATGAAGGACACAATGTTAAATGTCATTCTACGTGCATTGTGTTACGTGTTTTTGTAATACTTCTTGTGCATTGTTTTTTAAGTTTATCATCGGTATTGTATTTCAATTTTTTTTTAAATTCACATGCATTTGTTTCTCAGTATCTCAATACCAGTTTAGTTGCACTCAAAACAAAAAATAGAACATGGGTCAAGGGTCAATTATCAATTGAAATCCTGTTAGAAACGCAGTCCTCTTCTTGCCAATTAAAGCAATTGAATATTTTGCTATTTTGTCTTCTATACTTTTATACTCGTAGCTAATATTTGTAGTGTTGCATACACAAAAAAAAGTGAGAATATTCGTACACATGTATGTATGTATGTAAGTCAGTAAGAGAGAGAGGAGGGAAAATATGAATATAAAATGAAAAAGTAAAGACAATCTTGTATTTATTTGGTGAATTTTGAAAATTTCAAAAAGGATTTTCAAAATTCACATTCATATGCCAAGTTTTTTGCATTCTTATTCAAATGCTTCCATTTTGGTTTAGTATTGATGGCGAACACATTTTCTGTTGCAATAAGGACAAGAGGAGAAGTGGTTGTTCAAATATGAGTCCTTTTTTCGGTGCACACATGTTGTACACATATTCGGTTTGAATAAGGAAAAGAGGGACGAAAAGTGGTTTTAAATATTGTTGTGCAAATATGAGTCCTTTTTTTTTGATACACTGTTGCAAGTACTTTTTCGAAATATCAGAATACATTTTATTTCATTTTATTTGTCTTCCATTTTCACCGAAAAAAAAACATTTATTTCGGATATGTCAAAAAGTGTCACATGAAATGTCACTTTTACAACAAACGACAGCAAATATCTCCGGTTGTTGTACCACTCTAATGGAAAAGTGTTCAGCTAAAGGCAGGTTTAATGATTTTTTAAACGAAAAAGAAAGTGATAGGAAACCAAGATTTTAAAACAGAAACAATATCTGGCGATATATGTACGTGTTACATTCGTTCTTACAGGTTTTTTTGAAATTTTCAGGGCTTCTTATTAATTTTTTGTCTGATATGAGGGCATAGCAATACAGAATCCTCATAATGTGGAGGACTATTGCAAATGCTGTAGTTTTCATATAAAGTTTTCAAGAAAAAACATTTTTTTTTTCGTTTTTAAGTCAAAACATAAACGAAAAGTAACCGAGAAATCATTTCATTGCCTCTGAGTCCATATATAACATAATTGGCCATTACAACCCTTCAGTCAGGATTACGGCCTAGCTTTTCACACCACTTACTTTATACATGAGTGGCGGGACCTACAGTTTAAAGTCGACTCCGAACGACCAATTTTTGAGAAACTTTTCATGGCTAATTTATTTACTCTCAGAGTTTCTGCCAGAAATCTGCTGAAGAAATACTTTGTTATTCTTGTGTTGATGTCTGGCCTGGGGCTTTACGTCTAATAAGCCAACACACTACCTACTAGACTACGGCGAATTCTCCTCTGAGTCAGTGTTAAAAAATTCATTTCTTTTGACCTTTTTTGGTACTTTTTCATTTCAAAAATACCGCCGTACCCATGCGAAGCTTTCAGTCCTTTTTTATTATTACATATTTTATGTCTTGCGCTTTTCAACTATTAATGCATTAGCAACATGTTCAACATAATTCTAAAGGTGGAATTAGGCTTTAGCCCCGGTTAGCCAAACACCCACGTTCGTTTTTCGAATACGAACAGCAATAAAAACGCTTACCGAACCGTAATGTAATTTCGGTAAGCATTTGCATTGCTCTCCTTATGCTAAAAACGAACGTATGTTACATTACGTTCCATCGACGTTTGGCTAAACGTGGCTTTTGCATTTTGACTACGTTCCGAATAAGCCGTTTTTGTCCTGTATTTGTAGTAAATATAAATAAATAAATACTCTTGTAGGTAGTGTGCTGGCATACTAGATGTGAGCCCACGATTCAAATACCATGGCAGACATCTCCATCAAAACGAAATATTAATGAAATATTTCTCCGGCGATTTCTTTCTGACAAAAACTCTGAGAGTAAATAAAAATTGCCACGATAAAGTTTCTCAAAAAGTCTGTCTTTCCGAGTCGACATTAAACTGTAGGTCCCACCACTGTTCCATAAAATTAACACACACAAAATAAGTGGTGAGAGAAGTTAGGTCATAATCTTGATTGAAGGGTTATAATGACCAATTATATATGTATGTATATATCTTTTACAAAAGTACCATTTGATGCAAAAAAGTACTTTTTCAGTTATAGTTCAGTACCATTTTAAAATTTCAGTTTTGCAACACTGCTCTGAGTACATACTTATTTTCCACACAATACCGAAAACTATAAAATTTCTCTGAGTGTAAAATTTAAAAGTTTATCACATTGCATTAAATACATACAGTTTCCTTTGAAAAATTAAAAATTTAAATCTTTCAAAATCCTTATCATGACATCAACATTGTTTGCATGCTTGAAAGTGTAAAGAAATCAAAAAAAAGAAAAACCAGCAAAAGGAAAAAGCCAGTCATCAATACTTTTTTACCCACTAACCAAATTAGAAAGTTTTGCAAAAAAATAAAATCAATCAAATGAATTAGTTTTCTGTCTGCTTGATTCTCATTGCTGTCCCATAAAAATACGATGGAAATATTTTTGAAATTTCATTTCCCAAAGTAAAGAATTGCAAGCTCTGAGATGGAAGGCGTCTCTCAGTCTTTGTGTGAAATTGAAAAATTCATGTCATGTGTTCGGAAAATTGGGAGGCGCGAATGTATACCCTTTGATGTTGTGCCAATAAATTGAATTTCATTTTGAAAATTACTCAAATATTTACAACAACAACAACAATTTAACCCCAATATTGGGTGTTTTTTGTATCATTTATTGAGCAACAAATGATATCTTTGGAATGCCTTAAGGCCATTGCAATGATTATGACAAAAACGCTTTTAATTTTTTTGCAAAAGTAATACGTCGTCCATCAAAGTATGACATGTGTTGTCCTTATTGTAGTTTCTTTTAAAATTGTGTTCCGAAATTCACCTCATATTTGTGACTGACTTCGGTATGTGTGGTGCCATAATTAAATGGCGTAAGTGTGTGACAAAAAGAAATTTGTTTAATGTTCAGAGAGATCTAAAGGGACATACTATACGCATGTATACATATATTTTCTGTGCTTGTGTAACATTTGCTGTTGAAAGTTTTTCAATTAAATTTTATGTCTGCAAATAAAAATATTTCGTTCTTTGTGTTGTTGTTCACTTCTGTAGTTTCGTAGACTGATTGTAAATAAACTGAAAACAAATTTGACATGATCATGAACATGAACAAAAAATAAAAAAGTTCAAGAAATATTTTGCAATTTTCGTAAGCGAAAAGAGGAAGTTTTTAATAACGCAGTATGGTTGCCAGCGTTTCCATTTTTATTAGGTCCTACAGCCTAGTTTAAACTCATAACTTTAAAACAAACTGCAATGTTTCATTTTTCTTTCAAAGTTTTTAATGTGGAATATAATATTGCCTCGCAAAAGCAAAGAGCTCTGTACGTGTTCTTTTATTTTTTGAAGAAAATTCCTGCGGAAAGCATTTGTTTTTAATAAACGTTTATGGTGATCTTGCTAATCTAGCTGGACAAGACTTAAATAAACATGCATGCTTCAGCAACAAGTGATTGCATAATCATCAGGAATAAATTTCGAGGCCATCTTCAATCAATCTCCAGTGAAAACATAACTTAGAAAATTGATTTTCTATCGAAATGAAGCCATAGCAAAAGGTATTAAAACCCATGTAGCTCAGTAAACAAAGAATTATCATCACGATCTCAGTAGACAAAATTTTACTGTGATTAGAGCCTAATTATGATGCCGCTAATTGTTGTAAAGAGGAAAATTCCTACCTTCCCAGCATTATTAATTTAAATAAAATATACTAAAGGCGCACATTTAATGCTTCGAAGATTTTTGGTTTCTAGTGCAAAAATAGGAAAAAAATAAAAATTTCATTATTAGGGGGGTTGAGAATAGGAAGTTCTGCGTTAGTAGTTTCATTTCTAAAAGCTTCTATAAAAAAAATCCAAATTTCTCATGCTCAAATACCTATTAAACTTGAGTGGTATATTCTATTATTGTTTTCCGTTTTTAATTTTACCTACATTTACAGAGATCAGCAATGAGTATTCAAAAAGATGAGTAGAATCGAGTCATACTCATAATTTCTGATACTTATACGCATTCCCACTTATTTTAATATCACGGACTATACTATATACTCGTATATGGATACTATATTTAATATCTACTCATATCCAAAGTTTGAAGTACTCATCATATTCATACTTAACAACACGTAGGATGTTATTGATTTTGACTCTCCATGACGCAACATATACACGAAGCACAAAATAAGTATGATTCGCGTACGAATACTAAAATACTCACTAGAAGGTTGTGTGTTTGCTCTGCTTGCTGCTCTGTCGCTTTTTGCTCATTTGTCTTTTTTTGTAAATGCAACAATACCTAAGACTGTAAATTTTGCTGAATGACGAATCATTTATAAGTATTGTAAGTATTTTTTCTAAATAAGTAGGCTCATGAATCAAACGTATTTCGAACGGTATGAGTTTAATGTCAACGTTGTACGCATACTCATTGCAACCTGTACTTATAAATTCAATATTTAGTATTGTTGACTCACTTCATGAGTGCTTATGAGTAGCGAAAAAACGATTAATTGCTGATCTCTGATATGTACTTAAAACCGTATACGGAAGCGATCATAGCAGTTGCACGTACATACATAATTGCGTTTTTATTGGCTGCCAATGTTGATGATTCTGATGATGATTATGCGGACGAAAACGATATCGGCAGGATAATATTCAATTGAACTCAAGCGAGAAGTAATATCTTTAAAAATTTTATGCTTTTGGTTTTTAATTTTACTCGAATAAGATAAAACAAGAAAATAGCTGTGGCATGTATGTAACTTGCAACCAAAATTGCATACATGAGTGTACATTTTTCAACTTTCCCCTTTAGTTTGATTACAAAATTTTGTGGTAAAATACCCTCGAGAGTGGAGGTGAAGTATGTAGGGAATCTGTAGAAAGTTTTCAGCCACAAGTTTGTTGCAACTGTTGACATTCAAGTCATTTGTAGCAATAAATATAAAAAAATAAAAAAGTGAATGAAAATCACTTTATAAATGTTTGGTTTTTGTGTGTGTGTGTGCGTGTGTAATTTATTGCATGGCTGTATTCATGTTTGTCTGTCTATTGCTGTTGTTTGGTTACTTTTGCAATTTATTTATGTTGCTACTGCTGCTACATGCTGCAACTGTTTCTGTTGTTGTGTTGTTGTTGTTGTTGTTATTCTTTTACCATGACAAATATTAGTTTTAACAATTTTCCATATCATTCCATTAATATTCCTTTAGAAAATTTTGTTTTTGTTTCGTTTCCTTATTTTTCTATGCGAGTATGTTTAAAATTCATTCCATAAACCAAATATTTTGAAATATTTCCTGTTTTGTAGTTATTGTTTAATTTATATTGTTGATATATGTATGTATGTTTGTATCTGTTATTGATAATATTTGCATGGCAATATTCAAATTTTAATCTGGATTTCAATACAAAACGTAAAATACTCATACGGATACGAGTTGGTTAGTGTCCTGCTTCTACTCTCTGCTAAAACGAATACAACAACAAAAATAAAAATAAAATAAATACATGCATACATGTGTTGTAGTTGGCAAAAACATATGGGAAGAGATTTTTAGCTTTAATAACAATATGGCTTTGAGTTTTAAGCTAAAATTTTGGGAATTTATTGTTTTCTTATTGGATTAGCAAAATCTGCAAAAAAAGAAGAAGATAAAAAACATTATAAACTGAACCGTAAAAATATAAAATTTATAAGGATTTATGGCAAAGAAATTAGCATGAATTGAAAAGAGCTTTTCAAGTGAATCAAATACTCACATGTATTACAGAGACTATGAAAATTTGGATGAGAATAACAGATGCAAAATCTGAGAAAAGAAAAAACTTAAGTAATTGCTATACATAATTGTTCGGAGGAATATGAGGCACGTATGAGGTATATAGTTTGCAAGTTTCTCAAAAAATCTGTCGTTCGGAATCGAGTGTAAACTGTAGATCCCGCCACTCATATATAAAATTTACGCACACAACATAAATGGTGTGAGAAACTAGGTCGCAATCCTAACTGAAGGGTTGTAATGGCCAATTATGTAGGTTGTGTATGCATGTATTCTTTGGGCGGATAAACCTGATTATTATCGATTAATTTCATATTTAATTAACTAAAATTAGCTTCAATTTAGCAATGAAATTTAAATAAACATTTCAAATAAAAACTCAACAACAGCGTTAACAACAAAGCGAATTTTAGCCATTCATGGTCACCTGTCGTTATCATAATCTTCCACAATTTTTGAATATTTTTGTTAAAACGTTGGCTCTCTTTGATTACATTGTTGTTGGCATCAAACACATAAATTTTCCGCTTTTGTTTGTTATTTAAACCACAGAAATTAAAAAAAAAATAAAAAACGATGAAAATGAAAAGAAACGCCAATTAGTTGAATGGTTAGACACTAAACGTCTCTTTATACTCATAAATTTTGGTCATAAAACTGACTATCAGATTATCCCAACTGATAATACCAATGCCAGCGTTAAACTCTTACCAAATAAAGCCGTCCATATCTTTAAACTCTTCATTTGGCCTTTAATCAATAGAAAATGAAAATTGAAAAGAAAAAGAAGAAGAGGAATTTAATGAATTCATTATTGAATTAAAATAATTTGTTACACTCGCCGTCAAGCTAAAACGAAGACAGAAAATTCATTTTAAGAGGAAAGAAAAAACCTTTCATATGAAAATTTATTGAAAAAAAAAGAAATGATGAAATATTTACCGTGGTTCTACTGAAAACAGAGAGTGATTTTTGACTAAGGCAGACCTAAACAGTGAAATAATATTTGCTTTGTCTGAGCAAACATTACTACATGAGCATTTATATGAGTGCTTCCCACTATTTCTTCCAAGGGTTTCTTTCATCTCTGAATATAGCAAATATTAGTTCATTGGGGGAGAAACTTATTGCTGTACAGAACAATTTAATATTGACTCAACATTATTACCATTGACTATTACTTATGAGACACTTTAAGAAATTAAATCAGTTGTTACGATATGCTCCAATTCAAAAGCTAATCGATATTGCCATAGTTTTCTAGAATTGCTTAACGAAAATGCTTGCTGGGTAAGCCTATACGTACGAGTATTTATAAGTAGTTTGACCCCTTATGGACTGCATTTAATTTTATTTTTGTTACTGTTTGTTTGTTTGTTTGTTTTCTTGGTCTATGTATGTATATCCCATGTGAATTGTTTATTTTCATTGTAAAACTTTTATTTTCCTCTGCTTTCCATCCCACAGCAACTACAAAAACAATTTCATCGTCGTTATGATAATGAAAAAAGCTAAACGTTTTTGTTTTCCTTTTTTGAAATTCATATTTAACTCTCGACTAATGCAGTTTTCTTGTTAAAATAAAATATTCCGAAATGAATGAAGAATACAAAAGCAACAACAACAATATTAATATTAATACAACAACAATAAGACAACAAAAATATATGAATTTAAATGCGTTGCGTCTAAACTCTACCAACAGTCTCGTATTGTCTGTAATTTTGTCTCTAAAAGCAAAATTTAAAACAATAACAATTAATTTAGATATAAACCTACATACTATGTATGTATGTACATGTATCTGGTTTCGATTTTTTAAAAATCTTAAATATAAATACTAAGTTTACACGATAAGTACTTACGTAAAAACAGAGAGAAAATATCGCAGAATTCCATCCGTATTTAAAAATGAAAGTAGGAAAGATTATTTTGGATTTACACGACTAGTAAAATACTAAACCAAAGTAAAAAGATCTGATAAAGTGTGACGAAGTGACAAAGAGAGCCGTAATACTGCACTATTGAAATCCGAATTATCTCTCAATGTCGTACGCTCTCATTAAATATTAATTTTACGCGATACTATAGAACATTTCTTCATGGTAACTCCGGTATTCGTGTGAAGTCGCCATAGTCTAGTAGGTAGTGCGTTGGCTTATTAGACGTAAGGCCGGGGTTCAAACCCCAGGTCAGCCATCAAAACGAAAATATGGAAAAGTATTTCTGCGGTGACTTCCTCTCAGCAGATTTCTGGCAAAAACTCTGAGAGTAAATAAAATTGCCATGAAAAAGTTTCTCAAAAATCTGTCGCTCGGAGTCGACTTTAAACTGTAGGTCATGCCACTCATGTATAAACTTAACGCCCATAACATAAGTGGTGTGAGGTCGTAAACATTAAGTGTTTGTTTGGTCCTGAATCACCTATTTGCTAAAATATTTTCTTAACGTTCGTTTATCCTCTGTAATGTCTCCTATATTTTTTGTTTTCCTAAGATATTTTTTTTTTGTTATTTCTGCGGTCGATTATTCGCTCCATAAACTCTTGTTTATTGATATTGCTGCTATGGCTGTTGTTGTCCGTAATTAACAACATTGCTTAGCTAATTTCCAAGCAATAGAACGACAGTGTAACCAACCATAACGAAAAGGAGAGAAGAAAAGAAGAAAACTGAGAATACCAAAGTAAAATAAACATTTTTTTGTTCTTTTAAAATGATAATAAAACGAAGTCAATGTCTACTGGTCCCTTACATGTGGCATTATGTTGTCTATGTAAGCACGAGAGAGCGCTAAGGATAAAACAAATGAACACAAAATTAAGTCTTTTAAACAATTGATAGTGGCCACAAAAATTAAACAAATAATCCCGATCTTTTCTTTCTTTTTTCAAAAGTTTCCAATTTCGAATTGTGATTTTGTTGTGAAGATATTTGAATGAATTGATATATACGTGTACATACATAATTGGTCATTACAAACCTTTAGCTAGGATTACGACCTAGCTTCTCACCCCACTTATGTTGTGTGCATTAATTTCATACCTGATTGGCGGGAACTACAGTTTAAAGTTCACTCCAAACAACAAATTTTTTAAGAAACTATACATGGCATTTTTATTTGGAAGAAATCTGCTGAGAGGAAGTCACCGAAGAAATATTTCTCACCTTTTCGTTTTGATGCCTGACCTGTGGCTTGAATCGCGGCCTTGCGTCTAATAAGCCACCACACTACCTACTAGACTACGATGAATGAATTGATGTTTTAATAAAATTCTAAAGGCTCTTTATAACCATGCTAGTAAATCGAATTAAAACAGTTTTCCTTTACAGATTAAGACAATTGAATATATAAATTCAACGTAGAAAATATTGGATGCTGTCTACACAAATTTGAACACAAGCTGATAACATTTTAGATTTATTCATAAGAGACTATCAGATGTGAAGGATACATTGAAGGGTTGAGAAAAAAACATAGACATCTCCATAACATATTCGAAGCTACCACGGCTTCTAATTAGAGGTCCTAATAATCATAGGAACTCGATTTTACAGTTTTTACATTCACATCATATTGATTTACTATTAATTATACTGGATGGATCGTGGTTTCTTTATGTAATATAACAGCTAAAGTGAGGTAAGTGATCTTGTGTTTGAATAAACAAGCCAATGTCTTATACAGTACTTCAGTATCCGTCATAAAAAAACCTCATGCCGCTAGTGTGCCTACAAAAGTCATCATCTTTATTCTGTCTTTAACTCAGCTTCCATAAAGTCTGCACACAGACCTTTAATCCTAATGAGCCAAGTCGTTTAATTCCAATTTTCATTTACTCTAATGAAATAAAATCCTGTCTGTCTATTCCTCTAATCATAATTGAAATTCTAGAAATAGAATTCCAATAAAGAAATCCATGGACAACAATTTATGAAAATTTTCGTTAAAAAAAAAAGAAATTCAATCATAATTTCTAAATATCTGGCGTCAAAAGACATAGAAAGGCTCTATTTCCTCGTATTATTTGTAGTTTCTCGACCACAACCTTTCAAACTACTGTCTGTCTTGATTACAATCCATCGGCCTGCCATAAATTGTCTGTTAAAGATGAAAAACTCTGCAGGTCTGTTTAATGATCCTCAAAATTATTTCATTTTCAACTCAGTTGCCATCATGCTTATCTTTATAAGCATTATTTATGATAAAAACAATTATCACTCAGTTAAGTTGTTTTACAGCCAACAACAACAACGACAACACAAATTTCATTTGGGGGGGAAAAAAAGCAGAAGAAGAAAAAACAAATAAATTAAGTGAAGCATTTTATGCTCTTTACGCTCATCTTAATCAAACAATTAGTAACGCATGCATGCATTAATGCACAAAATGTTAAGACGGGTTTAACTCCAAGGTAACAACAACAACAACAACAACAATTCACTTACCAATTAAGTTAGATTACAAGTTATGCAGGAAAAAAGGGAAAATAACACACACAATTGAAGAAATATTTCTTTCTATCGGTTATCTTCACTTTATCAGCGAAACAATAGCTGGAGGAGGATTATTGTATGTGTGTGTGTGTGTTTTTCTGGTGAGAGTATTGCATTTGAAATTAATCCCTTTTTTATTGCCAGAAAACTATTCTTCTTCTTTAAAATTCTCCAACACAACAATTAACACATTAAGCATGACGCATCAGTTGTGTGGCGTCCTTTTGTTCACATTTTTTGAGATTATTGTTTGGCTTATTGTTGTGGCTTTATTCTCTATCTTCCTACTACTACATGTACAAAAAATAAGAATTAAAAACTGACCGACACTCACAGGTACACTTACGGTTATCATCATCGTCGGATTGGACATGAGACATGGAGACGAACTGTGTGTAGCTGCAACTGACATCATTCCATTTTTATGCCTTATTCAGCAAATTGTTGTGACAAGACAAAAGAATGCCTTCAAAAGAGAATCTTCTGTGTCAGCTTGCAGTTATTCATACCAGAAATACTTTCAAAAGCAGGCAAAACACTTGACAATTCCCCAACAAATACTTGATAAAATACTTCTCTTGCCCTATAGAGATTGTGTGTGTGTGTGTGTTTGACAGAGAGATAGTGAGAGAGAAGGGAAAAAATGCGTATGTTGCCTTCTTTTTTCACTTGTTCGTGACCATCGTTTATTGCCTGTCTGTTTATTTCTTTGTTGATGTCGGCCCAGGCGGCTCTTGAACATCCTTCCTTTTGTTGCTTTGTGGTGTTTGTCTGTTCAATCACAGCGATGACATATTCAAGAGCCTTTTTCTTTATTTAATGATGTTTCATATTTATACATATTGTTGTTGTTGTTTTACATTTTTTTATTTTATTTCAAAGTACTATCGATGGCAATGGCGCTCTCGTTATTTAAATATCATGGTTTTTGTTAATGAAATTATTATATCCGAAATGAATTGAACCAGTAATTAGCAGTAGAGTCTTATTGTTTTCAAATTTCTCATTCCATATGTTTTACAACAATTATAAATCCAAAGCAGAAATACTTCTTTAAGTCTGTTCTATACCAGAGATCAGCAATGAGTATTCTAAAAGATGAGTAGAATCGAATCATACTCATAAATTCTGATACTTATACTCATTCGTACTTATTTTAACATCATGGAAGCTCTACTCATATTCAAAGTTTGAAGTACTCATCACATGCATACTTAATAACACGTATGATGTTGTTGATTACGACTCTCCATAACCCAACATATACATACATACATACATAATTGGTCATTACAACCCTTCAGTCAGGATTACGACCTAGTTTCTCACACCACTTATGTTGTGTGTGTTAATTTTATACATGAGTGGCGGGACCTACAGTTTAAAGTCGACTCCGAACGACAGGTTTTTGAGAAGCTTTTCATTGCAATTTTATTTACTCTCAGAGTTTTTGCCAGAAATCTGCTGAGAGGAAGTCGCCGAAGAAATACTTTTTGTATTTTATTTTGATGTCTGGCCTGGGGCTCGAACCCTGGCTTTTCGTCTAATAAGCCAACACACTACCTACTAGACCACGGCGACTTCAACCCAACATATACACGAACCACAAAATAAATATGAATAGCGTACGAACACTAAAATACTTACTAGAAAGTTGTTTTTGGCAAAGGCAACAACAACTAAGACTGTAAATTTTGATGTATGATTTGAGTCAATAGAGGCACTCGAATCATTTATAAGTATTTTTCTAAAGTTATGAATCTAAATGAGTGGAGGCTTATGAATCAAACATATTTCGAATGATATGAGTTTGCTGTCAATCGTTGTACGCATACTCATTGCAACCTGTATTTATAAATAAACGTTGTAGTGAGTACGAATGAATCAGAGTACATAGTTAAATTTCAATATTGTTGACTCACTTGTATTCAAAATTTCATGAGTGCTTATGAGTAGCGAAAAGACGATTCATTGCTGATCTCTGTTCTGTGTCATCCTTATATTACATGGATCTGTGTTTGTTTATATGTACATCATACATAGAATGTATGATGCTATTAATAATAAATTTTATTACTTGTCGTTATGACGAGTTTAGTTTTTCTATAAAACGATTGAATATTTAATGCCAATTACTGTTTAATAACAAAAACAAATATTCAAATTTAATTAGTTTCTCTTTAATTATGAGACAATAAACTTTTATTCTATAAATAATATCGAAAAGAGAAAAGAAATGTAATTTTTAATAATTCATTAGATGACTTTACTTATTATTGACATTAAATAGTAATATTTATTTTCGATAAACTAATATGAATAGAACAAATATTGTAAATATTTGTATAATAAAAGAAAGTTTAGTTAGATAGGAGAAAAAGTAGATTTTCAAAGAAATAATTTCTTAAGAAAGAATATTATTTTACAACTAATCTTAATGCACGCATTTTAATTGAATTATTAATTTAAATCTTCATTTTTTGTTAGAAAAACTTATTCGTTCATTATTTTATTTAATGTTGTCATGTGCTCATATGCTGTATGTACACATACTTTACAGGTATATGTATGTAATGTGATACACCACAATATAATATTTATATTTATGTTTAATTTATTTACTTCTGAAATATTTTTCAATTAACAGAATAAACCAAAAACCATTAAAAAAATAAATTGAAGGTTTCACACTTCAATACTCCACTCAACCACATTCTCATTCTCTCCTTTAATTAAGCATGTGTTCGAACGATTAAATTATTTACATACGTGTGTGTAATGGTCGCTACAATCAAACCAACAAGCTATAATATCTCTCACTGTCTCTGTGCTTGTATGCAGTGTAGGTGTAAAAGTGTATTTGCTTGTGGGTGTAATTTTAATTATTTTTTGTAATTGTTTGTGTATGTATTTGCTTTCTCCATTGAGTGCATGCCTACAGGTGCATTTCCGTTTAAATATTTTAATAATGATCGTCTGCATTTAATTGTTAATTTAAATTTTTTAAATACTTTTGAGTATTTTTGATATTTTAATATTTCAAGTACCATTATGGCACTATGGTCTTCTCTTATAGCTTTTATTTGCTTTATTGTTTCAATAAAGTGAATTGGTTCTATGCAATTGGGAATATCGTTCCCATAAATCATAGTTTTTAATGGAAAGTGTTCGATATCCTTGGGGAGAGCAAATTCGTTTGTGGTTGATTGGAAAGTGAATCTAAGAAAGCATTACAGTGGGATCTTTTTTTCAATTATTGAGTTGAGAAATTTAACAATCTTATGCAAAATATAGATGCATCATGAACCTATGCCAAGTATTGCTACTGCCAGAATCCACAATTATTATACCTCCTCTAACCTTTTCTCTGAGAACAGTTTCTATTTCCGATTTTTGTAGACGAACTGATACGTCGTTTTTTATGGCCCTGATTACAACATCCGATGATTATATGATGGTAGTAAAATACAAAATAACAATAACAGTAAAAAGAAAAATCTACACACACAAATACATACATACAGCAGATATTTTTGTACAGAATTAAAATATTAATCGAGCATGCTTTGGCCGACTAAATTAAAATGCAACATCATGATGCAACCAACCAACAGCCCAATCTCACCAACACAAGCAAATTTACTGTTGTATTAATATAGTTAGTTAGAAGTTATAACTTCTATTAAAATATAAATGTAGTCATGGTTGTGTATGTGTGACGCTGGTTGCATTTGACTTTGCTTTAAAACTTCAAAAAGAGTAAATGCCCACTTGTTCCGCATATGTAGACTGTATGGAACATTTATGCAAATTTTAATGAAATCAAAAAAAAAACAAAAATAGGCGTATGAATCAATAGTACGAAAAAACCCACAAATGGATTCCTTCCAATAAAATTCAGAAAATTATATTCGTATACCCATATGTACATATGTATGTGCATGCATGTATTTGTCTATTATACTTTTATACTTGATATGAGTAAGTGTTATGAATGCCAAAAAAAGTATTGAAATTAAAAAATAATTTTCCAATTATCATTGAGCCATCATCATAATTTTAAAAGCTTCACTGATTTTCTCCATCATTATAGAATTTTCACACACATTTTTTTCAATATTTTACTTTTGCGAGAAATAAAAACGAGGGACGGCATTATAGAATGGTCAAAGGATATATAACACGTTCCTTTACCTTTACTTAAATACGGTTCTTAATAATGTCGTTCTTATTGTCGTTCTTAAAATTATTCGCAGCACATATTGTGAGCATTTATTGTAAATGATAAGGATTTGGAGAGAATGGAGAAAAAGAGAATTTTAAGAGAAAAATTGTGTAACTTTTAACGTGTATATCCCTTATTTACGAAAATGTAAGAAGAAACTTTTAAAACGGATGCATTTTCAACTGGAAATGCTTTTCATCTTTTCAACAATTGATGGAATTGACAGAGTGAAACGTCTTTTGCCTTTTTTAAAATGCTTAACTTGAGATTTTCTTTCTTTTGGTTTTTTCTCAGATTATATTTAATGCACTGCGACGGTGGCCAATGAAAATAAATATGAAAAAAAATATTTGGGAACCCCATCAACAATTTTCAGTTGCGTTCAGTTTTGGCATACCGGCTGTATAAGCGATAATTACTTGCATTAAGTTGAATTGAATTTTCTGTGTGTTAAAGTTGATCATTTAAATAGATTTTTGGGCATTTTGCCAACTTTTTTTATTTTTCCTTTGGCTCATGAGCTTCTTTAGCCTTGTTTCCATCAACTCTTGCATTTAAGCTGTTTGGTATTGAGCTAAAAGCGTATTATTGTGCAGTCAGAGTCTGTTTTGCATTGAATGCGTTACAAAATATTTTCGTTTTATCTGGCCATTGGTCCGAAAATAATGACCTCCAATAGTCGATTGTTTAAAAACTACCACACATACATATATGGTATATACAGCGTACTACTACATTAATACCAATGTTTGTATGTGTACGTATGGTAGATTATAAAGCAGTTGTTGCTTTAGTCAGTCAGTCAATTGGTTATCATGCATTTAGTTCAGGATCAAAAAGAATTATGAAAACAATCAGTTTTTGCCCACCAAGCCACATATTGTTGTGCACACAGACACAAATACTATTTTCAATGCTCTGCTCAACTCTGCTTCCAGTCGGTATACACATGTGTGTGGGTTCAGTTTAGTCTCGTAGAGTTTTTTGTTTGTGTGGCACGAGCTAAATACGAATGTATTTAATTCCAGTCGTTTGTTGTTCTTATTATTATTGTTGTACCAACAAATTTTTCAACATTTTTTCTGCTATCATTGCTGATATATTTTTAAACTCCCGCTCACGAATTTAAAAAAAAATATTGAATGTCTGCTTGTACACGAGTAAAAATGAAAATAGAATCGACATGCAACAATAATACTAATATTGACGCCTACAGCTGGCAGCGCTTAATTACAAATCATTTCAAAGAATTTAAAACAAAACTTAAAACGAAATTGTAAATTGTTTGAGCAGAGTTTTACAGAGTCTCCAGGACTCAGTCAGTTTCCCATTGATTATGAGAATTAAATAAAAATAAAATATTTTTTTTTCTTTTTAGGATAATCAAAAATGCTGAATCCAATAGCCGAAACCAGCACATGCTACCGAACTAGTGTTCGATTTATTCGACAAGACTTGAAGTCGTACAACAACTCCCGGTCACACGATTATTAAGTGCATTAAGTTTGAAATGAGAACTGAGTGTCTAAAATTTACACCAAAGTCTAATTAGTTGACTTTAGCTGTACCACTATTGCTGGTTTTATGATGCGATACAAAACAAAAACAATCAACATGCCTGCCTTCACAAATATGATCGTATATGTGTGTATGAAAATCTGACAATTAGTGAGTGCATGTACGGGTGAGTATTTCTGTGATTTTGGTTTTTATACTAGCATTTGCACGAAAGCATAATCTCTGTATACAAATATACAAACGTATTGTTATCACGTCTACTATTGCAGTGAGAACTAGTACGCTGGCACTAGTGTAGATGTGTAGATGGCAGCTTATGTTTGAATGTTTTGAATGTGTGTGAGTCAGGAAGTGAGATAGAGAGAGAGAAGAACAAAAATTGTATAGAGTGTACAGATGCCAATATTGTTACAGCATAATGAACATTTAACGATTGAATGAACATTTTATATCGCAAACAAATAATTGTATGACAGAGAATTTTCTTTGGGAAGAAATTTGGAAGTACTGTTGCCATTTAAATATTTCTTTTGAACGATTTTGGACGTGTTTCACGAAAAGCTTGTTTGGTAAACCTTTTATCCAAAAATATCTGACACCCTTGGAGTTAGGAGAGGTGATATGATTACAAAAGCCAATTTATATACACGGACATACAATACAAACATATTATATTTATAGTGGACTCAGTTACTTAACACAAACAGCAGTTGTCTGCCACATTTTGTTTGCTTGTTGTTGTTTTATGGTTTGGAGTTCATTAGATGAAAAAATTCAAATGAATTGAATTGAATCGAACGGAATTGATTTAATAAACATGAACGTTAATCGTCTGCAACAATTATTCACTGATTACATGCAATTATTGCATCATTTTCTATGGTATTTATTGCACTTTGTTATTGTTGTTTTAATTTATTTAAAATGCTTTACATCATTCCATTCGATCTGTAAATGATTTTAAAAATCAATTCCAATAAAATAATATTTTTTATATTATTTTGCTTTGAAATATTTAAAGAATGATCCACTGAAACTGATGCAACATTCAACAAATTGTCTTAAAAGTCTCCGCATAGCTTATTACAGCATCCACTTTTCATCAAAGCATTGGAATGTTAATCTTTTTTTTATTATTATGCAAATATTTCTTTATCCTTAATGGTAACCGTGATGTTGCAACAAATTTTTATGCACATTTTCTGTGCTCATCTTACTAACTGTCCGTAGTTTAACAGTGTTATACTGTGGGCTCATCAAGGCCTACAGGGCATTGTCTAGACTTTGTAAGAGAACTTTTATATTTTTTCTAAAGGCAACACAGTTTGAAGTGCAACGGAAATTAAAGAAGAAATGAGGTTTAAATATTAAATAAATTTAAATAAACAGAATTAAAGTGCATTTATTCTAAACTTCAACAAAAAATAAAAATTCCAGTCCAATATGGTCCAAAACAAATGGCAAATGTACCGAATATAATGTAAACTATAAAGCCATGTGGAGCAAGTTTAATCATCCACTATTTTCAAAATAGTTTTTAACTGGTCCAGCATCATGTCAATCCAGTCCAAGTATGCCAGGCCAATGCTTTTTTGAAATAAATTGTTAGCTGTTCATATCTCACTCTGAACTTGTAGTAGAATATAATAGATGGGATCACTGTGACTCAAAAAACTAGATTTTGTTAATATTCGGTTGGCTGGCCAGAGTTTACGTAGGACATCTTCGAGTTTTTTTGACCTGACGTTTTTTATCAGGCCAGAATCACTAGTTCTGAACTGTACAAATCATTTTTCGCTTTAACTGTGGCTTTTTTAAATTGAAGAAGTAAGTCAAAACCTCTCGCAAGTAGACATTTTTGAAGCAAAAAACTTTGTTGTTCATAAGATACCATTCAAAATGCCCTAGAAGTTATTAAACATGCAAATGATGTATAAAAATACGTTATTTATTATGAATTAAGCATTTTAAAGTTTATACCACCAATATTTCTTGTGTCTTCAGTTAACATTATTGGGGAGACTCTAAATTCCCTTTATTTTCAGATAAAAGCCTTTCAAGTAAACGCTTTCAAGTAAAGTCACTCCAATATCTTAAGCGTTTGAAATGACTCATTCATTCCTGAACTACAATATTTTGTTCTCATTATCACAATAAAGTCACGTTTATTATATCACAATATAAAAAGTAACCTCCCCACCTTTAAACTCTTTTATTTCATAAATTTCTTTAAATTTTCATTATCATTTTAATTTCTAAACGTTTATCATTTTATGATTGCTTTTAAAAAGTTTAACTTTTCAAATGATGCACCAATTGCAAGTCATAAAATGAAACGTTTTCTAAAACAAAGAAAGTGTTAAGCTTTTTATTACAATTTTATGAAATGATTTCATAAACTGCTTCAATAAAAAAAGAAAATAAATTAAATGTTCGTCACCATTTTTCTCAGCATCATTAGGGGGTCTTTGAGGAAAAAAGAGGAGAAAATAAATCATTAGTAAACGTTTTAAATACTACATCTGACAAATTGTTATTGGCGATTTCGTTTTTCATTTAAAATTTGAATGAAAACAACGCATCGCATACTCAAATGAACTTTTTATGCCGGTTTGGGTCTACACGGGAGGTTTTTTGTTTTGAAATATACCAACGTAATACGAGATATTTATTTTTATAAGTCTGTAGACTTTCTTATGTTTTTTTTAATGCCAACTGTCTGTCTAGCATTTGTTTTAAAGTTTATTTCCTTCTTGTTTCGTCAGCTGTAAGCTGATTTTCTTTCGGTTTTTCGGCATGAAGTTTTCGCTTTTCATTGAAAATTAGGCAGAAGTATGTTTTTGTTGCTTTTATTATTTTTTTTTTTTTTTCTGAATGTTTAGATTTAATAGGCTTATAAAGACCTGATCCGAAAGAAATTCCAAGAGAAAATTAAATTCAATAAAACAGCAAAATTACTGCTTGGGAACATTTATATTCTTAGCAACATGTTGCGAGCAACATTTGTTTCACACCACTGCGCCGCCAATGTTGTGTTTTGAATTTATTTCACAAATCGTAAGTATTTGTTTGTACACTCAAGTTCTTTATTTAGTCATACATGGACCGTTAATGCAGTCGTACACGTTAGAGTGAGAGTGACGCTTATTTTATTTCTTATAAAACACTACGTAAGCATGCATCTCCAACACACACATACGCGTATGTATGCAAAACAATTTGAGGTGAAATTGTAATAACTTCCTTCCGTTTTAAGTTTTACAATATTTGAGCGAAAGACAGATACAGAGAGCAAAAGCTTAAACTCTCTTTTAATAGTTCGTGATACATTCGGCGTTTGTTTGGTATTCGTGCGATTTAAGTTTTCTTTTACATGAGAGCTTGTCTCGAAAGTGCGTGAGCAGGCAACGTTAGTTTTTAAGTGATGTTAAACGAGTTGACATGTGTTTCATATAAAACCGGTGAAATTATAATTTCAAAAAATTAAAATTTAAAGCCTTAACAAAAGAAAAAGAGGATAAAAAAAATAAAGCATTTTAAGCCACAAAAAAAAAAGTAGTAAAAAAAGCCAATTAAACCAAAACCAAAAAAGAAATAATAAAAGAGTTCCAATTTAAATAATATTTTATAACGAAAAATAAAACGTTTGAATTTGTGTGAAAAATTAATGTGTTCAAAAATATATTTCGCTTTATGCACGGCAATCTACACAAAATCCTTTTTTTATTATTTTAAGCCATTTTAGAAGAATTACAAAAAATAAATAAAAATAGCAAAAATATAATAAAAAAATATTAAAAGAAATTCAAGCAAAATAAGCTGCTATAAATTATTATTAAGAAAGAAATTTGCAAATAATCTCAACAAATAAATCATTGTCAAGTGTTTTATGCTTAATACTGCAGAATAAAATAAAATTTATATTTTAATATTATCTTATAAAAAGTGTATTATATTTCAAGCCAAAATATAATATAATATTTTGAAAAAAAAAAACAAAAAAGAAAAGCAAGAAAATCGTAGTTTTAACCAACGCAGTTCGCTTCAAGAGCAAACTTAGTTTTCGTTGGTTTTCTTTTGGTAGATGCCATAAAAATCAAAGTGCAACATCTAAGCAGAAGAGAAAAAAAAATAAATAAAATAAAAAAGCAAAGAAATAAAGGAAGAAGTGCAATTCTAAAAAATAAAAAAAGTTATAAAAATTTATTTTAACAACTTAAGCCATAAAAAAAGTCATAATTTTCTCAGCTAAAACCCTAGTTCAAACCACCTCCTCACCAACTTAGAACCAACAACTACAGCACACAACAACAGCAGCAACAGCAAAGGGAATAAGATGATCTAGAAAAAAATAAAAAGAAAAAAATACAACAACTGTTCTGTTGCTGTAGCAGCAGTTTGTTGTTATTTTTATACGGATTATTGTAACCGAATGAAAAAGGATTATCTCATGGTTATATAAGGAGCACACATAGTCTTCTTCAAAATACAACTGAACTCATGTTACAGTAAGTGTTCTTCCATTTGATATTTGTTTGGAGTTTTTTTATTTCTTGCTAATGAACCTTTTGCTTTAAATTTTAATGACAGAAAATCATAAAATATTTATTTGGTATGCCATTAAACAATTTTTATTCTCTGAAATTTTTTTTCTCTTTTTTGCCTTCGTTTAATTTTAAAGTAAGGATCTGTTTCACTGATTGTCCCTTAAGTTAAAGGTTTTATTTTCTTATTTTTTAATAATTAAATTTTCGTATTAAAAAAAAGATGCCGGAGGTTAAAAGGTTTCCATTTGGGGCAAAGTATCTTTTTATTTTATTTATTTTAATATTCCATATAAAAGGATACAAAAATGTAAAAGGCAAATAAGCAAACGGAAGTAGAATATATGTCATATATGTCGACATATAAAATATATTTTATTTCTTTGACTCTAACAGAAATGATTGTGATTTTTCGTAATGCTCTGGTAATTATTTAAAATTCCTTCATTTTGATAATTGAATTTTTGTAAATCATATTACAGTGGATGTATTTTACGTCCACGGACAATCGGAAAGCCGCTGATGGTAAATAGCATCGGGCTCGTAGCGGTAGTCCTTAAAAGGGTATTCCAAATACCTATTATTCCACATATTAGAGAGTTTTAGTTCTCTTGAAAATATCGAACAGGTTTTTCAAAGCAATATTCACAATGGCTTCATGATCCAAATAGGTAAGCCAACCCATTTTGGCTGCCTTTTCTTGTAGATGGTTTACCCAGAAATTTCATTTGTTGAAAGGGAACCCGGCACGAGAAATAGAGACACAGCTTTCATCGTAATAGTATCATGATTAGTTATTACCTCAGTTGACTGACATTGGTACTATTGTTGAGGCCCTATTTTACTTATAGAAATAATGGAAATTTATTCATTGAAATGATATCAATTATTTTTACTTTGTTTTACTATAAACTCTCATCAATCACTCTTTTCTTCAGTCAATTTCAGAAGAATGAAATATTTTTATGTGTTAATTAAATAAAATCCAATAAACTAGGGTATAGGTTTAAGACAATATTTTCTTTTTACGGAAACTCTAACAAAAAGTAAATCTGCATACTTGAAGAGCATAAATATAAAGGAACAGAAGCATTTCTGTTATCAAAAACTTTATTTAAATAAAAATATTTCAAATTTTTTGTTCGTTGCCTCACTCCCAATTAAATCCGTTCTTTACACAATACGTTACCAATGAAAACAAATTTAATTGAAAAAGTTTCGTTACTCCTCAAAAAATCCATGGAATAAACAAACAGAGTACATTTTCTATTGAAATAGACAATAAAGTGAATGCGAAATAAAAAAAAACAAAAACACAGGAATAAAACAAAAATTTTATTTTTTTATACAATTTCGAAAAACCGCTTAAGGTTTCCCATTTTCATTTTTAAATTAAGGTGAATGAATAAGACCGTATTTCATAGCATTTTAAAGCAATTTCTAAAGAAACAACCAAACCAAGCAGACAATATTGCCTACTTTTGTGAGTTTCAACCATAATAAATCGGTAAAGATGGCAAATTTAAGAAACTCATGCCATTCATCACATGCACACATACACTCTCACACATAAATGCTCACTTATGCATACAGGATCACATTGTGTGGTGCAGTTTCCAAAAGCGTGCAGGCAGAAAGCCTTCTGCTACACCAAAGAAATATTCATTGTTTCGTTTGCCATACTCGTTCGCTCTCTTGCTCTCTGTCTCTCGTATGGTTATATGCTTTATTGTGTTGGCATTGTTAGTGTTGCTTTTCTTTCTTGTGTAAAGAAATTGCAGAGAATCCAGACACAATTACTCATACTTTCTCAAACATGCAAACTTACATACAAATGTACATACCCACACACATACATCTGCATTTCAGCAATGTAAACCTAAGCAAACATTGTTGTGGTTGTTGTTTGTTTTTGTTTATTTTAAGCAGTCTATGCGAGGTAAAGCAAAAATATGATTCTGCTTGTATGTATACTTGGATGTGTGTGGTTTTATGTATTAATATTAGGTTTCCTCTATATTGCTGCTATTGTTAGTGCATGTACTTATGTATGTACATCAAATCCTCTCTTAAGAGTTTGTAGGCTTTTGGGAATTGAAAAATAACTGGCAAGGAATACAAATTATTCTCATAATTTACATTGTTTGTCATTTCCTCTCTCTCTCTCTATCTCTCTCTGCTGTATTGTATTGTATTACGTTTCATTTGTATAACAAAGAGAAAAAGAATTAAATAAATCGATAAATATAATATTAAAATATTTATTATAGAGTATGTATGTATGTGCACATAGCATATGGCATATGTACGTATGTACATATATTGTTTATTAATAAAATTTACGAAAAGAATTTAAGAGTTTAGTTTCTATGCAAACGTTTCCTACCAATATTTTGGCAACTGATGGTTATGGTTGTTGTTGAATAAAAAGTAGGTAGTGCTGCGAAATTTGAGAAAAAATTCGAAAACTTCGAAAACTATTCGAAAATTATACAAAGATAGATTTTATCAGGGAATTCGTTTAAGACTGCAGAATTATTTCAATTGAGTGTCGTATGTACAAAGTCGCCGTAATCTAGTGGGCTTGTTATTAGTCTTATAGGAAAACACAAAGAAAAATTAATTTTCAAGAAAGATTTTCAGATTTCCAATCTGTTGGCCAGAGAGCCCAACTTTAAACTGTAAAGGCCGTCACTCGTGCATGAAATGAATCGATATACACAGCAAGGGTGGTGTGAGAAAGTATGTGAAAGTATGTATAATCTTGACGAAAGGGTCGTACTGATCTACATTCTAATCTGTTTTAGTAACACTCAAATGCAGTACATTTTCTGTTCACAACTTCGAATGTTTTTATTCCACTCTCAAGGTAATATCTCTCATGTAGTAAGACATTGTAATATATGACAGCTTTGAGCAAATCTTGGCAACTAATCTGTCTGTGAATTTTCTATACTCTTATATAAGGACTATTGGACGTCAGACCCACACAACAAAGAGTATGAATATGATTTCTGCTTTTTGAAGAAAATCATAATCATCTTTGTTATCATTCCGTAGTTCCTGGGTTGTATTATGCAGTGCTTGTTCCTACTAAAAGTATGCAATTTTGTAATCAATTTTGATGGCAGACATCTGGAAGATTGATATGAAATAAACCACTTTAACGTTGACTGTATACCTCGGGGTACCATACCACTTGTAAACAGCTTTCTTACTCCTTTGCCACCCTTACACCAGCTGTTTAACCTGACCCAAACTTATTTTCATTTTGGTATACTTGATAACAATTTCTCACTCTGCATGTCGTACACCTACTTCGAGATAAATCAATCTCTTGAATATTTTAAATGGCTCTTTACAATACAATACACAATTCATGCTCAGTATACAATATTGTTACGTTTTAATCTTTTAAAAACATTTAAAATATGTGCTCGTAGATTGCAAACAAAATAAAAATAAATTTGTTTTTAGTTTTAATTAAAAATTCCTCATTATTCGCACAATTCTGTGTGCCACTGTTCATAACTTGATGTAAACAACAACAATTGCTTTCTTTTGTTATTCCTCTATTTATACCCTTTGCATACACAATAACAATTAGTAGACAATTATTCAACAGATCTTTGTAACCTAGATCGTCAAACCACGATTACTCTCTTCAAACACAACGCGTCTCACACAAAACTGACTAAACTTCACTAATTCAGTCACCTGCCTTGTTTTGCCTTTTATATGGCAAAGTAAACAGTCTGATGAATGTCCTTGAAGGCAAATGTTCATGACTTCATCTTTTCGAAATCTCTATAAATGTAAACATCGATCGTTGTAAACAACGTTGTTTACGTTTATTATTGTAGTGTTTGTTGGTGTATTTTTGTTTACTTGTTTACCATTTTTTATGCTGGTGTTTGTTGTTATATTAAGCAGTACGGTAATTTGTAAACAGGTTTGTTTACTGCATTGTTTGTTTTTCTATCTTTTGTTTATAATGTTGAAATTAAGCGATGTAAAAGCAAAACACCAGAATCTAGATTTTTAGTTTTCGTAACAATATTTCTCCTTTTTTCTTTCATAGATAATCTATTCGGATTTCCACTGTTTTTTATTATTGAGAAATCACTTAAAAAATACAAACATAAGCTGTGATAAGTTTTGAGAACTGCTTTCAATAAAACGAACTGTTTTAAATTGACATTCAAGTTGATGTTTTTCCTTTTTGGCAGTCGTGACACTTGAATTTAGAGAGACAAATCTTGATAAGCAACACATGCGACGTTTGTATGCGTATGCGTGACCCGTTAACGTACATGTAAATCGTCTTTAAAACTTTTTTTTACTGTTTTACGAGACGAAGATGGCAATTGAAGAAGAATAAAACGTGAAAAAATAGAGCGAAACTTGAAAGAGAAAAAAAGAAGAAAAGCATTGAGAAAGTTTTCTTTTTATCTTGTAAAGCAAATGTCAACTGATTTCATCTTTTTTTCGTTTTTATTGAAAACGAGATGTTTTCGGTTCGTTTAAGATAATTTCAATGCGAAAATCTCTTTTCCGTTAGTGTTGCAATCGTGGCAGCTAATACTACTGTTGCTGCTGTAGTTGTAGCGAACACATGTTAAGGAGTAACTCATCAATTACAAGGCAAAAATTGAGAAGCAGCCATAACATGCTCTCCCCTCTAATTCTCCTTAAAATCTTTAACAAAGTAATGGAAATGCTGCAATCTAACGACTATCAACATGTTTATGTATGTAGATGTGGGTAAAAGCAAGCATGAATGTTGCTGTATTCGTATTTACCATATATGTATGCATGTTGTGAGTGTGTGTGTAAGTATCTGTGTTAACATGGATAAGCTTCAATCAAGAAGAATGTCTTGTTCTTGATTTTTTTAAATTCTGTTTTAGATTTTCTTTTTCTTTTCATTTCTCCTCCTTCCCTTCGTTTTATTCCGACTGTTGAGTAATCTTAACGACGTTTAAGTTCTATAAAGAACAACAAAAAAACAGCGATTTCATCTACTAAATCAAGTAATAAAAAAGGAAAGCAAATCTCACAAAGTTTATCCATTGTCGGTAATAGTTTAACTTCAACTTTCTTTTCGTTTTCGTCTTTTTTTTCTTGTTTTCTTCTAATGTTGAGTTTAGAAAGATTCCACAGCAAATGCTTTCAAATGCTGGTGAAGAGGATAACGAAAGTGTAGTATTTTAAGCGCATATTTCAAAAAGGAATACGAAATTCTTAAAAAAAAAAAGAATTGAAGTTATGTGTATATTGCAGCACACACATATATTTATTTAGTATGTATTTGAATGTGTATTTGTTCAATGACTCAATGTCAGCTTAAATGCTATGTGAACCAAAAAAGAGAAAATATTTGAAAGGAATAATTCAGTAACTTCTGTTACCATTTAAAGGATTATAAATTTTGAGAATAAATTGAATGAACCAATCTAAAATAATAAGTATTTTATGAGTTTTATAAATATTGCTTTTCCTCAAAACTAATTATGAAACTTTGCAATCAAAATGCAAGCAGACATTCGATTTGTTCTACGTCAGAATGAGGTCGTACAAGCTTTACTAAAAAAAATAAAGGCTTACGTTTTAATTTCTCTTGAAAGAAATTTAATTACTCATCAACGTCTGACACAATCTCTACATACTAATATAACAGTGTCTGGGTTCTGATGCTGCCAGCTGTGTACCAGCGGTCAGCAATTTGTATTCAAAAAGATGAGTAGAATCGAATCATACTCATAATTTCAGATACTTATACGCATTCAAACTTATTTTAATATCATTGAACCTCGTCTCATATTCAAACTATAAAATACTCATCATATTCGTACTCAACAACACGTATGATGTTGTTGATTTCTACTCATACAACATATACACGAATCACAAAATAAGTATGAATCACGTGCGAACACTAAAATACTCACTAGAAGGTTGTTTGCTCTACTTGCTGCTCAGTCTGCTTTGCTTATGTATCTTTTTCTTTTTTTGCAACACCGACTAAGACTGTAAATTTTGATGAATGATTCGAGTCACTCGAAGTATTTTTCTAAAGTTATGAATATAAATGAGTAGAGGCTTATGAATCAAACATATTTCGAATGGTATGAGCTAAATGTCAACGTTGTACGCATACTCATTACAACATGTACTTATAAATCAACGCTGTAGTGAGTATGAATGAATCAGAGTACATACTTAAATTTCAATATTATTGACTCACTTATATTCAAACTGTCATGAGCGCTTATGAGTAGCGAAAAGACGATTCATTGCTGATCTCTGGTTTGAATGTATCTGTTGGTACCATGTAAGGGCACATAACATACTTATCCTACTCATAACTAGGTCGTCGAAGATTACGTCAGTAATTTTGTCTTTCATGTAACATTTAAGCCTGTAGCTCGGTTGAAAGTGTTCCAATAGGCATAGGACTTTCTCGGCTTACCAAACAAGCATTTTGCATTCATTCATTCTCCTCTTCTTGCAGTCTATTTCTCAATCACTAAATACACAAATAATGGGTGCTGAAATAGCTAATCGTCTACCAACAGTTCCAAACAGATTTTATGTCATTGAATGCTACTGCACTTAAGTGCTATTTAAAGCATAGATGAACCAAGTCCAAGAACAGAAATTTTAATACTTATAATTACAGTTGTGTACAACGTTTTAAATCATTTCATAAAACAAAAAGAAAAGTTTTTGGATATTCTTTTTCTATATTTTAAATTTTGCCTTAGAATTTTAACATAAAATTATACGAACCGTATTCTCTAACATTTTTATTGAATTTCCTTTCCATTTTGGGGTTTTTCATTCTTAGAAATTTATGAGAAATAACTAAAAATTAACAATTTTATTATTAAATTAATAATTTTATTACTTCAAATGCAGTTTTCTTTTTTGCTTGAATGATTTTTTATTTGATTCTCAAAACTTTCCAAACAATTACAAGGACACAGTAATTTCAATAACACTAAACAGTGTTGAGTAAATCAAAAAAAAATTAAATTTTTCCAAATATGACAATGATATGGAATTGTAATTAAAAATTAAGAGGGTCCTTGCCAGTCTATTTATTTTTCTTTATTGTTTTTTTGTAAATGTTGTTTTAATTTTTTTTTTTTACATTCAACATAAAAAAGTTTGAAAAATAAAACAAATTGAAATTCGTTTGTATACGTTGTTTTATTCTTAACAAGGGAACTCTACTCTAGAAATGGCAATATCATGGGGCACCAATTTCGTATTTTGCCACACTTTCAAAACTTGTCAACAAACTCTTGCTTTACAACAACAGCTGCCTTATAATGTCATGGAAAATGGCAATAAAAATGTGAAAAAATGCGAAGCAAAAAACAAAATAAGTAAAGGAAAAGGCATAGAAATAAAAGAGAGGAGAGTGCATGACAAAAACTAACAGAAACAATTGAATTTTAAAACCTTGAAGGTGTCAGGGGAAGAGAGCAAATGTGTGGCTTGTACACCCTTTCCTTTCCTTTCCTTTTTTTTATTTTTTTAAATATTGAATTACGTCTTCTTTTCGTTTTTGTTATTTTGTTATTGCAACAATGTATTTTGAGTAATTGACGTGCAGACACTTATTCATTCCCTTTATTACAGGCAGTAAACTCTTCTTGCATACTTTGTAGCCCGCAAAACTTATTTTCTTTTTTTTTTGCTAAGAAAATAATTGTTGGTTAAATCATTGCAACCATGCCACAGACAAGGCACGGGATTTGAAATCAGATCCTGTACAAGAATTAATGTCAGGAACATGCTGATTTCCGACCCATAAGTCCATAATCGACCACACAATTGCTTACATGGTATGGTATAATAGGCTATCGAATGGCATTCTGCCACTATATTTATGTTTCATAGATTCATTCAATCATTCTTCGTAAATTCGTACTGAAAAGTTACTAGTGTTATGTTTTTATCTTTTAAAAACGTTGAAAATATTAATATAAATACTGTACACAACTTGATGTAAACAACAACAATTACTTTGCTTGTTATTCCTTTGTTTACATCCTTTGCATAAACGATAACAATTATTAGATAATTGTTCGACAGATCTTTATAACGGAGATCTGCAAACCACGATTATTCTCTTCAAATACACAGCGGCTTCACGCAAGACTGACTGAACTTTTACTAACTCTGTTGCCTGCTTTGCCTTGCCTTTTATATGGCAACGTAAACAGTCTGATGAATGTTCTTGAAGGCGAATGTTCATGGCTTTGCCTTCTCGAGATCTCTATAAATGTAAACATTCTTGTTTCATTATTGTTGTTTGTATATTTTGTTTACGTTTATTCTTGTAGTGTTTGTTGTTGTATTTTTGTTTACTTGTTTATAATTTCAATGCTGGCGTTTGTTGTTATATTACGCAGTATGATAATTTGTAAACAAGTTCATTGTTTTTGTTTTTGTAGCCCGAATTGCCACAAACTAGAACACGTAAGGAAATAGAAGAAGGCGGCGTCCTACTCGCATATGATACAAAATAGAGAGTTTTGTCTTGTAGGAATGTCATAAATTATAAGAACAAAGTTTGTTATTTTATTTTTAATTCGAAAATTTTTAAAATTTTTGCTGAAATAGAAAAAGGATCTTTAAAATTCGGTTGTTGAAAAGCTTGCATTTTATTTGTTGCACACACATACACTTAAAAGAACAGGAAATTATTGTACAACAAACATTTCATGAGACGCCGCTCTTTTAAATATTTCAAAATGTCTGTCCTTTAGCTGCTTCTGCTTCTGCTGCTGCCATTATGCTTCGTAATGATACGAAAGGAAAAGAATTGTGTTGCAAATATTTTTATTCTACGTTTTCTTTTTTATTTTTGTGTTTCTGTAAACCTATTCAAAGATTTATTTTGAACTTAAGGATCAAGTTGCATTGAAATCGAAAGAACATGCACGACAACCCAACCAACTAACCAGCCAAGCATTTCTTATACAATTTTTTTTTCATTTCTTAAGAAATATTTTCAGAACTTTCTTACTTCTTTTTCTTCTTCTTTCTTTTTTTTTAAGCCAAAACTCTTCTAGTCTAGAGTAATATTTCCTTTTGTTGAAGAAGTGCAGTTTTTTTTTTATGTTTTTTTTCCCATTTTCTATGTTCAACCTGAAACTCTAGTAAGAATTTCTTTTGCTTTACTTAAAATAAAAGAATCGAAAATGAAATCCAAGTTGGAAAAAAACAAACTGAGTAGAGGGAAGGATATAAAAAGGAAGTTGCCAAAGAACAAGGAGCATGCAACATTATTTCATTATAAATAAAAAATTAAAAAATAAAAATGAATTGAAAAAGTGTGTGTATATAAATGTGTGCAAGAATAAATGCATTTTAAGACGTTGTAGCATTTGTATGTATATCAACAGTTAATACCTTGCTAATTAGCACAAATAAAGAAATTTGAATTTACAAAATTTGAAGACATTGACAACAATATTCCCAGAAATGGCATCGAATAGAAAGCACAAGTTAAATGCAGAGGTTAGATTCTGTGCATATCTGATCCATATATTCTGTTACGTTTTTACCTTTTAAAAACGTTTAAAATATGAGCTCGTAGAATGCAAATAAAATAAAAATAAATTTGTGTTTAGTTTTAATTAACATTCTTTATTATTCGCACAATTCTGTATGCTATTGTTCACAACTTTATGTAAACAACAACAATTGCTCTTCTTTGTTATTCCTCTGTTTATACCCTTTATATAAGCAAGAACAATCACTAAACAATTATTATTATTACTCAAATCACGATTACTCTCTTCAAACACGCCTCGTCTTCACCCAAGACTGACTGAACTTCACTAACTCACTCGCCTGCTTTGCCTTGCCTTTTATATGGCAGGTAAAACAGTCTGATGAATGTTCTTGAAGACGAACGTTCATGACTTCGCCTTCTCGAAATCTCTATAAATGTAAACATCGTTGTTTACATTCATTATTCTTGTAGCCTTTGTTGTTGTATTTTTGTTTACCATTTTTTTATGCTGGTGTTTGTTGTTATATTAAGCAGTATAATAATTTGTAAACAGGTTTGCTGGCTGCATTGTTTTGTTTTTGTAGCTTTCTTTTATAATAAAAAAGAAAATATCATTTAAAAGCTGCACTAAATAGCCAGCATCAACTGTTAACATGCAAGCCTCGTACAGCGTCTAAGTATGTGCAAGATTTTTACTTACTTTGCGTCACATTAGCCAAGTGCCAGTTACTTGCATCCTATATGAGTTTGTGTGTGTTTGTTTATATGAGCCAACAGCCTCCACTCTTATAGGCACACACACTTACCCATACTACAGCCAACTATTTCAATCGTAATTCTCACTTCCCACCTACAGCGCACAGTTTTTGTCAGAATTTATTTTTTGTTGCTCACTTTTTGCTGCTGTGCTTATTGTTGTCGCAACGGCTGCTGCTACCTCAACATATTTTTGTTTTTTCTTTCCTGTACGCTGTTGTGTTGGAAGTGCAAAAATTCAAGTATACTTGTGTGTTTTGGAATGAGAGAGTAACACGTGGAGAGAGAGAGAGATGGAGAAGAAGAAAGTATACGTACAAATCTAATTCTCTCTCTAGAGTACCATGCAGTATTGAATATCCTGTTAAAAAGTAGCAACTTTTTTCAAAAATACGTTCATATGAGAGTGTGTGTATTTTATTCGCACGCTTTCATACACTTTCGAACACTGACGCAGGTGCCTGTGTGAGAGTGTATAACTTATTTTACTTTGTTCTCTTATTTTATAACAATTCTATTGGAATTGTTTATTTTTTTTTTTCTAAATTGTATTTTTCCTTTTATCCGCCACTGTTTCTTTTATGTTTTGTTTTTGTTTTTGTTCTGTCTTGTTTTATCATGCCACACAATTGTTCTTTTATTTGTAGTTGTTTTTTTGGTACCCCTGGTGCATTGTTTCGAAAGTGTGGACAAGATTATTTTATCGAAGTTGTCTCCACTTTACACTGCATGCCACCCGTTTATTTGCTTCCCTTTTTTGGTTGTAGTATTGTTTCAGTATTTTTAGCTGTTTTTCTGTCTCTCGCCATGAGATGCTACTACTTGCACCTGCCAAAAGAAATTTAAAATTTTTCTGTCGTCTTCTTGTTGGCACTTCTTGTAACTGTTAGGTGCGTAGCTTTCTATTGTCGTTTATATGTATATCATGTATATCACTTTTCTCTAGCAGTTGTAAAAAGTTCTTAAGGAAAAAATATAAAAACAATTTAATAAATTTCATAAACAGATGAGTTCACTTCAAGCATTTCGAACATGCATACATACATAACTGGCTATTACAACCCTTCAGTCAGTATTACGACCTAGCTTCTCACATTACTCATGTTGTGTGTGTTTACTTTACACATGACAGGCGGGACCTACAGTTTAAAATCGACACCAAACGACAGATTTTTGAAAAACTTTTCATGGCAATTTTATTTACTCTTACAGTTTTTGCCAGAAATCTGGCTAATCTTCCAAAGGAAGTCGCCGGAGAAATATTTTTCTTTTTTATATTTCCATTTTGATGTCTCACCTGGGGTTTGAACCGTGGCCTTACGTCTAATAAGCCGATACACTACCTACTAGACTACGGAGACTTCATTCGAACACCAACTTTAAAAAAAATTGGTCGGCTGACATTATCATCATGATGGATATGGGGCTTTGCATTTGTGTATAGTGCGGTAATCCATCACTATTTCTTGCAATAACTCTCTCGACATAAAAGTCGTCATAAAGGCGGTTATATTTATGACAACCAATTGGGTATGATGAATGCATTTCAGTTTGCAAAGAGACTACAAATTGTGGGCTTCAAAACTTTAGCTGTCAACTCATATAAAACATGTTAGAACCTGTTGTCCTCGCCATTTACTCGGCATACATTACCCTCTTTAGGGCGTATCGAATGAAAATAAATTTACAAAAGTAACACTCTGTTATTACCATTAAAACTCAGACATTAAAACAAAAAGAATCTCTTTCATTGGAATTTATTACAGTTTAACACTAAAAATTTTTTGTATTTGTTGCTGAAGCTGTGGTTTTTATATTGTATTGTCGTGTGTTGCCTGCTGTATTAGTATAGTAGTGATGCGCGTTGCTGTTATTGGTTGCTTAAGAAAATATTGGCAACAGAACGTATGACTTAAAATCAGAAAAGTTAAATTCTCCTTAGTGTCTGGTATCTTTATCAGTACCTGAGAAATAGTATGTATAAGTGTTTGTGTGCCTGTGTTTGTGTGCATATCATAGAAATTGTATAAAATTGACTTATTTTTATGTCCTGATTGAACATTATAACAATAGATTGGTATTTACATACTTACTTACTACAACATTATCTTTCCTTTCTCACTTGTGGATTGTTGGGGACCTTAACTCTGTAAGAACCTACTGTGTATGTTTGTTCATTTGTTAGTTTAGCTCCTTGTACATTGTCCAGTGCGTTTCAGTTTCTGTTGTTTAAGTTTGTTTGGCTGGTTGAACGCATCCAAGAGATTTTAACAATGTAGGAGGCAGCCTTATCTTATTGCTGTAGTTCTTGTTGTTGTTGCTATTACTGGTGTTAAGCTATTTATGGTCTTTGTTGACACACCTTTTTACCTCCATTCATTTACTGGCTAATGTGTACGATACTTAAGTGAATGTGTTCCTACTCTTTTTTTCCTATCGAAGGTTCTGAATTTATTTGCTGACTTCATTACAATCATCATTATTTACGTAGTCATGTTGCTTATACGGATGATAATATTGTTGTTTTCTTATTGTTGTTATTATTATTGTTTTTAAACATAATTATTTAAGCGTTACTAATGGTTACTAAACAATTACAAAATTATACTATATTTGCTGTGCCTTTCATGGCACTTTACGTCACTGTTTAGTTGTTTAATTTAAAATTTAATTTAAATCAGGGATGGTCTCTGTGATGTTCATGTTCACTTGACTTATTTCACAGCAATTTAGTTTTTGCTTTGTTTTATTCATGTCGCAAAAATTTCTTTTTTTAATGGCGTTAAACACGAAAGCGTCGCTCTTCAAGTGCTGGCCAACGATAACATACAAATAAATGCTACTGATTATGGTCAGTTGTTGACATTTGGTTAATCGTTATGAAGCCTTTAATTAAAATAATTGTCGCACTTCGCCATAATTGTATGTATACGATATTTAAACGTGAGTGTGCAAGAAAATTTTGTGAAAAAATGGTTTAAATTACTATTTTTGCTTGCCGTGCATTCTTAAAACTTCAACGAATGAAATTCCACTTAAAAAATTGGAATGCTTTTATGGTTAAAAGCTAATATGGTTGCCATATATCACAGTCCTTGACATAATTTGCTTGACAGTCTTGACAAAATCAAACTTTTACATTTCATTCCATATATACTTTCAAAAAAGCAGACTTTTATCAACGAAATTTAGACTTAAAGAAGGGATTTGTATTCAATATTTTCACCCAAAACTTTTAATGCCAAAATGAAATTTCTCAAAGACACATTTCCAGGAATTTAATCGTTTTTGTGTACTCAAAAAAAAAAAGAAAATGTTTAAACCACAATAAAATTATAAAGATTATGGAAAAAACAGACATTCATTGAACAACCATTCCAACTTACATTTGCAATCTTTTTAATTTTATTGAATTTCTCCGAATTAAACATTAAATAATTGAAATGCTCGCAAAGCATCCATGATGAATGAAAGTGCAGATGAATGAATAATTTATTATTCAACTGATATTTTTTCCCTCTGAACTGCACACAACTACATACTCGTTAAACACTTGAGCTTGTAATTTTTCCATATGCAAGTAATGCCAATAGACTGATGAAAGAAAATTCTTTTTGCATGTGTGTAAATAAGAAAGAGAGAGGGAGATGAATTTTTATTGACCATCAACAATATTTTCACTTAAATTGTTGAATTAAATTGTAACCAATCAATCTTAATTAAAACTTTCTACATTTTCCACATTTGCCAACCAACCATAACAAATTCAATTCACATCTGTATAACGATGGCAACAAATAAAAAAAAGAGAAGCAACAGAAATATGATCAATAAAATTACACATCCTGGTGAAAATCCACTTTTATACGGAAAACTTACATTTTATTTCACTTTTTTTGTTGTCAATAGTTGGTGGTAGAGTTGATATTATGTAAAGCGGTATGAAAAAAGAATATTTAAAGAGGTTTATTTTGTGCTACCACTACATACAATCTGGTGTAAATAAATCACCACACTTCTGCTGTTTTTTAATTATTCTTTTATTATTTAAACAAAAATTTATTGCTTTGGACTTTTTAAATTATTAAAAAAATAATGACAAAAAATTTAATATTTACAAAAAAATCACAAGCGCGAGAAAAATTGTGAAAAAACTATTACAAAGGACATTAAAAATACTGAGCACTTAAATGAACAGTAATTATACTCTCTTTCTCTGTCTCTTTTTCTCAAACAATAACATACCTGCACACACACCCATACTGAATATGTTATTAAGCAGTTGAAAATGTAAATAAACTGTCAACAACAGTAGAATTGTTTAAAGAAAACAACAACAACAGGAGTATGTATCATCAGTAAATAGTAACAATAAATGCTAAATATTGTCAATTGTAGCAGCAGCGCACACACATGCACTCTCAGACTTGTTTGTCTTCTACACTGTACAACAGTCACTCAAAAGCAGAGACAATTTGTGCACAGCAAATGCAGTGCAATTACTTGCTACTCGTAATTTAATTAAATGTTTGCCATTTATTGCATTGATTTGCTGTTATTGTTGTTATTACATTTGCTGTCATTGTCGCTATACATACATACATATTTACGTGTAATTTCCATAAAGGAGTAAGACAAAGGGAGAGAGAGTAAAAGTGTTTTGATACGCTTGTATTCAAGTGTATGTAAGTGACAAATTTTTTGTTTTACTTATAACTAACGGAATTGCTTAAAGTAAATTCATAAGTATGTGTGTATACTGCAGGAGAGTGTATATGTTTGCAAATTGCATTAAAATAAACTTTAAGGATCTCCTTTAAAAATTTTGTACTATAATGTACACACTAGCATAATACTCAACTTGATCCTCACTGTACGAGTATGTATGTGTATAAATTTGTAGTCACTGTTGTTATAAAATACATTTCTTACCATTGTATTATTAAACTTTGAAATTGTTTCAGTAACACATGTGCTACAAAAATTGCATTTTCAGTATACATACAGTGGTGGCCTTATAATTAGAAACGATGTTTCTGGAACAGAGTTCTCTGGAGTGACGAATCTAAGTTTAATTTGTCTCAATCAGATGGCAACACGTATGTAAGACGTCCTCCAAACAAAGCCTTTGATTCCAGGTACACAGTGAAAACTGAAAAAACAAATTAACAAACATACATGTTGGTAAGTTGTTTCTAATTATAAGGCCACCACTGTATATGAACAGAGATGACAAAAAAATATGGCAGTATTGAGTAAGATTGGTCTTCAGGCAGGACTAAAACAATATCGTGAAGAATGGCACGATATTTTATACTTTTTAATTAAAATAGTAGGGAATATTATCAGTTTACTTATCACTATAGGGTATACACATACATTGTGTTTAACGATGTACTTAAAAATATGAATCTTATATGATTTTATTCAGTGTAGCTGTCCTTCCTCCTCCATCCTTCTAAATGCCTTTAAGTGGTAGGTTATGTAACTTGTACGCCATTGCCAAACCTTTAGAAAAGATTTCCAAAACTAACACTACAGCACACTCTGTAACATGTTTTTGTGTTGAAAAAAAAAATTGAAAAATATTTACAGACAACAACGAAAACCCCACATATTTTGAGCACTTATGGTTAAAATACCCAATACCACATACACACACTAACTTTTAACAATGCTTGTGTGTGTATTTGTAATTATAATATATTTATATGGCACATACACATACATGTTGTATAAATTCTCGTTTTTACTGTTATGTTTCATTTATTTGTATGCATGGTAGTGTTGTGTAAGTGCTTATGTGTTTGTATATTTTTTGCCATTTCAACCCATATTGCGCCACAGTACTTAATTAATTAATTAATTAAGTCGTGATTTCATGACACAATGCCATGAATGAATTTAAATCCGCAGAACCCTCTTCTCTCTCTCTCTCTCTCTCGCTCTTTCACATAAAAAAGTAATGTGTACTGAAAATAAAAAAGATACAAATACAATTTAAAATTATTGTGTAACAAAGAACATGAACTTATTTATACTGTATACACATATGATTACATATACGTGCACGGACGTACTTATATTAAAAACACAAATTTTATACTGTCTATAGAATATTATTATACAGGGAAACATGCTTTTTATTGGCAACAATTAAAACAGCGGACTTAATATATTTTTATAGGGTCAACATGATCAACAATTTAAAAAAAGATTATAAATCTGTTGGACAAAGTAATAAATATTTAATTCAATAACAAAAAAAGAAGACAGTTTAAATATTCCAGTCTTCAAATCTCTGTTCCTTTCTTCAAGGCCATTATGGAGTCGACATATACAGAAATAATACAGAATTAAAACATTATACATTAAGTAGATATGCTCGTGTCCAAATCAAGTTCATATTATCCAGAATTAAAAATGTCCACTTATGTATTAAACGTAATTGTGTATTTGTGTGAGTGAATACTTCTTATCAGTATGCATTCTATGGAGAGTACTTTGCATGTGCATGTGTACCGTAAGAGAGTGATTTTATATTTTATTTAATGTTAACGTACAGTGGGTAACAATAACCATGACGACAAACTTAGTCTTCTAAACATGTTTATGTTAAGCATATAAATACTTTTTACAAACACACGCTCACGCTTTCTCTTTTATAAACATGCTGCTTAGCCTATGAGCAAAAACAACTGTGTGTTATACATATTTAGTTCATAACTGTTATTATTTTTGATATTTTTTTGCATAAATTTATGTTTTCATATACAACATGAGATTTTTTTTGTTGTTTTTCTATTTTTTATTTGAAATTTCTTTTGTTCTGGCATTGTCAGCCTGTAATGAGTGTGTATGTTATAATGGCTTATTATGTTTACGTACTTAATCGTGTGTATGTATGTGCAGTGAACTTTTTAATTAGTTTGTTGTTATTTAAATGATGTTATTGTTGTTACAATTGTGGTTGTTTATTGTTGTCCGTTTTTTATACACTCTTTGATGTTTTTTATAGCCTTGAAATCTCTCACTCTCCTGTCTCTCTCTCTCTCTCTGTCTATGTTCCTGTTTCTATTTACACTTTCTATTCTTTTTGCTACAATCACTTCAAATAGTGTTACAGTGTCTCTGTTATTATTTTTTGCTCAATCGTTTAATTCTCTTTTACAACATTCATACCGTTACTCATTCATAGTATAGAACAATAAGGTAAAATACGTGTGCTTTCATATCAATTCAACAACATACACTTACCCAAACTTCCATATTCCTAGTATAGCTTTCCTATCTGTCTGTCCGTTTGCGACTGGAAGAGTGTGTGTGTGTTTGTGTATACTTTGTGTTTTTTTTTTTTTTTTGTATGTTAATTCTTGTGTATTAAATGCTTTTATATGCTCATCAGACGGGATTGTCGAGTTAATAAATCACTTAATGCTTTTCAACAATACCAATCATGGATTTTATCTCTCTTTTCCTCTCTCTCACTCTCTATCTTTGTATAATAGTATTGTATTGCTGTTGTTATTGTATATTTCATAGTATTTTTTATTTTTGTTATTGAGATTTTGTGGCATTAAATATACACAATACAATACAATACAATACAATGCTTATAAATTTGTTGCTACAGTAGATACTCATGTTTCAACTTTACTGCAATCAAACTATTTTTAAGGCACAACAGCAAGGATTCTACTGTATGTGTTTGAAATGTGAGTGTTAAAAACCGTCCTTTTTATCTGTTTCTCTGTGTCCAGCATTTACTTTGTTGTTCATTCCATTGTTCATTTTCATTTGCTTTCGCCTTTCCATATATATTTTGTGAATTTAAAATGTTAATTGAACGTTTATAAATTTATAAAATTTCTTCTGTCATATTTCGACATGGCAACGTAATTATTTCCATTCCATTCCATTCGCATTGTATTTTAATTTATTACCATTCAATTATTATCGTATTTGGTAATATTATTGACATGGTTGTTCTTATAAGGAATATTTACACCGAGTTTGTGCATTCAACCAAGAAATCGGTTAATTATTTCTGTCTTTCTCTCTCTGTCTCTCTCTTTCTTTTTATATGGAGCTTATCTGGCTTAAGTTTAATTGATAAATTTATTGAAAGAAGACGGGTTGAACAGAGAAAAACCAATGATTTACATTTTTTGGTCGATTAAACCAAAGAGAGAACCTGATTATACGTATACTTTGATAGCAGAAATATTTACTTAATATTTGTACGGTTTCATGAGGGCTTTCGTAATTAAATTTAATTCATCAAACAAACAAAAAACCCAAATTTCAGATTGAAATAATTTTCAGCAAAGATTTTGTAAAGTATTGTGTGGTTTATGCACCAGTTGTTGCCAAATTGGGATTAAATGAGTTCTTAAATTAATTTTAAATGATTTCTTTAGCAATTTTCTCCGCTCTCAATTAACAGCACAGGCGCTTATAATATTGTGAATTAGTTTTTGCCAGAGGCGGAGTAATAATCTCATGTGCATGTGTCTTAAAGAATCCAAAATAAAATTAAATTTTAATTGAAAAATTGTCCAAACAATTGAAGGAAGTTATCTAATATTTTATGGCTTACGAAAAGCAATTGTTTACATTGAATTTTTGAAAATATATTAAAAACGGCCTGTTTAAGTAAAGAATATATTTGATGACTATTTAACTTACATTCCATCTCTTTAGCCACATCCATTAAAGTTAAATTGCTTTAAATTTTCTATTCATTGAGCTTGAATGAAATATGTGCCCCAATTCCTTGACGGGCAAAATTAATGGAAATAAACGGAGAAATAAAATCCAAAAAAACAATTCGAGGAATTTAATTTATTAAAAATTTAACACTTGAGCCACTAACACTAGCAAATTTTGTAAAACTGTTCGCTACTGTATATAAACTTTTGTAGTTTATGATATTTCAATAGTTTTAAATAAAATGTTACTTTTTGCTATAAATTGTGGTATTTTTTAAGAAATTGAAAAGTTCTTCTTTCTACTTTAGTTTGCAAAAGTTTAACAAGTTAAATGTCTAATGCCCCAGCAGTATTGTAGTTTTACTCTCTTTTCTCTCTCTCTCGCTCATGAATGCATGCATTTAAATGTCTGCTGATAATAAATTTTATTGAAATTAGAATAAAAACTGCATTTTTCATTTATTTTAACATTTATTTTGTGAGCCGCATACATAAGTAGATACAGACATAGAGAAAGAGAGAGAGAAAGAATATTTTTTGTATGTGTGAGTGTTTATCATGTGTGGTCTATTAGATGCTGACATACTCCAGTCAGACTAATACAGCATAAATGTTGTTGGAGTTGTTTAAACCATATTTTCTGTTTTTAGTTCACTCCCCTGTTTGTTTTACTATGTTATTGTTTAGTTCTCGTTGTAGTTGTAGTTGTTTTAGTAAATGAACAAGCCAGGATTAAATACATTGGGGAACAGTTTAATTCATTCCATTTATTTATTCAAGTCGGACAAACCAAACAAAGATTGGACACAATAACAAATAATTGTGCAGAGAGTTTAAAACTTGAAAGCAAAGAGCAAAGCAAAGAGCGGTTAAATAAACAAAATTCAAATTATTATTCTATTAAATCCACGCATATACGAACATACATACATACTTACTTAAATATGAATTTATTTGTATTTAAATAGAAAACATTGTCAAACACTAATACACACAAAAGTAAATTTATTGGAAAAATTTAGTAAATTTAGTACGTATGTTATTGCATTATTATTTACAATAAAGTTAATAATTAATGCTGATTGTAATGGTAATTATGTTCTGTGGTTTGTGTTTTTTATAGATTTTGTTGTGTTTCAACATGTTTGTTTACCCGGAATTGTATTCTTTTGCATGTGTAAGGGAGATTTGTTTACCTAAATCACTGGTATTTACATAACATAATTGGTCATTACAATCCTTTAGTCAGGATTGTGGACCTAGTTTCTCACACCACTGTTGTTGCGTGTGTTAATTTTTACAGATGAGTGGCGGGACCTATAGTTTAAAGTCGATTACTAACTACAAATTTTGAGTGGACGAGTGTCCAAGAAATCTTGTTGTATCAAACTCGACGACCTTTTTGTTTTTTTCCCTCGAATTTTATCAAGAATGTTACACGTACTAACAGAAGCTCGATATACTCGCTCTAATGTAGTGTATAGAAAATGTATTTATGAATGCGTATGTTCCGGTATGTATGTACAAACCACGGTGTCTATTCATATATTTGTTTAGATTTATGTAGGTGTTAGTAAGTAATACTAAGCATAACTAATCAGATTTAAATATTGACTTTTCGGTTTCTAATTATTGTTTTTATAGCCATATGTTCTATGTACGTACATATTTGTTTAAATTCAAATCCATAGATTTAAATTAAATATTTATTTGGATTTGTATTTAACACCGAATAGATGAGAGAAAATGTGTTGCTGTTAATAATTAAAAACAATAATCTCATTAGGACACCATTTAAATGATGAATGATTTTGAAAATTCTACAATAAAGATCATAAGTTGTCTACCAAATGTTAGAAAATTTATTTTTGCTTTGAAGACAGTTAAGAGAAAGAAAGAAAGTATTGCTCCCTGGTAATTAATTGAGGAAAGGCTCATGGTCTTTAACCATAAGGGACAAGCATAGAAATTTTATTACATCGCAACCACATACCAACGGTTGGTAGTAGTGGCTGTCCATTCAAGGAATTTGGATGGACCATTGGGATACCACAGTTCTTTACTATCTGATGAAGCGACTCAAACTGGCAATGTCAATGCGTGACAGTTCCTCTAGATCATATGATATGGACATCAGATCGTTCTGTTGCCTCAGGGAGATATCTGCGACTGTTTATACCGTCTTGGAGTTCATCCCATTGGAATTAATTGATAGCCGCCTGGCTATTAGAAACTATACCCACCCATAGATATTAATCTTTGCTGCTTAGTTATTATCCTGTTTCTGTTCAAGAATGCCTTGTCTTCATTTAAAACCAAAGACATCGAATAACGCTTCAATAGGGCCAGTTGTATGCATTGCCTAAACACCAACAACACTTCTTTACTTTCTCTCTTCCGGTATTTGTATGTATATCATCCCTTTGTAGTTTTTTTTATTGTGTTTATAAATGAAAATGAATTGTATTTTGAATTATGAACGAATTTCATTCTTTCACTTATTCATACTTTGTATTCTACTTTTACCATACAACAATAATAAAAAGAAGAAACAAGAACAACAACAACAATAAAAACAACAATCCATCTTATATTATCAGTTCTCTCCCTCCTCTCTATTATAAAAACATTGTTTTATGGCAGACTGTAAGCAACAAAAAAATCGCAAGAAAATAGAGAGAGAAGAACAACTTTTCTTAATAAAAGAAAAATAAACAAAAAAGGAGAAAGGAAAATCCATGGAAAAGAAGCAGAAGAAGACGGAAAAAACCTCATTATTAATGCAACCAAAGTTAAACAGGAAAAAAATGTTTTCTTTAGTTTTTCTCTCTTCCTTATGCAACTAAATAGTGAAAAAATTGTAGAAATAGGAAGAAAAATACACACACACACACACACACACATTTTTTCTTATTATAACCATTTTAATACACTCATCTATGTATGTGCATTCAACAACACACACACACATTCATATGCTTTAATGGCTGATTAAGAAAATATTGAAATATTTCGACAGATTCGTTAATGGGAGAGAAAGTTTATCCATAAGACTCTACTTTACTTCTTAATCAATTCGAATTGATAAGGAGCCAACAGAGAAAGAGAGAGAGAGAGAGAGAGGGAGAGAGAAGAATAGCAAAATAGGAGACATATTTTCTGAGTTTTAAAGTGTTTTTTTTTTTTTTAATTTAATATTTGAAGTTGAAAATTCTGCAGTTTCATTAGAGGAAGCAGGGCAATCTTTCTGAACAGAAAAAAAGGGATCGTTGTAAAGGAATTGACACAACATTGTCTACGGAATAGGAGAAGAATTAGAGCACGCTTATCAATGAACTTGAGTAAGTACGTCATAATCCACGAGATTGTAGAAATTTTGTCCATAAGAGGTCGTATTATAGATAAAATTATTCGCGAACAGTGAATGTGCCCTTAGCGCTTTTAGCGGTTACACATTTACGTCCAGGATATTGGTGGAGAGTTATTTTTCACTCAACAACTTAACCACCATCTTTTAAGAAATGGCCAACACACATAGTTAGGATACAGCAATGATACCATTGGCCTCAAGAAATCCAAGAAAAATACTCAGAGTATATTTTGCTTCAAAACTTTACAGAAAAAAGATCACATTCTGTAGCTTTCATGTCTACAAGCAGGATAGAACGCGATACTAGAACTAGCAAGTGCTACTGTGCGGAAGAAATTGAACGCTTAAAACTTGATCGTCAACTGTAATGCACTAGGCGGCTAGATACATGTATTCGAGGACTTGCTGTCATTTTTACAGTAGAAGGTGATCTTGTGGCTTGAGGTACCTAAGTCTGTTATTGCTAATTAGGTGTACAACCTTGGTTGCTGTGCAAAAAGAAGTTCCAGCCTCAACTTCATTACATTACATTACATTGTAACATCTGACTTAAAAGGTTTATTAAAATAAATGAAATATTTAAGCACTTAAAATAAATTTAATTTCAAATTATTACAGTAACTGGAGTGTAATTGTTTTTAATGAAAATATATCGGCCCATTGAGGTGAATAATACGACTCATTTTATCACTTAAAATGTGTAAAAAAATATGTATTGAAAAAATTCAAATACTTTGTAAGTCTCTCAGGACTAATAAAGTCCGCCAAGAAAAATATTTAAAATATTTCATTTAAAAATTAAATAGAAGCACGAGAACACACAACACGCTTGTAAAAGCATTAAATTTCTCTCTCTCGTTAAAATTGAAAGAAATAATTTCTTTTTATTTAAATGTGGTTGTGATGGCGACCACATTAGAATTTCATAGAATGTTGCCAGCATAAACCCACACACTAAAGGATGTAAATACGCTGTCGTAATCGTGAAAATAAATTGAAAGAAAATACAACTGAAGAGCCAAAACAATAGAGACAACAAGCAAAAACAAAAAATATAACAAAGAAAGTATATGAAAAGAAAGTATGTGTAAGGAAACAGTGCATTTAATTTTTATAATAAATGATTAGGTTTCGTTTACTTTCCCCCTCCCCCCCCCCCACGCTGGCTCTTAATTTGTTTTTTCTTTATTTACACAACAACATGCTGAGCTTAAGCTACCGTTAAGGACTGACGGAAGAGAAAACATAAAGAAAAAATATTTTAATAAAAGGAAAACAACAACAACAACAAACACTACATACAATAACAATAAAATACAACAAGAAATCAAAGAAAACACACAGCCATACAAAGAGAAGAAAATAACGACGACGATGACGACAAGGTCGTCAAATTAAAAAATAATAAACAATGTGTACAGAGAACCGAAAACACAAGAGGAAAGGAAAGACAAGAAAACGTAAACAAAATTATACGCAAATTCTCAACACACACATACACGCACGCACATCTGTATCTATGTTGTATGTATATACATACGGAATACGTAAATACTGAATTATAATTTGAATTTAAAAATAAAATGTTTTTTTTTTTTGTTTCACAGCAAAAAAACATAAAAAAAATATTTTTTTTAAATATTTTTAAGGATATTGTATCCTCGAAGTGTTTTGATTAAAAAAAAAAACTTCGAATGAAAATTCTTTCGTATTTAATAGCAGCCAACACACGTACTTATGTTTGGTTGGTAAAATGAGAATAAAGGCGCAAAACTTTTGAAATTTATGTGTGTGTGCGTACTGCGTATGTATGTATGTAGGAAATGAATAAAAACAGGAAAACGGAAATATTTTTAAATGCAGAATAAATTATTTTTTGTATTCTCTCCATCTATTTAGAGAAGAATCCACCTTTCCTGCAGACAGAATGAACCTCTCTGTGTATTGAAATATATTTAAGCTTAGTGTTTTAACTGGAAGAATAGTTCTTACAGATCTCACGTTTTCTTTGTCCTATTCTATCTAGAGACTGACGGTAGTGTAAATTGATTATGGCTTTTCAATAATAAAATTAAATACCAACAATAATATCTCTAGCAGATGTATTATTCAAATACTGTTACGTTTTTATCTTTTAAAGGCGTTTAAAATATGAGCTCGTAGATTGCAAATGAAATAAAAATAAATTTTTGTTTAATTTTAATTAAAATTCTTTATTATTCGCACAATTCTGTGTGCCACTGTTCAAAACTTGATGTAAACAACAACGATTGATTTTCTTTGTTATTCCTGTGTTTATACCATTTGCATAAACAATAACAATCACTAAACAATTATTCGACAGATCTTTGTAACGGAGATATTCAAACCACGATTACTCTCTTCAAACGCACCATTTCTTCACACAAGACTGACTGAACTTCACTAACTCAGTCGCCTGCTTTGCCTTGCTTTTATATTGCAGAGTAAACAGTCTGATGAATGTTATTTAAGGCGAATGTTCATGACTTCGAGTTCTCGAAATCTCCATAGATGTAAACGTCGTTGGTTAAATTTATTATTGTAGTGTTGTTTGTGTATTTTGTTTACATTTATTCTTGTAGTGTTGTTTGTGTATTTTTGTTTATTTGTTTACCATTTTTTTATGCTGGTGTTTGTTGTTATATTAAGCAGTACGACATTTTGTAAACAGATTTGTTTACTGCATTGTTTTGTTTTCGTAGCTTTTGTTTATAATTTTAATGTTAAGCGATGTAAAAGCAAAATACCAGTATCTAGATTTTTCATTTTCGAAACAATACGAAATCAAGGACTTTTTCTCGGTTTTTGTTTGGTTGTTCTTATTGAGACATTGCACGGCGATAGTAGAGAAAGCTATGCGATAGCATACCCTAATAGCACTTGGCGCGTTTCTTATATTCAATGTTTTGTAGTTTCAAGTTCATATTTTTAACAATCTGAGAGTAAATAAAATTGATTTGTGTAAGGAGCTAGTTTGTTGTGTTGTAATTACCAATTAAGTAAGCAAGTATTTGTCGTCGAGGTCTCTGGTCTTTTTATACTGCAAGATAGTTTAAAATGTATAAAATATGTTTTTCTTTTTGTTAACATTATGAATAAAAGTGCCATAAAATATGATGCGTCACCACATCATTATATTTTATTTAAAATCATAAAACTCCAATTAAACTGCGGCGATCTGTAGGCAAGACAATAAAACTATTTTGCTTTCGTTTGAATAAAACATTTTAATGAGAAAATCCTATTACTTTTTAATGTGAATTGAGTTCTTCTTTCATTTTTCGTACATCAAATTTTTATTATCATTTAAAACTCATTTACTAAATTGGAGGAAATTACAGAGAAAACAGAAACACGAATTAGAACAGAAAATCAACTTTAAATTTGAATTTAATGATCATAAATGTTTGTAATTTGTTTGCGTTATCTGAATAAACAAAACCTTTCTATAACGCTATTAAATATTAAGTTTCTTACTTACAATTTAAGATACTTTATAACGATCTTTGGGATTTTTAGGAGGGCGCCACTTGTATCATTTCGTAATGATGACGCATGCCACATTTATGTCTTTTTGGCCATAAGAAGATATTAAAAAAAACAAACGTATCAAGTTTCCATTACTGTTGCTGGCCTTTAAATTTTAATTTCTCTTAAAAGTAATTCGAGATAAATTTTATTCTTGTTTTATTCCTTTCATTTGTATTTCCATTTTATTTATTTGTGATTTCATCGAAAATTATGTTTTCTATGGTACCTTACTTTATATTTTAAAAGACATTTTAAAATAAAATAAAGAAAAAACATGACCCTTTGCTTTAACATTAAAATGTTTATGCGTGTGCCTAATCGTTTTATCACACGAAATCGTTGGGACCTTCAAATAGACACACAAGAGACAAGAAAGAGAAACATTTTCTTTTTTTGTTTGTTTATTTATTTATTTGGTATTGATTTACACACTCCCATCAAAGAGAAAGACGGGAGATAGGACAGACACATATTCGATCAGGGAGTCAAAAGCAAATACATGCACATGAATCAGCGACCGCTAATGTGAAATTTAAACTCATATTTTACCAGCTAACAACTCCCCAAAGGAAAGGACAGCAAAAACATATACAATGTATTGAAAATAAAAAAAAACTTTTAAAATACAAACGTATAGAAATGATGCCCGTGAATCTCAATCAACATTCTCCCACAGCAACACAGATCATTCCCATTCGAATGTATTATTTTTTTCATCGAGGTTTTCCTCTTCATTTTCCAATTCACGTTTTTTGTAAAAAATTCTTTTTGAATTTGGAAAAGAACGAGCAGCGTTTGATATGCAAATTAATAAGAATCCGTTCGATCGATACTATTTTATTTCCCCCAATCATTAATTATTGTTTCTGAAATCTATGTGGGGGAAAATTGTTATTGTATTGTAACTAAACAGTTGAGGCTATAAATATAGTGTTAGATGATGACAGAATGATTATACAATCATATTTTTTTACATTCATTACTGATTATTGTTATTGACGAATGAGTTCGAATCCATTTCCCCGCATCTATAAATTTCCCATGCAATCGGAATGAATCTTTTGTTTCGTTTTTTGATTCTGATACGAAATTTTTATATTTTTGTAATTAGAAAACTAGCATCATAACCATTTGGGAATATCAATATAACAACTACAACAACAAGAGAAAACAAAAATCTACAAAAAACTATGTATGAAGAGAAATGGAAACCAAGAAGAACAAATACACACACTAAAACAGAAAAGAAACCCTCTAGTACAACGGAAATATTCTCAATGGAATAAACTCCTCTTTTCCCGCTATCCACAATAAATGAATGATTGTTTCAATGAGTGAATGAACAAATGTATGAATGAGGGAATGAATGAATGAAATGTGAAATACATTGTGACAGATTGTTTATTTATTTATTTGTTCGTTTGTCATTTTATAAAAATTTGAAATGAAACATATTTACGTGGGCAGAGTGATCATTTAATCGATAATTTATGAGTTCCGACAAATTTTAAACACATGAAGTTGTGATAAATTAATCACAGAGGTGTTGTTCTATTTAATAATTTGAGCAATTTAAAGTGTGAAGTGATAAATATAAATGCACACAAATACTTTTTAATACTTGCTGACTTATGAATGACCTGTAATTAATTTTCAGCTTTTTTTTTGCAAATTTTATAAAGATAATGAAAGGAAAATTCATTAATTAAAAGTATAAAAAATAAATCTAAAAATAAATACAAAAATTCTCAGAAATGAAATTTGAGAAGTCCATAATTAAACATTACAATTTAGCGGCTTATAATTAGTAAACTAACCAACCATAACATCATTATTGCTGCTTAGAATAGAACATAAAATCTGTAGTTAAAAATAAACATTGCCATACAGTCTACTAATGCTCATTTTATATTATGGTAATACAAATAGAAACAGAGAGATAAAAAGGAGAAAGAGTTTACAATATTGAAATTTAACTATGTACTCTGATTCATTCGTACTCACTACAACGTTGATTTATAAGTACAGGTTGCAATGAGTATGCGTACAACATTGACATCAAACTCATACCATTCGAAATATGTTTGATTCATAAGCCTTTACTCATTTAGATTCATAACTTTAGAAATATTCTTACAATACTTATAAATGATTCGAGTGATAGGAATCATTCATCAAAATTTACAGTCTTAGTTATTGTCGACACATAAGCAAAAAAGACAGAGCAGCAAGTAGAGCAAACACACAACCTTCTAGTGAGTATTTTAGTGTTCGTACGCGAATCATACTTATTTTGAGGTTCGTATATACATATGGAGAGTCGGAATCAACATCATACGTATTGTTAAGTATGAATTTGATGAGTACTTTAAACTTTGAATATGAGTAGAGGTTCCATGATATTAAAATAAGTATGAATGCTTATAAGTATCAGGAATTATGAGTATAATTCGATTCTACTCATCTTTTTGAATACTCATTGCTAATCTCTGATGTACACATTCATTTACATTATACTGTTTACTACTGTTTGATTCACTTGACAACACCGTAAAGGACAAATCAAACAGGATTGAAGTATGAATTTATCAGATCTGAGAAGGTCATAAAGTACTTCTCTATTTGATATTTTTAGTTTGTTGGAAAGAGAAACAAAATTATGTTTGTATTAAAGATTACATTTAGAGCCTTACAAAAATAGAGAAGTTCTTATTCTAAAGAAACAAAAATTATGATTTTTATCATTTCGATTTCAGGAATTTAGACTCTTTCATCACTTCAAATATGAATAATTTATTGAATTAAAGTACTTATAAAAACTAAAATAAAATTTATTATTTTGAGTCCCATATGCCTGTAAGATAAATGAAAGAAACAACAATTTTAAGCATCTAAATTTTTAAAATTGAACAAAACTTATAAAAAACATTTTCTATAAATTTTGGCAAGTTTATACTGAGATATTCTTTAATAATTCCTTAAAACAGTACATCAAATACATACATACATATATAGCTAGTCATAGAGAGATTTTAATTACTTACAAACATGTACACAGTATTTGAATACTACTTGACTACTTAAATACAAACTAACTTCTGAATTCCGAAAATTCAATATTTTTCCAATATCTAAACATTGTTGAAATGTAAACCAATTTAATGGTGTCAATAAATGTGACGACAATTTTTGTTTCCTTATTTTCGTTTTTTTATTTTGGGTGGGGGGAGGCGTTGGAGATTGTTGTTTTATTTTATTTTTGTTTTCCTATTAATTAGATACGCATTTACTGAATTCTATTTAGAATTCAGTGGCAAAAACTTAGACAAACTCCAATTAAACATCAGGTTTCCGATATCCCCTGCCATGCGTATAACCTAAAATCAGTGCAGGGTGACACATAAAAGTATTCATTTAATATGTAACACGTGATTATTGTCGTCGCTGCTTAGAAATGTTGTCAACTTTAATTACTTTCATTAGCCATATTTAATCGTAAAGATAAATACAAATACAAATACAAATCCGAGTACAAATTCACCTACAGCCAGCCTGCAAGTGTGCTGCTCTTTTAATGTTTAAGGGTGTGTGTGCGAGTATGTGTGCTTGCGAGCAAGAGAGTGTTTTTTTTTTTTTTTTGTTTTAAACGTAAAAGTTTTATGATTAAATCAGTAATGATTTGTTACACAAGAAATGAAATCAAGTTTAGTTTTATTTACCTTCTCTGGAGCATACACACATAAAAAAGCAATAAAGTAAGATACTATAACCAATACCTGACTATACTTTGCTTTTATACTTAAAAAAGAGAGATTTTGAGCCAGTAAAATTTCCAGTTTCGTTTTTATTTCTTTTAAGTTGTAGTCCTTACACTTCTTTTTCTTCCCCTTTGTAATATGTTTTTATCTTCTTCTTTTCTAATCTTAGAAACATTTCTTTTGCTTAGTTTTATTCGTTGTTTTTGTTACAGTCTATTGGAAAAGTATGTCAGGATTGGAGTAGTAATTTAAATCGAATGTTGTCTACACCTTTCTGTTTTGTAGTTGTAGTTGTTGTAAATCCTTATATGGAATTAAGAAGCCTAAGAACAGTGTGTGTACGTGCTTGTATTAGCAACTGCTTCAGTATTTGTTTACAATTACAAGCTTGTAAATTTAAATACAAACATTGAAATGCCAGACAGCATAGGGTAGTTAATTAGTAATACTTGCCTGCTGGATAAGCAATAAAAATTAAAAATCTTTGCATTTCTAATTTTTTAAATCAAACTGTTGATACAACTACAAAGGCATAGCATAGTTACAAGTATAATGTGTGTTAGTTTGTTGTTCATTTGTACATTTTACATGCTGTAGTTGCTCTAGTTACATATGTTGGCTTAGAATGGAAATTCAGAGTTCTTTGAAAACTAAAAAGTTTATCTTTCTAATTGTTATTGCTTAAAAATTTACTTGTAAATTAATTAAATAAACTTTAGTTTCTTAAAAATCTTAGTATTTTCTTCTTACTTTTAATAATTCTCTACTACAATTGGCTTCTAACATTAAGAACTCGTATGTAAGTTTTAGAAAGTTTATAAAGTTTTCGTAGAATAATATCCAAGCATTTCTAATTTAACCCTCAGGCTTTTTTATTTAATCCGGCAAGAGTTTTAAGTCTTTCGCAAGTTTATTACAATAGATATGATGCTTGTTTTTCAGTTATTTTGCTTTAAAATAAAAACAAAAATAATTAATTTGAAACTCTTGTTAACATTTAAATTTTTCTCTTTCTCGTTTTTGCTCTTCTTTAGTTTAAGACATGTTACGTGGAAAATGGAAACTACAAACATGGTTACTAAGAAAAGAAAAAGCAGATCACCATCATCATCATTATCATCATGCTCAACGACAACAGTTTCTCGTTGCAAAAGAGCAACAAGAATACCACCGGGTCTATTTTCCTTTACAAATGTTACATGGTGGACGATAGTCTTAATGGTGAGTAAAAATTCATCTTACATAAGCGTAAATTTAACGTACAAATGTGATCAAAAGTAAAGAGGACTACCACTATCTGTATTAGAAGTTTTCGTATTTGGACACTTTAAAACATAAGAAGTGAAAAAGTTTGCATCATAGCAACCGAATTCAAATAATATTTCAAGGATCTATTTTTCCCCCTTTGAAAACAATACTGTTTTAAAAGGAAAGGAGACCCACGATATAAAAGATGATTTGAATGTAATTGTTGTGTACTTAAGTAGAGTATCATAAAGTGTGTTCATTATTTTGTGATTTTACTGTGCATTTTCAACACAATTATTTGTTTTAATCTGGCAAAAACTTTATCAATTTTGAAATTGTTCTTTCGAACTGCTTTTGTAAGAAATTTCCAATTAAATTTTATTTAAAAACTACAATCTTTTCTTGAAACTTTCCGTAATTGTTTCTTAATTAAAACAATTTTAAGATTTTATGAAATATTCTGTTTCTGTTTCTATTTCTTTTGTTTTTTTCAACGTTTTGCAGTAAAATATAAAATTATTGCAAAAATTCTTTAAGATTTTATCACAGGAAATTAGTTGATATCCTTGAAATTTATATTCTTCATACGACTGGTTTTTATAGAAGTTGTTGCTGCCGTGGGGGTAACATTTCAAACGGAAAGACTTCAATTAAGTTACTAAATACTCATTAGCTTATTGTTCAGCTACACTTCCACTTCATTTTACAACTACGCACGCAGTTAAAACATTTGAAAGCAATTTCTTAGAAATTATTTGTTAAAAAAAACACATTAAATCGACCAAAGTACAATTGTTACCACTTTCAGGCCATCGTTGTTGTTTAAGGGAACAAGAAAAAAGGACTTTCTAACTCATAAATACGCATGTAACCAGAAATAATGGCCAACTTTAATAGAGAAATTAAGGAAACATTTTCAAGGCTTTCTTAGTTTAGTATTTGAATTCAAGCATGGCTGGCTAGAGGTTTGAAAACGCCAACACAGTGGTAAATGAAACGGAAGTCGTAATTTATACATTCCGTATGTTCTAGGATAATGTATGGATATTACCGTAATGGCTTCCTTTTTTACGCATATGCATACATACATAACAATTTCCTTACAGTTCGTGGATTGTTTGAGTAATTTAAGCCTGGCTGCATGCTTGGCTACATCCGTTTACTGAAAATTTCCACGTACTACCCACCGTAACCCCATTCACATTCATTCGATGGTTTTATATTGTGGGCATTTTCCGTTCCTTTTTTTGCAATATAATGGATTTTTATTACTTTGAATTAAGCTTTAAATTAAATATTCCTTCAATTAAATATTAATTAACCCAAATACAATACAAAACACACATTAGTGCTAGGGTATGGCAGAGTATTTACATCTACAAATGCACTTTTTTATTGTATGTGAACTCCTTAATGTGTACAAGTTCCTACACAGAACCAATATGGCTGCCTTCCAAAATGTATCAATACAAAGTTTGTATGCAGTTCTACTACTGTATATAAACTATGTAGATATGCAAAGTAACTAAACAATGTATCAACTATAAATCCGATTCCTGATTGCTTTCTAACTGCGTTAAAAATACACATTGACGACGTTTTGAAATAGAATACATTGTAAATATTTTGTACAGCGGCATTATGAAACACGATACTTTGTTCAAACACAAAGCAACTAACATTTTGGAAGGCAGCCTATCTGACATGATTTACAGTTGCACACATGTTAAGTGATTTTCCTCAAATTTTTTTCGTTCTTTCGAATTAACAAATTAGAACAAAAAGGAAGTAGTTTTCGTTGTTCATTTAGCAGAGTTGCAGGTCCTCAATTGTTGTATACTTAACTCTGCATGAGTTTTTATTTCAGATTTTGTTTTTGGGTTGTCGTTGCCTGTCTAAATACTTTTGTTTTATTTTCTATTAAGCTTTTCCTAAAACAATTTTCCATTCAAGACAACGATGACAATGACCAGCAAAAGGGGGAAACAAAATATTTCATTTTCAATATGTTCAAATACATGAGACCAGTTTTTAATTTTGATTTTTTATATAAATGATTTGATTGATTTATATAAATTTTTTTATATAAATGCTATGTATGCATGGGGATATTTCTATACATTGAATATTTTATTGTTTTTATTGTTGTTTTTATTTGTAATGGATGATTTTTTAAGAGCTATAGGAAAATTTTTCAAAAAAAACTCATACAATTCAGAAAAATGCATGAAATCTTTATTTGAATCGATAGTACGGTCAATATAATTTAATGCTTGAAGATTATTTCATGCAAATGTTGACCGCGACTGCGCCTCAAATGGTCCATCCGCTTAGTGCAATTTTGGCATACTCTTTCCAACATTTCGGCCGGTATCTCACGAATAAATGTTTCAATGTTGTCTTCCAATGCGTCAATTGAAACGGACTTGTCTATATAGACATCAGCTGTAACATAGCCCCACAAAAAATAGTCTGAAGGCATTAAATCGCACGATCTAGGCGGCCTATTGACCGGTCCCGAACGTGAAATTAAATGTTCATCGAACTCGCCTCTGAATAAGTCCATTGTTACGCGTGCTGTGTGGCATGTGACACCGTCTTGTTGAAACCACATGTCATGCAAGTCAAGCTCTTGCATTTTGGGCAAAAAAAAGTTGGATATCATCTCACGGTAGCGCTCACCATTCACAGTTACGTTACGATTCGCAGCATCTTTGAAGAAGTACGGTCCAATGATGCCACCAGCCCATAAACTGCACCAAACTGTGACTTTTTCTGCATGCATTGGTAGCTTTTGCAATGCTTCTAGCTGATTTTCACTCCAAAATCGACAATTCTGCTTATTTACGTATACATTGAGCCAAAAATGACCTTCGTCGCTGAACACAATTTTTCGATAAAGAAGTGCAATTTCGCCCAACTTTCCAAGCAAGCACTTTGATAATAAAATTCAATGATTTGCAAGCGTTGTTCGTTAGTAAGACGATTCATGGTTAAATTATAGACCAAACTGAAGATGTTTGACAGTGAAACAAAACACGAAACGTGCGTGAGCTGCTTAAACCAGTGTTGCCAAAAAGTTAATAGCTAAAAAATCACCCGTTAGAAATGCTAAAAAAATTAAATTGTTTCTGAATACTGAATACTGAATGCTAATAAAATCAAATTAAATTTCTTCTTTTTCTTTCTTTGTAAAAAAAGATTAAATTTTAGAAATTAAAGTAGCATTTTAAATTACCCATGAATTTTTAAAAAGAAATGAAAGAGTTTAATTAAACAATTCTAAGGTCATGCCCCATCTTAAGGAAAAGTTTTTAAAACAATTTTTTGTTTTCCCTTTTCTGACGATACTCGTTGTATGCAGCAAATGCGATGCCCAGTAGCTCTTTTTTTGTTGTAAAACTTTATTTCTAAATCATGTTTAAACTCTTAAATTGCTGGTTGGTGAAAAATTAAGTTATCAACTGAAATTCACTTCATTACACTCTTCATCTAGTTTTCTAATATAAAAATTTGCTTTAAAATATTTGAAGACCATTAACTTTTAGGATATTTTTTTTTTGTTTCAATTATTATTTAAAAAGCAATGTGCTGCTATCACATCACACACACACTAACTAATCTTCAACGCCATTTAATGGACATTAAGTGTCCATAACGTAAGCTAAGCTTAACAGCTCCACAACATACCAATCAACATACATTACTAAGAACGCCAGACAAGTCGAAGTATTTTTTTATTTATTTTTTAATACAAAACATGTTGTATTTACACACAGTTTCATACATTTATTGTACATGGCAGCTAATGTATGTAGTTGTAGAGAATGTTTAGTGTGCAGAGAATATATGATAGACACTAAGGAGACATTACTAAGGTTTCAAGCAGCTTAAATGTGGTTAAAACATTAGACTTAGACTATCACACAGTCACACACAACACAACACAACACAACCAACGTTTAAGTTGTAAAATAAGCACGAGTCAATGCAGTCAAGCGAACATGCACGAGCATATGAATGGACTGCAAGGCACGGAGACAAGAAGTCTGTCTCTGTTTGTGGAGGAGATGTTGGTTGCATTCAGAAATACACCGTAGGCTTAAGGGCAGCAACCGTAAGATTTTGCACATTTCTAAACATCAATGGAAAATTTTAAAAATTTTATTTCTTTTGTAATAACTTAAAGGCAATTATTCTCACTGATGTTATGCAATCTTGAGTAATTGAAATTTAGTTTACATTTCTCAACAAACTGCTCACATGCAAGATAATCAACATCCCTATTCTATTGCGTCTGACACATTCTTGTTGGTCTGAACCACAGATCTGCAATGAATCGTTCTTTCGCTACTCATAAGCACTCATGAAATATTGAATATAAGTGAGTCAACAATATTGAATTTTAACTATGTACTCTGGATTCATTCGTACTCACTACAACGTTGACTTATAAGTACAGGTTGCAATGAGTATAGGTACAACGTTGACATCAAACTCATACAATTCGAAATATGTTTGATTCATAAGCCTCTACTCATTTAGATTCATAACTTTAGAAAAATACTTATAATACTCATAAATGATGCGAGTGACTTGAGTGATTCGATTGACTCGAGTGACTCGAATCATTCATCTAAATTTACAGTCTCAGTTGTTGTTGCATTTCCAAAAAAAAGAAAAAAGACACATAAGCAAAAAAGACAGAGCAGCAAGCAGACCAAATATTACAACCTTCTAGGAAGTATTTTAGTGTTCGTACACGATTCATACTTATTTTTTGATTCGTGTACATGTTGAGTCATGGAGAGTTGAAATCAACAACATCATACGTGTTGTTAAGTATGAATATGATGAATACTTCAAACTTTGAATATGAGTAGAAGTTCTAAAATATGAATGCGTATAGAAGTGGCCGTAGTCTAGTATTAGACGTAAAGCCAGGGTTCGAGTCCCAGGCCAGACATCAAAATAAAATACAAAAAGTATTTCTTCGGTGACTTCCTCTCAGCAGATTTCTGCCAAAAACTCAGAGTAAATAAAATTGCCATGAAAAGTTTCTCAAAAATCTGTCGTTCGGAGTCGACTTTAAACTGTAGGTCACGCCACTCATGTATTAAATTAACACACACAACATGAGTGGTGTGAGAAGCTAGGCCGTAATCCTGACTGAAGGGTTGTAATGGCCAATTATGTATGTATGTATGAATGCGTATAAGTATCAGAAATTATGAGTATGAATCGATCATCTCTGGCCTGAACCGCTTATAAACTGCTTTCAGAGAAAATATTGGCAAATTTGTATACCCTTGATAGATAACCTTGTTTATCTTAGAACATTATAACTCTTAGACAGAATCCTGCATGGTTTCCGCTATACCGGGATTTGGAAAGCAGAATTAAATTTAATTTTTATTGAATGCATGACGTGTTCTTTTCAATTCCATAAATATTAAAATATTAAATGAATTCCAGTCTGCTCTTGTTCTAAAATTATGGACAACGAATTCACTTGATCAATGTATCTTGTTTAATTGGGTTTCTATTAACAGCGATCCATTCTAAGGGTTTATTAAGGGAAACCATGAGAGGTTTTCGAAATATTAAATTAAATACGAGATAAGATTAAGCATGTAGTGAAATTATTTTATATCGTTTTGCATCTGGAAACGGTGTATTACTTTTATTTCATACGCAAAGGAATGTGATAAAATCGAATTGAACTGAACTGAATGAATAGAACAGAAATAGAGGAAATAAAATATTGTCTCATTACGAAACTAATTATAAAAAGAAAAACAAAAAAGTAGAAAAACAAAAAAAGAAGAAAAATACTAGAAAATACTATGAATTGACAATTGAAATTTGAGTAGGGATTTAATAAATTTTCAATTACTTTAGAAAAGTATTTCTTAATAATGGAAACTTGTAAACGAAACGAAAGGCAAAACAATAAAGCAGCCAATGACAAAGAAAAACAAAAAAGGAATCAATTGTTAAAATATTTATTAAATTAATCTGAAATGAAAAAGTTTAAGTTCATTGTATTGCTTTCCTTGTTGTTGTCAAAGACAAAATGACACATTTTTTACTGTCACGCTTTAAAATATTACAATAAGAAGCACTTGCAAACCCAAGAAGGTAAAATTATTATTTCTTTATTCTTTTTACTTTCTATTCCTGTTTTATTTTCAGATCCAAATTGTCAAATTTATATTTTCGCTACAGGAATTCATATTTTATTTGCTTAATGGTACACCCCTCAAGTGAAGGAAAGGAAGCAAAACTTTTTCTCAAATGTTTACAGGAATATCTTGGTTTTGTATTTTAAAGTATGTACATAGTCGTACACGAATATAAAGTCTAGTATGTATGTATTTCTCTTTTTATTTTTTAAGGACATTTGCGTGTTCAAGAGTCATTAACTCGCTTTGTGTAGTGAATGTTGTATTGAATGAAGTTTTTCAACTTTTCCTATTGAATTTCAGCAAAGTGCTATAGAGTCTCTAACATCGTCGCAATTATTATTGCAATACGATGATGATCATTAGAAGCAGTAATAATGATGATTATTATAATCATTACAAAATACTTTACCAAATAAGATTTTATTTCATAAATTGTATACGAAGATAAATGAATGCAATCAAAAAGAAATACAGCCGAGTCATAATTTTTCTTTAAAGTACAAAGAAGAATACGAATCAGCAACGTCTTCTGGAAGTGATTACAATTCAAAATTTAAAGGAAATGAAAGAATTTTTGTATTATAAATGAGAAGTAGTTTAAAAAGCTTTACAACTGTATGAAAACGTGGAAAGAATTGTAGAAAAATATTACGTATTTTCAAATCAAATTAAAGGGAATCTTACTTCACAGAAATTAAGCACAATTTGTTTTAGTCGGACTTAATAAGCACGATGCTTATTTAAAATGGATAATACAAATTTAATATTTTATTCGAAAATATATTGTTGTTTTTACTTTTTAAAAAACATTTTAAATATAAGCTCGTAGATTGCAAATAAAATAAAAATGAATTTCTGTTTAGTTTTATTTAAAATTCTTTATTATTCGCACAATTCTGTGTGCCACTGTTCACAACTTGATGTAAACAACAACAATTGCTTTCTTTTGTTATTCCTCTGTTTATACCCTTTGCATAAACAATAACAATCACTAAGCAACTATTCGACAGATCTTTGTAACAGAGATCTTCAAACCACGATTAATCTCTTTAAATTACGATTACTCTCTACGATTACTGTCTTTACACAGGACTGACTGAACTTCACAAACTCACTCGCCTGCTTTGCCATGCCTTTTATATGGCAAAGTAAACAGTTTGACGGATGTTCTTGAAGGCGACTGTTCCTGACTTCGCCTTCTCGAAATTTCTATAAATGTAAACATCGCTGTTTACGTTTATTATTGTAGTGTTGTTTGTTTCGAACGCACTGCGTCTTTACATAAGACTAAATGAACTTTACTAACTTACTCGCCTGCTTTGCCTCGCCTGTTATTTGGCAGGATAAACAGTCTGATGAGTGTTCTGAATGTGAATGTCCGTGGCTCTATAAATGTAAACATCGTTGTTTACATTCATTATTGTTGTTTGTGTATTTTGTTTACATTTATTCTTCTAGTGTTGTTTGTGTCTTTTTGTTTACTTGTTTACACTTTTTATGCTGGTGTTTGTTGTTATATTAAGCTGTACGATAATTTGTAAACAGGTTTGTTTACTGAATTGTTTTGTTTTTGTAGCTTTTGTTTATAATTTTAAAATTAAGCGATGGAAAAGCAAAATACCAGTATCTAGATTATCCATTTTCGTAACAATATTAATATTCGCCAAAAATTATTCTCTCTCTCTCAAAAATATGAACAGGTTAGAACGCTTTTTCTAATCTTCAAAACAGTTCTAATGAAAATCTTTAAGGATGTAATATGCCCATGCAGCATCTACTAAATGTTTAATAGGAGATGACAAATCCGACTTCCACCCATAGTCCCAAATACAACATGTGCTCTAATCTAATCTAGTAACTTGAAAACAGACCGTAGCACTTTTCCCCAAATAAGGAAAGAATTATTTATTTATAACCACCATAGTTTTTATAAAAAGGATTTTATGAAATAGAATACAATACGTTTCCAAAAGCCTTCAGCAACAAGAAATACAAATTTTGTTAAACAAAACTCAAAAGAAAGCGGCAAAGAAAGTGGCTAAGGAAGGAGACTACGATATCCAGTTTTAATCCTTCCTATCACAATATCAACGTGCTTCTTTCTTAGTAGATTTTGGTCTTTTGGGGGTTCATTTTTATTTAATTTGTTTGTGTGACTACATCCTGTTCTTGCTGTTGTTGTTGCTGTTGTTGTAAGTTGCGTGTGACACTCAAGTCATTTGATTAAGAGCAACACTTTCACAAATTGATTTCAAGATTAAATCTTTTTTCTCTTCTCCCCTTGCTTTTTACCTGGTTTTCCTTATTTCTGTGGGTGTTTTTTTTTTTGATACGTAAAGTATTGAGTCAGTGTTTACGTCAAAGGATTCATTTTATTCTCATGCATTAGTTTGAGTACATTTGAGGTTTCTTTTTGGTGTACGTGTGTGTTTTATTCGTATTTTTTATCTTCAAACTTATAAACCCTTTCTTTTCCTTTATTTTTTTATGTTTTTCCAATTCTTTTACCTTAACAGCTTGAGGGATTAAGCCACAATTTAATAGATTTATTGATTTGCTTAAAAAAGAATTCTTAAGAGTTCTCAACATTAAAATGTTCTTTTGTTGTCATTTTGTCGTCCTTTTCGCAACATTTTTCTCTGACCAAAGTGAGAAAAATGTAAAATGTAATCATAAATAATAATTATTTTAATAGAAATTATTTGCGGTTAAAGTTTTACAAAACGGAAAAGGAAATGTTCAGGAAGACAAATGAAAAACAAACCCAATCAAAATAATTAATGATTCCTTTAACGTTTTTATTTAAATTTTCGTTTTTTCTTTTCTTTTTTCGTTCATTTGATTTATTTGGTTTGCCATTTTGCCGAGTGAAACATTATTTTGCAAATAAAATCATTAATGGCTTCTGACCATTTAGAATTGTAATTACTTTCAACACAGCCACTACAACTGCTTGCCATACCCAGGCCATACAATCCAGCTCTGTGCTGTGCCATTTCCAAATCACGCACCATTCGAATTGTGTGGGGTCCGTTTGTTGGGTAAAATTAAAACTTTTTCTCTTTCTGTTTTCAAGTACAATTTCGTATATTTTTTTATGCTCTCGTTTTCATTACTACTTCACCAGTAGAAAAGTAAAAACCAGCAAATAAATGAGAAATACAAACACTATTCAGTCATTCATTCAGTCATTCATTCAGTCATGCTTTCATTTATTCATTCATTTCAATATTTTTTTTATTTTTTTTCTGTTCAATGCAACTTTGTTCTCCTTTTTTTCCATTTTTTTGATGTTTTTTGTTAATTTTTTTATTAAAATGGCAGAGGAAGTTTCCTTTTTATTTTTTCCAAGTGCACATTACCAAATTAATTTGTCACATTTTGTTTTTTCTGCCTTTATTCTGTTGATATTTTCATTATTTTTTTTTTAAATAATAAATTAATTTGTGGCGGTCAGGGCACAAACAGCTCAAGTGTAAGAAATATTTGCATAATTGTGGCACAGGGGCGGTTGGATGGTGTTACAATAAATTTTTTTTTGGCCATAGTAAACATTCTTCTGATTTTCAACAAGAATATATAATGAATGTTAAAGGCTTTTAAGCAAATTGTAAGCCAATTTTTTAGATCTCGATGAGATCGGTGTACAGTAATTAATAATACTTAAAAACTGGTTCTGCTTACTAGTTTAATTGGTCCTTACAATTCTTTTTTCAGGATTGCGACCTAGCTTCTCATACCACTTACGTTATGTTTGTTAATTTTGTACATGGGGGGCGGAACCTACAGTTTAAAGTTGACTCTGTACGTTAGATTTTTGAGAACCGTTTTTATGGGAATTTTACTTACTTTCAAAGTTTTTTCTTCATATTTCGTTTAACTTTTTTCGTTTCATCTAACCTGGTGTACGAACCGTGGCATCATTTTCAATAAGCCAACACACTTCCTACTAGACTACGGCAACTTCTTCCAACGCCCCCAAAAGCTTTAAATAAACCAAGTTCGCCCCATGTAATTATCTAGCTATGTAAACATGGCCGTTTTAGAGAAATCGTTAATGTCAACAGTCCTACACTTTGGGACCCAGACGTCAATGTTCTAATTGCCATTTTGACCAAATTTGCGATGGTCGGTAGGTAGTAGAAATGGCCCCTCGGTGGAGTCATGAGCGGACACACTTAGGCCGCACACAGAGAACATTGTGATACCACAGTTCCTCATTTCCCCTATTCCAGGAACCATTCGGAGCTTCCGATGAAGCGACTCAGGCTGCCAATATCCATACATGACAGTTTATCCATATCCTCCATGTAGTAGGCACCCAGGTACCTCTTTCTCCCCCGACTAAGTGCCGGACATGTGCACAATAGGTGAAGAATAGTCTCATCTTCCACTTCATCTCCACAGCTTTTGCAGAAATCATTTGCAAGGTGTCCAAGACCAATACGCCTCACATACGCTCCTATAATGCAATGCCCCGTAATAACCCCTATAACAGTGCTGAGCCTACTTCTTTGGAGTTTAAGCAGAGTCGCCGTGCGCCTCCTATACACACTGCCCTTATCCGAAGTTGCCCACATTCTGTTGACGAGGTTGCATTGTCAATTATAAGTTTGCAGGTCCCCAAAGGGATCTCCAACGTAGAGAATTCATCAGAGAGTTCGATGGTTGTGCCCCTTCTGGTCAGTTCATCCGCTCTGCAGTTGCCAGGAATATCATTATGTCCCGGTACCCATGTGATACAAACATCATATCGATTCGCCACCTCATTGAGATATCTGCGACAGTTGTACACCGCCTTGGAGTTTATTACACTGGAATCCAATGCCCTGATAGCCGCTTGGCTATCGGAAAGTATGATGATTTTCCGTCCGTGAACATTTTTGTCCACAATAATTTTCACCGCAGCCTGAATTGCTGACAACTCCGCCTGAAAGACGCTGCAATGATCTGCTAGCCTTATAGACTTTGATATTCCGATTGATTCCGAATAGATACAAATTCCAACGGCTCCTTCCAGTTTGGAGCCATCGGTGTAAATTTGTGCAGAGTCCCTTGGGAGGTTCACTGAACCACTCCTCCAGTCCAAAGTTCATTGAGAAGTCATATCACGGTGTCATTTAATCATTGCTTCCGACAATATCAATTTCTCCCAGTATCTTTGTATGGTATGGTCCAGCAGCCCAGAGACGCCTGCTAACCTTTGCCGCCACGCTCCTGCAGTAGAGGTCAAGCGGCAGAAGGTATAAGATTATCTCCAGAGCGAGCGTAGGAGTAGTGCGCAGAGCACAACTGATAATTATACAAGCAGATCGTTGTAACTTGCGTACAAGGCTCAAGTTCATTGTCCTATTCAAGGATTCCCACCACACTAGGCATCCACAGATAAGGATAGGTCTGACCACCGCTGTGTAGAAATTTGCGATAACTGCGTAAAATTTTCAATTAAATCGTATGCTTTACAGAGGTTATTTATGTATTTGCTACCCTATCTGTGGAACGAACACCCTGCAGAAATCTTACCCGTGGCTTACATAATCAGTTAATGATCTAACATTCATAAAAATTTCTCCACATACTTTCACACTTCCACAAGTAATTTAATTTGAAGTCATTGAATGTGTTCTAAGCAATGCTAACATTGCTCCTCAGAATTTATACATCGTTGGAAAACCTTCTACTGCAGCCAAATAAGATATTTAAACCTTTGCTAGGTTATGTTACATAAAAGAGATGATAATTTCTTCATCCTTTGAGTTTATATTTCTTTTGTAATAGAAACTGTCCGCTACCTTTTCGAATTTCATATTTCTGTCAAAAAACATTACGAAATACGAAGAGTTTTTTGCTTCAATAAAAGAAATACAAAATTTACACAGAAATCTTCTGGTACACTGCTGGTAAAAAATAAAACACCGCCAGCATACATTTCAATTGTAGATATATCTCTGAAAATGTATTGTTTATGAAGCACATGCATACGTACATATGTAATATATACAATATTTTGATATTTCTTTCCTCTTTGGTTTAAAAATGATGATAAAACTAAAACTAAAAGCAAAAACAAATTGTATTGTGTTAAATATTTTATTACAGTCCAACAAATTATAACACAATCGTTATTTGAATGGCACAAAATATATTCCCATCATATAAAAATTTGCATTTTTTTTGTCCTCCATCTAAAACTTTTTTCTTTTTCCATTTAAAGGTTATTTGACCTTTTACCGGAAACTGCTAATAAAATCTACGAAATTTGATCAGAAAAAAATAAAATACAGTAGAATCTAAATTGTTGACTAGAAAGGATAAAATTTACTCCACACAATGTATTGCATTTCTATGGAAGAAGCCAGCTTTTTCCGGTTTTCTCTTAATTTTTTATGACTATTTTAAAAGTAGCAGCAAGTAACAGCATAATTTGAATTCTACTGTGTTTTATTATACAATATTCATATGAATTTAACAAATATTGTCTGTAAAACATTGTCATTCAAAGCAGTTTACTTAATAAAGATTTTTATATCAGAAAATATTTTTGATTCTGCTTCTGATTTAGATTTTCATTCAGTTTAAGGGTTTCTATGAGCGTGGTTTCCTTTTCTATTTCTTCTTCCTTTTCTCTTTCCTTTAACCGTCCATATTTCAATGTATTTGTTTGTGGAAGATAAAGGACTGTATATACATGTATTTGTAGCTGTCTGTGCATATGTATGTGTGTTTGCATGTATAAAATAAGCATATAATCTTAAGTATATAATAACAGTAGCAAATTGTGAACCTGTCTATATCTCTTGGTTCACATAGGAAAAGGACGACAGAGGAGGAGAGAAAAACGATATAATGACAAAATAATGTCAGTCTGTCAAAGCAAAAACCTACAATTTGTTTTATCCCCCCCTTCCCTTTGGTCTTATACACTCTAATACTTTGTATATCTGTTTTGATATTCTCGACTGTATCTCGTTTTTTTTATATTCCAGTTGTATTTCGATTGTCTGTAGTTTTGACAATTGTCAATATGTATGTGTGTGTGTAAAAAAATGTGGCTGTTAGAAAAAGCTTCATCCCTTGTCAGCAATATACCGTTACGTCAATCAAAATGATGTGGATGATTTATATACGTGCGCTTCCCTATTTATAATGCGTACATGTTAAAGTACTTCGAGTTACAGAGTTCCAGTAAGATAAGTTCTTTTTTAAGCAATACAGACCAATATATGCTCACTACTTATGTTTTGTAAAGGTACATATATACGTCATCCCTAAATATATTTTCTTCCTTCATATTGGCTCCTGAATTTATTGGATTATAAAATAAAAATTTACAAGTTGCCGATTATGGTGTTCTTAATTCGTTTATCATTGCGTGTCGGTCTTCGTCACTATGGTAACTATAGTACAGACTTTGATCTGCAGGTGTATTACACAACCAAGTCCTTCTTGAAGTGGGGAGCCTCAGGCACCTCTATTTCAATGCACTGTGAAGACCTTGTGACGTTAGATTTTTAAGAACTCATACGAAACTTTTAATTGCTTTGGCTTTCAATGGTGCCTAACTATATTAAAGTGTAGGACACAATTCAATTCTTACTTGTTATTGTGTTTTTTCGTAATTTTAAGTCAAAAAAAAAAAAACAAACAAAAAAAAACGGAAAATAAAAAACAAGAAGCAAAAACCAAATAAGTTTTGCGTGTTGTTGCAATTGACGTTTGCTGTCGTTTTTAATAGATGACTGACAACATACCAGACACGTTCTCTTTAAAACGTATACAACAACAACAACTACAATAAAAAGCAAAAGCATTATCTGAATAATATATAATGATTGTCTGTTTCATAGTGAACACGTTCACTACCGCTTACTTATTTACACAATCCTACACAGACACTGGTACACAAACTCAATGTATCAGCATTGTAATGGCCATTATAAAATTTGTATAAAATGTTAGTAAAGAAGTAGAGAAAGAACAAATATTAACTGAAAGGTTTAAGTAATAAATTATTGGATCAGAGTAAAAAGTCATTTCTTAAGCTTACGGCTATAAACTTTTTTCATGACTAGTTAATCACATAGCATTTCTTTTCTTTAGAGCCTTAATAATAATGTATTTCAAATAGACAGACAGAAAACTTTCAGAAATAAATACAAAATTGTCTTCAAACTTTTTCTGTCTTTTGCGCTTACCCAATATGATTTCAGTTAATTTCTACTTTTATATGCAGATGATATAATTACATTTATATCCTTTTTATACTCTATAGATATACGTGTGTGTGTGTATGTGTTATATCCTGTCCTCATTAAACATCGTCCGTTCAAACAAATTGGCTTTGTTACAGCCAACAAGGGTTTGATGCTGCTGTATTCCTCAACTCATACCCTCATCTACTTTTTATTTCTATAAAATCGTTGTGTATTGTAACACAACGAACCTAAATTACAGGTGACTTCACATTTTTGGGGGATGGTAATGGCAGTAGGTAGATTTTTATTTTACATACCATTAGATTGTCTGTACTGTTTCTATGAGGAAGAAAAAATGTTTGCTGTTGAAGCTGTAACTGTAGCAGACAAATTATTGGTGGTTGCGATGGCTTGTTAAGGCTGTTGGCATGAGTTACAGAAACAATTTCAGCTTATAAATAAATAATTACCGAATATTTAATGAACTTTGCTTTGCAAAACTCAAAACAAAATAAAAGAATACGAAAGAAAAAAAAGAACACGTTCTATACGAAATTACAAAAATGACAAGAAAACAAAATGTGTTCAGAAAATGTCTAAACTCTAACAGCATTCCTTTCACACATACATATACATACATAGGCAATGTATGTATGCCAAAGGAGTATATCTCTGTATCAAAACGTTAATACATACTCTGTACGACATCTCATACAAATTATCGTTTATTATTGTTTTACTCGTCCTCTCTTTTTGTGAGCTTTGATTCCATGCGACTACAACAACGAGGAGGTGGGGATATTAAAGGTTTTTATTTTCGTGTTTCTCTTGTTATTCTTTCATACTCTATTCACAGCGAACATCGTGTGTGGGACTACACATGCACACCCTATATGTGAATATATTTGCAAATATGAAGCATTCTCTATTCAAACGAAAGGATTACCTTCAGTTGTAATATTTTGAATTTGGCTGATACTTACTCTGTCTATATTGGATTTTGATGATAATGTTTTAATGTTGAATGTGAAATAACCCTTAATCCTGCTTGCGAATGTATACGTACACAATATGTAACATAGTAAGTGTGTAGAAAAATACTCTGTATCCAAAGCTTTACTTTTACATATACATGTACCAAATCATGGACTCTGAAATAAAAGTTTAGTGTTTTTGTTCGACCAAACAAGGAGGGCGTTTAAATTTAACACCCTACAGTTTAAAAATATGTGGTAATTTCTTCATTATGTTCCGGAATGAGAGAAGAAGAGGAATGTATTAAAATGCTTATTTTATAAGCAATAAAAGTCAAGTGCACATTTGAAAATTTTTAAGCAATTTAAAATAAATGTTTGGACATCATTTTACACTCATTTGAATAGGCAGAAGGATATATAAAGTTTAGTTACGGTTTTAATAAAAATCTGTCGTCTTGTAAAGCCTTTATATATGGTTGTGTATGTAGTCATGCATGCCTATCTGTAGTTTAGAAACCCACATTCAAATGAATGTTATGGGACACACATTTCAAAATAAAATTCGTTTAACGTTGTTAATGGCTTTAAATTAAGTAAAACTGTTGACAGTAGTTGCCGTAGTCTGTCATTCTATCGCACTATTCAGTAATTGAGTAATGTAATTGAGCAATTCCTAAGTTTGCTAAAACAATTGCAGATGCCAACGTTATCTACAGTGCTTAGTATTGGATTACTGGAGCTAAAGTAGTCGTTACCAGCTTCTCGTTTTCTTAGATTTATTTTTAATATCGTTTACGTATCCAATACATAGCACTTTGGATTTAATTAAGACCATGTCACTTAGCATCCATCATACGCTGTATTTTGACTTTTTCCCCTGACAGCGTAGTTCCTTATGTGCTTTATTCCATTCGGTACTTTGCTATTAATGCAACTCATAAGGTTGGTGCAATCAAAAGTTTTGGCTTTGTTTTGGTCCTATGCTACTAAAATATTTCATTTAAGTCAATGTACCTCTTAGGATATTCGATATTAAGCGAAGTTAATTTCCTTCCTTTCAAATCCCTGTCACATGACATTTTCGTCGTTACTAGCCGTTTACATTTGTAAGCCATTTGACTTAAAATATGTTGTTTTTAATTGAAAATTTGACATTTTGTTTCCACTCAAGTATTAAAAATACTTTTTTTAAACGTTAACTCGTTGAAAAGTCTAGACACACCGCTGTTACACCCACTTACATATATGTGGATGGTTTCCTTTTTTGTCGTCCTTTATTTACTGGCACTAGAACTGGGTAAACAAGACCAGCAGGAACAACAACAATAAAAATGTTCTTGCACTTGAAGTATACTCGTATGAGTATGGGTACAAGTGTGTATGTATGTATGTATTTGTTTTTTATTTAATCCATAAAGAATGCCGTTCATTTGTTGTCTTCTGTTGTGCCATCACTAGTGATGTGTAAAATATTAAACGAGTTAAATTTGATTCCAATAAGGAATTTAGTACGTGGAATTAAAGATGAATTAATAAATAAAACGGTAAACATTTGTTAGCTTAAATGGTAGGTAGTAAACTTATTAGTAGTATTACTTAGATTGCAATCTTTAGCTTAAAATATTAAAGATTTATGAAAGAAAAATTAAATTCACACTTAAAGTTCCTATGGCTCCCATGCTCTCTATCATTACAACGTTACGGATACTCGTTATTCATGCCTTAGTAACCAACCGTTACTTAACAAGTCACACACACATGCACAAAGCGAGACACAATTTATTTGTTATTTTTAACTGTCTGGCTTGCAATCCATTCATACGTAAGTGTGTCTGGATATATGTCTGTAGCTATGTGTTTATCTGTCTGGTCTATACATCAGTGTATGCGTTGAGTTCCATTTTTTTGCCTTCAGTTTCTCTTTCGTAAGCATGTATGACAATGTATGTTTCATAGTGTAAGTAATACTGACACGCTTGTTCGCGTTCGCGTCCATTGGGGCAAATAACAATTTTCTAGGCAACGTATGTGGCATTGCAAATTGCAAAGACATACAAGACAAGACAACTGGGCAGACAGATGTACCCACATGCACGCAAACATACAACGGCAAAGTGTAATAAATTCTAAAAACACAACACAACAACAAAATATTACAAATTGTTTACAAAACAAAACACACACACTCTTATGGACATGCTTATAACACATGCCTACCTACACTCATCAGAATTCATGCAATGCAATATGGCTGCGTGCTAATATGTTAGAGTGTGAGTATGTGAGAGTTTTATTAAGTGGAGAAATACTATACATTGTTGTTGTTGTTGTTGCTGCTGTTTGTTTAGGTTGGTTATTGGAAGCCATTGTAAATATAGAAATCAAAGGAAAGGAAGGAAAGAGAGAGAGAGAGAGATAATATAAACCAAAGTTTAGGAAACAATGTTTGTATTGCATGTAGAAGAAACAGGAATCGGAAGTATCCGCATGTTGCTCTAGCTAATAATGTTCGTTATATAGTCTGTCAGTCAGTTAGTCATTTAGTTCGTATTTGATTGCTTTGATTAAAAGGGAAACCAACAATAGCTAGAGTAACAATAAAACTAAGAAATCACTGTTAAAAATACACCAAAAAAAAAAAGATACGAAATGACTATAATTGAACGATAACAAGAAACATTAACAAGCATTTAAAGTACCGTTCTAATATTATTATACCTTAATCTGGTCTTGATCTTTTACAATATTGTTTACATGCAATGTTTATTGATATGAAATTTTATTTTCATTTTATTTCTTTTGTATTGCAGTTGATCATATTCATTGATAATGCCTCTGTGGCTAAGAAACTAAATGCCAGTCAAGCCTTCGATAATACCTGGAGTACAGCCACCGATTTGGAAAACGAATTAGAAGTAAGTAAACTTGCAATGGGGCAGATTTGAAAGACCTTTACATAAATTGGGTTTGATTGATTGTAATTGTAATTCAAACTATCGTTTAAATTTATTGATTAATTTAATTTAGTGTGTTTCGTCACAGCAAAAGAGATCTGCCAAAAGTGTACCCTCCTCCAGCAGTTCAAGTGCGAATAGCAACAGTAATAGTGGTTGGACAACCTGGTCCGAGTGGTCGACGTGTTCGCGCACATGTGATGGTGGTGTCATGCAACAACTACGTCGTTGTCAGAATGCCAACGGCTGTAAGGGCGACAGTGTACGCTATCGCATTTGCAATATGCAACCATGTCCGGAGAAACTCGATTTTCGCGCCCAGCAATGTGCCGCCAACAATGATGTGCCATACGATGGTACCTTGTATAAGTGGACACCGCATTACGATTTCGTTGAGCCCTGTGCTCTGACATGCAGGTGAGTTAAAAAAGCAAAAGCAAGAAAACAAATATATTTTACACTGCCTGTGCATATTTAATGCAGGCAATATATCACCTTAAATGCCGTAGAGGACATGTGTTGGTGGTGGTGAAAATTCCCTTTAGATCTATGTATGTATATGTGACTTGTGTTAACAGGGTTGTGCAGCAAAAGCTGCACTAAAATTAAACGGCTTTTTAGCTCTTGCTATCGAAGAATTTTTATTAAACGCACTTATATTAAACTGAGGAGTTGGCCTCCACTCTAAGCTTTTTTTCTCCACAGTGCAACTGTACTGTATGGAACGGGGATGTTGTTGACTGACATTTGACTGTTCGCCTGTATGCCTTTGTGTGCTGTATCCACTTTTTTATGTTGAAAAGCAAAATAAACATAAATTATGTTGCGGTTTTAATGTTAAATATTTCAGCGCATATTTTACTCGTCCATTTTCATTGACTGCCATTGCCAAACCCTTTGCTTAACTGCACATCAATTACGAGAAAATATTTCTCAAAATAATACAAAAATGAATAATTTTTATACATAAATATGTACATACAAATTTATAGGTTTTTATTGAATTATTTTATATTTGTATGCATTTGAGTGTAGAGAATTTTGATACAATCTGCTTTTATAGGTTATTTGTGGTAAAATTATTTCATATTTGTGGTTAAACAACAACAAAAGAACAAAACTACGAACATTACGAACGAATGAAATAAAATAAATAAGCAACAAATAAATAATAATAGTAATAATAAATATAAATAAATAAATAACAATATTTTTATTAAAAAAGAAAACAAAAATTAAAAAAGAATTATTTTTGTTGTTAAATTTCACAAATAAATTATTTTCCATTTTGTTTTCCTTTTTGTTTTCAAGTCAATAATAAATAAATTGTTTGCATATTCACATACATACATATATATGCACAAACGTACTCACACTATTATAGATAAATTAATAATTTATTTTGCAAAACAATACAAATACTTGCGTAAGTATTTATGATAGTATATGTATGTACATGTGTATGTATGTGTGTATAAGTGCAACTGTTTATTTAATGTAATTAAATAGATTTAAATGGTTAATTTAAAAATTAAATACAAATTTATTCAAGCATTTTAGTAATATTTTCATATTATCATTTTATTGTTCTAATTTGTTATTATTTTGTAACCAAAAGATTTATTTTCTTATTTTATTTAACCATTTTTTAAATTGTTGTCTCTATTATCTTGCAAAAAACATATTTAAATGGCCCATAACCATTTTTATAACAAAAAAATTATAAAATTATTATGATTTGTTTCACCATTAAATTGATAGACAACAATTTAAATTGTTTTCTTTGAAGAATTTATCATGATTCATTGAATATAACAAAAAAATATTGTTTTTCATATGATTTCTGAACAATTGTTTAATTTAAAGTTCTTTCATATTTTTTTATGCCACTAGTTGACATTAATTTATGCAGATATGTCCACATAGATTTACATTAGAAGCAGCTTTACAATGCGTACATATGTAGCTATCAGGCGATATGCTTTGCTATCATCATATTTGTGAAGAAAAAAAGATGAGAAACGAAATTATAGCCACTAAAATTGAAGGTTTTCTATACCATAGAACTCTAGATATTCAATAACATGTGGTTATACACACATACATAACATAATTGGTCATTACAACCCTTCAGTCAGGATTACGACCTAGCTTCTCACAATACTTATGTTGTGTGCGTTAATTTCATACACGAGTGGCTGGATCTCCAGTTTAAAGTCGATTCCGATCGACAACTTTTCATGGCAATTTTATTTACTCTCAGAGTTTTTGCTGAATTATTTTTTCACATTTTTGTTTTGATTTCTGACCTGGGGTTTGAACCGTGGCCTTATGTCTAATAAGCCGACACACTACCTACTAGACTACGGCGACTTCATGAACATATTTTTGTAGAGGAAAGAAAACTGTAATTGCAACAGTTTTTCAAAGTTTTTCAAGTTAATTAAATTAACCGTATACCGAAATTTTGTAAAAACTACGGTCATTATTTCACTTCCTTATATTCGCTAATATACTGAGAAATTTCATAAACCGTGAACCAAGGTTTGGGTATATAACATACAATTAATTTCCAATCTATAAGACGTAGGGTTTCATAAGTTCCTCTGTTTGTGTGGAAAGCAAAAGCAAAAACACTCCATTTTGTAACATTTCGCCTTTACACAACAGAACACATTAAACACCACTTGTAGTACACTACGTATGAGCAATATTGAATTCATTGTATTTTATTGTATTAAGTATACGTAACGTGGTCTAATTTGATTTTAACGCAATAATTTTATACGCATTTACAGAGGTCGACCGGCTCACTTAAATGATGATATTTCACCTGAAACAACCGCCGATGAGTCTGAACATTATGACGAACTCAATGTTGTTGTGCAATTAAGTCCACGCGTCTTAGATGGTACACGTTGTCGTTCCGGCAGTTTGGATATGTGCATACAAGGAAAATGTCAGGTGAGTTTTTATAAAGCAAAAAAATTAAAAGTTCAACATACTTTTACCGCAATAAAAATATAAATTTTTTTCAAGTCAAATTATGTGTGAGTATGAATGTTTTACAAAAAAAAGTTGTAGCACTTTTTATATTTATTTTATTCTTTTTTTTGTAAAATAAAATTCTTAATTTCAACATTTATTGTCGAAAAGACTCTTTTACTATTGTTTGTAAGTTTTGTTATTAATTTTCTTTATTTTATTTTATTTTTTATTTAATTTATTCAACTTTACATTACCTTTTATAAGATTTAATCTCGGTGGGTAACTGTAACAAAATTTTACGCTCTAAAACAAAAAAATTTTAAAAAATATTCTTATTATTGTTTTTCTGCTAGTATTACCCATAAAACCAATAAAAATTTTAACACTCTCTTCCCTCCAATCGTCCGGTATACCTTTCTCTTTGTGTCTGATTTGACTTTGTCGTATAAATTGTATATGTTTTGTTGTATTTGAACATTACCTATTTAGAAGCTATAGCAGACATCGTCGCAATTGTAGTAGTTGTTGTATTTATATCCCAATTTGTTGTAATAAATGTCAATATACCGTTTTTGCGGCTACGAAATAAATGTTTTCATTTTTTTTTGCAGGAACATAAGGAGAAGAGTACAGGGTTTTCAAGTATTTATTTGGAAACGTATTTGTTTACAAATTTTGTTTGTTTTTTTTTTGTCTTTTTTGTGGATCATATTTCATGTGGTTATGCTTGGCAACAACAAGTACAACAATATATTATTATTGGTTTTTATTTTTTGTATTTGTTTTTTTTATTTTTCATTTATAAAGTCTTTCCTTGAGCATGTCTGTGCTTATATTTGCACAACAAAATTTGTTTGTGGAGGTTTTTTTTTGGTATATCATTAGCTAGTAATGTATTGAGTATTTTATATTATGATAACTTATATTGTGAGAAGAAAAAAAATCCAAAACGATTACAACAACAAACCGTAAAAAAACCAAGAACAACAACCAATACTTGAAGTGGAAATAAATTACAGAAAATGAATCACTTTACCAATACGAGTAAACAAAAAAGATATTCACATTTACAGTGAGAAAAATAAGAAATTTAATACGGAATTTAGATTCTCAGCTGTTTTTAGAGGCATTCAGGAAATTTCTCTATAGAATATGACAAAACAACACAAGATTTTGGCACACAATCTTAAAACATTTATATTCATTTCTTCCATCTGCTAATGACCTTTCTGGACTTTAGCGGTTACAGATACACGTAGTTCAAAAACCTCTGTTAACAAATGATTGGAAAGCAATCTGTAAAACAACGTTACTTATTTACTTTATTGGTCATTACAACCTTTCAGTCAGAATTACGTCTTAGCTTCTCTGTTGTGTGTGTTAATTTTACCCATGAGTGGAGGATTTTTAAGAAATTTTTCAGACCAATTTTATTTACTCTCAGAGAGGAAGTTCATTGAGAGGAAGTTGCCAAAGAAATTTTTGTTTATAATTCATTCTTGAATCACGATCTTACGTCTAATAATCCAACATACCACCTACTAGACTACGACGACTCCAACAACCTTACATCCTTATATTTAAAAATCCTCATAAAGTATTAAAAAGAGTGTCAAACTTCATTTTGAAAATCGTTTCACAATTATCCTAAGACTGTTGGCTCTAACATTATCGTCTTGTTTGTTAGTTATGACTTTCATATCGCTTTTTTCGATAATGCGATACGTATTGTACAAGACACTCTGTTTATAGTTGTTATTCGAACCACATGTGGCAATTGGAATATCATCGACCTGTTCAACACTGCTTTGTCCATATCAGGTCATTTATTTATGCTGATGATGCGCTAGCGGTATTTGTTTCCTACCCTCTTAAGCAAGTGCTATATCTTCTATGTATCTTGAATATTTTATTAATTTTTAAGGAAATAACCAAATTCACTGATAAATTAATATGAATTCTCATTAAATATTAAAGGGAGTTATTCAATTATAATCATAGATAAATTTTAATTAGGTTTTCAAATCAGAAACCCAAGGATTTAAACATTTGTTTACCTTTAGTGTGCAGGTTACTTTAAATTCGACCACTGCTTATCAACACCTTTAGTATTTGAACTCATTTATTATACACCTCCACTGTTTTTTCAAGCATTTTAAATTTTCACCGTAAATCAAAGTTTAGATAAGCCGCCTTGGCTTTTTGCTAATGAGCCCAGAAATATTTCAATTGCAAAAACACTGAGTGTGGCATTTGGAAAAGTGAAAAACAGACCAATTTGTCATTCGCCGTTATCGTTGCATCTAAATGACTTTGACATGATGTTTGTTTTCTTAATTTTTATTTCAATTCGCTGTTTCGAATCCTATTGTATTCGTCTTCTATTTTTACGAGTGTAACAGTAGAGTATATGTATGAGTATGGTAGGCAGTCTTATCGTGTCATGTCGTTAATGCTGTGATTATCATTTTTGATTTATTACACAAAAGATGTCGCCGTTTTGGTAAGAAATACTTGAAGCGTTTTCTACATCTGCTTCTGGCAATTTTATTTGTTTTTCTTCTATAAAAAAAACCACCATGAAAAACTGTCACATTAGCAACAAAAAAAAACAGAAATCAACGAAAGCCGCCACACTAATGTCAGTTTTAACTGTATAATATGAAGGAACGGAAGGAGGGTTATTTGTACTAAAGTACTAAACGAAGTAGACATAAACGAAAACAAACATAAATAACAATATTTCAGTATTTTGTTTTACCTGAAGCATATTTGCATATTTATTCTCTTGTTTTTTTTTTTTTGGTTGGAAGAATTTCATTTCAATTGTTAATGGTTTGTTGTTGCCTTCCTATATTCTGAGTTATTTATTTAAGTTCCATTTATTTTACTTACAATATAACCAAAAAAACAACAACAACATAAAATATATCTTTATTTATTTGTTTGTTTGTTTTTTTGCAGCGTGTTGGTTGCGATTTAAAAATTGGCTCAGCGAAAAAGGTCGACAGTTGTGGTGTTTGCGGTGGCGATGGCAGCTCCTGTTCACAGACACTTTATCAATGGGAGATAGCACCAATGTCACTGTGTTCCGTATCGTGCGGTGGTGGTAAGTGGATTTTCTCTCTTACTTCTCATATTTCATTCTTGTATTCTTCTAAAGTAAGAAAATGTATGTGTTTAGCTGCAGTTATTGCCAATAATTTCATTGTATTATTGAATATCATTGGCAACCGTAAGTACTTTTATTGTCATCATAATAGCATGAGGCAATATTACAAGTATGCCAAAAAAAAGACGACACATACATATATACAGGAACGAGCGAACACAATATCCCTTAACCCAGCGAAGTTTTAAAACAGAATAACGATATCGCTGTACTTAACATACAGACAGTGTAAGGAAAAGACTCTTAGGATAGTCTGCTGTGATCCCTTGCGTTCTTCTGTCTAGGAGCATTAGCAGAAGAAAAAAAGCAAAAGAGAGAGAAATATAATGTTTGTTAAGCCATTGATTGGAAGGAAGTAGTACATGCATATAAAAAAAATTAAAAAGATACAGTAATCCCTCGATTTACGTCGCAGTTGGTTCCAAGAAAAGGCGACGTAAATCGAAACGATGTAAATCGAATTTCATATTGATCATACTAAAAAGTGTTATGTTTTTAACAAGGAACATAAAAAAGTTACAGTAATCCCTCGATTTACGTCGCAGTTGGTTCAAACAAAGGCGACGTAAACCGAATGACGACGCAAATTGAAGTTAGAGGGAACAAAAAATTTGACGACGTAAATCGAAGGATTACTGTACAAACAAACGAAGTATGATATAGATGGTTGAACGAGTACAAGTGTTCGTATAAATGATTCGCACGATTGTGCAGTTGATGCGCTGCATGGAAGAGCAACTGAACACAAAAATTTTCTTATGATTTAGAAACTTTGAAAGACTGTTTAACCAAGAGACAGACCTACTATTATGCCTTTAAGTATAAACATTCCTATCTACAAAGACTTTGAACTCTATAGAGTTTGCAGTTATCGAATGTTAGTTAGTTAGTAGTCAGTTATCGAATGTTAGTAGTTATCGAATATTATAGTTAGTAGTCATAGTTGAAGGTGTACTTGTGGAAATAATTTTCTCACTGATTTTATTTCCTTTTATTCAATTTTTTTACCTATCTTATGGAGTCATATGGTAAACGAATACCTAATGACATCGCAACAGATCATAAAGTCTGTAGATGATACAATTGTAGAGGCTAAGATGGGGAGAAAACGATGGTTCACTTACTCAGTACATTCTTAACGTTATGAAAAAAGGGCATGGATTACAACGATGTAGTTGAATCACCGATCTTACGGGGAAAGATATTAGGAAATTTAGTGGGTTTGCCATGACTTCCAAAGTGTTCCAGACTTAGGGAAAAGAATTCATTACGGTATAGAAAAGGGTGACACCATTTTACGTGTGTCTTTCCTTTTCGTTTGTTACAACTTAAATCACTGATCTTTCGGGGAAAGGTATTAGGAAACTAATTGGGTTTGCCTTGAGTTCCAAAATGTTCCAGAAAAGGGTGACACCGTCCTATGTGTGCCTTTCCTTTTCGTGGAAACAACCACGTCTTACTACCTTCCCTTTTTATTCACATCTAATATGGCAACAATCGAATAATTTTATAACGACTTTCTTTGAGTTGAGTTGAGAACACTGACAATTGTTGTTAATTAATGAAAATGAATTACATCATTAACATTGACCCCTACTGTTACTACCACCATCTGCCTGTAGGGAATTTACGATAGGAATTCATTGTACGTTTGCCAGTACACACGCAATTTATTATCTGAACAATATTGACTTGTTAACTTAATTAACATGAAATCTAGAAACCATAAAATAATGATTTTGAACAAATTATTCAAACGCTTTAAGAACCTTATTGCTGATAACAAATGGACAGCCAGTTGTATAGAAAGTAAGACAGGCAAATTAAGTTTTATCAGTTACAGTAAAACGATAATGAAGTGAAATTAAGTCAAGCGAAAGTAAATTAATTGAAGGAAATGAAAACTTTAAATTGATATGACAGAAGAGATAATTTAACTTCTATTCAAACTATTTAAGAGGGAATTAATACATACATCCTGAAAACAAGACAGGCATACATATCTAAACATATGTATGTATGTTTATAGCACATACATACATAGTTGTACGTATTAGAATTTCAATATAAAGTTGATGACGTTTATTGTCGCGCTAAATTATTTATTATTTATAAATCTACACGACATTTCTATTTGACATGAAAGTATATTGTTCTTCTAACTGTACTCTTTCACTCGTATCTCATTGTAGTAACTGTGTGTGTGTATGTATTATGAGTGTAGGAGTATGAGTGTATCGTTATTTGTCAATCATTGATGTAACAGTATATAAATTGTTATAATTTATTACAGTCAACATTCAATTTTAGTTGAATTTTGCTTTTGCTATTCCTATTGTATTGAAGGTTATTAGCTTACGTTTAAGGACGTTGCGTGTTAATTTGCGTTTGTTTTTTCACATTTAAATGCCAGAACTTCTTTTCTACCTTTTCTATAAGCAACTTAGTTTTCTCTTCCTTTTTCTCATCCATTTTTCATGGTAGTTTACGTTTCCCTTCAATTTACTTCTATTGAGTGTGTTAAGAAAAAACGAAACTTGTTTGTTGTTTGTTTTCAATTCTTATTAAAGTATTCGTTTTCGTATACGTTTATTCGATTAATTTATTTTGTTGGAATACCTTCTTGATATTTGTCATTGTCATTATCGATGATATTTAAATATGTATTCATATTGATTTTTCTTATGGTTTAATAGACCTTGTTCAACCCTTCAACCTACCTCTACAGCTAATGAATAATTTTGTTAAGGACATAAAGAAGGTAGAACTTTTGAATACAATTGATTGTTTATCAACCACTTAAAATGAGTCATTTTAATTGTTAAACGTTATTAACTTAAAACAAAGTCTATTCATTGTAATTAGGCAAGGCTTGCCATGATATTACTACTAATTAGTTTCATTTTGTTTCTTATCCATCGATAAAGCGAAAGTAGGGAAAAATTTCAGTATGTGCTGATGAGTGTTTGACCATACTCCTCTGTTAGAACCAATAGCTAATGCCCAGTGATTTTTTTATCGCAGAACTCGATATTAGTTTAATATTATTGTACTCGAATGGTAGACCACGCTACACAAATTATGTTTAAGATAATTTCAAATTTAATAAAACAATATGTGTCTCAAAGGAGCATATCCTTAGTAATATATAGAGGCAATTATTACTAATCTTTCAGCCTATTTCATATCACAAAGCACACAAGAATTAATCGGATATAAAACTCAAGATAGTCTTTAAATATTATATTTCATAATTTATTTAAATTATTATGTTTCTCTATTCCAGATTTTTTAAGAGTTTCAATCATTTCGTTTTCTTTTTCTATCCACACAAATCGTTTTGTTTAAAAATACGGATTTATTTTCAGCCACCTGTGCCATAATATTTATTTGTTCAAGTGTTAGAGTGTATGTTTATAAATTTACCTTCCAATAAAGCATTCAATGAACTCAATAAATAACAAAGTGTAGCGAAAAAATATGGAAACACTCGTAAACACTCTAACACACTTGCATAATCCTTCTCAGTGAGCTAAACTCGGCTCAGCCAACAAGTACAATAATATTGTATGCAAGCACACATAAAATCAAAGAGAACACATACATACACGCATATGTGTACCCGAACTCTCTCTCTACGTTTGCACACTCAGAAAAATATGAGAGACTAAAGAAAAACAGAAAAAGAAATGAAAAGTAAATACAGCAGCTGGTTATGGATTGTAAACCCACATTTAACGCATACCTATGTACGAATATGTATGTACGTGTACCATAGTACATACACACAGTATTTGAGTATGTATAAATAAAATCATTATTTGACATACAAGAGCGTCTACGGAATGATGAATGTGCATAAATATGTCTCTGATATCGCTGTGTACGTAAATGAATGAAAGGTACATATGTGTACCAGTATTAAGTATCAACATCGATTTGCCGAAAACTGCATTAGTAATCCAAGTTTCGTAACAATAATGAAAAGCAATAAGAAACCAAAACGGGTAATATTTTTACGTTTTTAACTTTCAAAAACGTTTCAAATATGTGCTCGTAGATTGCTAATAAAATAAAAATAGATTTTGTGTTTAGTTTTAATTAAAATTCTTTATTACTCACACAATTCTGTGTGACACTTCTTTGTTATTCCTCTGTTTACACCCTTTGCATAAACAATGACAATTACTAGACAATTATTCGACAGATCTTTGTAACGGAGATCTTTAAACCACGATTACTCTCTTCAAACGCGCTACGTCTACACACAAGTCTGACTGAACTTCGCTAACTCACTCCACTGCTTTGCCTCGCCTTTTATATGGCAGGTTAAACAGTCTGATCTCTATAAATGTAAACATCGTGGTTAACATTTATTCTTGTAGTGTTGTTGGTATATTTTTGTTTACTTGTTTACCATTTTTTATGCTGGTGTTTGTTGTTATATTAAGCATAATTTGTAAACAGGTTTGTTTACTGCATTGTTTTTGTTTTTGTAGCTTTAGTTTATAATTTTAATGTTAAGAGATGTAAAAGCAAAACACCAGTATCTACATAGATTTTTCATTTTTCGTAACAATATAAAGATTCAAAACGATTTTCGAAATAAAAACGGCTAAAGAATGAAAGAATTATGCGATCAGATTTCTTCAAGAGTTTTTATTACAATTATGGTGGTCGAATAGAAAATTCTCTCCTCATTTGTTCTTTGCTTTGGCATGACTTTTTATTAAATCATCAGTATTGCAACCCTTTGTTGAGGGTGCTACGTTTTATTTGTATTTTTGCAACAATTTCAACTTTCCATGTTCCCTCATTTGTTTCCTACCATTGTACTTATCGTCGCTTTAAATTTGTTTCTATTGACAAATTGTGTTGTTTTATTTAACTCACTGGTAACTCTAGTAATGAAAACAAAAAATTTTACAAATTTTCGTTTAAAAATGAAAACAAAAAATTTCAGAAAAAGTTTCATAAATAAAGTTCACCATCCTGTGCTCTTCACTTGTTAATAAGTTTCTATGGATCATAGAAATTCAAGGAAAAGATGGATATACAAAGGAAATAAAGATAAGTTTAGTTAGTGATAGAGTTGTTAAATTCTTGTTTTTATCTTCTTTTTTTTTATTAAAAAACATTAAAAAGTTTTTAAGAGCAGTTTCAATTGTTTGCTGGGTTTGGGTTGATTATCGATTGTGTGTGTGGGCGTCATAACTTTTACTTGTCCATTCTTGTCCATTCCTTTTTCGTAATTCATCTTGGATTTTTTTGTTTTTTTGTTTTGTTTAAAATCTAATAAAACAATTTGTGCTGATGTTGGCTGTTTGACCAACCAAAGTTAAAACCACAAATTTTTTCCATAACCTTAGGGAACATTTTTTAAATTGCTTGAATAAGAAAACTTTGACTTTGTGCAAGGGAAAGGGACTAACGATTCTACAGCCTTATGAGTATTAAATAAGGGGTGTAAAAAAACATGATACTAAAAAGAGGACAAAGTAAAATCCCTTTGAGGCCTAGAATGTCTGATTACATATGCCTGCTAATTAAGTTAGTAAAACGTTGGGAACATAACTCGACCCAGGATGTAGCAAATGTACATGAAATTAACATGAAATAAGAATAGAAGGTTCGAAGTGTAAACTTAACATAAGGTTCGAGACAATCTGAACTTTGCCTAGGTACTCATAATGGAAAGAGATTTAAATCATAAGTAGACTGAGGATAATATCCGGCATTTTGATCGGGCCCTGTAGATTTAGAGATCAGTGCTTCAGCACAGGGATCGCCTCAATCCCTATAGTATAATCTGTGATGTGGAAAACATATTACCGGAACACATACTTGTAACCTGTGAGACTTTATTGCATCTCAGAAGGCAGCATCTGGATGTATATCAAGTACTGTACAGAAAGCTATCCTTATTGACAACGAACAACATTCTGAAATTTGTCAGGGTAACAATATACCACAAGACATTATAGGAATGCTAATTCTAGGCATTCAGAGCAATACAATAGATCGTATAGTTACTGAACATCTCTCAACGTCAATAATAATAATGATGTTCCCCGTAAAGTTATTGAGACGAAAATAGAGTGCGATCAGACCTGTTTTGATCTGACTCACTATTCAAGTCTCTCTATCAGGATTTACATATGTCAGCTAACTGAGATTCGTAGCGGCTTGTTATCATTATTATAATGAACGATGAGTTGCATGAACAAAACATGTTTTTTGTAGCCGTTGTTGAGGCTTTTATCACTGCTTACCAACCTAACCCTAAAGCTACTCTCTGTTTTCCTATCGGTTGAGTAGCAAAACACCATTTCCAACTCAATCTTGCTATCATTCGAAACATGTATACTTTACTTAAGTCCTCCGAAAGATTTTTCAAAATTTTAAAATAATACTTGGTACTCGAATTCATTATGGACTGTTCAACACTAACAAATAATTCTTATGTTGTTTTTATATAGAAATCCTCTTTTAGAAATTGAATCCTAATTCCTTAAAAAACAATAAACAAAACCGAATTCAACTTTTAGGTTTTAAGATTATAAACCAACAACCTTTACAATTCTACAGATGATTCAGAATTTCCAGCTCTGCACTAAATGGGTGAAATTGTAGCTACAGTTTAATTTTAGATTTTTCTTTTTTTTAGAAAATAAATTGGAATTACCCTTCAGGTGATTTCTGTAGAATATTTAAGAATTTTTTTCTTTTTCGTTGCTTTTTTTTACAAATAGGCGCTCAGCTAAAGTTAAATGTTTTAAAGCACGATTAAAAAGCATGAAAACAGTAGGGCAGTGTGTTGGAGTAATAACGTTTATGCTGCTACCAGATATTTAACATATTTTTACCTTTTACCGGCTTTGTTCGCAGAACAGGGAAGATAATATGAAAAACATCAATGACAAGGAAGTTCTGTTCGCGTTTTTTTTTTTCTTGGCTTTTTGTACGTTTTGCAACATAAAACCACTTAAGCCAATGGTACTGCGTGACACCTTCGGGGAGCTTAAAAAAGTTTTAAAAACGTTTACCATGCTTTCACGTCGTCTTTCATTTGCTGGTCCTTCTACACTCACTGTTGCCACTGCCACACTGCGTTTACTTCCGTAAACGTTGTGCAGAAAATATGATTGGAAAAAAAACTAATTTGTTTTAAATTTTCTCTGTTAAAATAAAACTTTAAATCATTGATTTAAACAAACAAAATAAAAATAAAAACAAAAGAGAAACAGATACAGAGATAGAGACGGAGAGAGAGAAAGATTCTCAAACTGACTAATGTTTTTTTTATTATTCCCTTATGTATTGCAGGTTACAAGATGTCTCGTGTTGTATGCCGTAGTCGTATCAACGGCATTGAAGTGGATGATGCTCTCTGCAATGTGGCTAATCGTCCGGAGCCTTCCGTTGAACTGTGCAATACCCATACCTGTCCACCCAGGTAAGTTTTACTCTACAAGCTAACAGTGAAATCAACTTTCCAAACTCTAACAAAAATATCTTCTTAAGACTCCTTCTTAAGGACTAATCACACACACATACACACACTAACTACTACCAACTACACAGTCTTCTGCTGTACAACATCTGCTAGTTAATGTAGCCTGGTTGCATGGCTCTCTCTCCCCTATATGTTGCAGCAGAAAATAAAAGTGTTTTCCTGCTTAGCATGTACCTCTCTGTGAAAGTGTTTTGTTACGTGTTTGTGTGGTTTTAACTTGCAGAGCTTTTATGTGTGTGTGTGCGTCCATCTTGTTATATGTTTCAGACATTTTTCTACAAATTTTTAATGCTTGCAGTTAGTGCTGCATCATGTTGTATTGCATGTTGTATGTCAGGCTACATGTTGTATATTGGCTACAAAACCTCAAAATGTTATTTAATGTTCCGTCGGAGACTTAACTGTAATTGAAGTTTAGCAAATAACATGCAAAACCAACTTTTAATGACAAAAGCAAAATTAAATTTTCTAATTAAGGGCACAAATTTTATTCTTGTTCTTATTGTACTCTTTCTTCTTCTTTTTCATTTATTTTTTACAAGAAAAAAAATTAAAAATAATCTTGATTTCATGTCCAGTATGTAAGGCCAAAATTATTCTCACCTTGATTTGAATTAAAATTATCGATAACACTTGCAAAAATTAAAAAAAATCTAAGGAATAAAATTGAAATTTTATTTTGATATCCTAAAGCCACTCTAGTTAATATTGTACAGATTGCTTATAAATTTAGTAAGTCCCTGACATAACTTGAGATAGAATACATGTTGTGTGTGTTAATTGTATCCTTGAATAGTGCATCACTTTAACGAGACTCCAAACGACAAGTTATGAGAAAATTTTTAATCGTGCTACTGCTTATTAGAAAGCTATAGCAAAAGGAAACTTAAGTTTATTAACTTAATTAATTTTTTAACCCTTTGAAGTAGAAATCGTTCAATTCTAAATAAAGGGTCCGCCTGAATATTTTCTCAAATTTCTTTTTTATTTGAAAGTACAATCCTTCCGGTTAATAATGGAAAATAATTTCATTCAAATGGCTGCCTCGGCTGGCCATGCAGTAGCATACACGATCGGTCCAATTTTTAAGCACATTATCGATTGTGTGCAGCTGTATTTCACCAATGGCTTCACGAATATTGTCCTTTAAAGCGTCAATTGTCTCTGGCTTGTCGGCGTAAAACTTATCTTTGACGTCACCCCACAAATAATAGTCCAACGGTGTCAAATCGCAGCTCCGAGGTGGCCAAACGACACCAGCTCTGCGGCTGATAATGTGATCTTAAAAAACAGGGCGCAAAACACCGAGTGTAGGTTCGGCTGTGTGGCACGTGGCGCCGTCCTGTTGAAACCAAAAGTTGCCAATATTATCCTCTTCAATTTGTGTGAACAAAAATTCGTTCAACATGGCCCGATAACGAACGTCATTGACTGTAACGGCCACTCCTTGCTCATTTTCGAAGAAAAATGGCCCAATTATGCATCTGGTCTAAAATCCGCACCAAACAGTGACTCGTTTTGGGTGCGTCGGCTTTTCAATGTATGCGTGCGGGTTTTCTGTGCCCCAAATGCGACAATTTTGCTTGTTTACATACCCGCCAAGATCAAAATGAGCTTCATCTGAAAAGATGATTTTTTTTGCCAAAATCGGCATCTTCTGTAAGTCAATCGCAGGCCCACTTAGCGAAGCGAAAACGCATTGGATAGTTAATATACACAACCATATTCGTTCAGCGGAAGGATAAAACTAATTATCTGTCAAATCAGACATGAGCTAAGTGTTACCATTCACGAAATAAGCACTAGTTGAAAAAAAACGTTAGATGGCGGACCCGATATGTATTTCGAGCATTAAGTTTCACCCTCTTTAAAACGAATTAATATAGTCGTATCACTTAAATATGAAATACCATGAAATGGGAGAACTTGTCTGGTCTGCGGAGATAATTTTATTAAATTTGTTCATTATTATGGTCGAATCTTTAATTTTAATTTTAGTTTTAAACTCATATTAACTGGCATTATAACTAACCACGAGATATCCTTTTGGATTCCTATTTCTCTTTTACAGATGGATTGCCGATGACTGGAGTCCATGCAGCCGTTTATGTGGGCCAGGCGTACGTGAACGCATGGTGGTGTGTGCTGAAGAAACTAACGGCATAAAAACACGAGTAAGTTTTATGGTTTAATTTTAAATACTCACACTTTTACGGAAAATAAAACCAAAAATTGTAAGAAAATATCTGCCAAAGCAAAGTTAAAATTAGATACCGTTAAATACATTGCAATGACGTGTGTGTTGCTACTACTACTTCTCTGCTAGCTCTCAAATTCTCCTGTTGAAGTTGCACTCAGAAATTGAGTGAAGGAGTTTCAGAGCATGGCAACATGAGTGAATGAATAAAAGATTGTTGAAACGAATGAATGAACTTTAGAAATGGCGATGACGATGACTGTGATGGCTGAATAGCAGTAAAAGTTATGGAGATTTTAGTTTTAGTTGCTCTTGTTGTTGCTATTGCAGTTGTTAGCATTTGAGAAGGTTGCTTAAGGGCATTTAACACCAACTGCTTTTTGTGGATTTACTGCAGTATAAGTAGCATTTTGGCATAAACGTACTGAGTACCAGCACACATAGCATAGCGAATTATACTACAAATACACACATAGACTCGCAAACTTACATGTATTTCAAAAAGAGTTGAAAAGTAGACACAATTTATGTAAGTGGCCTAAAAAGTACACTTGGGAGAAAGATATGGGTGGTTTTACATTCCCAGAAAAATCTCACGTGTAAAATAAAAACACAAGAATTTAAATAAAATATGCTTGGCCAACAATGTGGTATTTTTTATAGATTTTGAAGAACAGAAAGCTCTACAAAATTCTTCACAAATCGGTTCAAGACAAAAGCTAATGATAGTAATTATATGGCAATCAGTTAAGACCATTTACCACGACTTATCGGTAATAAATTTTTCTGGTAAGAACATCCGCAGCCATTGTAATAGCATACCGAATCTAATGTGAATATAAAAGAAAACTGTTGTCTTTATGAACTGTTATTAGCTCTAGAATATGAAATAACCCAATCATTAAAATTGTAATGCTCCTGGCATAACGTTCTAATATGTTCTGCCGCTAGTTGGCTAGATGACGTGGGGAAGCGTGACTGGAATGTTGTTGGTTATAAGTTGGTGTTTATATTGTTGCCTCAAATGTTACTGACGAACGAAAAACGTCTTGTAATTGCTACTGTTAAACAACTACCTATAACATACAATAACAACAACAACTACAACAACTTAATAATTTGAAAGCTAAACGTACCCCTTTTTACGGCCATACTATGTATTTGATTTCGAATAATGAGCTGTTGTTGCCTACTTGTTTGTAAATGTTCATTTTCTCCCTCCTCCCTTTTATCGTACACATTCTCATAGTCATATAAGCTCTTACATTGCTTACATACATATTTGTTTCTTGTTTGTTCTTATTACAGGTTGCGGACATAATGTGCCCTTTGCCAAAACCGCCAACACAAGAGCAGTGCATTATGGAAGAGTGTCCAAAGTGGGAGGCTGAAGAGTGGACGGGCGTAAGTGGCAAATTTTTTGTTGTTTCTTCTAGTTTTTTAGCAATTGTTTCTCATTCACATTTAAAGTTCAAACACTTTTACATGTAAAAGAGCTATTTAAGGCCATGTAATGTTTCCTTTAGTCGACTACAAACACTGTTATTATAATTTTTCTTTTTCTTTAACTTGATTTTTTGTAATTATTTTTCTTTTTTTCGTTTTTTTTTGCTTCTGTTAAATGTTCAAAACTAGGTTTTTCAAGTAGACTTGTTTTAGTAAAAAACATTTCTTAAAAAAAAACAATGTTTTTTGTTTAAAATTAAGTTGTAACTTTTTTCGGTAACTTTCCTGCTGCATTTAAACATAACTTTGTGGATTTTTTTGTAAATTTTTATTCTTTCTTTCTCCCTCCACAAAAAATTGTTTGCGGTTATCTAGGGCCAAGTGAATAGGATTGTGTAGTACAATAGAGAAATGAAAAGAGTAAAAACAAAAATAAAAATTATTTAAAAATGTATCTTTTGTCTGGTTTTTGGCCAAAACATGCCGAACAACTTAATTTGCGTTTTACATGCAATTTTCGTTTTGCAGATAAAATGTTCCTTCCTAATGGAGGTTAAATATTTTGGTTTTGTCTTTGGGTTTATTTTTTCTTTTTTTCTTTCTGTTTTATTATTCATGAGAAAGTAAAAGGGTTAAAAGATATGTCGATGTGAATATAATAAAAGTAAATTTCCAATTTAGTTTCGGTTCAGATTTCTTTTGTTTCATATCTTTGAAACTTTAATATTGACTGTCTGCTCAAAAATCCTTAAAATTGTTGTCAGTTTTAAATGAAAATATTTTAAAATTATTCACATATTCCAAGCAACACTAAATGAACAAAACTTATTATACTCATAACTTTTCATATTATTTGTACTTTTGCTTGGCGTTGACAATAACTGAAATGAAATTTACATTAAGATTAACGTTAACAATAAAAATAAACATAAAAACAACAGCATCCTACGCTTCCTCTCTTACAATTTATTCACAAAATTACATAAAATTATACTCACATAATAAAGATGTGTTTCATTCAAGTTGGCTAAGGGCAAAACTTGATTCCGTACTTTTATTTAATGCTGTTACTGACATCATTAAGTCTAATGTCGGCCTAGCCTTCAGAGGCTTCAACTGAGCGTCTGCAAGATCGTCTGAAAGATCTAGATAACGCGAATGATACGTATATGTCTACTCCTATTGTTGGAATAAAGACCATCACAGGAGAAAGGTGATGTACATCAATGTATTCTTTGTTATAATCATTGCCCAATGCCAACCAAATGAAAATATCTATCATTTGGATATCTAAACAGCACTATTATTTCGACCGGACGAAAGAGAGAGATTTCAAGGGGTAAAAGATGTATTTGAAATGGGAGAACCGTATATTCATGTTTATAAAAAGACAACACATTACATTGCAGTTTAGTTTAACAACTGATTAAATATCATCATACTTTTGGGAAAGCCCACCTGTATCCCAACCACAAACAGTACAATATAATTCCAAACCATAGGGAAAGTAGATTCAAATTTTCCCCAATCGATTAAAGATGATCGGATTTAAACGACAAACTACTAAGATTATAATCGAGAATTAAATTTTTTCTTCGAACCAATAAATCCAATTTGAATACCTGAATGACTGTATACGTGTGAACATCCAGACACAACCATACATAATATAAACAGTATAAGTTTAAATACGAGCATAAATACATGTCTGTGTATTAGTGGGAGTGAGTGACAGTGAGTGAGAGTATGTTAATGTTTCTTCATCCGAGCACGTTGCATTAACGTATAATTCTGTAACTCTATTATTTACATACAATTCACACATGCACACTTATACAAACACATGTACTCTTCTACTCTCTCTCTCTCTCTGTCTTTCTCTCGCTGGTATACAATATAAAATGTATGCAGCAATGTTGCAAAACTGAAATTTTGAAATGGTACCGAACTGTAACTGAAAGAGTACTGTTTTGCATCAAATGGTACTTTTGTAAAAAAATACATACATATTGGCCATTATAAACCTTCAATCAGGATTATGACCTAACTTCTCACGTCACTTATATTGTATGTGTTAATTTAATACACGAGTGCCGGGGCCTTTTTAAAGTCGACTCCGAACAGCAAATTTTTGAGAAACTTTATCATGGCAATTTTATTTACTCTCAGAGTTTTGCCAGAAGAAAGTCGCCGGAGAAATTGATTGAACCTTACGTCTAGTACGCCCGCCCACTACCTACTAGACTATTTATTTATTTATATTTAATACACATACGGCACGGAACAGAAAAACTAACGACTTATTCGTGTTCTTCACATACACGATGAAAACAGATGATTCGGAACGTAACAAAACGTAAAAGCCACGTTTAGTCAAACGTCGATGGAACGTAACGTAAAAATACGTTCATTTTTAGCATATGAAGAGCAATGCAAATCCTTACAGAAATTACATTACTGTTCGGCATTTTCGTATTCTAAAAACGTCCAAACGTTCCGTGGGCATTTGGCTAATCGGGGCTTAAGCCTAATTCGACTGTTCGCATTGCGTTGAGCATGCTGCTAATGCATTAATAGTTGAAAAGCGGAAGACATAAAATATGTAATAATAAAAAAGTACTGAATGTGTCGCGGGGGTACTGCGGTATTTTTGAAATGAAAAAGTACTGAAAAAAGTACAAAAGTACTGAATTTTTCAACATTGGTATGCAGATTGTTTGGTTACTCATGAGTGTTTACATTTAAGTGTGTAAGAGTATGCGTGCAAGAATGCCTGGGTAAACAAAGGCACATACACATATAATCTAACGGCGAAAATAAATACAACAACAAATAAAATTTAAGATAAAAATGTAAACAAATAACATAAGAAAACAACAAATGGTAAAAGGAAAACAAAACCAAAAACAAAGGGAAAAACTTAAATAACTTATTCACTAACTGACGTATTTCAATTTGCCCTTCTCCTGGTATCCATCTTTCATCTCGATGTGGTATAAAAAAATGAAATTCACTTCCACACATCCAAACGAAAGTGCTTTTCTTTCTGTCTGCCATATGAACTTAAATTTTTTTACTTTCAGTTTTTATTCTTTTATTTTTTTTTTGTTTTTCATTTGTTTTATTGTGTTGCTTAAAAATCATCACGTTTAAATTTGTTTCATTGTATTCTTTTGAATTTTTCATTATTATTCCTGGCTTCTGCTCATGTTGTGCTTGGAAACAAAACAAAAAAAAAACAAAAGTGTTCCGTGTCCTGTGGCCAGGGTATACAAATGCGTGGCGTCGAATGTAAATCACCCGATGGCAGACTGAGTGCCAAATGTGATCCTCTAACGAAACCCTCCAGCGTACAACAATGTTCCACAGGCATTTCGTGTGATGGTGGCTCTATGAGTGGCGGTACCATTATTGTGGGTAGCAGTGGTCCTCGGGTAAGTTTACAAAAATAAAAAAATTAATTTTGTTGGCAAGTGTTTAAACACATACATATGTATGTATGTACATACTTTTAAACAGAAAGAAAGTAAAAATAAAATTCCTGTCATAACAAGTGCTGTACGTCTGTTAAGCTTCAAAATCAGTGATGCCAATTGAAGCGTTTTTGTTCAATAAAACAAAAAATGTTTTTTGTGGGATATAATTTTTCTTTAAAAGTTTCAATCTGATTCCAAATATTAAGTTATTTACTATTCACAGTATTTTATTTAAAAATCTGATGTAAAATCAGCATTTTTATCTCTTATGTGTCCTCCTCTCTCTAGAGTTGGCACCACTGTTCGAAGTTAATACACATCCTTAAGGAAATTACTTTCCATCTTACGAAAATTGAATATTCGTCTGCCGTTCTTTCCCTTATGAACTAAAAAAAAGAAATGAAGACAAAATAAAATAAACAATAAAACTATCTTAAAAAGTAATTTATTTTCATTGTCTTTATCTCGTTTATTAATTTTCTTTTGTTGCGTTTCTCTTTTGCTTTTATTTTCAATTTTTAGAATCCTATGGACGATGATGACGAAGATATGGATGACGAGGAAGACGATGACGATGAGGACCCGGATGATATTGATGATGATAACATTTCATCAGATGATGCATCGTACAACGATCAACCGTCCATTTATTCACATCATACGGTCAGCCGCTTGCATCAGGAAGAAAATGACGGTCCACGAACGATGCGTTTAACATCGGGAGGTTATTCCGCACGAGATCACGAACCATCAGAGCCAACGTAAGTGTATAATTGTCAGTAACTTTATGAGATCAAATGCTAAAAAGATGCCTCCGAAACTTAATGACAATTGAATTGTTTTAAATGAAATTATGCAGAAGGCATTATTAGCAACAATCTAGACAAAATATTGAACGCGTTAGGAAATGTTCAATGGCCTTGTGTTCTCTTTGAAAAACGACTAATTTCGCTTTCAGTTTGAAATTAGAACACAGTTCATTATACAAAACAAGTTACAAGTATTCTTAGGTGATTAATTAATTATTTCTACTACTTTTAAGACACAAGAAAAAGAATGTTTGAAGCAAATCAACTTCCTATGAATTGGGGTCAGAATGGAAAAAACGGAAAAACTAAAAAAATTAACCACCTTCCCCCTGATAATGTTTGACAAACAAATTGTCATCATTAAGACACGCTGTTAGTAAATGTAGAAGAGAAAGGACTGTAATAACCAAATTAAGAAATAGAAAAATGTCCTTAAATGTCACCTTTAGCTACAAGTTAATCAGCTAATAATGGAAATTAACGTCCAACACCTCTAATGGTGCTTAAGGAAAAAGTCAAGTAAAATTGTTCTCCACTAATTAATAATACAATAATAACAAATACAGCAACAAACAAAGAAAAAATAAAACTACAAATAACAACAATAGATATTGTTGTTGTAGTAGTAAGTATGTAAGTATGTAAGTAAGTAAGAGCAAGTATAAGTATGACAACAAGAGGCCAATAAACATAAGTGCTGTTAATGGTTTCAAGTGCTTGTAGTATTAGTGCCACTCTAGATATTGTTGTTGTTGCTGTTGCTTGCTTACTTATAGCCTTTAATGATGACTACGACGGTGACTACAATCATGTTGATCATGATGATGATGATGAGTAATCTTGATAAGCTTTCTTATTACTTTAAGCACGTCTGTATGTATGTGTGCGATACATATTTTATTTCTATTGTATTTGTTAAGGTATTTATCAAGATTGTATTTAAATGAATTTGTTGTTATACTTCCTCTCTTCTTTGTTTCCTGTTTGTATTGTTTGTGTATTGGCTGCCACCACTCAATTAGTACAGGAAATCTTTTAATGTATAAGTTTAACTTGCTTTTTCATTTTTATTTTTATTTCTTCTACATTCTGTCACTCTGCCTCTCTAACTCTCTCTCTGTCACTCGTAATGTGTTTAAATATTAAATACAGTGTTTGGAAAAAGAAGCAAAATAATTTTAATGAGATATTCTATTAGAAAGAAAAACAATAATTTACCAACAATTCTTATTGACCTACAAATAAATAAGTATTAGAACTTACAAGTTCGAAATTATTTTTCAAATGCTAACTTACATTCAACTTATCACATTTCATGTGACTCTAAAACTAAAAAGTTATTAGTCTTGGTCTGCCCAATAATTAATTCCCCAAACCGGTGCCTTCTGCTAAAGATTTTTGAATCTTTTTCTATTTGATCCTTCCTTCATAGTCTCATTGTTCACCTTCTGTATTTTCAGTGGCAATTGTTGTTGAAGTCGCCGTAGTCTAGTAGGTAGTGTGTTGGCTTATTAGACGTAAGGCCAGAGGCCGCAGGTCAGACATCAAAACGAAAATATGAAAAAAAATGTTACTTCGGCGACTTCCTCTCAGCAGATTTCTGGCAAAAACTCTGAGAACAAAAATCTATCGTTCGGTGTCGACTTTAAACTGTGGATCCCGTCACTCATGTATAAAATTAACGTACACAACGTAAGTGGTGTGAGAAAGTAGGTTCATAATCCTGACTGAAGCATTGTAATAACCAATTATGTATGTATGTGTGTATGTAATTGTTGTTCCAACGAGCACTAGTATTACAGCTTATAAAGCGAACAGTTCGTTCGTACTTTCGTAAAAATAAATTGAAAAATAAACTCAAATTTAAAACACTCTGCGCTAATATTTAATTACGACGACAACAGAAAAATTAAGAGGAAAGAGGACAAATAAAATGCTTTTAATAGGAAAATTGAAAACAAAAACACTTATTTACACACTCACTCACACACTCGCTCTCTCTCTCTCTCTCAACAGCAAATGCTCTAATAACGGAACTTTGTGTCTTTGTAATGTGTAATGTGTGTGTGAGTTTTGTAGCAAATGTGAGAGTTAACAGCAGCAGTACTTAATTTATACTCACTTCATTAATAATATGCATTAGCGTGTCTGTATTTGTGATTGTGTTCGTGTTTTTTATTCGTTTTTCGTTGTGTTGTTGTTCGTTTTGTTTTGTTTGTTTGTTTGCTGCTGTATTTGCAAACCACAATAGTTCTTGTGTGTGGTAATTTTAATTACACCACCAAGCATTCCACAATTTATTGAATGTAGATTTTACTTCTCTCTCTCTCTCTATCTTCCTCATTCTCTCTAACTGTGTGTGTGTATGCATTGCTACAGTGTTAATTCAATTCAAAATTTTGTTTAATGTATTGTCAAGGCTGTTGTATGACCTGCTCTATGAACTTAAATTAGTTGCTATGGCTGTGGCGGCAAATATTTTTTTCTTTCTGTTCCTCATTTATATTGTTTCTCTGCCTCTCTACTGCTGTTATTCTATTGTTTTGGTCATTGGCGTCAGTGACAATTTATTATTTGTCACGGTCATGGTAAAATTAAATGTTAAGTTTTCTTTTTGGAGGGGCGGTTGTGGATGCAGGAAGTTTGATTAAGTACTGTTCGAAGTCTTAAAGTCAGTCAAAAATTAAATGTTTTTCTTGAGGATATTTCTCTTGTGTTTGTTTCGAAGTATTTGAATGGCACGTGGGTATAATTTGCTTCTTTGTTTTATTTTTTATTTATTATTGATTACAAATAAAGTTTTCTACAGCTAGTCACCAAGAGGAAAATAATAAATGAGAGAAAAATATCTTGATTTGTAGACTTTAGCTATGAATTACACTCTACAGAGTACTGTACTGCACTGTACTGTTTGTATCTTATTTTCATTTACAAAGTTTACCACTCTTCCTGGCTACATGCCATTCATTGCCTGTCACATAAATAAACCATTCATATTGAAGTTTGAAATTATTTTCCATAAGGATAATGGCCTCCAATTGTTGAGGAACAACTTCTTATAATTTTTTTACAAAATATATTATTCTGTACGAATAAAAAATAATAATTACAACAAAAATAATACTATATGTGATGAAATTATTTTTCCATAATAATTCTTCTTTAAACATCCTTTTGTATTTTTTAAAAGTTGTGGCCGAAGAGAACTATTTGTGGGGAGGCCAAAGAGGCCAACAACGTGACTTTCATTCCAATATTTTTTTGTTGTCATGTGTTCGATGAACAAACAAGAAAGGAAGGTTATCAGACAAAAAAGTATTTGGCCAAAAGAATATTTGATAGTCTTATGCCAAAACGGATGTTAAATTGTCGCCAATGAGACGCGTCTCAACGGCGTCTATATGATAAAGTCGTTTGATATTGTAACAAAAAAGTTTCTGTTTTCTCAATCTCTTGTTTTACCACTCTATTTAAACTCTGGTTATTATTTGTTTACATCCTGCCTGGCGGCTTTTAATGAACTGCAAAAAAAATATAAAAGTTGGCTGTAGGAGAGTAATGCTGACAATGATTACAAATCAATTCGAGTTCAAAATTTCCATTCACAAAAAGTAACGAATATTGATTTTTATGCATAATTTCCTTATCGTTTTTGCTTTATTTACAGTTACATTAAAGATCTTGACTGGTCACCCTGTAGTGTCACCTGTGGGGAGGGTATAAGACGTCGCAGCCATAAATGCAAAATATTTCTGGAATACTCACGCACGTTGGCTACCGTTAATGATTCTTTGTGTGAAGGTATTAAGCCTCACGATGAGGTGGAGCGTTGCGTTGAAGAGCCTTGCATGTTGCCTTCACATGGCTATGAAGACCAATATCCGCGTGATTCGATTAAAGTGGGTGTATCAGAGCCAGGCAAAACGTATGTATGGCGTGAACAGGGTTACACTTCCTGTAGTGCCAGTTGTTTAGGTGGCGTAGAGGAACTCATAATCAATTGTGTGCGTGAGGATAATGGTCGTGTAGTATCACCATTTCTATGTGCACCGGAAACTAAACCGGAAGCTCGGGTACGCACCTGTAATGATCGTCCCTGTCCACCCAGATGGAACTATTCCGATTATACACCCTGTTCCAAGTCCTGTGGCATAGGTATTAAAACCCGAGAGGTGCAGTGCATACATGAGGTAACCAGAGGTGGTGAAAATACAATGGTAGTGCCAAACAGCATGTGTCCACAGCCACCACCAGCTGATCGTCAGTACTGCAATGTCTTAGATTGTCCGGTACGCTGGGAAGTGGGTGAGTGGACGAAATGTTCCCATACTTGTGGTTATGGATTTAAAGAACGCAAAGTGGAATGCAAACAGATCATGGCACAGGAACACAAAATTGAAAGACCAGAATCTATGTGTCCCAGTGCCAAGCCCCCGGACAAAAAGCCCTGCAATGTAAAACCTTGTCCACCGGAAGATCCTAAGCCAGTGATACAAATCAGCAATACGACTCACATACAACATGATCCAAAAAAATCAAAAATTACTTTAAAAATTGGCGGCGCTGGAGTAGTGTTCTTTGGCACCCAAGTCAAAATCAAGTGTCCTGTGAAACGTTACAATCGCACCAAAATAAAGTGGAGTAAAGACCACAAGCCATTGGTCAAGTCTAGGAAATTTAAAGTTTCTAAAAAGGGGGCGTTACGCATACTCGATATAACATTCCGTGATGCAGGCGTTTACTCATGTCATGCTGGCTTAAGTACAGCTGAGATCACCATCGATGTCAAGGCTAAGCCGGGACAAAGGCCAGAGGATTTGGAGAGGCACGAATCAGGTAAGAAATAAATACGAAAATAATTTAAAAAAACTGATTTTCTATGTGCCAAATAATTAAATTTTTCATTTACAGATCGCTTGGTAAGAGAAAGAAGTGGGACGGAGCCTTTAACAGCTGCTGATATGACAGCCACCGATAATAGGTGAGTTGCCATTGGTTTTAACATATCCTTTTCTTTTTAATTTAAAAAATTCAATTCAATTTTTAAGAGAAAATTTTGAATTTAAATTACTCTTGTAATTGACTTCAAGTGAAGTTTATTTTTTTTGGGAAATTACTCCTAATTGAAGTGCTCATCAGTTCGTTCAAAGTGAAGAGCTGTGGGCAAAAGAGAAGGAAACTAAGAGTAAATCTTAGAATATTTTAAAACCTTATCATATTTCATAAATAAGCATGTCTTCTATAGCAATGAACAAAAACGAAAAGAGAAGACAAAATTAAATGGAAATTTATTTATTTGTTTACATCATAGAAAATTATATTTGAAAACATCTCCTTCTACCGTTTTGTCTCCCTCGTTTCTCCTTCTACTGCTGCAACAATTTTAAACAGATTTTCGACAAAAAAAAATACAAATGACGCAGTAAAATATGAATGCAATGGCATTCCTTTTCGTCTTCTTCTTCTTTTTCATGCTTATTTTTCCTTTCTCTACATTCACGTTAAAGACTGAAAGGATCAACACAGGAAGATGATGAAAATGTGCAAAAATAAACACACGACAACCGACATACTTGAGCTCAATTTTGAAGAATTTAAATCAGGTTACATAATCGTACTACAATAATAATTGAAAAAATATCACAAAATAGCTGAGCTCTGTAGAACATAATAGAATAGAGAAAGAAAACTGAACAGCATGCATTGAAGTGAAGTAGAATGGTACACAGAATTAACTACAAAATATGAGTTTTTAATATGATGACATATAATCGAAAAACAAACCGTTTGCTTTCTTCTTTTTAAATACAAAATTAACTCAATTATACTGTGAATATAAAAATGTTTGGATAAGATGAATGAATTTCGAATTGTATTCTGCTAACAGGGAGTTTACTTGCTCCAGTTATAGTCTCCATGATGTTTACTACTTCTTTCAAGGATACTAATTGATCATCACAAACCTTTAAGCAGAATAGTGACCTGGCTTGTCACAACACTTACGCTGTTGTGTGTTAATTTTATCAAGGAGTGGCGGGACAAAAGCTGTCTGGAGTTATCTGGACTTGGTTTTGAACCACGGCCTTACGTCTAATAAGCTAAGATATGACCTACTAGATTATGGCAACTGATTCTTTCAAGGATTCCTCACCAATATACAGTATGTTGGTTGGCTTTATTTCTGGTGATCGAAAGCATATATGAAGTCTTAGATTTGATTTTATAACAATTATTCAATACTAAATGTGACCGCTTTGAGCACATTGTGCTCAAATTATTTACAAGATTATTAAGATACAGTTTTTTGGATCAAACTTAAGTAATTTGAGAACAAACAGCGCATAAATAACAAAAAAAAGGAAAATACCGACATTATTATCGTAACAAGTCCTCTAATACTGAATCGTCTTCCTAATATCATTATTTTTTTTTACCATGTCGAGATTCAAAATTGTTATCTTTTCAGTTCTTTTGCTATGAAGTCAAGTAGTTCTCAAACACCGACATAAACTGTGCACGTAAGAGAATCTGTGCTTTTTGAACATTCCACGGATTCTAGGAAAATTACAAAACTAAAATCCATTATTACAGTGGAATGCTCATGTTTATGATTAAATTATATGTTTTTCTGTTTGAATTGCCAGTATAGCAGTCCTGTTAGTTCTACAATTGTTCCTGGGATGTATTCTACTTTACTTTTGTTTAATTTCGTTTTTCTTCAACTTGCCGGAATAAATGTTTCTTAACATTTACCATTAATTTCTCTCTGTGTGTAAAGTTCCAATCATATGTTGAAATTCTTGTTGAAATTTATTTAGTTTTTCAAACTCTTGCCAAGGAAAAGAAATGATACACATACTCAGCTCACACTAATTATTACAAAAGTTGAGTTAGCGACCTTCATTGCCAAGTGCTGACATATGCATAATAACTGACCATTTGACCAAACGACCAGCCGTCGCAACGTTGTGAAAAAAACAATTATTTTTCATTTTTTACTTCAGCAATAATGAAGAAAAAAATAAAAAAATAAATGTAAACAAGTCATAATAAGTGAATGACTAAATTGGTTAGAATTTACACATTGATGCACACACACACACATACATACTCTTCTCTTCTCGTTTGTATGTATGTTTGTAATATATTTCTCATGTAATTTTTATTTATTTTTTTTTTTTATTTACCAGAGTGTGCAGATCTGTTTATGGCCATGTGTAAAAAAAGAGCACTTTATGAACCAATGAAGTAATGATTTAACAGACAACTAAACAGCATCACTTGACCACATTCATTTTACATCGGTCTTTGGTTCCCTGTTGTAATGTTTATGGCAGTGATTCCACATATCCATGGGAGCATGTGTATGCATTTGTCAGTTCTTCTTTTTTCTCTGCACATTTTGTTGCTTACCATGTGTACTGATCCATGCTGAGCTGTATTATAAACCAAGTTTTCTCTTCTTCTTTCCTTTTCTTTTCAAATAAATTTCTGATATTTTTTCATCATTTTCTTCTCCTTCTCGAACTGATTCTACATGAGCTTTGACTTGTTAAGTTTGTCACTCCTTTTGCTGCACAGAATTAACTGTTTATTGGTTATTGGATAGTCAATAAAATCTTATTCGGTGTCAGAGCCTTACCATAAACCATTAGGTTGTGCTGAATACAATACATATGTACATACATACATAATTTGTCATTACAATCCTTCAGTCAGGATTAGGGACCTAATTTCTCACACCACTTATGTTGTGTTATGTTATGGGTGGTGGAACCCACAGTTTAAAGTCGATTCCGAACGACAGATTTTTGAGAAATATTTCATGGCAATTTTACTTTTTTTTTAATTTTAATATTTATTCTCAGATTTTTTTTCCAGAAATCTGCTGAAAGAAAATATTTTTATTCATATTTTCGTTTTGATGTATGACCTGGGGCTTGAACCGAGGCCTTACACCTAATAAGCCAACACAATACCTACTAGACAACGGCGACTTCATAATCTAGTCTCTCGTAACATAGTCTCTCGACTACATAATCCAGTCTCTCTGTATGAAATTAAAGACTCTGCCGAACACTGTGTCTTTTTGTAAACTTGTTGACATTTTGCTGATATTTTGACAATGCCTCTCTCGAAGAAACCTTGCTCTAACGTTTTAAGTTGAATTCGGTTGACTAGGCTGACCATAGGACGTCATTTATAAATTTGTTACGGCATTATTTGATTCTACGGCTTATGCTTCTTGCGCTATATGTGCAGCGTGATTTCAAATTCGGTTTTGTTGTTCTGGATAAAACTGATAAAATATCCCTGAAAAGAATTTTATTTTTAATTTTTTTCTTTTTATTTTGTTTTCATTTGACCATTTTATTTAAGTCTTCCCTTTAGTTTCCTTACGTCTCCAATCCGATTTAGTTTTTCTTGCCATACCACAACTACAACATGTACGGTTTGTTATTTAAAGAAACGAAAAAGAAAAATATTTTAAATCTGTTTTCAGTTGTTGTTGTTGTTGTTGGTATATATGTATGTACTTACATACACGTATATTTATATGAAATAAATTAAATTTTGTTTTTTCGTATTCCCTTGCAGTACACAAACCACACGTCGCAAACAGCAACAAAATGCCAGAGAACGCAGTCGTCGTCCAAAGTCAGATGGTGTGCAACAGCATGCGGATAGCAGTGTAATGGGCGATGAGGTAAGTTAGTTAAACATACTTATCACACACACATACACTTATACATGGATAAAGAATATCTATGGATGTGTATGTGTAAACATATGAATAAATCTTGTATACAACATACTTACTTTAGCGGATGTAAAGGATAAAATCTTTATTTGATGACTTTGACTACAGCTCCGTCATATTTTATAGGTGTGAGTATGTCTGAGTTAATGTGTATTTACTTACATATGATTGAATATACATACTTACACACAGTTTTGTGCGATTATTTACGTTTGCTGGTAAAATAATGTGTCTGATTTTGTTGATAACATTTTTTTTTTTGTATTTTTCTCCTCTTTTTCGCTCTACATCTAGTGTTTCTAGTAAATGATGAAGTTAAGTATGATAACGATGATGATGATAGCAACGGCAGAAATGTTCTTTTCTCCTTCTCTTGTAAGATTTTTTTAATTTTTGTTGGAAATTTTTTTCATATTGTATATCCGTTTCTATTGTTTACTTTTATCCTCAAGTATTATCGTCATGCAATATATAACAGCGATGGTTGTATTCGAAGATTCTATCATTGGATTCAAGAATACACATCCAAAAATTCAATGTTTTTGTATCCTCTTACGATATTTACTGGCCCTACGTCCATATGTATCTGTATGTTGTAAATATCAGTTTTCTATAACTCCTAATGACTACCTCCCTTCTGATTATTTAATAGTTCCTTTACGTTTAACAAAAACATTTACAGAAATATTCACTTGATTTTATACTCTGCCTTCTGCTGTGCTTTAAAGGATGTATGCACGTACTGCATACAAACTGAGTTTCTTTTTCAACACAAACTTGATGCAACAAAAAGTTTCTCCAAAAAACGAAAACTTGGTATATTTTTTTTAGTAAAGTTTTGAAACTGGTTTAGTGTTGTAAACGAAAAGCTGATTCGTATCTCATCATCCCGTCTCTAAATGCACATATTTCTGCCATAATATGTATATGAATGCATGTGTGTGTGAATTTTTTTGTGGCAAAAACTCATTTTTAGTGTAATTTTCCACAAAATTAACGTTGTTATCTCCATTACAAGCATAGCATTTCATTTTTATTTGCTATTTTATCTTCTTCTACTTCTCTCTTATATTTCTTTCCCCTTCTGTTTCTCTCTGCATAAATTGAATGCGAAATTGCTTATTAAACAGAATTTCATAAAACGGATAATTTTGTTGTCCTAATTTTTTTATTTTTTATTTTTCAAATTATTTGTGTGTCCTCCCCTTTCCTTTGGAAGAGAGATTAAATAGAAATTTTATATTAAATTTTTAAATAATTTAGTACATTACACAAATACTGAAATATAATTTAATAAATTTATTTGACTTCAACAATGGTTTATGTTTATGCAAAGGATTTTCTTAATCCTTAACTTTATATTGTACGTAGAGAGTTGTCCAATTTTGGGTTTCATATACAAACGTATGATTTCCATGAAACTTTTATATCTTTATAATGCTTAGATCTTGTCATCATCTATGAATAGAATACCGTCTCTGCATTGGTCTGGCAACAATCGAATCTTTTGAGGTAATTTTCCACAAATTTCAGTTTGTAGTTTCAATTTTGTAACAACTAAATGGATAACCCGATACATTATGAAGAAGAAGAATATTTTCGAAATTTATTTATTATTTGTAGCATCATTACATGACCATTACAATACCAATATTTGTGGTCTATTGGAGATTATTAATTTAATTTAATTTAGTTTTGTGGTGAGCTTTAAGCCATAATATGGCCATAATTTTCGTATGGGAATTAATGTCAGTTTTTCTTCATTTTTTTCATAATGCGGCATGCGTATACTGAATAAAAATATTACTCATACGTCTGGATGTTGCCTCAGGGTTTAGTATACACCTAATTCTGTTTTTACACGGTAGATTGGTTCCAGAAAAAACCGTGTAAAAAAAAACCGTGTAAAAAAAGACACTGATCGTATGCAAAAATAGGTGATTGGTTCCTAATCTCTAAAACCTATTAAAATTAGTGAAAAACAAGGATTTTTTAAGAAGTTTTGTATTTGACATTTTCTTTTAGGGATTCATAAAATATTTAACAAAATTAAAAATATAAATAACTTAATAAATATAAAATATTTTTTGGCTTACCTTTCATCTTAATGCGTTAAATTTAATGTAACGATAGAAAAACAAATTTGCCAATAAAAAATTTCTTTACCAAACACAAAATATTAACACATTTCAATTGCTCTGACCTTTGTGCTTGTATGCACAAAAGGGAAGTCCCCTAAATTTGTGCCATTTACATTTGCTTTGACCAGTAAATTTGCTTGTCGCGCAAAAAGGGAATTCCCTTAAATTTGTGATATGAACATACTTTGCAAAAATTAAATTAGACAAAAAAATTTAAGCACAGAAAATTTTAAATCGTGCTAAATGGAATAAAATCGTGTAACAAAAATTAAAAATATTTTATTTTCAAACCGTGTTATATCAAAACCGTGTAAAAAAAGACCGTGTAAAAACAGAATTAGGTGTACTTCCTAAGGGCCTCTATCAACTTTTTTAAAGATAAATTTATTTAAACGAATGAATCTTTTTATATCTTAAAGAAGACATTTGATTGTGAAGTCCGACTGTAGTACAGCAGCCTAAAGATAGTCATTTAAAAATCTGGCGACCATTATTATATACATATGTATATTCCTTTAATAACATTATTAATTATTGATTGATCAAAAAATGGATAATTCGGTCTTATACTACTCGCCTAAGGAACGTAATCGCGAAAAACGCCTTTAAGGTACGCGCACCTGAACTCGTTGTACTATTTTGCCTTATTGTCGTTCTTTTCGTACCGTTTGAGGGAAAAGAAAATTTTTAATTGAATTTTATGGCTGTAAAGTAATTTAAACCTTGAAAATAAATCAAATTTATGAAAATGAGGAAGTATGTATATGAAGCCCTTAATATTTTATTTGCAGTGGTTTGACTCCATTTTCTATTATTTTTTCTGTCAAATAAAAACTTTAAATCCTTTTAAAACAATTGTCTTTGGAACGCCAACAAACTTTTGTAAACTGTAATTCAACTATAGTTCAGTAGTATTTTTAAATCCTTTTTTCAACGCTTTTCTCTATTTAAAGACTTGAAGTGCGAAAAAGTCAAATGATCATCATCATCATCACCATCACTACCTAGATGGCGTCCTTAACAGCGTTTGTTGAGTTCTGTTCGCCTTTGACTTGCGAATTTTAATGAAAATTTGATGATTTCTCTTGAATGATGAAAACAAAACAACAACAAAAAAAGGAGTACAAAACAATTCTAGTTTGTCTGTCTGTTATTCGTCATTTTTGGTTTTTTTTTTTAATCTTTCATCTCATAAGAAATCCAAGGGGCCAACAACAACAAGTGTGTTGCTATTTTTATAGTCATGCTAACAATTCTTGGTTAAATGTTCCGTTTTTTTTCATTTTTCCATTTGTTTAGCCAACTCTCAATTAAAGTTTAAGTGGAAAACTTTGTGTTTTTTTTTATCATTTCGACTATTTGTTTAACTTTTTCTGCTCTCTTCGCTCCTATACATTTTATTGCTCTCATCCGGTACTTGTATTAATTTGTTTATGAATAAAAATCCATTTAAAAGTCGTTTAACCATCGTTAAACTCTTGAAAGTATGCTTTTTTATGATTGTATTCATACTGTAGAGCATAGTATTTTACTGTTATAACTGTAGTGCTAAACACTAAAACAAAAACTAAAAAAAATATACTCATATAACTGTAGTCAAATATACAATAACAGTACATGGCTAGCAATAAATATTTTATCCGTAACATATAACATAACTAGAATAACAATATTTTTGTTTTTTCTTTTAATTTCTTTGGTTTTATTTGAAAAATCTGGAATATAAAAACAAGTTATGTATGTATGTGGTAAATGTTATCTCTGTGCATATCATGTGAATAATAACTGCCACATACACTTTTTTATACACCAAATATTCTGCAATTTTATTTTTATGTTTCAGATTTAAATGGCTCTTAAAAACAAAAAAAAAAAAAAAACAAACAAAAAAAATTGTTGTCTTTTTATTCATCCTTTATTTCAATCTCCCTGTGCTTTTTGTATATTTCCTTACCTTTTTATTGTACGTCTTAACGTAATGTTTAGCATTCGCATTTGGTGCAGCAGGCCCAGGATGGTTTACCGCAGCCTAGTGCCAGTAGTGGCAGCAGCCGCACCAACACATTGCTGGCGATGCCATATTTTCAGGCTTTATTAAGTAACCTACAGGTGAGGTATTCTCCTATTAAAAGCGTGTTAAATTTATTTAGTGTAGTCTTGTTGTAGTCTTTATTTGTGCAATTTTATTCAGCTTTTCTTTTATTTTTTTTCGTTTTGTTTTTATACTTTGTTGTTGTATTTACTGTTGCCGTTTTTCTTTTAATTTTTTATTTTTATTTTTCAAGGTATTTTAATGCTGTCTAATGCCTACAAGTCAGTGGTGGTTTTTATTTTCCTTTTACTTCCGGTGTTTTTGTTTTATTTTATGGTCATGCTTTTCCTCGATTATGTTAATTTTTCATTATAATTGTTGCAGATGAATTTCATAATTTTTTATCTTTTCTGGTTGAATGCGAAAGAGTTGAAATCGTTTTAAACTTGATTAGGGTCAAATTGGGCAAATTATCGTATCTACATAATTTGTCATTACAACCCTTCAGCCAGGATTACGACCTAGCTTCTCACACCACTTACGTTGTGTGTGTTAATTTTATACATGAGTGGCGAGACATACAGTTTAAAGTCGACTACGAGCAACAGATTTTTTGAGAAATTTTTCATGGCAATTTTATTTACGCTCAGAGTTTTTGCCAAAAATCTGCTGAGAGTAGGTTGCCGAAGAAATATTTTTCCATATTTCCCTTAAGTTGGAGATATCTGACTTGGGTTTTGAACCGTGGCCTTACATCTAATAAGCCAACACACTACCTACTAGACTGCGGCGTATCTAGTCGTTCCTAATTAAGTAAAAAAGAAACAAACGAGTCTAATCGTAATAGAAACTATAATTCTGCAAGTTACCATTGTTTTATACCATATCTGACACCCTTATGGCCTTCATTTGCATCATCGAGTGCTAATGGATTCTTTAACAATCCACTCTACCTCACAGAGAACATAGCAATACGCATTCTGTTAACAGTAGAATTGCTATTTTAGGTGCTACGATCTAGGATTAAACTGTACAGCAATTTCTGTGTGGCTATTTCGCAATTAATGGGGATATAATTTCATTGACAATTATTTCCTTTGGTGCATCGTTTGTACTGCAATTGAACTGATCGGGAAAATTTATAACCAGAACTAGAGTTTCGTTCTTCACAAAAGAATATTATTCTGACGCATTTATGCTTGAAACTGGTAGATATAGTCACTTATCCTCTTTCTTTTAGGGATTGGAAATCAGAAGAAAGTAATTCCTGGGCAAATTGATGGAAAATTCATAATTATCTGGGTACGCACATCAGATGTAGATTTGAAATGATGGAATAAGCAACACATTTACACTAAGCAACGCAGTTTTTAACAAATGTTGAATATGTACTCGTCAATGGATGTTCAACCTGGAAAGCTATCAGTTATCATCACCCAGCCTCTTCAAACCTTTGTCAACCGCTGCATTAGAACAATATTTTAGATCAGGAACATCGGCAGCGAATAGGCCATTTTCTTTAACAAAACAATGGCAGCGAAGCTAAGTAAGGTCTTCTATGAGACCTTTTTCATCAGTCAAGGCAACATGCTGGCAAATGAAATGAGAAAATTCCACATAAAATATTGTTAGATGATGAATGGTTGCTATATGCTGTGCATGCTATGCTAAAATATAATGTCATAGTATAGCATTGATATACAATTATAATTCTCTAGTGATGTCATTTGGCATCAAATTTAGTTTTTAAACTCTAATAAAAGAAACCTCGTTATATAATAGGAATACGAAATCTCTTTTGCTCACCACCAATTTTAATAGTTTTTTTTTTAATTCTTTTCTTTTTTTCTTTTATGTGTACCAAGGCATTCATCTTCCCTGTTATGAAAAGAGTGAACTTTTTTACACTCATTGTTGGAGTGTGGAAAGTTTTCCTATTATTTTCTTTTCTTTTTTGTTTTTCTTCTCCTTTTCGCCATTAATTTTTATTTTGTATGCATTTTTATAGTTTTTCGTTTTTGTTGTTTGGGCTCTCTCTCTCTCTCTCCCTCTCTTTCTCTCCTAGTTTTGTTTCACTTTTTATTGCATTGTCTTGTGACTTCTTGTTTTAGTGAATTGCTGTTGTTGTTATTGTTATTGTTACTCTTGTTGCTATTATTCATTTTTGTTTGTCAAGTGGTGTTATGTACAAAACCCCAAAAGAAAATTATTCAACAATAATAAGAGCAACAACAAAACAATACAACTTTTTATTTTAAAGCCGCCAAACATTCGTTTAGTTTTCCTTTAAAAATAGAAAAACCTAACTTTTGTTTTCTTTTGTTTTTGGTTTTTCTGGTGTGTCTTGCGGGTTTTTGCATTGTCTTCTTTTAATTTTTTGTTTTGTTTTCTTGTTTTTGTTTTATTTGTTTCTTATTTGCCTGTCTGCTCATCTTGTTCTACTTGAACTATTTATTGTTGTTTTTTTTTTTTTTGTTTGTTCTTCGGTAGCATTACTCTTTCTTGGTTTAGTTTTATTTGCTATTGTTTTACTCTTCACTTTTCATATCTCATCTGCACACATACATATGTACAGACACTCATATGTCTCTCTTTTTAGAATTGATTCACATTTGTGTGTGTGTTTATTCAGTAGATATGTTTAGAAAACACTTTTGATTTCTGGTATCCTTGTTCTTTTTTTGTTATTTGCTTGTAAATTTTGTTATTTAACACACATTATCGTTTTGTGTAAAAATATTGTACAGAAGTAATTGCTTTTCAACTCATTTTCATTTGTTGTCAGTCAAAATATGATTTGTTGTCTGCTGTTTATCACAGCGTCATCATGAAACAGACAAGATTTTCATGTGTTACCGTCATGTGTGTTCTTTTAATTTCTTTAAGTTTTTTTCCCAATGATTCCAACATTCGAATTTATGTTTCTTTGAATTAATTTCACTTTTCTCGTCTCTGTAATTTATTATTGGACAAGTTTCTTATTTTATTATTTTATATTCCATTTCCTGTGATGGGGAATAAGACTTCCCCAATAGCATATTATTTTTCATTTATTAGTTTTACGAATTTTTTAAAAAATAATTTTTATGAGTAGTTTTGTTCATGTATTTCATGTTTTTTTGCATTTTTGTCAATTTTATATAAAAATTTAATTAACAGTAACATTTCCAATTGCTGAAAGGCAAACAAAAAAACACCTTTTGAACCTGATATGTCACTTTTGTTTATTTTATGACACCCTACACTAGGCTAAAATAGTATATTTTGATTAAAGCAACAAAAAAATTAAAAAAAAAAGTTTTATGATTACGGGGGAAGAGAAATGAACTGAGACTTGACTGAATATTTCGTTAGTAGGTGGCCTAAGCAATTATTAGACCTTTATAAGAAAAATTGTTCATAATATTTGCTTCAGCTATTGTCTCTTGTTAGTGCCATTCAGTTTCAGTTCTGCCAGTTAGAGCGTTGTTGAAAAGGAATATTCTTTACTATCACTTAGACCGAGTAAATTGCTTTTGGACTCTGTGGCACCTCGAGATTTACTTGGCTCGAATATTTTATCAGGCATTCCAGTTATATTATAAATCAAAGTAGAAATGACCTATCCAAACATAGTCGTTCAATTTATTATCATGCCAATCAGTTTGGACCAAAGTTAAATGTAAAGGACAAGTGATATGGTAGCAGATGATTGCTTTTGTCCCACTACCTAGCATTTAAAAAAAATAACCGCCTTAGAATTTTTGTCAAAGATTCTTACGACATTGACTCAGAGAACATCTTTAAATAGAGGATGTTGGAAAAAAGAAAATACTATAGCATGTGTAATATAAGTTTAGGACGAATTCACCAATAGTACCTCGACCAACTGAATTACAGTGTCATTTAGTCGCTTAGGACTTTACATTTGTTTTATTTTGGGTTTCGTTTTTTCTATTTCTCATGTAAATAATAAATATTTGTTGGGGTCATTTCAATTCATATTCAATTATTTATTTTTAATTTGTTGCCTTCTGTTTATGAATTCAATATTTTAATTTTTTTAATTGTTTAATTGAAATCATTTCTGTGGATGTGATTTTATTTTTTGTTTTTTTTTTGTATTTAAATAATATGCTGTGTTTAACAAACTATTTTAATTGGTGTAATAATTGTTAGACAAATTATAATGATAAATGATTTAATTTAGAAATAAAAACACACGTAAATACATGCATATTAACGCATAAAATATATAAAAAATTAATGAAAATAATCAAATAATTGCCAGAAACAAAATGCAAATAAAAAGAAAGAATTTATAAAAATATTGCTTATAAATTGTAAACAATTTCAATAAATTTAGAATCCTTGCCCGTGATTTACCTATTGGTGGGAATATTCCTAAACTACTCCCAGTATATATAAATAGTTGCAATAACAATAAACCTGTGATAACATTTATGTGGTATTGTTTTAAAAACATATTTTCTAGAATAAAAATTTAGTTTTAATTCATGATTAATTGTTTGTTTTAATTTGAAATATTTATTTATTTCTCCATTAATTTATTATTTTTTCGTATATTTATGTCTGCACATACATACATACATAAATATCAATTTGTTTTAAAAATACAGAAATTCAAACATTAAAGCAAAAACAATGAAAATGCAAAAATAAATTTAAAGTTCGTCTCCGTCACTCTCTTTGTATTTTTACTCATGTACTCGGTATTTGCATTTTAATTATAAATTTGCATTGCACCAGGTAATTGTAATGTAAAAATGATTTTTATTACTCAGAGTATATGACAGAAGGAGAGACGGCGGCAGTTAAAGTGATATTTGTATACGTATGTACACAAGTCGTTAAAGCATAATTATTTGTACAATGAATAGTTTTTTTTATTGTAATAATAATTATTATTATTTTTTAATTTTTTCTATATTTTCTGCATAGTAATTAATGTTGAAACTACAGATTTTCTTTTTTTGTTATTTTAATTTCATATAATTAACCCTTGAATGAGCTAGTGGTACCCAGAAGATACAAAAAGTTTATAGGACAGATCCTATAAGAGCAGAAAAAATTACTTCTTGCTTATAAAGTGCTTAGGTCTCATTTACTAGGTTGTAAATTCCCGTTAGTTTAATTTGTAGAATTTCTATTATAATTTCTGTTTCCAGAAATGAAGATATTGTACCTTTAAGGGTTAATATTGTAAATATGTATCGCGTATTGTTGTAGGTTTGTTTCTTGCTTGTTATTACCATTTTTTTTACCCTGAAATTCATTTCATATGCATTTTTTATATGAGTTTACGTGTATGTTTATAAACAAAGCAAATGCCATTTACAAAAATATTTTTGTAAAGAACTGCTGAAAAAAGGGGACCAAATTAGTTGTAGTAAATAGACACAGCACAGCACATATGTATATGTATAATCACAAATATTAATACACTAGTTTCGCCTTTAAATTAGGATCATTATTAAGTCCTTTTTGTTTTTTGTATGAAAACGTTACTTTTTTGTTTAAAGCTTATGGCTTATTGCAAATAATTTATACAAGTTTTTGCGATTTAATAATTTTTTTATTCTTCTTCTTATGGTTGTTTTTAATGGTTCTTTTTTTTCGTACATTTTGCTACACATTTACGTTTCCTTCCTGCAACAACTACAACAATTTTATCTTTAAACTTTTTGTACATTCTCACCAATATCACTACGACCACTACAACGACTGGTTTATTTACACCATGGTTTAAATGTATACAACAAATACAACTACAAAAATATACTCTCTTCATACAACCAAATAAATGAAAATATGCTCAATACAAAAACAAAAATAAAAAAATAAAAAAAAACAAATCATTTCAACAAATTTTCACTAGGTAATGAAACAAATACAGTTTTCTTTTTTTCATTTTATTTTTGTACTCTTGCTCTTGCTCTTGCTCTCTTTTACTACTTACTTTTGCTCTCTCTCTTCATAGTCTTTAGCTCTTATTTACAATTTAGTTGTTGTATTTAAGTGATTCCTTTCCAAAGGAGTGTTTAGTCGACAGCAAAGATTTAGTTTAGTTTTGTTTCCTCTTCTTCTTGGCATTATTGCTATTGAAATTGAATTGAAAATGAATTGGCAAGTCTGTATTTAAACTGAAATTAAAGAATAAATTGGAGAATTTTGTAAACAAAACTTTAACTAAAATAAATAACACTTACATACATACATACATTCTATACTAAATAACTTATCAGCATTGCATGTCTCCAAAAATACAAAAATGTCTCATATTCTTTTTCCATAGTTTAAGAGATTGTATGCCAATGTTCTCTCAACAATTATTATTTTTTTATTTTTATTACTTAATCTATGAATCATTTTTCTTATAAATTGTGGTCATACTAAACTATAAACGAATAAACATTTTTTTTGTTATCCTTTGGTATTTACTTTGAAAATCATACATAATTTCACTGAAAGAGAGAGAAAAAATAACGTAATTTATTTATTTACATACAGAAACACACACATATGTATGCTCTGCTCTGCTTATAACATTTCTAATATAGGCTAAGCAAACGTTTTGTATTTACAGTTGTTTTGAAATATGAATGAATATGTACGTACATAAATTTACCTTCTCTGATTATAGTAAAAAACAAAAATAAAATAAATAAATACAAATAAAACGTATATAGAAAAAACAAGAACAAAAACAAATACTTTAGAAAATAAGGAAAAGCATGCAAAAAAAAAGAAAGCAAAAAAAGAAGATGACTGACTGCGTGCTTTTATCGTATATCGTGTGTCTTTAAAAATGTGATGATGTTGACAAGTTTCCTCATTATCAACAACTAGTCTCTAGTAGCACTTAAGTACGACCTCATTTTACTATTTTTTTTTTTGTTTTTGCCATACATTCTCTTCACTTATTTCTTATAATGCCTTGCGAGTCATCCAACTCGTTTACTCCCACATTTACTTGCGTACCTTTTTTGTTTTCTCCAAAGTATTGCATAGTTTTAGGTAAGTTTGCTCTCTCTCTTCTTTATATTTCTTACTCTATTGCTTACAAGTGTGTATGTTGTATACACATTGTAAGCCTGTGTATGTATGTGAATGAAGGTGCTGCTATGCATTTGTTGTTTATCCTTTACAATATTCTTATTATTATTGTCATTATTCTAACCCGGTATTATGTTGTTATTTGTAACAACAATAACAAAACCTATAATAAAATTAATAATAAACATGGTGTGTGTGTGGTATATACAATTTGTGTATGGTAACTCAATATTGGCTACAAGTAAATAACAAAAAAAATTACTTTCAATTATGCATTACAAGGTTTAAAATTTCATATTTGAGGGAGTAGGGAGGAGTAATTTCATGATTCTTGTTAATGTTTTCATAAGATAGAGTCGAATGCATTTAACATCCATAGGAATTACTAATACAAACAGAGATGTTTACTAATTGTGCAAACCAAGTACTTGATTCCGCTTTTCATATACAATAAGCGGGTTTTCATCTCAATCGCTTTTCTCTTGGCGACATAAAGACTTTAATAATTAGTCTCGACCATTTAATGTCCAATTCAGAATATCTAAAACTCAAGAAGTCTTGTCTCAGTTATGAATATAACGGATTTCCCGCCGTAGTCTAGTAGATAGTGTGTTGGCTTATTAGACGCAAAAGCCTGGGTTCGAGCCCCAGGCAAGGCATCAAAGACAAAATACAAAAAGTATTTTTTCGTCGACTTCCTCTCAGTAGATTTCTGGCAAAAACTCTGAGAGTAAATAAAAATTGCCATGAAAAGTTTCTCAATAAAATAAAAATCTGTCGTTCGGAGTCGACTTTAAACTGTAGGTCCCACCACTCATGTATAAAATTAACACACACAACATAAGTGGTGCGAGAAACTAGGACGTTGTACAATGGGTCAATTCGACCTCCGGGTACTGTACTTGTCTTAATTGACAAGTACACGTCCTCTAACCTAACCTAACCTATGAATATTATGGAAATCATCTTCCATGTCATTATGTGCTAAAATGGGACTGTTTAACGTCATCATTAAGTCAGCATTGTTGCGCTGTTAAATTACTTAGTAAATGAATTGAAAGTCGACTTCGAACTACAAATTTTTGAGAAACCTTTCATCGCAACTTCATTTACTTTCAAAGTTTTTGCCAGAAGACTGCTGAGAGAAAGAAGTAATATATTTTTTATATTTCATTCTTTTCAAGATGTCTTGTGGTTGAAGGTTGAACCGTGACCAACAAATTACCTACTAGGCTACGGCGACTTTATTGCTGTATGCTATTTCCCAAACAGTATTTTTAAATTCCATTTTATTGTATGTAGTGTTTACAACCATTGGATTTAAAAATTTTGCCAAATAATCTTTACATACTAAATACACGAGTACATTTATTTGTAGCAGTTTCGAAATGGCATAGTGTTGTATAAGCTCTTTGGTTTTAAAATCCAGTAATAAATTAAATATTCTTACCTCATAATGTTTTAATTGAAAACTAATAAAAACGACTTATCAAACTTTTTAATGTAACGCTGAAAAGGATTAAGAGAGACCGACATATTTGGAAAGTTATTGACAGCATAATAAAAATGCTTTTTAGCATAAAAACAAATTCGCGTTTTTAAAAAACGGAAACATTTTAAAGTAATAACGAATTTTAGTAAACAAATTAGAAATATATTTCATATATGAAATGAACATGAAAATACAATGAAATATATGAACATTTTATACCAATCTAATATGATAAGTTAATACAATATCATGTAAAAGTAAATCGACATGATGAGATTTATCTGCAACAATAATAAGAACTGTACTAACAATAAAACAAATGAATAAAATATTTACAACAATTACAGAAGGCACTTTACAAATGCAAGTACACATGCCACAAACAAACAACGACACTTAAAACCACATTCATATTCAATGGACATATACTGGACATATGTACATATATGAAAAATATATGCGAGTAATTAGTTTAAAATATGTGTCGGTCATACCAACAACCAACTGTCTCACACAACTACAAACAGACTTTTTTATATTAAAAGCTATAAAAACATATTCACACATATACACACTAAATCTGCATTCAAATATTTGCTTAAATAGCCAAAAAAAACTGAAGAAAAACCAATTACGCCAGAATTTACATTTGAATGAGAGTTGAGTTCACCACTTTAACAAAATCTCACCTCTCTCTCTCCCTCTCTTTCTCTGTATTTCCGTCTACGCACACGTATACATTCACTTTTTTCTCCATTTTTTTTTTGCTATTTTACCGTACGAATGAATGGCATTTTAAAGTTTCATTCATAATTGAAAATCTATTCAGACACATACATACATGCATACATAACATACATGCAAAAACATAAAAAACACAATTCCACACATACACACGGAAATGTATACGACACCTCTCTGTCTGTCATAAATTAATCTTTGTATTTAAAAGTGATTTTGTTGGCCCTATTTTTACTGCATTTATTGGTTTTTTTTCTTGAAACTGGGTTACATTTTTTTCTTTATGACAAAAATAAATATGAAACCAAAAATGAAATGCAGGAATAAAAACGTACAAAATGAAGAAGAAAAAAAGGGAAATCAAAATCAACATTTACCATACATACATACATACGTAGAAGAAAAACGAAGTGGGTTGGGAGTTGGTTGAATGGCATAAAATAACCAAAAATTGAGCATACGAAGCCAAGCAAGCCATATCGATATAAATAGATATTTCTACACTCACACACACACACATTCATATGTACACATGCTAAGGTTTCAGTCAATGTGTTTGAGTAGATATGGTTATTGTGTCAAACGAAAATGAATTCATTTTTGTTTTTTGCGAAAAGCATTCGTTGAGCTTAACTAAATTTATGGTTTTATGAAATATTACATGGAATTTTTGTTAAATTTTTAAACAATTTCATTTAAATGTTACACCAGACAGCACCCTAAGGAGCCTATGACACAATTTTTGGAAACAATATTTTCTTTTTTCCTGTTGTAATGAAATTTAATGAAAATTTTATATAATTATGATTTAACAAGCGTTTAAATAATTCCTTTAATATTTAAATAAAATCGTTATAAGCATCTGTTGGGATATATTTCATAAAAAGAGTGAATACATTACGTTGCATTTAAAAATATTTTCATTGCAAACGTCCATCTCTCTTATTGATCCATTCCCCTTAATACGTAAAAAAATTCTGAATAGATTGGCTAACAAATCACAAATTCAAAGACCACAAAACTGGCACTTAAATGAATAATATTTAGAGTTGAGTGTAACCAAACGGCATAGTGAAATTGAAAAATGAAAAATAACATTTAAAGATCGTTTCTCATCTTCAACTTTAAATTCACTGTCTTACACTTAATAAAAATCGGAAAATGTGTGAAAAAAACATACAAGAAATATGAAACGTTGAACTATATAGCATAGACATGCAGATTACGGGCATAATTTATTGATTCTACTGCTGCAACAAAATAAGGAAATTGCACAGAAAAGAGAAAGAAATTTCACACAAGCCTACCCATGCTAAAGTATGCACTAACACATAAACACACACACACACATATAAGCCAATGAAGGGATGAATGAATGTGTGAAAAGTACCAAAAAAGAAATTGCTGTAAACAATTGCTTTATATGCACTTACACAGGCGTACAAAAAGAGGAAAAAAGTGTAAGCCCCTGAGGAACACACATACTGCCAACACCAAATACTATTCTCCTGAATTCTCTTGCGAATCAATGAAGATGTTTAAATATTGCTTTGCAGACTCCGCTCCCTCTTTCTTTAGAAGGATCTTTTCGAGAATCACAAAATGTTTAATTACTTCAATAGATTTACGTTGCATCACTAACGAATTTCTTGTAAACTACGCGCTTGGTCAAACATACGTTTGCACCACTCTGTTGGATGCACAAAAAAGACAGTTTAGTTGGCAGCTCAGACAGACAGCTAAATTGAACCCGGCTTTAAACCCATGCAATACGTAGCTTAAGGAGCATTATCCTCTTTAAGTTTAGGCGAAAGGATCAGAAGTAATTCCTAAATTCAAGCGACATATTCAATATGCCATCAATCATACATGCACAGCCAAATCTTTGTGCGAAACTCATACAAATTTTATAAAAACTTCAGGATATATTGCATCAATGCTATTTGGAACGTTACTACTTCCTTTGAATGTAAAAGATATTGTAAGTATTAGTTAACAAAGCCAATACTTTTTAATTTCTAATGAAATGCTAATGATATAATAGAAAACCGTTTGTATTTAAGAGAAAATTATTTTATAAATTTTCTATTGAAATGAATACGTTTCAATTCCATTTTGCATTTGAAACTATTTCACGTTAAAAATGCCTCGTACATAATATTTATTTCTATGATATTTACGTATTATTATGCGATATGCTAAAAATTCATATGCAGTTTAGAAAAGAGCGGAAGGGAACTTTTTTTTTGAAAAATTTACGATTTCCTCTTTTATTTTGTTGCTAAATTTTATATTTTCTCCAAAAACAAGGGGCGTGGGGTGATAAAAATACATAAAAATACAAAAAAATATATTCATGTTCCTTAGGTGTACCATTTGCTAATGACCTGATTGCATTCAAATATGAACAAGCAATGGAAGTAGAATGGAGTTATGTTCCTATACTACATATATGTATATAAACGTACAAGTATAGTTAACAACCAGCAAATGTAATATAGCTGCCAGTCAAAACAGATACAAGTGGAGTCTCATAAATAGTAAAAGCGCCTAAAAACGATTCACATAAAAACAAAATTTAAACGGAGAGAGATAGAGAGAGAATAGTAGTAAATTATTGTAGATATGCTACAATGGCATAAACACAACACACACATATACATACAAATCCACAGGCATATATGCATATGTATGTATGTATATGTTTACGTATACATATTTATGTGTAAATTTTAAACTGCAACTTATTTTATTTCATATTATTGTCTGTCTATGAACGAGTGTTTGTGCTTGGCGGTTTATTTACATTTGTCCAACGGTTTGTATATCCTTCTCTCTCTCTCTTGGTCTGCTCAGAAAAAAATATAATGCTCCCAAACGCTGTGATGCAGTCTAAAAATACACAAATACTAGCAAAATAAAGGCATACATACATATGTATGTATATTTATAATATATGTTTTGTATGTATGCGTATTTGTAGTAGGCAGTAAATAGTAGATGTATTTTATATGCTATTATTTCTCTTTGTACTTATTAAACGCCTGTTTAACGTTCATTCATTCATGTGTATGTATGTTTATTTCGTTTATTTCTGCATAAACATGTTTGTATATTTATATACTAATACTCTCTCACTATATTATACGAGAAATACGATCGTATTTCATATGTGGTGTCATAATTAACTTCACTTGTTCCTCTTCATTCTTCTATTGACCAGCCGCAAAAAAAAAACCGGAGTATCAAAATATACAACTCGCTCTCACATAGAAATAGAAGAGGAGAGTAAAATAACTATGAATACTTGTACATGGTTGTTGTTGTTATCATTTAACTTTATTTTTAAATCATAAAAATTGTTCTTTAATGTTCCACATGCATATGCAAGCATATATACACGTTGTTACATATACATCTAAGCACTTTTGCTGAAATATTAAATCATGATTCGTTTCATTTTCTGCTTACATTCATATGCATATGTACGTACACATATATGCGGTAGGGTTGGTGTTTTTTGGTAGACAAATAACACGCTGCTCAAGAATGGACATATTCTGTTTTCCCAATATTTTTATTTACTTCTGTTTGTTTCGTATTTCGTTAGATTTGTGGCACGGTATGGAATTACAAAAAAGAATTCAAATGAAGAGCATGAAAATAGGGCTTCAAAGGTTATGATTCTTTGAATCTTTAATGGCAATGAAAACTAGATCCAATACTACAACCTTAAATAAAAGGGATGGTATTGCCTTAACTGGTCGAACTGCCAACTCAATGCTAAAACTACATATTTATAGAACCTAACGTGGTCTGTGCAAAGAGGAGCAAAGCAGACACTGCAGAAAGACAAATATCAATGAATGATATGAAAAAATCATTTAGAAATGAATTGTTAAGAAGCATTGTTTCAGTCATATTGCAGATCAGTCCTTGTCCCGTATGTGCAGAAGGCTCTCGCTGATTTTAAGTTTACTTTAACACATATTATCGTTCAAATAATTTTCAGTATTCATGTATCAGAAGCCGGAAAGAAAGAAAAACGACCGTGTTTTTTATCGAACCCAAACAAATGCTGATTATTTGCTAAATTTTAACAATAACAGTTACAGTACAGTTACAACACACAAAATTAACACAAAATACAACAAATATTTAAGAGATCTGTTTACTTTTTATTACCGCATTTTAATTGACCTGCTACATTTACCGCAAACTTGTGTGTGTGTGTGTGTGTGTGCACCCTAAAATATAAAATGATCACTCACCCATCAATTCGCCTCATGTTTATCTCATTATACGAATTGTTGGACTATTAAAACCGTTAGTGTTGAAAACATTCGCCATCCACAACGACAATAGCAACAACTGCTGGCGAGAGCAATAAAAACAACAGCGAGCGATAAAAAAATTTTTAATTTGGAGACTCATATGAAATGCATTCAAATTGAAGAGATAAATTTTTCAATTTTTGTTGTAATTGTTACTCGAAATAACACACACTCATATTCAAACACACTGGAATGCTGTTATAATGCGACAATATAGGTTCAGTGTGAATGTGTTAATAAATATGAATATGTTCTCGCTCATGAATGTTTTTGTATTATATTGTACGTATATACTTACGTACGTGAGAGATTATATAAATATAAACAAACATACGTATGTACATACATATGTAGTAATAAATATGTAACAGAATAATTTAGCGTGTAGGTTCGCATAAGTATATTTGTGATAGTGTGTGTTCTCTTTAGAGCAATAGAGGCTCAATTGTGTTGTTTTTACTGCTGCATTGAATTTGTCATCACCGTTGTTGTGCACTTCCGTTTCCGTGTATTGTCGTTGTCAAATAGAACAACAACATGAATGGTCAGCAACGAATGATAACAATAATAACAACCAAATGACGAACAATAGTTAAAACAGATGATGCCTAAAATGTTCAAAATTAAAGCACGCTTTCATATGTCACTCTCTCTCTCTCTCTTCCTGTATATGTAAATGCAGCTGCATTTCAATTCTCTGTTAACGTAGTTGCTGTCACTGTTATTAAACATTAGTGTTGGAGTTCGTGTTAGTGCTCCTGTTCGTTTTGATGTCGATGTTATTCAAGCTTAAAGCCATACAATTGTTAGATAATTTTAAAATTGTTGTTGTATTTTATTGAAAATATGCATGTCTATGTGTGAACAATATATATGTAGTAAACGATACAAATAAAGGACATACACGTATGCATACGTGACATATTGACACACATTGACACAGAGAAACTAAATTTAATAATTTTTGTTTATTTATGTGGCTTTTTATTCCTGTGTGTTTATCTAACCGTTTGAATACATACATATGACAGAGTGTGAATGTACATACATATGTGTGTGGACACATATAAATATGTATGTATTGTAAATCATTCAAGCGTCTATTTATCCATCCGTTTGCAAAACTGTTTGTCTGAAAATTTATTTGCATATTTTAGTTTTTATAATTTTTTTTTTTTTTGTTTATCAATATTATTGATGTTATTGTTGGTATTGCTACACCTAATTTGGCTTGATATGCAAATACAATGTCCGAATGTGTGATAACTCTCAAGTGGATGTGTGTGTTCACTTTACGCCTCAATAACTTCAACACGGAAAAAAATACCTGGTGTATGTACATACATACATATGTATTTAATTAGTTCACTGTTGTGACTGAATTATTTCTGTTGATAACTTCTAAAAACTTTCACGATAATTAAATTTGCATTTAAAACAATTTTTTTTTAACTTAAAAAAGAAAACAAAAACTTTTTTAATTCAAAACTTTTTTGTTTCGTTTGATCACGTAATCACTCTTTCGTACATCCTGATGATGACATTTAGGCTGTGAACATGTGTCAATAACGTTGTGTTATAATGGCGTGCAAATTATGTATTATTGCCTATGATAAATCAACTACATGACGTGTATTTACTAATACATGCATTTGCATTGTACTGCTTCCTTAAGATATAATTGAATAATAACTTCAATAGTTTATTTACAATCCATCAAACATAAATAACGATACTAAAGACTCATTAATATTCAAGAATATTATAGAAAATACAAAATTTATAATAAATTCATATTTAATAAGGAAACCCTTTATGGCATAAATATTTATAAAACGTATTTAAGCATTTTAAAACATTTTTAAAAACTAAGACCCTTCTATGATTTTATTTAAATTTTATTTTTAGTAAAAAAAAAACTTTCGATTGGTTCAACAAAAATTAATTTCGAATATTTCCCTACACAACCGCAAAATGTGGCCACTTTATAGAAACACAGAACTTTTTACTTATAATGATATTCAATTTAAAATTATGCCGCTAAAATTTACTTTAAAAAGATATACATCCATCAATCCATCAGTGCTATCTATTGATATTTTATTAAAGTGCAGTCTATGCGGTTGTAAATTTGTATTTTTGATTTTGCAACAACATTCTAATCAATTCGTATGATATTACAGAGTGATTTTAAAAGGCATTTTAACAAAAATGACACAAACCTCCACACAATCTTTAGTAGTTTTGTTCTATTTCATGTATTTTGTATTGGACATTGATAGCCGACTTGGTTAGATTTTAGCAGGCAGGAATATACTTTTCTACATACATATAAGCAAATGGTATTCATCATTGATATTGCCGTTAATGTCCATGATAATAATAATATGCTTGTGTCTGAATGGGCATAAGTCCACTTAAGTTTAATGGTCATCTAGTTGAACATATTGAAATACAATAAAAAGCCATCTACTTGTTTACCAAACAAGCGACAGAAAATGGAAAATATTCGATTGAATAGAACAATCGCATATATACTCACCTACAAATATGTAATACGTTTTCATAATATTTGAAAAAGTATGCTTAAGTCTAACCATGATGCTATTCTCCTATATATTTTTCTAAACCTGAATTGAAGGATTGCATTTTCTATACCAACTTTGTAGATGATTGCATTTACTATAGTAAATTTGACGTCGAATAAGGCTTAAGAAAGCATTTAGAATTGTGCAGATGACTTACTACTTTATATTAAGACTAAATGGTTTTCATATAAGTTTTAGCTGTTTTAATCAGAAGCTTTTTTAAAATAATATTCCATTGATAAATTTCAATTAAATAAGCTATTTAAATGACGTTCTGAACGAGAATTGTAATTTTAATACGATATCCAAATTATAATCGACTTCAGCCAATAATGAACGAATAAACTTGGAATGCGGCGAATTTTGTTTGCTTTAAGGTCACATTTTCTGTCTTTTTACGCCCTATTTTTCTCTCCCTATCTCTCTTTGATTCTTTACACACACATAATCGAACATAATCGTACAAACATTCGTAAAGACCCGTGAATGCAAATATTCGTGATACAAATTTCGTATTTCAATACAAATCAAACAAACAGAGACACTTGCTTATGGACGTGACAGAGAGTATGTGTTGATGTTCAAATGGGTATGCGTATATGTAGCTTTATATACATACAAGAGATATATACATGTATTTTCAAGAACAAAACAAATCACAAAAATCTTTGCCATCGTTGTTACAGTTGTAAAGTCAAAACAACGTTTATCAAACTGCTTTATTTATACATATACACACGCACTCTTTGTACACGTACATTCAAATATACAGTTTAAAACGCCAGAGTATGTATGAATGCGTTCGTCAACCATGCAAATGATCATTGAGCTCTGAGAAAACAAGAGAAAATGAGACTAAGAAGAGAATCAACACTACAAACGCCGTAACATTTTCTAATTTCACCCAAAAATTATTGAAATACGAAGTACGAAGCATCAACACCAACAGTTGCACACACATACCGTAACTGGTTTACTGCAAAAGCATTTCGGTGTATGTATTGGTGTTACAACTACAAATGAATGCATGTTTTGATATTGTGTGTTACGCTTCAATGATTCTTTTTTTTTTTTTTTGATACAAAGTTTAAGTGCCACTTGGGAAATCAATGTATTAGTGTTGTTGCTATTTGGTTACGAAATATTATCGACATACAGTACCATTGAATATTTTATACTGAAAAGCGCACAAGAAACGAAGCAATTGTGTTGCTTTTATATTTTTCTATACGTATTGCAACAATTATTTGTGCAGCTTGTTTTTCACGTTTTTTTTTACTTGAGTGTATGTGGTCCCTTAAAAAGTGTAACTGTAAAGGAAAAAAACCATCGTTTGTAAAAGCAATAACCAAAAACTATAAGAATAACGAAATGACTTTAAAAGGATTTCAAATAGTTTGTATTGAAAACCAACCAAAGCTCATCATCAACTGGGCAACATCATCACATGCAAGTCACAAAGTGTGTAACATGATAAATTAAAGTATTTTTAAAAAATAAAAAAGAAATAAACAGCTTAATATACAATTAATTGCTATACTGGCGTGTAAAAGGTGTCCTATAAAAATACTCGTGTTAGGTAATGATTAATCAGGCATTAAATATCAAATTAGTATAAATACATACATATGTACTCTTTTATGTGATAATGCAAGGATGCAGAAGTATATGTATGAGCATATAAATTGTTTAATAAATTGTAAACAAATTAATAATAAGCAGAGGACGTCCGTCATATGTTATTATTTACAACCACTTAATGTATTAATAATCACCACTCGTGTATAATTTGAACAGATTCACCTACACAAACACACATATTCATTTAATTTTTTGAATTATTATTAACATCATACTCTCTCTCTCTCTCTCTTTCTCATGCTTGGTTTTTCTCTCTACGTGAGTGTGTATGTATGTGTGCGCATATATGCATGATTGAATATTTTATTACTTTCCCTCCATCATTATAATATTTTCTTCACTTTTTTATTTCTGAATAATTGAAAATAAATGCTGGATTGAGTTTTGCATGCTTAAAACGTTTTCAATAATTACTCAAAATCATGATCACAATTTCAATTTTCAATTTCATTTGGATTATCTTATATTTATTACACAACAACTTCAATTTCTCTTCTCTTCTTTTTTTGTAATAAGTCATTGAAATCTCATTTAAAATTTTAAATTGTCGTCCATCCATTCATTATAGTTTTCAGATTAATTTGCCTTAGAATTCAGAATTCGAAATTTATGCCTTCATTGTGCATTTAAATTCATTCATAGCCTACGTTTTGTATTGTGTTGTATTCGATTTGTAATAAAATTGTCTTGTTTTTGTTTTTCTCACTCTCACTTACTTATTGGCCATATTCTTTTAGTATTTATGGCCATCATTCCAGAAATTTAGCAATTCTCGTGGTCATCATATGTTGGCGGATAATAGATTTCAATACGGCATTGATTTCAATCATCGGCAACAGCAACAGCAAGGACAACATCACCATCACTTTATAGCACAGGCGAAAGCAGATCAGCAGGACAGAGAGAAAGAGTCAACACGCAAATCACAACCACAAATTATAACCAAAGACTTGACGTTATCCTCGACAAAATACCACAGCAGCAGTAGCAGCGACCATAGCAACAACGATGAGAATGACGATAATGATGATGAGGACGTGGATATGGATATGGATGTGGATGTGGATGTGGATGTCAATGTTGATATGGACACAAGAGATATGGAGTTGCTGAATGCATATGATATGGTTGGACAAACGGATGTAACTGCCCATACAGATGCATATGATGCCAAAGAAGATACTGATGGACAATCAACATTACATTTACCCCATGCCAGATGGCCAAATCATTGGTCAAATACGAATACCCAATTATCCGAAACAACAACAACAACAGTCACGTACAAATGGCTAACGAGTCCTTGGTCCGAATGCTCACAAAAATGTGGTTCAGCCGGTTCAGGCTTAAGAGTAAGTTTAAATGGCATTTTGCATTCACTTTAGCTCTTCAAATACGTACAACAATAAATTGAAATGAAATTAAATAAAACCAAACGAAATGAAATTAAATGAATTGAAATGAAATGAAATGAAATTGTTTTAAAATAGTTCTTCTTTTCTTTTTTTTTGTATTTTACAAATTAGAGAAGAACCATTACGTGTGTACGAATAAATTTAAAAAGCCATCATCAATACAATCAACTACCTGGCCAAGGACGAGAAGATTTTCTGGACAACACCTATGCTGGTAGTCTGGCTGACAGCCAACAACAACAACAACAACTACAAATTGATGACAACAATAACGACGATGAGAGTAATCAAGAAATAGTTGATAATGCTGTATGCGAAGATTATGGTCTAGATATACCGGATACGTTTGAAACCTGTGGTACCGAAGAGTGTCCTCGTTGGATTAAAAACGATTGGTCCCTGTGCCATCAGTCACGTTGCTTTGGCCGTAATACAGCCATACAAAAACGTGAGGTTTCATGTCGTTTTGCCAACGAATCCATTGCCACTACATGTGCCGAGTATGAAAAGCCTATTAGTCGCCAGGAATGCTATAACGAACGCTGTAGGGGTGTATGGCGTGTAGAGCCCTGGTCAGAGGTAAGCTAAGCAATGTATTGCATCTCTGTTGTGTTTAAACTTCATTAGGAAGCAAACTACTTGCAATTTGTAACATTTATTTATTTCTACGTTTTGTTTTAACTTCGTTTATTTTTCTCTTTTTTTCTTTCTTTTTTTATTATTTTTAATAAATTATTTTCATTTTTAGTGCAATGCACCCTGTGGTCGCCAGGGCATTAAGTATCGTGTACTGCAATGCGTTTGGTACGGCACTAGAAGACCAGCAGGAAATGCCTGCAAACATCAAACCAGGCCGGCCGTTATGAAAGTTTGTAAAAGTCCACCATGTTATGCAAAAGGTAATTTAAAAGATGATTTAAAACTTTTCGGAATGGGAATTGCCAACAAATTAAGGAAATAGAAAGAAAATGTTCATAAATATTCCATTTGATCGCATTATTTATTAATTTTGTAGAATGCATTTGATTTTAACCTGCTGTTTTCTTGGAATTCATTTAATTATTTTTTTCTTTTCTTTTTAGCTTTGCAACATTGTAAAGACACTTCACGTTATTGCCGCAATGTACGCTCAATGGGCTTGTGTCGCTTACATCGTTATCAAGAGAAATGTTGTAAATCCTGCAAATATAATAGCATTCCAAATTAGCATACAATACGTAATTATTATAACAATCATTATCATCATCGTTATCATCGTTCACATCATCATCATCGTAATCAACAACATTACAACATTACTTATAATTATCATCATCAACAGCAAAATGACAATTTATCACAATTGCAACGGAAAAAGCAGGATAAGACATCATTGTACACCCTTGAACACACCATACTTGCACCAGAAACCGAAACATAACCAAACGTAGACTAGGAAAGATGTTAAAAAGATAGATAAGCACAGCTACCATCTCCAAAATGAGAATGATGATGAAGACAATGTCTTTCAACTCATCACCGTGGTAAGATTTTATGAAAGAAAAACGTATTTTCAAAATTAAAAAGGTAAAAAAACACACAAGAAGCAATTACAGTTTAATTATAAAAATTTAAGAGAACGTTTATAAATTGTATTATAATTTTTGATAATGTTTTTAAAAGGATATGAAACATTCTGTTAGACATTTTGGCAAACGAAACGAAATTCAATTGTCCTTTAAAGGATCATTTAGCGTTTTTGAATCTACAACAAATTAGTTAAAAACTTTAAAAGAATTATACAAAAAGGAAAAACCATTTAAATTTAGGGCTTAAATAAATTAAAATTAAAATAGCATCAGCATTTATAACAAACAAAAATTCAAATTTAAATTAAAACAAAAACGTAACAAGAAAAGAAAGTAAAGTAAAGGTTTAAAAAATCGACACTTTTTATAACAGAAAACAAATAAAAAAAGAAAGATATGTATTTAATATATGTATGTATGAATTGTATAATAATAATTAAAAAATATCTTGTATTTGAAAACACAATAAAAGCGTCAAGCGTTATGCAATACAGCACATAAAATTTCCTTTAAAATTATTTTTTTTTCTTTTGCAGTTTGTAGCAGATTAAAGAAGAGAAACATTGTATACCACATTGTAATTGAAACGTTGCTCCTTAGCAGAAGTCTACTTTTATAAAAATTTAACATTAAAATAGAGTTTAGAGTTTTAGTAAAAAAAATATGTATTTACTTCCTTTCATGTTCAAGCGACACATGATTCTCTGAACTTTTTTCGGTAATTTGGAAAGATCTTTTCTTGGCTTCAGTATTAAATGATGGATATGCATTGTTTTCTTAGAACTCTAGGCCAAGTAATGTTGTTTTCGGGGGACATTATCTCCTTTCCATTCATACTGTGACTATTTTCTAAAAAGCATTTGTTTCTCAATAAATGAAAACGATGTAAACTGCTCGCTATTTGTCTCAAAGGACGATTGACAAATGTTTTCGTAGTGCATCCTTGTAATAAAACAGACAATATTCATTGCTTGAATGCTGAAATGAAAGAAACGCCGTTCATGTTTTGATTTGTATCTATTTCAGAACCAGTGTTTCAAGGTAACAGTATTTGTCGACACATTCTTTTCTGTCCTTCAAAATGGAAAATAAGTTTTTCTCAACATTTTTTTATCTTTTTTAGATCGTAAATACACCAAATGTAATTAAAATTTCTATAAGTTTCATATTCTGAACTGTCATTGATGCTTTTTAGTACAGAACAAACAGGTTCTAAGCACAAAATTGTTAAAAAATATATTTGTTAGGTTATACGCCTTACGCTCTTATTGTATTTTCCAATTGAAATTATAAGCATTAATTCGAAATGAATGTCAAATTATTAAGCTTTTTTAAAAAACATTTTTATTTTTATTTTTAAAAATTTTAAGTCAACCACCAGGATAATGATATGAAGTTAATGAATAAAATTATAAAATATGTAAAAGCAAAGAATTAATAAATAAAATAAATCTATAAATGATTATTATATATAAGTAAATATACATAAATACATAAATGCATAAAATATAGTATAATGTAGTTATACGATACAATATATGCCCATAAGCACTGTTAAACGAATATGATGATGTAAATACAATTGGTTTATACTTACATATATGCAAATAAATACAAAAAAAAATAAATAAAAATAATATTAAATTATAAATATAATAATGGTATATACATACATACATACATACATATGTATATGTATGTATACATACATGCATATAAATTACAAATAAACAGTTGAGAAAAAACACAAAAAATAAATAAATAAATTACTATACAAACGAAAATAAAAACAAAAACGGAAATATGCCAAAAAAGAAGAATACGAATCTATATACATAAATATTCATATAAATATAAATACATACATACGTACATACATACTTACCATACATGCCACCAAAAGCAGCTGAATACTAAAATATTAATTTACAAAACAAAAAATAAATAAAAAGACTTGCAGTAATAAACAATTATTTTCCCTATACTTTCTTAAAAAAATATTTAAATAAATTAAAATTGAGGCTAAAAGTCCTTCTCCTCGTCCTTTTAAACCTGCTTGAATCTATTTAAAGTTTCCCTTAAGAAAAATTATGAAGTTTAATGAATTAAAAAAAAAACTTAAAAAAAATAACCTACTCTAACCGATAACCAAAACCAAAAAAAAATTTATGCAAATATTCAGAAATAAAGCAAATATTTATGATTACCGTTTAGTTTTAAAGGCTTTTTATTTCAAATATACGTACCTGTTTAAAAAAATCAATCTGAATCTCTTTAAAAAAGAAATTAAAAAAAAACAAAGAAAAACACATTGAAAAATTGTTTAAATTCAAGCGAATCTTATAATTCCATTCAAATGTTTTGGAATAAAAAGCTAATGCCTCTACTAAGCCCATTAATTTTTTTTAACAACAAAAAAAAGAAAACAAATTTTAATCTCGTATTCGTATACTCGTCTCAACTATTTTGTAAATAGTCAAGATCTTTTTCTATTTCAAATTTATTACAATCCTATAAATAAACTTAAAAATCCCTCCTCTAAATAAAAAAACAAAAAACAAAAAAAACTTTAATTAGGTTTATATACATATACACGTACATTTATAACATAATTTATCAAAAAATGAATATAGTTTAACATAAAATTAAAATTAAAATTAAAATTAAAAAACAAAAAAAAAGTTATGTAGGAAATATGAAACATGAAATAATAAAAAAATATAGAAAGATAATTATGTAAGTATGCCTAAGTGTTTTATAAGATATAAAAATTAAAAATAATTCATTCATTGTTTCATAAATTGTTTAATTAAATAATTATTATTACTTTTTAGTTTGTTTTTAGTTAAATATAAATGATTATAAAAAAATATTTAAGAATTGTTAGTTTTTAAACAAACAATTCAAACTTGTATTATAAATTTAAAAAAAAAATTAAATTAAATTAAAAAAATTAAAATAATTACGAAAATAAATGCAAACATTGTTTCCTTTAAGTTAATACACTTGCATACAATATTTTTTAACAAAACGTTAAAAAGGAAAAACCATAAAAAACACAAATTGCTCATTTAAAATTGTTTATAAAATGAAGACTTTTCGTTTTTTTAATTATTATTATAATTATTTAACAAAAAAACAAAAAAAAACAAAAAAAAACCATTTTAAAGTCAGCCTTTTCATTTAGTACGCTTTAATCATCATAAATAAAATAAAATAAAATAAAAAATATATATAGAAGAGTAACTGATTATTGACTACAATGTATTATTTTTTGTGAATTTTTTTTATGTTTAATAAAATAATAAAAAAAATAAATAAAAATATATTAAAAATAATAAAAATAATAAAAAAAAATAAATAAATAAAACAAGTTGTAACACCATTTAAATTTATAATGAATTATATTTATTTACATGGAAGGCAGTGTCCAAAAGGTAAGCAACTTTTTAAACTTCCAAATGTACCCACTTTAAGTTTCTATACTGCAATAGCAGTAAACGAACCAACTTTGACTTACAGATGCTTAGTGTGGTGGAAATTCATTGGCAGGATAACTAACCTCAACTTGATAAGATGAATACAAAGAGCCGCCTACATTGTTATTACTGATGCAATGCGTATATACACCAGAGATCAGCAGTGAATCGTTTTTTCGCTACTCATAAGCCCTACCACTATAATATTGAATATAAGTGAGTCAACAATATTGAAATTTAACTACATACTCTGATTCATTCATACTCACTACAACGTTGATTTATAAGCAAAGGTTGCAATGAGTATGCGTACAATGTTGACATCAAACTCATACCATTCGAAATTAAGTGAGTATTTTAGTGTTTGTAAGCGAATCATTCTTATTTTGTGCTTCGTGTGTATCTGTTGAGTTATGGAAAGTCGAAATCAATAACACCATACGTGTTGTTTAGAATGAATATGATGAGTACTTCAAACTTTGAATGTGAGTAGAGGTTCCATGATATTGAAATAAGTATGAATGCGTATAAGTATCAGAAATTATGAGTATGATTCAATTCTACTCATCTTTTTGAATAATCATTGCTGATCTCTGGTACCTACTTTATGTTTCTATGCGGCAATAGCCGCACCTATCTTGACTTACAGATGCTTAGTGTGGTGGGAATTCATTGCCAGGACAACTAATTTCAAATTGATAAAGTGAATACAAAGATCCACCTACATTATTATTACCGGATCAGTGCGTATTAGGACATTAGCCAATATTAGTCAGCCTATTTGGGTGACTGAATTTATTTGCTATGTAAACAAATATTTTGCTTGAAGTATGCCATCACCAAACCGATTTGTAAATGTTAGCGGTTATAAAAGAATATGTCGTTAATTTCATTTTGAAATAAGGATTACCGTTTAAATTAAATTTTTTGATTGAAATGATTCGTTATTTAAAAAGTTTTAGAAGCATTGTAACAGTTGCTCCTATAGTTTAAGAGCCATTGTTGCTCAAAATATTAGTGATTCTGTTCTTTCAACAGATACTACCACATATTAATTATTTCTATGTAAAGCACCCTGTTCGAAGTAAATACCAAAGACACCAACCATGCATACTTCATATAATAGTGACCATCCCTGTGGCAATTACAGACTGCAATTACAATCGTAAAGTTTTTGAAGGTTTACAATGTATCGTAATAGATTACAACTGAAAGGATGTTTATTTACCGGATTTCCGTTAGTAGAGAAAACGGAAATGAAAATTGAATTCTACAGTAGGAGTGTGGAAAAATACACAAAAATAGTTGACAATAATGAATGGAATAAAGGTGACATGTTAATATATAAAGCGTTAGATTGAGATATCTCTTGTCTCCCTTACGGAATCCACAAAGTAATGATTGAAACATTATAAGCTTGCAAAACAAAACCGTATAATTGACAGAAGCAGTGACATCTTGTACTATAAATACAATAAAGAGGCCAATAGAAAGAGAAGAAACAGGAAATTAATCGTACATACAAAGAGGAACAACCAGGAAAAATATGTGGAATTCCTAGTTATCGGAATGCTCAGGAGAGTTTTTAACGATCGATAACGATGGAGAAATTTTCTAAATGCCGAAATCCTATGTATCGGAATACTCAGGAAATTTTTAACGATCGATACTATAGCCTGGAGAAATTTTCTTGATGCCATATTCGCCACAGTGTGCACAGATAAAGCTTCTACGACTGAAGATTGTGGGTAAACACACTCTGAAATTCGAAATGATAAGGTGCTGGGGTCTACAATTATACAACTAAGCTATGTACATATGTAGTCTGCTATCTATTGCGCTTTTTCTACAGAGTAAAATTTAAAATCCTTACAATTTCAACAGAGCTAAGCTTGGGTGTTGCACAAGGCTTGCATTTCTGGCTTACAGAAGCTGGAGTTTAATTAAGAATGCATGGTTTAAGCTGAAGACCATTTTTTGTTGTGATATGTCCTCTCCAGAAGCAACTTAAAAGCTAACTATTCATTTAAATTCCTTTACAATTGCAATGCAATAAATTGCAATGAAACTTAAGTAAACTGGATATAATTTTTAATACAATATTATTTATATTATTCCACACTGTGTGTATACAGAATATAATTCACTTAATTTAAATCGCTATACATTGACGTCATTCCGCTGTATAAATAAAATTGAAAAGTGTCATCTAAAATGAAATTTCCAACACCAGGAAACAGCGTCTAAAACAAAATGTAAGAAAATTAGAAAAAATTAAGAAAAAAAAATTAAAAACGAATCATTTTGCCTTACAAGCAAACATTTAAAAACTAACAACGAATGCTAATATTTTAATAAGAAAAAAAAACAAAAAATTTCTTCAATCCCACAATAATGCAAAGGTTGAACGTTTGACTACATGACTGAGTGAATGAATAAATAAATGACACGCTGGACAAGCGGATGAATGGCTTTTAGAGGGACTCGTCTAAATAAAACACTGACGATGGCTAGCCAGTGTCATCTATTCCAAAATAAATATAACAATGCCATACAGATTACTAATGGTTTGCCTGCCTTCTGTATGTAATAACCGTGTGGCAGTCGTCTATCTATAGGTCTGTATCAACGTACATACATGAGCACATTGCTTTCACATTCTGTGTCACTCATTCAAACAGTCGGACAGTTAGCGGGACATAATGTTTAGTTTTCACAAAAAAAAAAAACAAAGAAAATCTTTTTTAATAAAATTTCAGTGTCAACGGAAGTAATATTTCTTACAGACAATTACTAAAGATTTAAGCAAGTAAAATAGCAATGACAACTAAGTTCTTTCTTTTTCTATTTCGTTTTTTCTAGTTTTTCTTTTTTCGCTCTTAATATTTTCTTAAAATAATAAATCCAAGTCTTTACTTTCAATACTCATCTTATACATACATACATATATGTATGCATGTATGTATGCCTTGTACTAAATAGAAAAAAAAATAATAATTATTATTATTAATTATTAAACCAAAGCCTCTATAGTTTGTTGTTTGTATTTTCATTAGTTTCAATTGTAAACCTAGTTGTTAAACTTGAATTTTCGTCTGCGCATAGTTTTTTGTCATACGCATTGCCGACTTCAATTAAAAACATTGCAAATTCTCTCATGTTCCTGCTGCTTCAATAAGTTTTCAAAGAAGTTTCAAGAGATTTCTCGTGATTGCTTATACTTCCAACCCCCCCCCCCCCCCCACCCTCTTATTAAAGGCAAAAACAACAATAAAATAAGTTTCTCACATGTGTTTATGTAATACGAATGAAATAAATTTAGGATTATTTAATAGCAGTGGGTTAATTGAAAATTTCCTTAAAAATTACAACGAAATTTTTCAAATTCATGTTAGGTTAGGCCGACAAAATATTTAATCCTTCATCAGTAGCTATTTTAGTCACTTTATCTTTATTCTACCAATAGGTCTGCCTGATAAACACATGAGTCTTTTTATCAATGTCATCTGCTTCTTCTTACTCATGAACAAGCTCATGCGTGCATGAACCTCTTTATATTCAGTCTCGAGGAAAAAGCAGAGATTCAAACCAGAGATCAGCAATGAGTATTCAAAATGATGACTAGAATCGAATCATACTCATAATTTCTGATACTTATACTTATTTTAATATCATGGAACCTTTGCTCATATTCAAAGTTTAAAGTACTCATCATATTCATACTTAACAACACGTATGATGTTGTTGATATCGACTCTTCATAACGCAACATATACACGAATCACAAAATAAGTATGATTCGCGTACGAACACTAAAATACTCACTAGAAGGTTGTGTGTTTGCTCTGCTTGCTGCTCTGTCCATTTTAGTTATGTGTCTTTTTCTTTTTTTGTAAATACCTAACAGTAACTAAGACTGTAAATTTTGATAAATGATTCGGGTCACTCGAGTCACTCGAATCATTTATAAGTATTATAAGTATTTTTCTAAAGTTATAAATCTGAATGAGTAGAGACTTATGAATCAAACATATTTCGAATGGTATGAGTTTGATGTCAACGTTGTACGCATACTCATTGCAACCTGTACTTATAAGTCAACGTTGTAGTGACACACTTATATTCAAAATTTCATGAGTGCTTATGAGTAGCAAAAAACGATTCATTGCTAATCTCTGATCCAAACCTTTCATACACTGCGATTTGGTTCCTATTAATCAGTCGCCTGGTACTATATCGCATTTTAAACAAGTGGAGCAGAATGTGGGGATAAATTTAATCCCGTTTTTTCATTGGGGAACATAAAGCTGTTAATTAAATCATGGGAAATCATTTGAAATTCTTTGTAATAAGAGAACAAAATGTCATTCTCTTAAGGATAAACGATAAATATAATTCCTTCTTCGATTCTTCAAAGTTATCGGCAGTGGTCGTTGACACTTGGAAATATTTTTTGTTGAGCCAAAGAGCACTCACCCTACATTGAAATATATGATACTCCACAGCTACCCTTTACCTCTTTTGTACAATGGGTCAATTCGACCTCCGGGTACTGTACTTGTCTTAATTGACAAGTATATGTCCTCTAACCTAACCTACCCTTTACCTCACAGTAAATATCAATTTAACTCGACTGCGTCGGTTAAGGAAAAATTCTATTGTATTTTTGAGTTTAAAACGTCATTTTGAATATCAAATATGGTTATGTACTAAAAATCTCTAATCATTTACAAAATACTTCAGCCTTAGCAGCACATGAACGATTGTGAAATGAAATTTCTCAAAAACTTATTAATTAACCCACGCTCAATATACTGTAGGTATTTGCTACAAAGTATATCACAGTAACAATTTATGAGATTTGGTACATTGACGCCATCTTCATCATCAGTATGTGGGGGAAAAAAGATGGAAATCGCAGCTTAAACAGGAATTATCACTGATTAAGAACGACGCATACGGACAGCGTTTACGAGCGCAAATTCAATTCTGCCTTGAACCAAACATTACCGATCGTCTCCGCTCTGCTCCGCCCCATTACTGGTTAGCTCTGTTGGCGTCAGGCGTAAGCTGTAGCCGTCACAGTGACTTTAAACAATCAACGTGTGTTATAATTTTTAATTTTATTTTATTTTATTTAAACTTTAACTAAATCTGTACAGAGTGTACTATACAATGAGATAAACAACAAACAGTAGCAATAAACTAAACTAAGTAGCAAATTACATTTTTTTATTATCTGCGACGAGCGTATATGTGTGTACGTTGGAAATGTCCGTCTGATCTGTGCTCTAGTCAAGTGAAATCAATTGTGTACTGCGACCAGCTGCGTTTTGAATTTTACTTGCGATGGCGTCAATGCAAAGCTCCTCTAAAAGTTGGACTTTTTTTTCTGTTTTGGACTGAGAAAAGTGACCAACGTTTGAATTTCGACTGACAACCGAAAAACGTTCATACATTTCAAATCGGGAAGCGTTGATCATTCGTTAAACGGTGGAGTCCTGAGTAGCACGCGTATCTCGGTAACTGGTTGTTCATTTGAAAATCAAAGAAAACTCAAGAAGAATTCAACAAATAAAAACAAAAAAAAAAGAATTTCAAATGAAAACTGAAATTAAGCTACTCAAAACGGGACTATAATTTAGAAAATTTTTAATTTTATTTAAAAAGAAACGAACAGAAAGAAATCCAAAAAATATTTGTGTGGAGAATTATTAATTGGTAAACGAAACTAAAACGAGTTCGAAGTGAGAAATTCCATTAGAGGCTTACGTTTGACGGATTATCGTCCTCAGCGCAGTACACATCAGGAGCGTTTACGCATTAAGGATTTATATTTCAGCTTCAAAATGCCAACGGTTGCCGAAGAGTCTATCGATGCTTTCCAAAACTATTACGCCCGTCCACCAGAAAGACCCAAAAAGAAGTCTTTCAAACAAATGATTTACGATCCCGAAACCAACGAATATTTTGGCAGAACCATTGAAAGCTGGGGTAAGTAACTCTTGTACAGCCGAAGTTGGATGACAATCATAAATCAGAATCAAATTTAAATTCAAATTGAAATTGTATGAAAGAAAAAAAAATAAGAATGAAAGGAAAAAATCCATTCCATTGAGATTGAGATTGAGATTCATTAAAAGATGAATTAGAATACAAGTATACAGTGGTTTCCGTTCGTTAGTTGGTTGATCGTCTATTAAGATTAATTCAAAATATTTTTACTCATCATCTACATAAGTATAAATACAAGTATGTATGTATGTTTGTATGTATGTAAGTAGTTCAATATTTTATGACATCTTAGTGTTTCTTTTTTTTTGTTTTTTTAGTGTACAAAATTTTTATTTATTTTTATTCATACGACCGATGAAAATCTACAATCTGACGGCAACAACAAAAACTAAAAACTATACCTACAAGAGTCTAAAAATGAAAAGAGTAGCTAGCATCTGACAGTAGCAGCTAGCAAGCAACAATTGTCATTTCTTCAATATCTCAATGTTTGCATGTACATATGTACGTATGTATATCCATATTTGCATATATCTATGTATATACATATATATTTAAATGGAAAGATAGATAGACAGACAGACAGATAGATAATATATGTATGTATGTATGGATGTCTCAATAGGTTTATTTGTACAAGTACAAGTATAGTAGTATCCGAGTGTGTGGGTAAAATAATAATAATTTTATATATGATATCCAATTAGATAATTGTAATAATCTCTACAACTGAGATTCAAGTGTGATTTTCCATTACGTTTGTGTCACTATGACCTCTGATTTGGAAAATTATTTTCATCTGCTGTGATTCGTTCAAATCTTTTCGCAACTGCATGTGAATACACATGGATGGATATTCGGCCTGTAAGGCATGAATTTCATTCAATCTTTGCACTGAACGATACGATTATGTAATTGACAAAGAGAAATTGTGTTTTTTTCTTTCTTGTACAAAAAGGAAATTATGCAACAATAAGATGGAATAGATTTATGGTTTCATCTTTAACCATCATTATGGTTTATAATCTTTTTAAACCAAACCGTCGCCATCGCTACCTATAATGTTCCTTTCCATTCCTGGTCTTCTTTAGTGTTAATAAGTTGTTTCCAAAACAATTTCAACAATTTTACCAGTGATTCTGGATTACTTAACTACACCCGTACATCGCTTTGCGCCGTAGTTACGTTCCAAAAGTACACGACGGAAATTGAAGCGGCTCAAAATGAATTATGATTTTCTATAGCAAACCATGTAAGGATCGAAGATAGGTCACAGGTTTACGAAAATACTACTTTTTAAAAAGAAAATCGAACAAACTAAACATTTAAAAAACAAATGAAAAACACTGTTCCACACACACAATACTTATAAACGTTTGTAATATTTTAAATAGAAATTAAACTAATTGCATATCAAACACTTAACGCCTTTAATTTATTATCCTAGACTTTCTGAAATAGATAACACACACATATAAAATAATATCTCTTCTCAAGCATGCTTGAAGTATTTAATGGCGCATAAATTTTGTTAAAAATAATTTCCATTTTTCTAATCCTAACATCCGTCTTAAACTAACACGTGGAGCCTTCAACTATTTCACCGATGCAGTCTTGATCTCCCTAATCGTTATGAATAAAATAAATTGATTTGATTTGAAAATAGAAATCAAACGTGACCGTAAACGTAAACACAATAATAAATATGATAGACATCTGATGATAACATAAAAATTAACAAATGAAACAAATATTTACAGCTTACACTACTGAATGTATAGTACAGTGCAAGACAAAAGTACTGATACAAAAAAAAATGTGTTAAGTAGACTGTATAGTGTATTGTGTATTAGAGATCAGCAATGAGTATTCAAAAAGATGAGTAGAATCGAATCATACTCATAATTTCTGATACTTATACGCATTCATACTTATTTTAATATCATGGAACCTCTACTCATATTCAAAGTTTGAAGTACTCATCATATTCATACTTTGCAACACGTATGATGTTGTTGATTACGACTCCCCATAACTCAGCATATATACACGAAGCACAAAATAAGTATGATTCGCGTACGGTTGTGTGTTTGCTTTGCTTGCTGCTCTGTCTTTTTTTGATTGTGTGTCTTATTTCCTTTTTTCTAAATGCAACAACAACTAAGACTATAAACATATTTCGAATGGTATGAGTTTGATGTCAACGTTGTACGCATACTCATTGCAACCTGTACTTTTAAATCAACGTTGCAGTGAGTACGAATAAATCAGAGTACATAGTTGAATTTCAATATTGTTGACTCACTTATATTCAAAATTTCATGAGTGCTTATGAGTAGCGAAAAACCGATTCATTGCTGATCTCTTTTGTGTATCCACTGGGAGTACATAATATGGGAGTGATAGGAAAATTCCATTGTAGTATCAATAATAGAACGAAATTTTAAGCAGATCTCGTAGAGTAGCTTCGAAAAATTAATCAAACTTAATTCTATTAGAAAAAGGTAACAGATATGATAAATATAATTGTGGTAAGGTACTGCTGCTGCAATATTGCCCATGAAATATCGTCAAAGTTAGCCAAAAAAAAATTATTTTTTGCTTTATTCCAATGAAAACGTCTGTCAAACGCTATGAGAAACTTTCAAACTGTTTGTAAACAGTACGATCCATCCGAAAGCATGGAAATAGGGTTCTTTACGAGCTAAAAGCGGGTCATGTTGCAAGAAGACTATGAATGTCAAAAGCGCTGTTTGAACTGCATAAAACACAGAAGCCATATTATACAACAACAAAAACAAAAAAGACAAAAAACGTTCAATCTATTATGAGTTACAAAAATGTGGTCAGGAAATAACTGAGGAAAAGTAAAGCACGCTTCGTTTTCGCTCGAAGAGAAGATTGTCCCAAAAAATACCCAGAATATGTGATGAGACATAAAGCTGTAACATGCAACATCATGAAGCATTCGACCAGATATTACAGGAACAGTTCAAAAGTATTTCGAAAACAATTGTCAGGAAGTATTTCCCCACTGTCCTTATAGTCTTATTATATATTATTATTATTATATTACAGTGGACTGACCTATTGGCACGGAATTAATGCTTTTAAAAAAAAGTATCAAAAACAGCAAAATTTTAAACTCTTCACCCTTATAGGGTAAACCATTAATGGCATTTTTTTTTCCTTTGGCATTGAAAGAGATTCTATGGAAGCAAATAAGCAATTATTTTTGAACTTCATTGTAGAACCACTTTAAAAAAAACGACATAAAACTTGTTCGGTTTGTTTGCTACGAAGTAACGAGGGTCCTTTTTATTTATACAACTTTAATGCACATGGCCTTCTTTAAGGGTGTGAAATTAACATTTTTTTTTAAACACACTCTCATATGAATACACTCGTAGTACATGTATAATACAATAACAAATACATACTGTTTTCAAATACTATTCCCTTGGCTACCTGTATTAATGATGAAGTAACGTATTTAATGTCCGTTACAACCCTTGTGCAGACAGTAACAACAATGAATTAAAACAAGAATTTTTTTGGTGATTTCTTTGTTTTTCTCTTTCATTTTGTCTTTGAATATTGAGCTGAACTCATTGTTTTGCTTTGTTTTGAGTAAATTTTTTAAAACGTTTTGATAATAGCGGTTTGCATAGCAGCAATAGTGGTCATGATGGCAATGATAATGATGTTTCAAATGATGAATGAGAGCTTGAAATTGACAAATTGTCAATTGTTTAGACACATGCACTTGCACATGCACATACACATTCTGTTACTGTTACAATAATTAACAAAACTAAACGAAATATATTCTCTCTTAAGCAAAAACAAGAGAAACTTAGAAAGAAACTTAAGTTTATGATGTTGATATGCGATATAAATTGAAAAACTGAAGTGAATTTATTAAATACATATCCAATCATTTTTATTTTAATAGAAATTTATTTATAAACAATTCCAAGAATTTCTCTTTAATTCTGTACACACACCTAATGCTGATCTTGTCGTGGTGTATTCATTGAAAGCCCTCTTAAATCGATTCCACTCATAATCAAGAGTTGAAATGGAATTTCTCTTTAACTCTTCTTTGAGTTTTGAGTTGTTTTTTTGTATTGTTTTCATTTTAGCTGTGGCTCTGTCAGTACATTCTGTTGAGAAATCGTTTGTTTGGCTGGCTGGCACTGTTTGTATTCCAAGCCATGTCTCGTTTCAGATACTGGTTTTCAGTATCTCTGTATTATTGTTTTGAAACGCGCTAACGAAACACTTAAACAAAAAGAAAAAAATTAAACTCTTGTGTCAGCAAAATTGTTGTGTTTTTCCATAATTTTTGGACGCAGGCTTAAAAAGTTCATGAATTGAATTCGTTTAAATTAAAGGAAATCCTATGGAATACATAAAATTGTAAAAGAATTGTATTCATTGCCAGGTTATAGCCTCGAAATCTTAGTAAGAAAGTTAATAAAGCCGAGTTTTAACACGTTGGTCTAAAGCCATCTCTGTCTTACCTTAAAGAGTTTTTAACTACACTAATAAGGTGTGGCAGACTCTCAAGAAATTCCACTAAAGTTGGGAATTTGGATTTAAAAACAAACTTAAAAAGAAAAAAAAACTTACAATAAAAAAACAAACAAACAAAATATCTTTAGGTTTTTAATAAATTCCTTGTTTTCTTTTGTGGTGACATAAATTATTATTTTTTTCCAACCAATTATTTTGTATGTGTGTGTGTGTGTATTAGAAAATGCTGATTAATCAACAATATCTCGAAGATATTTAAAGAATATTTGTACTTGTAAATGCTTTAAACGCTCATTTTTACAATATTAGTGCATTGACTTTCGTTTTCGGTTTGCATTTGGCCCAAAAGCAATAACCAACAACAACAACAACAATATAACAAATGTAAAAAATCATATTTTTTCGTTTGTATTTCGATTTGACCATGCATTTTTAGCCAAAATACAAATCATTTTTCCGTGTTCAAAAACCGAAAAAAAATCTTTATTTCGAAAAGAAACTGATGATCAAAACAGTTGTATTAAAGTGCGCGATCGTGAGTGATCAGCATTTTTTGTTAACATAACACACTTAATAAATACATACATTAATAAAAAAAAACAATTCTTTTTGAAATTTTTAAAATATAAAAAAAAATTATCAAAAAACAAAAAACAGTCTCAACAAAATCTGTTCGATAAGCCTTACTTTAAAGTAAAGTTTTTGTAAAGAAACCCTTAAAGAAACCAAATCAAAACAAACATTACATAAGAAATTTCAAAATATTCTAAACAAAGAGCAAAAATTCCTACAAAAAAATGTGAATAGTATCACAACGATTACATAAATGTTTTCTTTGTATTTATTTATAGAGCACAGTGTAAAATAAGCATTAAAAATATTTAAAAAAACTAACAAAAAGAATACTTATTGCATAAAAAAAGAAATATTTAAAATTCCACTTATTTTGTGAAAAACCTTTAAAGAAAACATTTTCCAAAATGTCTAAACCACGACAAATGCATCATCCCAACTTAGTGGAGGAGTTTCAAGTGCGTCGTGCGGAACCCTTTCATTTGGCCACATTTTTATACAATGCCGATAAGGGTACTGTTATGAATCGAGACAGGACTTCATGGGGTAAGTTTTTCACTTAGTATTTATGTTTGTTATCCAGAGGAATACTTATTCTGCTATTCTTATTGAGAAATAATTTCACTGGGATTAACATTTACACTCTTGGAGGTAATGAAAGAGTATAACATATGAGGGTTTACACACTAAAGGTCATGTTGTTGTTCTTCGAGTGAATGTCTGGAGATAAAAATCGTGAAATTTCACCGTACCAAACAATTAAGGAATATTTAACAAGTCGCCGTAGTCTAGTAGGTAGTGTGTTGGCTTATTAGACGTAAGGCCACTGTTTAAACCTCAGGTCAGACATCAAAACGAAAATATGAAAAAAAAAATGTTTCATCGGCGACTTCCTCTCAGCAGATTTCTGGCAAAAACTCTGAGAATAAATAAAATTGCCATGAAAAGTTCCTCAAAAATCTGTTAAACTGCAGATCCCCCCACTCATGTATAAAATTAACACACAGACAACATAAGTGGTGCAAGAAGCTAGGTTGTAATCCTGGCTGAAGGGTTGTAATGACTAATTACGAAGGGAAAGAACTTTCAATAATCCAGGCAGCAATTTGCAAGATAAATCATTAGACATTAGAATCATAAGCAAATTATATTGTCATGGAAATAGAAACATGTTGCATACCAAGTAATAAAACCTTGACAATCACATTCTTCAATTCTATTTTCCAAAATACTTTAAAATTGATTGTATCAACTTTAATAAATAATTTATGGGCTAAGGTAACTTCATACGCAAATGTCTCTATGTAGTCTCAAGTACCTTTTTTTTTTGATAATTTTTCGTTTAGTTTGCGTAACAAAATGTCATCAATTGGATACAAAATAAAAACAGAAAATAAAATTTTATGTATTACGTTGACGTACGTACAAATGTGTGTCTGTGCATATAAGGTTTTTAGCAGGCATTACGTTATTTAAATGGTTTGTGAATCTTGCATTATATACTCGGCTGACATAGGCTTACGTATGCATACATATATGCATACGTACATATGCATATAGAAATAAATACAATATGAACAATATGTTTATCTGCATGTATGTACATATGTATGTACTTACATATTTGCATTTTGTATTCTTGTTTTTGCCATTGTTGTTAATGATGATGTTGTTGCTGTTGTTGTTGTTTTATGATGATCATCAATTTATATACACATAAATATGTCAAATAATTGGCCACAAATTGGGACACATTTCGTTTGTTCGCTTTGTTTATGCATTTTGGTTAGTTTATGCATTAGAGGTCTGTCTTTAAAAGCCACAGCACACAGGCAATACTATATACAGACAGACAGACATTCATAAATGTACAAATATGCATACACATGTACATATAGAGAAAAAGATTTACAAAATACTACGTATTTAATGTCACCCTAACATAGATTTTGAAATTTCAAAGGGTACCCCCATTCGTTATACTCGTACACACGGTGTGTATTTGTTTTCTTCCCAGCAGTTTTTCTCACAGCTCTCGCTAATTGTGGCAATTATTGCAAATATCCAACTCGTTCAAGAGCACTTTATGGCTGTGGATCACCAAAAAAAACCAAAAAACTAACGAAAAACAAGGAAAAAATAAAATTTTTTCATTTCGAACTAATGAATGAAAATGTTAAAGCATCATATACTAGATAGAGACAATATATTTTGATCTTGTAAAATTAATTGCAATTACATTTCAGTGCCACAACAAAGAAGGAAAAACAAACATAAAATTACCATTACGGTCACCTTATTAGAGGTGGATTATGGCATTATGGCAACTGTCGAATTGAATTTTAAATGGAAAAACCTTAAAACTAATTAATAAAGAATATTATTCATTTGTTTAAAGCATTACCGAACGAACCTCTGTTTCAGCCTTCATTAAATTAAAAAAAAACATTCAATTGAACAAATTCTTGTTAACATTTTAATTAGTTTCAGTGAAAATTACTCAGCATTACTCATATTGGCCGGGCATATGCCGGGAATGGAAATACTCAATTAAAAATACTCTTATTACGCACGTTTCTCTCTTTCTTTTCAATTTCTATTTCTGTTTCCATTTAATGAGAAAAATGTCTATGCATTGGTTATTCTTATCGTTGAGTACTGCTTCACTCAATTACTCACCTTTAAGCCTTTGTTAGTAATTCAAACGTCAATAAGGTTTTGTTTACAATTTCATCGAGTAAAAGAGACAACTATAACGATTATTTTGTTTAAAATCCCAAAGTTAAAGCTGCCATATTAATTAAAACCCTTTTCTATCTAAACATGTGGCATTATTTTGTGTTAAAATATGTCATTTTACATTGTGTTTATATTTTTTTCTTTTAATTTCTTACTGTAACATCATGCTCTCTTTCTACTCAACTTTCAATTGATGATTTTTTAATTAAATTTCATTGTTAACCCCGTTAAATTAACCAAAGTCAAGAAGTCAAACAAATAATATGTACATACATATGTATGTTCAGCAGGCAATCGTCAATCAGTCATTCATATACACACAGAGAGGCAAATAAATTAATTTATCGCCTGCTTCAATTCTTTGAAAAAAAAAAAATAAAAACAAAACACAAGAATCGTTTATGCGAAGAAAACAGTTTTTATTCATTGAAATTCTGTCACAGCGTCTTTAACAAGTCTTTGATCGAATTAAATCCAAAAACGGCAATTTATTCAGTTTTATTCGTTTATAATTGATATTCAGCCGACTCAAAATTAATTATTAAGCACTCTACTACACTGTGTTTTTGCATTACTTAATCTTAAGAAAATGTTAAAAATTTTTATAAATATTCAAACCAGAGATCAGCAATGAGTATTGAAAAAGACGATTAGTATCGAATCATACTTATAATTTCTGATACTTATACGCATTCATACTTATTTTAATATCATGGAACCTCTACTCATATTCAAAGTTTGAAGTACTCATCATATTCATACTTAACAGCACGTATGATGTTGTTGATATCGACTCTTCATAACTCAACATATACACGAAGCACAAAATAATTATGAATCGTGTATGAACACTAAAATACTCACTAGAAGGTTGTGTGTTTACTCTGCTTGCTGCTCCGTCTTTTTTGCTTATGTGACTTTTATCTTTTTTTGTAAATGCCTAACAGTAACTAAGACTGTAAATTTTGATGAATAAAACTCGAATCACTCGAATCATTTATAAGTACTATAAGTATTTTTCTAAAGTTATGAATCTAAATGAGTAGAGGCTTATGAATCAAACATATTTCGAATGGTATGAGTTTGATGTTAACGTGAGTATGAATGAATCAGAGTACTTAGTTAAATTTCAATATTGTTGACTCACTTATATTCAAAATTTCATGAGTGCTTATGAGTAGCGATAAAACGATTAATTGCTGATCTCTGATTCAAACGGATTTGTTATTAATCCGACACACATATAGAATGTTTTAATAACAGTGTTTTTTTAAATTTATAAATAATGATTTAGAAATGCTTCGTTAATCCATTCATGTACCGAATGCAATTTCCTAGAATGCTGGTCTCACTCTCACTGTCTTCCGTGTGTTCCTTCGAATTTCAAAACACGACAAATTTGCTTATTTATGGACGTGCCTTACTCATGCCTCATGAAAACCATGCGAACTTTTATATTCGCTTTAAAGCACTTCAAACAATTTTATTTCTCTAATTGATATTTATTTTTAATATTATTTGTTTTTTCTTTCTTTCTATTTTCTTTATATTTTAAAGCAAAAATTGGAATCTTCTACACAGCATTTTATGGTGTTTTAGCGGCGCTAGTAGCAATTTGTATGTGGGCCTTCTCACAAACTTTGGATCCACGCATACCGAGATGGACAGAGAAAGATTCATTAATTGGAACAAATCCCGGTAAAGCATTCAAATATTATTTGAAAATCTTAAATGAATTTACAACCAATTGTTCTATCTTTCTTTCTTGATTATTTATAAAGGTCTTGGCTTTCGACCACTACCACCCTCCGATAATGTTGAAAGTACTTTGATTTGGTACAAGGGTACCCATCACGAGAACTATAGACAATGGACAGATGCTTTGGACAAATTTTTGGATGGTAAACTAATTAAATAAATTACTAACAAACAAAAAAAAAACAACAACAATTAAATTATCTATGACGACTGGCACTTTCCAAGAGTGTGTCAATGTTATTAATTAATTGCTTTTCAATTTCAAATATTACGCACTCAATCATTAAGTTATTAAGACAGTTCTGTTTACGTGATTTATGTATGTACTCGAACATGTTTTAACAAATGTTTTTATTTTTTTATCGTTTATTTTAGTTTACAAGGTACCCGGTTTAACACCCGGCCGTGGTCAAAATATTTACAATTGTGATTACAACCAGCCCCCACCAAAGGGCCAGGTTTGTGATGTCGACATTAAGAACTGGTCACCATGTACCAAAGAAAATAACTACAGTTACCACAAGAGCTCGCCATGTGTGTTTTTAAAATTGAATAAAATTTATGACTGGATACCGGAGTTCTATAATGATTCTACAGATTTGCCAGACTCTATGCCCATAAATCTCAAAACCTACATTGCAGAAATGCAAAAGAAGGAGGAACATAAGGTAGTTTTTAAGTTAGTTATGTTTTCTGTAACGTATTAAAATGGTTTTTTTTTATAATTTTAGATGAACACCATTTGGGTGTCGTGTGAAGGCGAAAATCCTGCAGATCAGGAGAATATCGGTCCTGTTGACTACTTGCCCATACGTGGTTTTCCCGGCTACTTTTATCCCTATCAAAATTCAGAAGGCTATTTAAGTCCTTTGGTGGCAGTACATTTCCAAAGACCAAAACGTAAGTGTATTGAGTGGAAAAAATTTCTCGTGATCTCAACAAACATTTAAAAAAAGGAGCAATTTATGAAATTCATAACGCATATGTTTTTATATAGTACTTAGTAAACGATATACTCCCATCAGATATATCAAATATATTCGTCTCAGATAGATACGATATGAATTTTATTACTGATTTGTTAAATATTGTTTCTTAAAACGTATACATGTCATGTAGTACTGCATATTGAAGCATTACTTCTGTTAAAGTCATCTGACAAAGCATATGGTTTGTTAATAATCGGGAAAATATCCGTTAGTGTCCATTCGAAGTCTTTCTTTATATTAAACTGATTTTATATCCTTATGTATAGTTGTCGTAATACTTTTCATTTCTATTTTCAGGCGGTATTATAATCAATATTGAATGCAAAGCTTGGGCCCGTAATATTGTGCATGATCGCAAGGAGAGAATAGGCTCAGTCCATTTTGAACTTTTGATAGATTAAAGTTCTTTAATTATTTAAAATTTATTTAATTTTATTTTTTAAATTAATTTTAAAGTTTACCAACGAACAATACAAATTGCAAAATTTTCTTTTAAGGGTTTTTGCTTTAGAAGCAAACTTTGACAGTTGAAAACTAAGCAAAAACTGAAAGAGTATTAAACAAATGCACAGTTTTAATGAAATATACAGAACAAACAATATAACAAATAAATAAATTAATTCATAAATTAATTAATTATGATTAAATGATTGTTGTTACTTTATTTTAAAGTAAACTGCCATTCACCAAATATTTTATGCAAGAAATACACAAATTTATTTAAAATCAGAAAAATACTACCGTATAATTATTTATAATAAATTAAATTATTTGAAATAACTCTGCTTTAACTGTAACTGTAACTGTAATTTTATTTTATTTTATTTTCTCCTTTAGTTTTCATTTCTTAAACATTTATTTCAAGTGTATAAATATTGTTGTTGCTAAATAAAAATAGAATTTTATTTTAATAAAAATAAAAAAAACGAAAAATATAAAGAAATCTTTTAAAACAATACCTATCGGGCATAAAACATTATCTTAGAAAAAATAAAAAACTGTATACTAAAGTGTGTATAAAATACATGTATGTTTAATTATTGTAAATTTTTATGAACAGCGCCTATTCGAAATGTCTTATAAAACAAAGTCTTTTAATACAAGGTACTATTTACTGTTAACACTACTTTAGTACTTTCACTTTTACAACTTTTATTCTTTCATTTTGTTTTTAAAAACATATAAATCCTTACGTATTTTAATAATAATAGTAATAATGAGAAAGTATATAGATATAATGTATACATGTACAAGTTAGTTTAATCTCAAACATCGCCCAAATAGATACAAATGAAATCCATTTTATGCTCCAAGACCCTGTATCAAAAGATGTTTCCATAAACACCAGCCCCTTCCTCTAATATTCTAATAATTTAGTTCCCCTTGGCTGCTTCTAATGTTAAAAATAAAAACCCAATAATTTTTTAAGTTTTAATTAATAAAAATCTACCAAAACAGAAAAAAACACTACAAATCTATCCTTGTTTTAATTGGAATGCTTTAAATACCAAAAAACCTGAGAAACAATTTAAGCTTTGCATTTAAAAACGTTTTTTATACATTTATTTGAATTTATTTTTAATTTTTCCAATATTAAACTAGAACAATTTGAAAGAAAAAAACGATTTAGTTCCAGTCCATAATACTTTTATGTTGAATTTAAAAAGCAAAATTTACAAATCAGTCATTGAATCCTTACACTGCCTATACATGGACATTACAAATCTGTTAAAACATGGCGTCATCTGGCAATGTTTGAAATTTTTAAAGAAATTATTGGAATTCTGGTTACCTTTCTCATTTGGAGACTAAAAGGACAATAAACAACATATAGATATGCAGCGAAATTGTTGTAAAGAAAGTAAAGAATAGAAGAATTAAATTATTCTTCCAACAGGAAAAATTGGTTGATTGCGGAAAAATGTCAACAACTTTGTATTGTATTGTCTACAGGTGGATCAAGATACAACGCAAGAAGTCTTAATAAAGAAATCAAACAGTCTTTTGTGACACTGCATAAAGAATTGTGGCATATGGACTCAACAAATCTTCTTCATTCTTTATCTCAAGTATTGGCACTCATTACCCGTCGATTGATATTTTGTGGATTCCACTCCATAGCATGGGCCTTATGTAACGTATATCCACTTCAATAATAGCCTTTTCAAACCATTTCTTTGAAAGTCTGTTATTAAAAGGAGATGTAAATCGTCTCTAACTGAGTCGTTGCATGACTGATACACTGACGATATTTTCCTATTACCAAACAAGTACTCGGCTTATATAAGGCAAATAAAGCGTTCTTTCAGCTTCGGAGGAACAAACATAGACTTGACTGGAACGAAAATTTCCACAATCAAATCAAGTTTTTCTCTCTAAGGTTGTGAAACCTAGTTAACCAGTTAAAAGCCCTTTCTTTACAGAATCGAAACATGACTGTGTCAGTGGAAATAATGAACAAACTGCAAGCTTTCATCATCCAAGCAAGTTATCATCCAAACACGTTATTAGGATTGTTAAATTCTTGTCTTTTTTATCACAAATTACTTATGTTAACTAAATAACGCTATTTTAAAAAATATAATTCACTACAGTACCCTTTACCTCCTATACTATTATGCAATAAGTTTTAGAGTAAGTTTAAGATAATCGAACATAAATTAGATTGAATACAGCATTACTTAATGCTAAATTATGTTTTCACTTAAAAAAATAATAAAATAAAATACAGATTCATTATATCGGATAACAACTTTAAAAATTCCAAATCGCTAATCTTTTGCTCATAATGCCCTGTGCTATCTATCCAACCAACCCACTTGAGAAAAAGAATTGCTTTTTTAAACAAATGCCAGATTTTATTATTTTTATTACGCTTGAGGTACTCGTGAAACCGTTAACAGCAAAAAATATGATAAGATATTGAAATAAAATAAAAAAAAAATTAAATTATTTTTTAGTTTAAAACTACAATTAACGTAAAAGAGAATGAATATGCAATCAAAATAAACACAATACACAGGTGATTGTAGATAAAAAAAAAGAAAAAAAAACGTTTCAAATCATCGACGTAAATCTACAGAAGAGATTGGAAACATTTTGAAGGTTGGTACGCTATTTCCAAATGATAATCATTTGAACATTTTCTATCAATTATTTTCAAAATACGATTGTATATAAGTATGTACATGTACAAATGTTCTACTTTAAGTATAAGATTGTAAATAATAATATGAATTTATATATTTTTTTTTTTGTTTTTTTTTTGTTTTTCTGGACTAATGTGTGACGTTGTTAGAGAGCCATCACATATTGTGATAAAATTGGACGATTTATTAATACCTCAAAAATATACCTTGGACTTCTGGCGGGCTATATGGAATATATATCAGCAATAGAGAGAGAGAGAGAGAAGAAGCAATGATAACGTTAAAGAAAGAAATTTATAAATAAGGTACGAAATAGAAAAAATTTCAAAAATAATTTTAACCAGGAAATTTATTGCACTGATGGCGTAATAATACTGATGCTTAAGAAGCATGTTTTATTTATCAGTTAAATATTAAATTTTGTAAAATAAATTAAACAATTCTTATGACACATTAAACTATTTAAACTCCGCTCATGGCCAGGCCCTTTATATTATTATAGTACCTCTGTGGTTAATTTAACAACAATTTTAATACACAGTAATGTGCATTACAAAACACCACAGTCGTATGTTCTCTTCACCACTAATTAACATACTAATTAAATAAATTTGAAATTCTATTTCCAAAATACCTATACACTCTATTTCTCATACATACATGTCCATATTATTTAAATAAAAAGTGTCACAGAGAAATATAAAAATTTAAGCATTTTATGTAATAAAATTTTAATTCTATTTTCACAGTCAGAAAAAAAAAACTGAATATCTTTTGAGAAAAGAAAAACAAACAGCAAAAAACGATTGAAAGAGAAAATTTTTATGAAATTTATTGAAAAAACAAAAACAAAAAGAAAAACAAATAGAAAAAATATCTTAAAGTGTTTATAAATGTTTTGTAAATATTATTCATTTATTTGAATTCGCAGTGAATTTTAATATGCTGCAAATAAGAGAAGAAAAAAATACATGAAGAAATAAAAAAATTTATTTGAATTTCAATCATTTCCTATTACCACGGATGGATGGTATTAGAGTCTTCCATAAATAAAACAGACCACGTAACCATATTTTATAAGAGACACAAGGTCGAACTATGCATATGCTGTACTTCTTACACTGAAATAGTTTACATAATTTATGAATTATTTTTTAAAAAATAACAAAAATTCTATACAATTTGTCTGCTTTTCTTACTTATTTAAATAGTCATTACAATCCTAGCTTCTCTACACACATACATGTCTGGTCATTACAATCCTTCAGTCATGATTATGGACCTAGTTTCTCACACCACTTATGTTGTTTGTGTTAATTTTATACATGAGTGGCGTTACCTACAGTTTAAAGTCGATTCCGAACGATAGATTTTTTAAGAAACTTTACATGGCAATTTTTTTTACTCTCAGAATTTTTGCCAGAAATCTGCTGATAGGAAGTCGCCGAAGAAATATTTTTTTATATTTCGTTTAGTTAGAGATGGCTGACCTGGGGAATGAACCGAAGACTAACGTCTAATAAGTCAACACTCTACCCACTAGACTACTACGATTTCGATCCATTTGCCATATTTTAATATCGTTAAAGGGTTAATTCCATATTACATTTTCCCTTAAAACTGTACAATTTAACAAAAACCTTAAGGGTTTATGGACACAGTGTTTGCCAATAAAATATTTTTATTGACTTTTAAGACAGTGACAAATCGATTAAATTGTTGTGGCATGCAAAAACTCAATTACTACACTATTACCGCACTTTTAAAAAGAAAATAACAAAAAAAGTTAAAAATTATTACCTTTTGATTTTATAGACAACAACGATTGCAATAAGAACATACATACGAGGTGTGTACAAGAATTGTAAAAAAAATGTTATGAAATACATTCATTAATGTGACAAAGTCCGTTTGGGTGAACTCTTGATGATGATAATGGAATTTTGTAACAGAAAATGGCAGTGATTAGATAACAAGCTCTTCGATCGAATCCTTTTCATTAGTTTAAAGGATATAATCACAGAAGCAATATAACAAATTTTGAAATTAACAATAATAAACTACGGGGTTAAATGTAGTGTACATAGTGTGCATATGATAAATAATAATGAAAATATACATACATTCGCTCTCATGTGTGTACATACACATTTCATCATTAAGGTAAGTGTGAAAATTAATAAATAAAACCCATATAAAATATTATATTTAAAGTAAAGCACAAATAAAAAAGGAAAATAAATTTTTACACATTTAAGGGATTGACGTCAGAATTATATTTAAAACGAGAGTAACGAACGGCACGATTGTTTTCATTTCTTTTTTTTTTTTTGCAAACGTAAATTCAACGTAAGCAAGATTTCAAATAAAAAGTGTCTGCGATCAAATATACTCGTAATATTTTATTTTAGTATTTTTTATGAATATCATCTACTAATACAATTAATTGCAAATAAATTAAATAAATAAGACTAAAATCTAGATCCACGTATGTATACTGCTTAAGGAGTTAATAAAGAAAGCGTGCCCCATTGGCATTGTCTTCTTGGATACAAATCGAATTAACAGTAGATTTCTTTAACAAATAAACAAGATATTTTTATAGAAATATAATTGTTTATATATACAAACATACATACATACTCCAATACATAAACGTTTTTATTAATTATAAAAATAATCAAAAAAAAAAAACTGCGAAATTCATAGAAATATCTGTTTCCATACGCTCGAGGGATTGGCAAAAACGCTCTACAACTAGAGGAGTCACACAACAATTGTTTACATTTCTTATCAATTTGTTTACAACAGATTTTATTTTTCATCTTCATCTTCGTCTCCGTCTTCATTTGCTATTCTTCTTTTAGAGAGTAAAAAAGAATACGTAAAGTTAGTAAGAAGAAGAAATCAAGAATATAAGCAGTAAAGCAGAAAAGATAGAAAAATTCTCAACTACAAGTTATAGCATCTCACAGATACTTTGCTTTAAAATAAGAGATCTTTAAAGTGTTTAAAGAAATAGAATCTCTTCTTTCCTGAAATGCTCTCTGAGTTCTTTTTTTTTTTAATCAAGTACTTCTCTGCAGGATTTTGTAGATAAAGGGAACATCTGTTGCGTTTCTCTTTTGTTAGTTGTTCAAAACTAGTTTCAAGCAAAATTTACACCGGCTTCAATTTTTTTCTTTCTTTCTTAACCTTTAAATCATGATTTATTAGAAACATTTTTCGCTTACCGAGATACGCCCTCAAGCCAATCATTGTTTTTTTTTTACTTCCACATTAACATACAACTGTTTAATCAACTTTAAAAGTAGACGAACGAAATCGTAATAAATTCAAACGCATTTCAAAACTGGTAGAACAGGATTAATATAAAGTTCTACATACAATTTGAATAGCATGAGAGAATTAAAGTTACTTTCCCTTGTACGTCCATTAAGGGAAAAATGCACTGAAAGAAATAATTCATTTTTTCTTTAAATAAAGGCAGATTTTTGTATTTTTGTGCTCTTGATTTGATTATTAAAAATTCATTTAATGCCATAGATAGCGGAATATCTTTAAATGAAAAAGATCTTCGTCTTTATTTCATTTCTCGACTCTATTTGTTCGAATAAAAATATTCGGAATTGTTCAACAGCAAGTTTTATTTCATTTTGCCATTGACATTTAGAAGCGGCCATTAAACAGATGTTATCTTAATCAGAGATCAGCCATGAATTGTTTTTTCACTACTCATAAGCACTCATGAAATTTTGAATATAAGTGAGCCAACAATATTGAAATTTAACTAAGTACACTGATTCATTCGTACTCACTACAACGTTGATTTAAAAGTACAGGTTGCAATGAGTATGCGTACACCGTTGACATCAAACTCATACCATTCGAAATATGTTTGATTCATAAGCCTCTACTAATTTGGATTCATAACTTTAGAAAAATACTTAGAATACTTATAAATGATTCGAGTGATTCGTTTTATTCATCAAAATTTACAGTCTTAGTTATTGTTGCATCTACAAAAAAAGAAAAAACAGAGCAGCAAGTAGAGCAAACACACAACCTTCTAGTGAGTATTTGAGTGTTCGTACGCGAATCATACTTATTTGGTGATTCGTGTATATGTTGAGTTATGGAGAGTCAAAATCAATAATATCATACGTGTTGTTGAGTATGAATATGATGAATACTTCAAACTTTGAATGTGAGTAGAGGTTCCATGATATTAAAATAAGTATGAATGCGTATAAGTATCAGAAATTATGAGCATGATTCGATTCTACTCATCTTTTTGGATACTCATTGCTGATCTCTGATAAGCACCTTACACTCCTACTCAATTCACTTATATTCGGGCATGACAGGCTTATGATCTTCTTTATATCTAGGTGGTCTCGAGTCTGGTTTAACAAATTTTGTTGAATGCTTTCAAACCATTTGAATAATATGCGATCACGTTCTTTTACATCACACTGAAAGCCTTAAGAGGTCATCAACCATGAGAAACTGATAAAAATGATGGTGAATGAATAAAGCGTCAACTGAGGTGAAACCGAAGGTTCATCTAATATCCAGTTCATATGACTAGTGTCGGAAAAGTTAAAACTAGAATTGTTTAATTCATTTTGAATACTCATTGCTGACCTCTGATCAGAATGTGAACCGGCACTTATGTAAAATACAGAGAATTCATGTGCCGATCACCATAAGGAACCAATGGCTATTGGCATAAAAAAAGTAAATAAAATGGAGCAAATTAAGTAAAATTCTGTCGACTGAAATACACAAGAGAAGCAACAGAGCAAAGTCCAGGCTCTTAGCAATGTCTAGGATAATTTTACTTCTTCATGTTCGTTCATATACTTTACGTACAATATCTCTCAAATCCGAACGCTTTGAGTCTGCAGCTGGTGTGGAGATATTAAGCAACGTATCTTCATGAAGTAATGTTTCCAATACCTCTGAAATCGATGTAAAATAACTAAAATAACAATGGGTGTGCAAATCTATGTAAACTATGATAAGGTCTTACAATCATAGCGTACTTATATCATACAGTGTAACGTATCACACTGTACACTTTTATTTTTCTTTTTCACTGCATTGCATAAAATAAATTACAGACTCCAACGACATACACGTAAGCGGGTTTTTTCTCTTTTTCATTAAGAAAATAATCTGATAAGTCTTAAAGAAGACGTTGATAAAGTTATAAAAGACCGTACGTAACTATAATTTAATAAAGAACTCGACATTATTTGTCATTAAAAGAGTATCTCTGATCAGTCAGTCAGTCAGCAAAGTAAAAAATAGAAAAGATGCTGCAAAGTAAGTGTTTGTTCAATTACATATGAAATGATGAGCAAAATGGATGCAAATATAAAAAAAAATATTGCGAATGAATGTGTAGATTATGACTGGAGTTACAAAGTGATTCAGATGTATTTAATTAAGATGAACGACAATTCCAACAACAACACAAATTAAAATTGCAATGTAGTGAGCGAGCAAATAAAACAAATTTTCGAATGAGAATGTCAAGTCATTACGATTAAAACACACACACCGTGCGTATTGTGGTCATATGTACATAGCTCATGGAATCCCATGAAATTTTTGGTCTCCATGGATGCCGGATATTAGAGAGTAATTTTATAAAGCCTTTACACGCCGAAACGTCATACCTTAGAATGCAACAGAAACCCACCACACAGCATAAGCTAGTTAGCAGCGCTCTCTTCACGACTTCTTAGGAACGGTATTGGCCCAATGGTAACAACAAAAATAAATAAAAACACTTTCGGGAACAAACATTAAGCAAAAATGCTCTCCATTGGAGAAACATGTAACCGCCAGGAAAACTGTTTAGGAACGGTAATCGGATCCTTAAAAGCACTGAAGAATAATAAAACTTTCTGCGCGCGCATAATTTTACCAAAGATATGAAAAACCAACCCTCAAGTCTGCCTCTTGTGTTGAATTGTCGGGAAACAGAACCTGATCTGTTATATGGCTTACTTCCTGAAGCCAGATGGGATATGACACCTCATGTCGCACATGAGCAATTGAATCGCTCTAAGTCACATTGAGAAATTAAGAGTTTGTACTAAAAAATGTCTATGATAGTTGCCGATTAAGCCGATTTTTTTATCGACAAATGTAAGAGAGGAGACTTAGATTGTGAGTAATGTTAACATCATTATTTCACTTGCTCACATACTAAAATATCGTATATAAAGCCCAATACAAAACAAATTTTCATGTATCGATAGCAACAAAATCAAATCAAATTTAAAACACGGAAGAAAAGTTGATCAATTGCCACAACTACAAGGAAAAACTGTTGTGGTCGAGGATTCGGAGACTGTTCGAGTTTTTTGTAGGAACATATTTCAATTCCAGGTGAAGTTATTTTATAATTAACAGAATTCGATGGCACACCCTACTTTTCAAAATGCATTAATTTCTTAGAAAAACACGAAATTTATAATGAAACTATTGAAGTAAAAATAATAGCACAAGGCTTTTAAAAATTCTGTACGCTTTCAGAAATGCTTAATCAACTGTTGGCTAATAGTACCATGTAATCGATAACTACCTAATCTGCGATTAGTCTACACATCTAACATTTATAAAGTATCCTCGTATTTTTTTTTTTATTAAAAATCTGTTATCTTGAGCATAAATGTTTATGATGTTATTGCTAATTCGATTACTAATTTAATTTTAAAAGACATGAATGTATGTATTCGCATTTATATTTTGCACTCCACTCCGTCTTAATTTAATTATCACGGTCAAATATTCCAAAACAAAAAGTGGATAAAACTACTACTATTTGAATATTTTCTGTTTCGTTTAAACAAAACAGGTAAAACCAAATCAGTTTTCCTCAGGAAGTGTGAAATTACGGGTACCTACCCCCCCCCCTCTCCCTCAAAAAAAAAATCAATTTTCATTCAAATTTTCTTGATAATTTCTAACCAAATTTTTTCTTTTTCATACAGCACTATTTACGGGTATCCATATACTATATTGTATGTATGTATGTGCCATTCATCTATAGTTGTATAGTTAGAAGGCATTCACACCACAAACGTTTGTATGTCGTTCAGATTTAAATAACCGTGATTATCCCTCTGATGTGTGTATTTGTAACATGAAAAATAATCAAAGGCAACTAACAAACGACAACAACAATAAAATTACAATAATTTTTCATTTACAACAAAGAAAAATCATGATCATTGACATTTGTTGGCTTGTAATGACAATGAAGGATGGATAGAAAGCGGACGACGTACGGACAACAAACTATTAAAAGCATCAATGGGTGGGTGGGCTAGGTTTTCTATTATAGAAATAAATAGACGACGATTTGAATACATGGCTGAATGGAGAGACAAATAGATTGATAGATACATGGACACTCACTCTATAATATTGTATATTCTCGGTCATATGTACATATATTGTCATGTCAAAAGATTGACAATTTTGCAATCGGAAGCATAAATTAGCACAAATTAACAGTTCCGTACAGATTGTAATGAAACAAGACCTCGAAATAATTGTAAATCCAAGTATACAATCGATTAAAAAAGTAAATAAAAACAAAACAAAATAAATGATTAATTTTATACAATTTATAGAAACAATGAACTAAATATTGCATTTAGTATACGAGTCTACTACCTGAGATTTAAATTTATGTACATGCCCAACAGGCAGTGACAGCTAACCAGACGTACAGCATGTTGACAGCATGTTTGTCAACAAAATTCCCCATTTCAAGATAAATGCTATTGGAAGGAATAATAGTCCAACTAGGTTTCTCTGTAAGAGATCTGAATTATTTCAGAGAATTCATAAATCGTTTCTTCTAACTGATCACACATCTATCGGCATCTGATAACGCCTAGTAAATCTGATAAATCCCGAATTAATAGCGAAACAAACATAGCTTAAATCGGAACGGAGCCTAAAAGCATAACCGTGAATATGGAATTGGATAGGTCGTACAGTCGGAAAAGGTCCTGATTAACAAAAAAAAAACACAATAATATCCCTAAGGTATACTGAGAAGAAACCGTCCTGTCTACGTAAGGCGCCGAAATTGTTTACAAGAACCTGCCCCTCATAAGAGTCAAGACACTCTATACGGCACATAACTAATTAGTTGTTCGTAAATGTCTGATGGAACATTTGGTTACATCAAATGAAATTTATTATCAAAGTGCAGGTAATTGTTGGTGTTCTTTTTTTGATCCATACAGCAACAACAACAACAATTGGTTTGATATTTGAGAAAATTGTCAAATCCAAAATAATCCACAAGTAAAATGAAAATGAATTGAAATGCATTCATTCATTCATTCAAGTAAAACTAAACAAATAAACCGAGCTACCTACACACGCATACATACATACGTATATACATATACACATAAAGATACATACATATATAGCTAGGTGTAGCAGAGTATGCATATATAATTGAAAAAATGGATTTACTCTAGTACATGTGATGAATGCGGCAACTGATCAGACATTTGAATTATTTTTTATGTTTCATAGCCGCTTCTCTTGGTAATTTCTATTGTATTTATTACTTAATGATGGTGATGATGATGATGACGGTGATGATGATTTTGATATGCACTTTTAGATGTATTCTTTTGGTCACCATTATCAAATGTCTTATATAAAGCGGTGTTGAACAAATAGAATGCAAACAAAAAACAACACTGTCTGCCACGTGTAAGTGTGGCTGGCTTGCCAGGCAGATCGTTTGTCTTCAATTAGAAAAGATAATGACGACACAGACAATTTCAATTTGAGAACCGCTTTTTTACGATCATTTCTGCTTATTTTTTTCGAAAGAGATATTAATGACAACCTGTTTTCTTATATTTTTATTATCGTTGTTCTTACACTTCATTATACTTTCGAAATGTTTTACATTAAAAATGCAAAAACAAAATTGAAAAAAATCAACAAGAAACAAGGAAAATCATTTAAAATTTTAAATTTCAATAAAACCATGATACATATTGTGTACATATATGAAATGAACATTGATGAACGATGATAATGATCATTACCATTATCATTATTTACAATAAAACTTTTAAATAACGAACCGATTATTGACAAACACACACAAACAGACAAACAAACAAACACCTTCAATACAAGTACTAGCGATAGGCTGTTGAACAGTAAATGAATGTATCAAAACGTGTGTTTATTTTAATTATTTATTGCTGTTGTCGTTGTTGTTTTTGTATTTGTTATCCAAATACGCTAAAATAATTTGTAAATTTTATACACTCTATTGCTATTGATGTGTGTTGTTATTGTTGTTTTATAACATTATCTATATTGTATCCAAAATATAAACAATAACAACAATTAATACTTTTGATTAAACACACATACATACATACAAACATATGTACATAAATTAACCCTCAAAGTCTGTTAAATAAACAAAACATTTGGCATTCATTTAATGTACATACATATGCTTAGTGAACAATACAATACGCGTTTGTATGTATACACTCTCATTGCTTATTATTCATAGTAATAGAAACAACTACAACAACAATGATAAAAAAAATTTGTAGTAAATGTTGTGCCTCTCCTCACAAAAGAAATAATGACCAGGCACGCATACTGTGCATGCGCCTACTAACAGCAACTCCGCATAACAGGGGATTGGTTCCGTAGTGAAGTGAAACCATTCTATGAACTTACAAAAAACCATACGAGAGAAATACTTTGTATACTTTGGAATGAAAGTATATACATATGCTGCTCACTGGGAAATCTGGGATAAGATGTATTCTATAGTAGAGTTGATTTAAGCCTCCTAGCGGATGTTTTGCAAACCTTAGCAGCCTGAGGTATCACTTGAACAAAATTGCTTGTTTTTATGAAAGTGACACTAAGAGCGTGCAACAGCCTCCTCTATCCATTGACAATTTTACAAAATTGCATGATTTTCATGGCACCATTAATGTATATGTATCCATATCTATAGACTTCAAACCAATATCTCTCCTCTAAGGATGTTCTCTCTTCTAATATCGGAATACAATAATTGTCTCCGGTAGATATTTCGTGACTAGTGAAGTGTGCAATACAAAGTTACAATTACTATGCGTTGGGTTATACAGAAAGCATGCCCTGAAAACTGGCGGTAGTTTGTGTGTAAAAGAGTTCTCTTTCAACTTACTTATACCATCATCCTATTTATTTTTGTTTATACCAACAACAAATCCCTTAACATATTTTTTTTTGCTAACGCACACAATTTTTATTTTTTTTTTTTTTTTGCTAATGTTGTTACACTGTTGCCATTTAACCACAATTTTTTTTTAATTTTTAAATATTTTCTGTCTCTTTTCAAATACAATAGTACATTTGGATGCAGTATTTCGAAATATTAAAATTTTTCCATCGGTTTTCTTGTTTAAAACTTTAAAGTAACGGCAACACTGGTGCTAAACAACAATCAACAGTTTGAAGAAAACCTTAGAACACTTGAAATCTACCAACAAAAATAAAGAAATAAAGAGAAGTAAACGAAATAAAATCTTATGATTAGAAAGGCCAAACACATGCTTAAGAGAAAGATGTTAAGAGATTACATTTGTTTTGCTTTGTGTACATATGGGCACTGTTTAGCACTACACTATGTAACAAAAGTGGACATAATTCAGAATAGGCAAGGGCTTGCCTGTAGGTTTCCTGCCACAAATACTTGATTTTGAAAGCATCCTATTGCCGTATGTCTTTTTTGAGGTACTTTTGTTGCATATGTTAGATTTTTATAAATTTTATAGTTTAAAAACTTTAATACTTAACAGTTTGTTTCAGTGTATGTATACTTTTGTTGCTTACGTTTAATTTATTCTTATTGTTTCACCCGTAAACATGAAAACACGTGTATACACTACCTTCTAAAGGCAACCCGTGAGTATTATTCAGATTATATTATACAAAACACGTCTTAATGAGAAACATTAATTATGTATGTAAATTATTTATTTATTAAAAATAAATTCATCACTTTATTTAACAAAAAAAAAAAACGAAAACAGAATAAAGAAAAACACTTGCGATTGCATTCAAATTGCAAACAATTAGAACTTTATTCTCTTTCTCTAAGCAGTAGCAACCACACATAGAATTAAGAGTTTAAGACAAAGTAAAGTTAATGATTACACTCTCTATATTTAATACTCATACAATAATTTAAGAGAACCTTTAAAAACAAGTTTCATTTTCGTATTCTTGTTCATACGAGTGTTTATTAAATAAGTTATCACACTTTATATTCCTTTAAAGCATAACAACAGTAAGCAACAAACAAATGGAGCCTTAAGAGTAAATAGCGAACAACTGAGAGAGAGCAGCAACGAGTGGAGAGTAGAGTAAAACACCAACACCAATACCGACATAAAGCAACAGCCATAAAACCCCAAAGGCATATGAAATGTATAATAAAAGAAAAAACGAAAAACAGAAAAAAATCCACAACAACAAAATAAAATAAACAACACCAGACGAGCGATACGTACATTACAAATTCCCCCAATAATAGCCCGAGTACCTAGTTCTTGAAAAGCTTAGTCAGTGATCTTTAGCCGTGGACGCAACAACGCGTACTGGCTTCAACGGATTAAAAAAAATAAATACAAATAAATATTCTTATTTTTCTTTTGTTTGTTTGTTTCATATTCCATAATACAAAGTAAATACTACGCATATTGTATATTGAAAAATAAAATTAAACATTTTATAGAAATATTTAAAAAGTTATAATAAAACAGAACTCTGAACGAAAATATACTATACCCTGTTGTAGTGGTTTTAAAATAAAAATAAAAAAATATATAAACGTTTTGCTCTTGTAAAAATATCAAGTATATAACCTCAAAATAAAAATAAAAATAATTTAAAATAAAATCGAATCAAATAAAATACGAACACAAAATAAAATTGAAAATACAAACATAAATAAATGAAATAAATTAGCAATTTCAATAATAATAATAAAAAGAAATAGAAAAAACTAAATAATAATAAATAAGAATAGTTTTATAATTATTATTGATAAAGATTAACGAAGTTTAGAACAAAGAATCCAAAAAAACCAAAAAACTGTTTAAACACACTTAAAGAAATTTAAAATTTAAATTAAATGTCAATTATTACATAAATGTTATTGTATTTTTAAATTTTTGTTTTTGGTATTTTTTTTTTTTCTTTTACGGATTTTTCTATTTCATTTTTCTTCAAAACTTAAAAGAATATTTTTATAAAATAGTTCTGCATTATTTTGTTTTTTTTCTCTATTTTAATGTTTTGTTTTTAATGTGTTTCTTTATTTTTTTTATTTTTACTTCTTCTTGGCTGTTTTATTTTATTATAGGATCGTGCTTATTTTCTAGTCTATTTTATTTCTTTGTATTTTTGTTTGTTTCAAATCAAAAATTCAAGAAAAATTAAAAACCAAACAAAACAAAACAAAACAAAAACTAAAGCATTAGAAGTTATACTGTATTTGCCTGTAAAATTGCCCGACCTAATTGAATAATTTATTTTAATTAATCTTCAAAACAAAATCAAGACACCTGCTACACCAACACAACAAATCTTAGTAAAAAAAATGTCGAAATCAAACGGTGGCAAAACTCCCTACATACCCACAGAATTTCAATTCTATGCACCCAAGGAGAAACAATCACTGGGTACATTCATATACAACAGTAAAGATGGCACATATTTTGGACGCACGCTGAAAAGTTGGGGTAAGTTTCCATTGCACTTAAGTCATTAACGTTAAAAAAAAATCAAATAAAATCAAATCTTATCTTTTTTGGTTTAATTATCTCGTCTCATATACAATTTATCTACTTTATATATGGAGTTAAAGCATAAATTTTATTCTATTTTTTACGACACCCACAAAAGAAATGTGAAATAAAATAAAATTTTGTATTAAAATTGTCAACTCACGCTACAATACCATTCGAAACATAATGAATCTTTGTTCTTTGGCTTTAATTGTTACGCAATTAGCTAACTGGGCCTTAAAAGGCAAGCCAAAAGCAGAGAGAGAGAAAGAGAGAGAAATACAATAAGAGTTAATAATATTTATTATTTAAAACATCACATTCATCATTTCACATCACAAAAGAAGTGAAATGAAATTGAGAACAGCCAACGATTCATTTGAACTAAAAAATAACAAACAAACCATTTTAATAATAAAACAATAACAAAAACAAACATTTTATAGAAGAAATTTAACCATGTGCTGTTAGACAGACGTACATACATATGTATGAATAATTTTAAAATAAAAATGAAAAAAAAAAATATTTTATTTTATTTATACAACAGAATTCTTATCAGCATTTCAGTGTTATTCTGTTTATATTTTTACGAGACTTTTCAAAACACAATACATATTGTAGTTGGCAAGTGGTGATGGTGTTGGTGGTGTTGTTATACCTCCACTCCACAATATCGCCTACCATAACCATATTAAAAGTGTGAATAGCAAAATTCTATAATTAAGAAATTACAATGAATTTCCAATTTTAAAATCTCAAAAAAAAAAACAAATATTTGCCTTCAAAGACGAAAGTAACAACAGTCAGGCTAATCAGTGATGTACTTCACGGCAGTAAAGCCGCCACATCTTAACCAGCCGTAAATCAAGCATGATTTACAAAAGATTTAAGATTGGAAAGTTTTCTTTTCAGACAAATTTTCTATTTGAAAAGGCAAAGCGAAACTAGATCGTCATTTAATTTATTAAAGCTTTAAAAGAATTAATTTTAACGTTTCGTAATGTGTGATGAATTTTCATAATTAAAAAAAATAAATCAAAATCTCACGATATATCCTATCAGAATTTACACAAACAACTTTTCATAATCACATTTTCAGCACTTAGATGTACCTGAAGATTTTTCTAAAAAATTCTAGTTTTAACTTTTCCGACACTAGTCATATGAACTGAATATTAAATGAACCTTCTTCGGTTTCACCTCAATTGACTATTTAATCATGCACCATCATTTTTATCAGTTTCTCATGGTTGATGACCTCTTAAGGCTTTCAGTGTGATGTAACAGAACGTGATCGCATATTATTCCCATGGTTTGAAAGCATTCAACAAAATTTGTTAAACCAAACTCGACACCACCTAGATATAAAGAGGATCATAAGCCTGTCATGCCCGAATATAAGTGAATTGAGTAGGAGTGTAAGGTGCTTATCAGAAATCAGCAATGAGTATACAAAAATATGAGTAGAATCGAATCATACTCATAATTTCTGATACTTATACTCATTCATACTTATTTTAATATCATGGAACCTCTACTCATATTCAAAGTTTAGAGTACTCATCATATTCATACTTAACAACACGTATGATGTTATTGATTACGGCTCTCCATAACTCAACATATGATTCGCGTACGAACAATAAAATACTTACTAGATGGTTGTGTGTTTGCTCTGACTGTAAATTTTGTTGAATGATTCGAGTCACTCGAAACATTGATAAGTATTTTTCTAAAGTTATGAATCTAAATGAGTAGAGGCTGATGAATCAAACATATTTCGAATGGTATGAGTTTGATGTCAACGTTGTACGCATACCCATTGCAACCTGTAATTATAAATCAACGTTGCAGAGAGTATGAATGAATCAAAGTACTTAGTTAAATTTCAATATTGTTGACTCACTTGTATTAAAAATTTCAAGAATGCTTATGAGTAGCGAAAAAACGATTGATTGCTGACCGCTGGTCCGAATGTGAGTGAATTGAGTAGGAGGATAAGATGCTTATGGGGCAATCGACTATACAGCAAATGTTTATTGCAATAAATTTAAACAAAATATTAAATATGCCATAGTCCTGCCAACCCATTTCAGTTGGAATTTATAACTTTTTTTAAAAAGTTACATTTCTTTTATAAAAACTTTTAAAAATCTAATTTTATTTAAAAACTTATATAATATGGTTTTCAATTTGAAAGGAATTCTAAGAAAATGTTTGAAATTCTACAAAACAAATTAAAAAGAATGTATTTTTAAATTTTAATATTTAAATTTATTTACACACATGTTGAAATACATACATACATACATACATAAACATTTGTTGATTGTTGTTGTTGCTAAATTATTTTTTTTCTTCTTTTTCAATATTCGCCTTAAATTCAAGCACAAAATGCTAAAAATATTTTTATTTTTATATTGTTTTTATTATTATTCAGTGTCATTTCATAAATTATACAATATTTCGCCTGGTTTCGCCTTTAAACAAGTGCGCTGCCGAACAAAATAAAAAAATAAAAATAAAAAAAACTTATTTGAATAAAATAAAATACAAATTAACAATAAAAATTATATGTATTAAAAAACTAACGATTTCTCTTTTATCATATAAAACATAAGGAAAAACGTACAATATCCGTAATGGTATGGTAGAGCTGGATATTGTCTGGACTTGGATTTAGTTTATAACACCTTTTATTTACGTAGTAGTAGATTTTTGTTATAATATATAAACATACATATAGACATGGATAAATATATACATCAATATCAATACTTATTGATTAGTATGTTATTTCGCAGTAATAGCTTAGAACATCACACTTTTTTTTTTTGCTTGTCTTAGGGATTTGAACTCAGTTGTGTATTTTTTATTTTTCAAATTATTTTAAAATGTATACAGAATTAGATTGTATATGAATAATAAATAACAGAACACAATCAGTATTGTAAATATATATATGTATACATCCATATGTATAGTAATAATTTTTATTTTTATAATTAATATGCATTAGCCAATAATAATTTTCAATTTGCCAATGCAAATAAAACTTGGTACAGGTTTTAACTGGTTTTGTGAATGTAAAATAAATTTAGAAAAAAAAACCACAAACGGCTTACAATATATTACAATTACAATTCAATTATTCATTACTTAAGTTTTAATTGAAAATTCTATTGGAATTTCTTGTTATACGTACAATATTAATAAACATAACACTCCTTACTTTCTGCTTCTTCTTTATCAATATAACGCCCAAGATTCGAAATCCTTTTACTGGAAATATTTCTTCATTCTCAGTCTAACATTCAATTTCAATACAAAAATGGAAAGAAAAATTGAAAAAAAAAAAATAAAAACTTTATGGTGGCAAGGTTAATAACTCTCCTTTTCGTTTGATTCTCCCATACAGATGGTGGTTAAGTGTTGTAACAGTAACTGCCTAAATATAGTAGGTGTGTTCCATTATTATTGATGATCATTTATTATTTAGACGGCAACTAGATAACAAACTGAATCCATTATCATTCTAACTAATTGAAGTTCAAAGTAATAGCGTAATACCGTACATACATACATACATACAGTACATACAGTACATACATACTGTACATATTTTGTTTTTATAGAAAATTATGACACATAATGGAATTTGTAGCCATGCCATCGTTAATAATTTTGAAAACAATATGTTATTCTGATAATTTCTTTTCATAAGCAAAATACATATAAAAAATAGAACTTAGTTTGCCTATTTATACTCTAAATTATTAAAATCCATTAAATACATTGTTAGTGTATGTACGTATGTTTTATTTTAATTGTTAATTTTTATTTTTTATATCAAGATTTCAAATGTTAACTCAAGCGTTTCAAGTTTATTTTACTTGTAATGCCCCTGTTGAACCAAGTAGCAGTCTTAAACAATTGTTTAAGTAAAAAGCGTTGCTTGTGAAATACATTTTAAACTACAAAGAAAAAAAATTAATTTAAAATTGTTTCTTCCCCCTAATGAACTTTTTTTTCCAAAATTTAATTTTGTTCAGTGGGTAACTGACATTTAATTACAGGTGCTTGTCAATAAATAAACATCCAAGCTTTTAATAAAAATGAATTAATTTTTTTTAGTTTTTTTTTTTGTTTAAAAATTAAACAAATAATCCCATTAGCCAGACCTATTATTAGGCAATAAAAAAAACGAGCCATTGAGTTTAAACTGGTTTTGGCCAGTTCTATACGCGAGTTTTTCAATCGCATACGAATGAGAAAGTGCATGAGAAAACATCGCTTAGAAAATTCGATAAAAAAAATCAATTCAAAAAAGTTTAAACACGAATTAATTTAAATAATAATAGAAAGAAGGTCGTATAGGAGTACAAAGCTTAATCCGTTATCAATTCAATTTTAATTTTCTAGGATTTCGATTCTCGATTACATTTTTTTTCATCTTGTAGTTTCATTGCAATTAATACTTATAATTCTGTAATATTTGTAATATTGTTCAGTTTTAATTCTGGTCTACGGTTCGCAAAGTGTTAATGGATTTGTATGCCTTCCAACTGCCATTTTTGTAGAGCTGAACCTTAAGTCGAGGCACTTTTTTTAGACGTAGGCGGACTGCAGCAACTCTAGTAACTTTTGCAATTTTATTGGAACAGCTTTTATAAAATTTATTCATTATTTTTTCTTATAAATATACACATACATACATATGAATATATAGCACTGAAATATGTATTTTTTTTTTTATTTAAAAATAAATTCTTATAACTAACTGGCAACCTCAAGATTGGTGGGGAATTTTTATAAAAATTTTATAATCTTACAATACATAGCATATGAGCAATACATTGTATTTTTAAAGATATCCTTTCATATCGTTAGCATTAGTATCATCAACATTATATTGAAGTTTGTTTTATTTATGTCAAGTTAATAACCCGTATAATTATTAACGCCATTTAAATATCAATCGTTTTTATTTTATTAAACCGTATTATTAAAACAGCTAAAATAATAATAAAAGACAGGCCTGTTAACAAGAGCAACATGTAATCAATCATTGAGGTTTTAAACTTTAAAAATTCATTCCTGTTACTAGGCCATGATATTCCAAAAATACTTACATATGGTATCAGTGAACAACAGACAACTAGCAATTGATGAAACTTAATATTTGGCTAACAAAAAATTCGTAAAACCACAAAACAACCAAAAATTGTAGCCAAATATTAAATGAAATTTAAGAGATCCTTATAACGTATTAGGTCTGTTGATGTCATCGTAGCATAATGGCTGCTACAATATGTTACGCACCAGGTGTTACAATTAATCAAACCCCAAGTGTATCGTTGTTTTTGGCCCAAAACTAAAATAGAAAAACTATTACCAATGATGGGTGTTGTCATTACAACTTGGCTATCTTCAAAATAAGGCCATAAGGAATAAAAGCCATTAAGAACTCAAACACACACAAAAAGACAATATGAAATGTGGCTCTAACAACTAAACAACACGAGAAAGGAGCAGTCCTACCTTGCCTATAATTTCCTTCCTACTTTCTTTTGATGAGTTTTCATGGCCTATGAAAGACAAACAATTAAATGAAACTAAAGCCATGAATAGAGCACAGTGAACAGTGAACAGTGAACGCGGTGACCAGGAGGATAAAAGTGATGTCATTTTCTGAACATAAACAAAAATTAATAACAACAACAACAACAATAACAACTACAAGCAGGGTATAGCAAAATCATAATGTTAGCCAAGTTAAGACAACAGAAAAAAAACATACAACATCCAATAGGCAACCAAATGAAATCATCTTGAAAAATACTCTCACATACGCTCTCAATTATCTATGCACACACACACTACTCATATATGTACCTATGTATGTATATCAAGACATGGAAATATAATTAATCCCCCACTATATTGTATACAGATATAGATATAGATACATATGTACATACATACATATGTATATATATGTATACTTATAATTAACCTTCTTTTATCAATCAAATTCATGCCAATACTCATATGAAAACCATTCACTAACCTCATGCAAAGAAATTTTCAAAATGAAAAACCAAAAAAAGAAACAAAAAATTTGGAAAAATAATAGAAAAATTTCGTTAAAGTCGTCTATTGATTGATTTTGTATCACCACAATACGAAATGTGTTAATTGCATAAAATTTTTGTTTTAATTTTCCAACGAATTCAAATTGACGTCATGAATTTTGATTTTTGAAATCGCTTTTGTTTTCAATTCCCTGCAACTGCCTATCAATTCTTATTATTAAAACGTCATAAATGTCGTCAGTCTGGTTAATTTGTTTCCAATGAAATTCATTTTTTTATTTTTGGTCAAATTGCGTAAATAATCGCTTTAAAAGAAATTTTGTTATCGAAATTATCGCCTAACGACTACGTAATATCTTAAGTCTTATTACGTACGTACATACGCTAATTAATAGAAATCTGATCTTGATTGATTTTGTTTTTGGAATGTCTTTCGATCGTTTTTTTATTTCCATGTTTTGACGTCTATGCCTTACAAGAAATGTTATCAAGCATTTTCAAAAGTTAGATAAAGAAAATACTTCTCTAGTTTTCTTAAGAACTGATTTAAAAATATTGTAAGCATTTCCCTTTATATACAGTTAAAATAAAAACAGAAAACAGAAAGAAAGACGATGTAAGCAAGCAACTCATGGTTTAATTTCGATTTCAATTCAAAAGTGAATCTCATCTCAAACAATGATGATTGAGTACTTACTTAATTAATTGATCATTACAGGCCAACGGCGACTTCACATTATATTGTATAAAATTTACACACACAACATACGTGGTGTGAGAAACTAGGTCCATAATCCTGACTAAAGGGTTGTAATGACCAATTATGTACTCGTATGTATACATATATGTATGTATTAAGAAAACCATAAAGGTCCTTGAACTTTCACTGTTGAATTATTTCAAATGTTTTAAATTCAAAATCGAATTTTTCATAAAATTTACTTCATTTGCACTTAATTTTATTAATGTTTGGAAATAAATTCACCCAACAAAACAGTAATTTTTCTTTGTTCCAAGCGATATGATCAATTGACGGGGCCTGTATTTAAACAGACCTTAAAAAATAATTGTTTTTTAACAAAAAAAAAACGAAATAAATAAAATTCACAAATTAATGCTAATCTCAAGATAAATTAGCGTATTTAGCAAATACAACCAAAAAAATCAAAATCAAAAATAAAACGTGAAGATGAATTGTAAAGAAATAATTGAAAAACGAAATTTCATTTTATTTACGTGTTATTTAACCAAATCCCAAAAGACAACACAAAACCAATTTAAAATGAAAAATTAAAAGTAAAAAAAAAAAATTAATTACAATAAAACGTTTTCCAATAAGTTTGCTAAACTCTGTTAACTGTGACAATGGGGTGAGAATTAACAGCAACATTAAAAAAAAAACAAAAACAAAACGAAGAACGTAAGTTTAAAACGTTTAAAATGTATGTTTTTGTTTACTGGCCACGGGCATAAACAGATTTTAATTTAAGCAATTATCAGTTCTTGCTTTTGCTTTTTATTTATTCTTCTGCTTTTTTTTGTTTTTTTTTTTTGTGTTTCTGTTAAACGCTATTAACCAAATACAAAACAAGTATTTAACTGCATTAGGGTAGTAAAATCTGGATAAAACTTGAACAGGTGGGAATATTACAGATACGAGCAGAGTACACATGTTAGCTTCTTGTCGCCGGTGCATTTTTCTTTTCTTTTCCTTTCGTTTCTTTGCTTTTATTTTCCTTTTGCCATCAGAGGCATCATACACGCACTAATGAAGCACTAACGAAAAATGGACAGACGTATAGACAAATCGGTTGCAGTATAGTCATTATCATATGCATACATACATGCATACACACATACGTATGAGTAGAAGATACAGTATCGGTCGAAATCAAAGCAACCGCCAATAAGACTTTTGGAAATCATCGCTTTTGTGTTGTATTTTCATTTTCTTAAATTATTTGTTATCGAAAGACAATAATTTTGTTTAAAGTTACTTACTTATTCACTTATTTGGTCATTGCAAGTCTTTAGACAGGCTTACGACCTACATACATACATAATTGGTCATTACAACCCTTCAGTCAGGATTATGGACCTAGTTTCTCAAACCACTTATGCTGTGTGTGTTTTAATTTTATACATGAGTGGCGCGATCTACAGTTTAAAGTCGACTTCGAACGACAGATTTTTTGAGAAACTTTTCATGGCAATTTTGTATTTACTCTCAGAGTTTTTGCCAGAAATTGTTTTTGATATCTGACCTGGGGTTTAAACCGTGGCCTTGCGTCTAATAAACCAATACACTATCAACTAGACTACAGCGGCTTCAATTTTATTACGACCTAGCTTCTTATATCACACATGTACTGCGTGTTAATTTTATCTATAAGTGGCGGCACCTAAACGAACGACCGAACGACAGATTTTTGCGAAATTTTTCTTGGAAATTTTAGTTACTCTCAGAGTTTTTGTCAGAAGACTGCTAAGGCGTTGAATTACAGGCTCTTCGCGATATAAAAAGCATGTTTTTAGCAAAAGAGGATTAAAGAATATAAAATTAAAAATACAAAACTAAAGCAACTAGGTATCGATAGAGAATATCGAATTATTAATAAAATCGAACGATAACATTATTATTTTAACAAATTCCCATGTTTTTTCTCATGTCGGCAATCTTCGATAAGTTTTCAATAAAATTGAAATTAGGAGTTTGAGCAAGTCACTCGATAACTATAACTCCCATTTTTTACTAGTCGTTCCTTTATTTATGACCATGACTGTACATATAAACAGAAAATACATTCTTATGGCATGGCACATTCACAAAATATTGTAGTACATATGTAAGTATGTACGTACGTTACACCCAAAATGTATTGAATGTAAATTTGATAGACAATACGTAACGATTAAAATTAAAATTAAAAACAAAATAAAAAATTAAAAAAAATATAACAACAGGTAGAATAAAAGAACACAATATTTAATACAATTGTTTATAAAATCAATGAACATCCGAACAGAATGACGTGAATTATAATTGATTGGTCTGTAGAGTTCGAAATACTTGGAGGGGATTTTTTGATAAATTCAACATTTGAGAAGAAAACCAAACAAAAAAACATAAAATATGATAAAAAATTAGTGATCATTAGTATTGTGTGAATAAATAAATACACTAATGTCTGTAAGTCTGTCCGTCTGTCCATCTGTCCGTATGTTTTGTGCTGAATAATCTCCACAATATTAATTTTCATTCACGATTATAGAAAAAAAATTATGAAAAAAGTAACCAAAACTGGTTAATTTTGGAAAACAAAAAAAAACAGAAAATTTAAACGAAAAAATTATCATAATGAAAAGAATTAAATAAAACAACCGTTAGAAAACTAGCTATAAAAACATATTTATCTTAGGATAGAATTGGAAATTAATTAAAAGGACTGACATATTCAACTTGAAAGTTTAAAAACCCCTCTTCATTTGGAGGTATTGAATTTATTAGAATTAAATGTTCATGAAAGAAAAAATTAAAAACCGGATTAGAATTTTAAAAATGAGCATATGTTTAATAACTTTCCATACTGAACCGCTAGACGGTCCATTAGAGAACGCTAAATAAGCAACGGAAACATTGTCTTCACCATTAGGTTGTTGTACTAGAGATATCGAAACAAAAAGCCAAAATTTCCGGTGAATGAGTTCAAGATCAAAGGTCTTCAAGGTTGCCCAACAATTTCTTCTGACCCTTACAGATGGTCTAGCAAAGTCCTTAGAAATTAGATGGCATCACCAAAAGCGGTGGCTAGCCATTTATCGTTATTCTTTCTTCATACTCATGGTGGACAAAGAGGTATATATATATATTATATATATATTATATATATATATTTATCTTTTATTTATTATATATTTATTTATCTTTTGTACCCTGAGCATATTTTTCACTCAAAATTGTCCGGTGCCAGTTCCTTCAGTTCCAGTCAAAACAGTTCCTTATAATATCACAACTGTACAGCGCCTGTTCTGCTGCAAGAATTCAATGCGAATGGGGATGTGTTCAGAAATTATCCCTAGTAGCCTCTGGGAAAAACTCAAGCTCTTTAGCAACTCAAACTCTTTAACAACTCAATACCCTGCTGATTGATGGTCATACATTGATATCACTGTAGGACAATTATTTGGTGCCCATTAGGGATTCTAGCTTCTCTACCGTTTTCCTAACCGGCGTACTTAAGCTAATCTTAAAGATTTTAGATTTATACAGTACACCTGCTTAACAAAAGGACTTTAAGGGTTGAAAATAGTATTATATAGGTATATATATTAGTAAACTAAACAAACCTTTTTAAGGACCACAACAATAATATTACCAGCAATTTATAACATCTTTTGGTTGTTTTAAAAATGTGACTCATAGCATAACCCTCGGATACATAGAAACAAATGAGAATTTCCAAAATAGAAGGCAACAATTTGTTTCCAGTATAAATAGTTAAAATAACATATAATATGTGTATGTACGATTGTATGTTTCTTATTTAAAATGTGTATTTTGAAAGCCATAATATAACTCAGACAGTCCGAAAACAAAATCATTCAAATTATAGTCGGCAAAAAACAGAATTTAAGTCTGTATCGACGCAAATATCAAACGTATTGTTGTAGCAAAACATACATATTCTGTAAAACAAATGTTTTAATTTCTTTTCAAATTTCTGTTTCAATTTTTTTTATTTTTATTTTTTTATTCTCATTTTAATTCGACTGAATTTGTATTTTTTTAATGACGTCATTTGTCTCGTTATGCGACTGTCTGTCAATAGGGCGTACATACATATATACTATGCCTGCACGTTTTAAATTTTAAATAAGAATACAAGTGAAAGACTTTTGCTTTGGCTCATACGCAAAAGAAAAAAAAGAAAAATTTGTAATTTTTTTTAAATTTTGTTTCTTGATTTTCTAAAACAGAAAATTATATGAAAATAGAAGGGGGGCGATTGATGTTATTTATCCTAATATTGTTATCATTCCGTGACCTAATATAATATGTAATAAGTTTATATAGGAAATGGGTCAACATTTTGTCTTTCTTTTTATGTTTTTATGAAGGGAGACTTTTATTTTATTTTTATTTATTTTTATTATACATTTCTATTCCGTCTTTAGTTGTTTACTTATTCTTTATATATTTTTTATTTTTCAAACTAAGAAGACTACTTTCATGTCATTTGCTTGAATAAAAGCGACGAGAAGTCATCAAAGTTTTATTATTAAAATTACGCTTGACAATGATTTGGATGGACCATCACATTATACAAGTCATGTTTTGTTTGTATGTACGCATATGCGCATAAAATTTGTTTGGAAAAGTTTCACAGCACTTACGAGACTTAATTTAAAAAGGTTTTGAAAGTTATACGCATAGTTTCTGTCGTAAGGGGAGTAATAAAGCTAATGATCCTTTACCAAGTATTTCAAATACGACAATATGGCACAACAGCTATAAACCAACTTCTTAAACCTAATTTGTCCTTTGAGAATATATTTTATGGCACTTTTTTTTGGAAAATAGAGTTTATTTATTATTTGGAATATGAAAAAATAAAACTGCCTACATATGTTATATTTTTTATGTCACACTATACTTTGAATATAGCCGAGTGTTATAGTTTAATAATCTGTAACCTTTTAAAAGATACTGTATTACTACAGACAAACCGACAATTAATACTCTTAGAGTTCTAATGAATGAATGGGGCAGACAAGTTGTACCATCAAAAAACTCTCCTGTCTTTAGATTTGAGATTTTGGTATGGATTTGTATTTATTTTCAGCAGTTTCATTAGTGTGAAGTAAATTTTAAAACAAAATTTTCAAATTTTTTTGATAACAAGCTACACCTTTACATTTATACATAACTCCTCTTTCTTAGCCTCAGCAAAAGGAAATGCTGATGCCTCAGAAGACATTCCTTGCGAAACACAAAATAATATGGAGACGAGACTAAGCTAATAACAGCTAGTAGCAGTGATAATTAAAATGAACATCTCGTAACGAAGGCAATAACAAGGACGTTTTCTTTCAATATTAAAAAAAAACAACGAATTTCAAACCACTAAACACCAACAGAGAAATCATCAAATCGGAAATCTTAAGACACCTTCAGATATAATTCAAGTCACTGGTAGCTGTTTTTTATCAATTCGTTTACATAATATTGTTTCTAGGGTATAGGGGAACAATCTATTTTATCAAATAATTTATGTTTTTATTGTCCCAGTTAAAAAATAAAAATGAAATGCATGATATTTTGAATATGTTGTTGTTCTTCTCTATATGAAAAATAACAGGGTCTGTTAAACATGTGCTTACCCTCACTCTCTCTCTCTCTCTCTCTTGCCAATTTCAATAATGTACTATAAGCCGTTATTTCGAATGATTTTTTTTTCTTTCTTGGTTTTGAAACTTTTACTATTTTTACATACACTATTGTAGTGGTCGTAAGTGTATTCTCCTAATAAAATTTAATTAAAATTTGTTAAACTTCGAACATAATAACAAAATATTAATAAACAATGAGTAAATTATGCACAAAATTACTTCAATGTTTTCCGTATCGCTCTTCGACTCTCTCTCTCTCTCTCTCTCTTTCTTCACCTTGACTGTATCAGTGAGTGAGTTAGTTACAAGTGAGAAGAAGGTTTTATGAATTTTATGAAAAACAAGAAACGCATATAAACAACAACAAAAGAATAATAATAAAATAATAAAAACCTGTATATTTGTAATAATAAAAAAATGTGTATGTTTTTATTTTTGTTGTTGTTAGTTATTCAGAATAAACGTATTTGTTTCTATTTTTCTCTATCCACCTATCTATCTATCTTTGCATTGTTTCCAATTGAATGCCAACAAGTCTATACGTATTTATTTGGCGCCAATGAGGTCATTAACCAGCAACCGCTCCTTTTATACGTCATTTTTATTTGTGTATGTGTGTGTGTGCGCGCGTATGGGGAATAGATAAATATAATCTCTCCTTCTTCCTAGATCCTATAAAATGCGTGTGTGTGTGTGCGTAAATGTGAGTGTGTAAACAAATTTATGCCAGAGTCTTGGCATACACAGTGTCCTTTTTCTTCTTGCCTTTTTTCAAATTGCGCGCGAGAGCACAGTTTTGGGTGTAAATATTAAGAAAAAAAATTAATAAATTTTAATTAATATTATGATGCTATTTTGGCTTACATATGTATGTATGTACATATTTACCCAATATAATTTGTATGCCATCGAAATAGATTATATTTTCTTTATGTCATTTCTTCATTACGATTTCAACAAGTAATGGCCAGTTTTATATATTTTAAAAACTTAAAAAACTTTACTTTTTCTTACTCCTTTCCAAATAACCAATTTTTTTTCGATAACTTATGGAATTATTTTGGGGTTTGTTTTTAATGAAATTCTGAATTCTGTATTATTTTCATTATCAGTAAACTATCACTTTCAATATTTTACACTTGAACGCCTTAAAACTGCATCTCTATGCTATGAATGCATTAAAAATATTCAGGTTTTTTACATATTTTTTGTTTTTTTTTTTGTTTAAAATTTTATTTTAAGCATTGAAAGTTGTAAAAATTCATTTCATTTACACTTGAAATGGCAACCTTGGCATTGCAATTCTATACAATGTTTTTAATATAGAAATTCAACCGCAAAAATATCAAAAATAATTTATTAAATGACACATCAAATATACATATATACATACATATATACAGGGGTGGTTAAATATTGCCTGTTAAGGAGCACTACAACAGGTAATTGGGCATAGAGATGCCTTCTTAAGATTCATTACTGTGTGATATTTATTTAAAAACTTAAAAGAGATTACTTGATCATAAGTTTTTAGTCTGAGTTACCTTTTAGGCAACGCAAACGCATCATTAATGTTATTGAGTATTTTATGACCATGTAACGATTCCTTGGGTCATAATTAAGTAAGTGGAGAAATTTTCCGTTTCTTATAGACTTAGTTTTTGTTGAGACGCCGCTTCTTATACCATAGAAAGGTTCTGGCCATATTATAAAACGTAGAAGATCACGTCCTCCCAAGCTAGTCTGCGTATTAATTGCGTATAATGCTCACAGACCTGGAATCCAATAACAGGCGATTTTATTTCCACTGCTTCGAGGTCGACAATTCCTTATCTTACAATTCGCCCATACTACATGCAGTTGTTTTCATAAAGTGGCGTTCAAAATTAGAAAAAAAACGAAGAGTCTTCTAGGAAGGCTCTTTGTGAATATTGCGAACCTAATTCTAAAGGAAAATCAAAATCAAAATTCTTTTGAAAATCTTTTGCATTTTCAATGAATTCATATATGTACGTGTACCGTATATCTAAAGCCGACTTTAATACATTTTAAATTATTATTAATTTGAAATTAAATTAAAAAAAAAAAGAAAAGTTAGCATTTACGTTAATAATTTATTTCTGTTTAGCACATGACACTGAAAAAAGAAAACAAGTATTTTAATTATTTTTTATTTTTTTTGTAAATTTTTTTAAGTCTGTACGCTTAATAAGTGAAATATTTAGAAATAGAAGCTGTAATTTCCTTATTTGCCAATATAATAAAAAATAAAAAAAAAAATTAAAATAAAAGCTTGTACTATTAATTGTTAGATATTGTATAAACAACTGCCGATCGCTTTGTGGCGAACGTGTTAATTTACAATTTTTGTAAAACAATACATAAGATATTTACAACACCGTGGCATGGCATTCCAAACTCACTTGCACATTGCATGCACCGTTTAATAACGGTAAAAATGTAATAAATATTTTGCTTTTTTTAAAAAGTCTTTCATAAACAGATATTTTAAATTATTTTTAAATTCTTCATTATTTGTTTGATGATTTTCCAATGAGTCACCGCACAGTAATATTGTTTAATGCATTAATTTTCTATTTTTTTCTTTTTGTTTTTCAGGTCAATTGTTTCTATTTTATTTGATCTTCTATACGATATTAGCTGGTTTATTTACCATATGCTTGCAGACCCTATTTTCCACATTGGACGATAGAGAACCCAGATGGAAATTGAAAAACTCATTAATTGGTACCAATCCCGGTTTAGGTTTTCGTCCCATTAGTGATGAAACTGAACTCGGTTCAGTCATAAAGTTCAACACCGGAAGAGATGCTGAGAAAAAATACTGGATCGATTTATTAGACGACTATATCCAGGGTATGCTTTTTCTGGGCACTCACATTAGCTTATGTTTGTTAACTTATACATGTTTTTCTTTTTGTTACAGCCTATAATGAAAGCACTCACAGAGGCAAACTTTGCGCTTTTAATCAAACCCACGATGCCAAAGATGTTTGTAATGTGGACATTAATCAATTTGGTCCCTGTTCTCCTAAAAACTCCTACGGTTATAATAACAATCGTCCCTGTGTTTTCTTGAAATTGAATAAAATCTTTAATTGGGAACCTGAATATTACGATAACCCTAAGGAATTGCCCGAAGATATGCCTGCTCAATTAATAGAACACATCGGTATTGTTAAACCCTCGGAGGTAAGAAAAAAAAAAGAATACAAATATTCTTCCCAGAGGAATATGTTTATCCGCCTTTGGCACCTTACGATTCGCATAATTTATTTGTGCGCTATTAAATCAGGTGCCATTAGAATAATTAAACATAAAATATAAGAGAATAGTGTTTTGCTCTTCCGTGATTTCTATTGAATAAATAAATTAATAATTTTGTTTTCATTCGTTTTTAGCGCCAACAAATCTGGGTATCGTGTAATGGCACCAATGCCGAAGACAGAGAAAACTTGGGTGAAGTCAAATACTATCCCAATCAAGGTTTTCCCGGATACTACTATCCCTACATCAATCAGCCTGGCTATTTGAGTCCCTTAATTGCTGTACAGTTTCTAAATGTACCCAATGCCAAAATGATGAACATTGAATGCCGTGCCTGGGCGCGAAATATTATTTACAGCGGCAGTGTACGCGATCGTAAAGGCTCTGTTACCTTCCAAATCTTTATCGACTCTAATGATCAGAATTAATAAATATTTTCGATAGCCTCTTGTTTTATTAGTTCTAATAACAATAAACAACTACGACCACTATGTTTGCCATTAACAACTGCAACGACATCAAAACTTTTATCGTGATGATGTTGCTCCCCAACACACCACAACCACAAGTTTGCATTCATTATTAAATAAAATCACTGACTCTAGACCTACACACACATACATACACATACACATACACTCACAACTTTTAATGCCCTCAGTATCTTTATTAACCTTAAACAAAAAAACAAAAACAAAAATAACAAAAAACCGTTAAATTTATAAAGATTTTTATTGAACTGTATCGGTTCTGGTAGTTAATTATTAAGAGATTATGCTGCATTAACAACAGCAACAACAACAACAACATATAGAAAGAAAATCAAAACACCAACAAATAAAAAAAAGAAAAATAACCTCACTTTACTACAGCCTTTACATAAGAAACAGAAAAGAAAAAAGAAAAAAAGAATTTCAATATAAAATTTAACAATTTTTTCTTGTGATTTATTCTGCCCCTTTTTAAAAAATAAAAATTGTTTGTTACGTTTAAATCATATCTTGTATGAAAGAATATTCTTAATTATTTTATGTATGTTTACAAATGTTATTTAATGTTACAACAAATAATAATTCAATTCGTTTCAATTTCAATTTAAATTGTAATTAAAAATTCTGTTTAAATGTTTTTAATTTTGTTTTTTATTTTTTTAGAATGTAAATAATTTTCAAAAAGATACTTTAGACATACAAAATGACTTTCATATTCATAAAAATTATTGTTGATTTATAAAGCAAATTATGAAGCAAAGTTTTAAAGAAATTATGTTTTATAAATCGAACATTTAATCGAACATTTTTTTTATGAATATGAGAGTGAATAATGTTTTCAAATTTTTTAAGCTAATATTCTCATTATCTATTGTATATGATAGATGTTATGTTTGTAAATGTATTTGTATTTGTATCTATTGTATCTATTCTTTAACTGTTATTAAGTTTCTCTTGTTGATTGCACTGATCCTTGGCAATTGTTGTCTCTGACATATCATTAAGCCAGTACGTATAACGTAAGCAGTGTGAATTTAAAAAATACAATACCAATCCAATAAAAATAAAACCCGTATAATATTTTACAAAAACTTAAACGCAAATATTTTTTAATATGTTTCATTATGTATTTTGTTTCATTCTTTAGTACTCAACGTAAAGCCGTATCTAAAAAATCTTATTCTTTAAAGTTATTATTTATTATCTATGAAAAATACAATTTAATACAAACATACATACCTGGCAATATATTTGTAATACATATTAACGTTTCTATCGTTTATTATCGATTTCCAAAACACATCTTTTTACACACTAAATTAAAAACAAAAATTAAAATGAAAATAAAAATAAAAATAAAAATAAAAATGCTAAAAAAGAAAGTGAAAGAGAAATTTATTTAATTTAATTCTAAAACCTTTTTATTAAATTATTTAATAAAAACCCTTTATTATTATTATTATTATTATTATTATTATTATTATTAATAAAATGAAATAACTAATGATAAAAATAAATAAAATTTGTTAAATAAATCAGTGTTTTTATTTATCGATAAAGGTTTTTAGTTTAAATTTTTTTTTTTTTGTTTTTTTATTTTGATATCTAAAACTAATAAAATTTAAAAACTTTTAGTTGTTTTGCTTTTTCTCTTGGCTGTTGTCAAGGAATATAATAAGTACATATAATTCAAATTAAAAGTGCATTTTTAGTTTTACTTACAGTTTTGTAATTAATATTATTAAAATATAATTTTATTTGATTTTATTTAATTTGTTAATACTTTCAGGAAAGAAACCATTACATATTTTGTTATAAATTGGTTTGCAATAAAAATACTTTTTGTTATACCCTACACTTAACATACATGCTCATTAGAATATATTATAATTGTTGCATTATTAATTCTAAATTAATCGCATAATTCATGCCAAATGGCCATTTACATAAATTTCTATTCAAAAGCATTTTCCATGAATTTGAATTTATATTAGGCATGCAGATAGCAGATGAAGTCGCCGTGGTCTAGTAGGTAGTGTATTGGCTTATTAGACGTGAAGTATCGGTTCAAAGCCCAGGTCAGACATCTCCAACTAAACGAAATATGAAAAAATATATCTTCGGCGACTTCCTCTCAGTAAATTTCTGGCAAAAACTCTGGGAGTAAATAAAATTATCATGAAAAGTTTCTCAAACTTCTGTCGTTCGGAGTCGATCTTAAACCGTAGGTTCTGCCAGTCATGTATAAAATTAACACACACAACATAAGTGGTGTAAGAAACAAGGTCGTAGTCCTGACTGAATGGTTGTGATGACCAATTATGTATGTATGTATGTATGTATTTATTAAAGAAATATTTTTGAAAATCTCGTACTACAGTAACAAACTGTATTATTTAATTGGTCATTACAACCCGTCAGTCAGGATTACCTATTGGCTAGCTTCTCACAACAACCAAGTTGTCCATACAGTTTAATGTCAAATCCGAATTGAGAAAGTTTTTTTCTTCTGGAAGTCACCGAAAAAAATTTTTTTTCGTATTTGGCTAAGAAGGAGTCAGAGCTGAGGGTTGATCTCACGAGCTATTTGACTACAACGACGTCACTAATCAGGTTTTTCCTACTATTCAGGTAATTGTCCACTGTAGTGTGGGATGAGGTTGTCTGTAGTAAAGACTAGAGACTTCGGATAAGTCTACAAATCTAAACCATTTTTCAAAACTGATTATAAACCAGTAAACATATGGTTAGTACAACTGCATCAATATAACGGATAAACAACAACTATTTCCTTGTTTTCTTGTTACACACATTAAAATGTAGGGTATTTCTGATAGTCGGTCTTGACCGACTATTTATTTCTTCTGTTTGTTTGTTCATATGTTTATCAATACTGTTATTAGTATTATTATTGAAACATTATTAATTGTTAAATTTATTTCTCATACATTTGTTTAAATAGAAAATTCATGTTTTCTTAATTAACTTAATTAGCTAAATGATAATATATTAGTTTAAAAAAATATAAGTATGTATATGTATGTATATTTAAATATAAATATATGTATATACGCATAAGATGTATCAAAAGTTTTATTAATTAAAACGTCTCTTTTTTTCCAAGTTGGAACATCATTTACAACTCATTACATTGCACAATTGTAAACAGCTTTAAAGGGAATTAAATTATTAAGTTTGGTATTTCTTTCAAACTTTTATGGTGAATTTAACTTTCTTGAGATCACTCTTAGCAGCTGTATTTTAAACTGTTTAAGGTCCAATACTTTGAATCGTTTGTAATGAATTTTGTTCATTATAAGAATGTTCTACAATTGCATTGGAAAAAAAGTAATAACACAAGCATAAAAGTGTTTTGTTCGAGAGGAAGATTCACAAATTTTTTCGCAACACAGTTGAAGACGTACTAAGAATACACTCGCATCGAATCTAACTTGCTTAACCTTTCAGAAGTACAACGTAGTTTATCACACCACTCATGTTGTGTTTGTTAATTTGATCAATGAATGTCGGAACCTTATTGGGCCTAATTGGCCTATTGACCTATCTTGGGATCATATTGAACAGCAGAATAAAGTGGTACAGGAATACAATACAATCCAGAACAACTAACTGCTCTTTATTGTCGTGAGAGAGAAATAGTCTTAAACTGTGGTAACGTGAGATTAGCATTCCTTTAGATAGAAAGTGACAATATACAGATCTAACCCGATATTGACAGAACAAAGTTTGCGTTAAAGCTGATTTTTATTATTATTATTACCGCTACTTTTCTCGAAATTTTTGGCCAGATGCTATAATGTTTTAGAAGCTAAACAATATCACATGTCTTACGCATTCTTCCACTTACTTTTATTTTTTGTAACTACTATGTTGAATTTGTTTTTTTTTTTGCAAAACTGCCATTATTTGAACTGCTGTCAAGTGGAAACTAACGACAGGTGGACCTGAAATTTCTAACATTGGGTAAACAAATTCATTTGGATACACAGAGGACCAGCAGTGGCATATAGAATAGATCTACATTCAAATAAATAAATAAATACGTGCTGCTATTATTTGCAATGCAGTTGTACAAACTTATCTGTGGAATACCTTTAAAAACCTTTTAAAGACTTAAGTTTTAAGTATTGTATGCGAAGATGTGTATGTTTATCATTGTGGAGTTATTAACTATTCTTGTTTTTTTATTATTTGTTGTTTTTAAAATTAAAATATTGTGTAATAAAAATATATTTGAATATAAGTATTATTTCTTTTATTATAATTTATCTGTTAATAATGACAGATAGTTTCGTTTTGTTAATCAATTTGTTTTCTTTAGCTGTTAACTGTAGTTAATTATTTATTATTATTTGTGTTGTTTTCTTATTATTATTAATATTGTTATTGTTATTATTATTATTATTATTATTATTATTATTATTATTATTATTATTATTATTATTATTATTATTATTATTATTATTATTATTATTATTATTATTATTATTATTATTTAAGTAAAATATTGTTATAAAATAATGAAATTTTATATTTGTATTGTAGTAGTTAGTTTGATAGTTTGACGGATTGTTTTATATGAGGAGGCATTTTGCACAGAAGAAGTAGTTGAAATACTTTAATTTCTTTTATTATTCTTGCTTCCACTAGTTTAATTATTTGCATACAGTGCAAGCTGAATTATCGCAACCGCCGATTAGTGAAATACAGAAATTTTCTTAACAATCAAATTTTTTTATTCTTTATAAGTGCAACATGTTTTAAAAACGAATCTCAATTAGTGCAACATAATTATTTTTTTATTAATTTACATTTCTTTTTTCTTTTGCAATTCTGGTTCAGAAAGGTGGATTTATCAAAGTGATCATATTGTTACGTTTTTACCTTTTAAAAGTGTTTAAAATATGAGCTCGTAGATTGCGAATAAAATAAAAATAAATTTGTGTTTAGTTCCATAATTCTGGGTACCACTGTTCACAACTTGACGTAAACAACAACAATTGCTTTTCTTTCTTTCAGAGAAATGTTTATATCCTTTGCATAAACAATAACAATTACTAGACAATTATTCGACAGAGCTTTCTAACCACGATTACTTTCTTCAAACGCACCGCGTCTTCACACAAGACTGGCTGAACTTCACTAACTCAGTCGCCTGCTTTGCCTTGGCTGTTATATGGCAAAGTAAACAGTCTGAGTAATGCTCTTAAATGCAAATGAACTTCGTTTTCTCGAAATCTCTATAAATGTAAACATCGTTGTTTACATTCTATAAATGTAAACATCGTTGTTTACATTTATTATTGTAGTGTTGTTGGTGTATTTTTGTTTACTTGTTTACTATTTTTTATGCTGGTGTTTGTTGTTATATTAAGCAGTACGATCATTTGTAAACAGGTTTGTTTACTGCATAGTTTTGTTTTTGTAGCTTTTGTTTATAATTTTAATGTTAAGTGATGTAAAAGCAAAACACCAGTATCTAGATTTTTCATTTTCGTAAAAATATTTAAACAAAAAAAATTGAATTTCAAAAAGAATTCTGACTTGCGAATGATGTCTCAAAAACATTATACTGGTTCTTCATACAAATATTTTCTCTCTTTCACACTACATGTGTTCTTTAAATAGAAGTGTAGATTAGATTTTCGGCTCGATTTTCTTCAAGTTGCCATAATCAAGCTTGCACTGTAGTTGTTAAACATAAATCTATTATCCTTCTTTTATTCTTAATAAATATTTATGGTTTTTGTTCTTTAATAAACATTCAGAAAATAAAATCTATTTTAATTGTTTAAGGGGATAGTGTTACTTAATTATTGAATGTGTTTGTAGAGTGGTTAAGAGGAGCACAAAGTTAGTTTTTTTTTTTGTTTCAAAGATATGAAAAGTTCATGTAACGTTTTATACTTAAAGTTAGGTTGCTTAGTATTTCATTTATAATAATATTATTTTTAAATTAGATTTTTCATTATTTATTATGAATCACAAATTATTTTTGTTTGTTTATTTTATCACATCTTTTGAAAAGAACCCTTTAAGGAAAATTTGTTTGTCATTAATTAATTACTACGTTTTTTATTTTATTTGATTTTCTTTTTTAATATCTCATTTGATTAGAAATGTATTCGTTTTGAATAACTAATATTGTTTAGAATTTCATTTGAACAATTATAACTATGAAGTTTTTAATTTGTTTTTATTTATTCATTTCATTTTATACATAATTTTAATAAATATTTCATAATTTATTATAATATTATTTATTTCTTTGTTTTTTATTTAATTTTATTTTATTTTTACATAATTTATTTTATAAATATTTTGATTTGTTTAACTACCATATAAAACCTATGAAAACATTTTCGCTTAATAAAATTTAATTTTTATTTAATTTACGAAAATTAAAATATTTTTGGTGTTTGAATATGTTCCATTTGTTTCAAGACTGTTTTGAGCCCCACATATCGGTTTCATAGTAGATGCGATAGATATTATCGCGTATTAGCTTCGCTTTCTCTTTAGGCAGACCGATTATGGCCTGTTGTTTCTTAAAAAACTCCAAACACAAATCTTGTGGGGCTCCTAAGGCGTGTATGTTACAGGTGAACGACCTAAAAAAGTCAGACAATAATTTGAAAATTTTTAAAAATATAAAACAGATAAAAACAATGAGAAATATTTGGTGTGTTCTACATTTATGCGAAACAAAAAGATGTCGAAAGAAATATTTTTTTTTTCATATTTTGTTTTGTTCGAGATATCTGGTTTGAAGTTTTATCGGCAGCCTCACGTTTAATAAACCATCACAGTATTTACTAGACTGAGGCAATTACTTTCCATCAGGGAATACCTGCAAAGCCCCAATAATATCGTTTTATTTCTAACAAGTTATTTTTCCCATCACCAGATAACTTTCGTTAGCTTCAATCAAGATCTGACTGAATCATTATTCTCTGTGGATGAACATTCCACCATCTGTAGAAAATATAAGATTACAAGCGGTCTACTTTGGCCAATTGAAATGAAAATATACTCAGACTACATGCATAGAAAGTGACACGTGTCATTTCCACCTTATCGTCTAAATCTGCTACTAAATGATTGCCACTTCAGGAAAATGCGGCAGATTTGACCTGAATAGGATTATTCTAACTACGCTACTTTTTATCGTAGTTCATCTGCAAATGCAAATGGGCCACATCGGGGATAAGTGGCATAAATTCCAGGTGTAGGGTAATTAACTTTTTACAGAATCTCAACTTAGATGTGAGGTGAATTTTATAACGAGCGGACTAGATAGCTCATAAGCAACTAAAAACTTTAAATGACTTACGTTAGTTGACGAAATGCAATATTTTCCATTTCCTTATCCACATCAGCGGCTGTTTCGTTGACGCTTTTCGGTGAACGATCCTTTTTGATTTTATTGGCCTGACCATGGCTATGACCATGACCATGACCATGACTGTGACTGTGATGGGAAGAACTTGAGGTGGAAATATCATGTTGATTTACATGTTTATCATCCTTTTTGACATCCGGATTTTGATTATGATTTTGCTGCTGATGCTGCTGCTGCTGCTGCTGTTGCTGTTGTTGATGTTGGCGTTCCTCCTCCAACTCTGCTTTTGCTTTTTGCTTAGCCTTACGACGTTCCTGTTTCTTTTGATTGGCCATAATACGATGATCCCTTTCCGTTTGCATTGCATCGAAAAAGGCTGTATTCCAAAATCTTAAACACAACCAAATGGGCTGCTCGCGCATGTACGTAAAAAGATACTCCCGGTACGCCTCACAGCCGGGTACATCAACTTAAAGTAAATTGAAGTAAACATTTTAATTCAAAAATACAATATGTTAACTAAGTGCCGAACATTTAAAACTCACTTTCTCTGTAGAAAACAAAACAGAGATTCATAATGATTGTGGCTGGCGGAAAATGTTCACACTCGTTACATTCGAACAGAACTAAAGCGAAATGTTGTATCAACGAATGAAATGTGGATTCGGTTACCACTTTCCTTTTGTTCCTTTGATCAATTAGGAAGCGCACAAACCATTGGCGCCCTATTTCTAAACGAGTCATGGCACCAAATTCCGATTTCAATTCCAAATCAAGAGCATTGGCATTAGCGAACATGGTCTCGGTGAAACGTTTCATAAACTCTTTAATGGGCTCTTCGCCTGAGCGACAATCTAAACTGATCGAAGAAGCCCAAGAAGGTACCGAATTTTGCGATTCGGAACGTATAAAGTTACGCCAGTCGGTTGACTCTACACTGGGACTCACTTGACATTCCAGATCATCACGCAGACTAGTTAAAGTGCTACTATTAGAGTTTTTACGTCTAACAGCGGGAGGAACTCGCATGGAATGGTTAGAGGTGGTGGCAGCTATATTAACTACAGATGACTTGCTGAGATCACGTTCATACGAAGGCGGTTGTACCTCAATATGAGGTGCTACACTACTTGCTGCTGCAGTAGCCGCACCTGATACAGATGCATTGGCTGAATTCTCACGCAACCTCATCATGTCTCTTTGGATGTCCAGTTCACTACGTCTGGCGCCTGGTATAGCACGTGCCCGTTCATAACCACCAGAGTGACGTGATTCTATAGAATCTGAACGAGTAGTGCTACTAATATGTGACCTTTCCTGAGCATTATTGTGAAATGACCGCGATGACGTTGAGGTAGATGAGGAGGATGACGACGATGAAGACGAAGATGAGCGAGATTTTTCACGCTTCTTATTACGCAAGGCATCCAAGCGAGGTCCTGTAAATAAAAATAGCTTTGTTTCGTTAAATACAATCCATTAAACAGTAAAGTTTTGTGTAAACTTACGTGGTGCTAAATTCGGTTGTCTATACCGTCCCGAAATTAGCTCTTCATGTGCTCTACGGGCCTTTACGCGACGAGATTCATAGTCAATTTTTGTATAATCTATTGATTCATCAACTGTTATAATTCATCATTAATAAATGATCATTAAATGGATAAATCTATGATATACACAAATTACAACTTACATTTGGGTATTTCTTCTTCATCGTCATCACAATAGTCCGAATCGCTTGAGCTGATATTGAGCGTTAACTGTTTAAATACAAAAAAAAAAAAGTTTTTTACATATGATAAGAAAATTTATTGAGTATTGAATGTTATTTTTAATTAAAAAAACTTCATCTTGAATTCCTTGACAAAGTTAAAAAATTTAATTTCTGTGACAGGCACAAAAAAAGGCCTCCAAATTGTTAAAAGCATTACTGTCGTCTAACAGTACCAATGTCCTAGAACGCTATGCCTATAAAGCAAAGCATTGCACTTAAAAGTTTCAAGGCCTCGCAAATAATATTTTCTTTTACACTTCATTTAATACACCAAATAATGGATCCTTGCAACAGACACAATCCTTTACTTAACTTACATACATATACACATACTACATCCATTCATATGTATGTGTGAATATGAATGTGTAAGTATGTTTGAGTGTTACAAATTCTTTGACTCGTTTTCTTTTAATTCTCCCCCTGGATATATGCACACATGTATGTTGTTGTTTATGATTTTACAAACGAAAATTCAGTCAGTCAGCCAACCAGTCAGTCAGTCAGCCAGCCAGCCAGTCAGCCAACCAAGCAATTTGTCAGTTACTCACTGAACAGTGGCATTAAAACCTTGAAGCCTATGCTGTCACGGTTATTTTTGTTATTTTATTTTGTTTTTTTTTTTCTGTTTCTGTTTCTTTTTCTTTTGTGCCTTTATTATTATGAATATTAGTATTGTTGTGTTTGTTAGTTGTAGGCCTCTCGGCAAGAAAAGTAAAACTCTCTTTTACACTTATACAACCACACAAACATACACACACACTCATATACACAAACAAATGCACAAGGTCAAAGTCAAACAAAATGTTTAAAGAATCAAAGCATGAAAAGGCAAAAACGAAAACATAAGACAATCTGTTTACAGCACATTGTGTATTGCAATAACAACAACAACAACAACAACTAGACACTTACCTTTGATGATATGCCGTTAAGTAATTCGTTACTATTGCCTAGAACTGTTAAAAATTTTGATTTCAATATACCAATGGCCGGAGTTCGTCCCATAAAGCTTTTAATACGTGATGTTTCACCCACAGGCGGTGGGGTAACGGGTTGTGGTGGTGAAGAAGAAGAGTTAAACATTTTGACATTTAGGTGGCGGCGCTTAAATCAAAAATTTCTTTCTCCTAAAACATAGAAGCAATAATAATATCGATCAGTGTCTAGAGACCACCTGCACCATTTCTCTCTCCTATTTTTCTCTTACTCTCTGGTGGCCTTTAATACAATTTCTGTTGTTTTGTTTTGTTTTGTTTTTTTTCTAGTCGATATTGTCTCTCACAGTTATTGCAGGCTACTGAGGTCTTAAGTTTGTGGCGTTTTTGTATTTTTTTTTCTTTTTTTAGGAATATCGTTGTTGGCTTTTAAGTTCAACGAAACTATTGAACTTTGATCACATTTTTAATTTTATTTAATGTCTCTGTCTCTGTCTCTGTCTCTTTCTTTTTTTCAATTTTGATTTTATCCAACTACTAATACTACTAGACGAAAGCAGCAACAAAACAATAATTTTAAACATAATAACACTTGACTGGTCACATTCTAATGCAAGTAACAACAATAACAACAATAGCAATAATAAAAGCAGCTGCAGTGGTACAAGTAAACAATAATCTGCTGCTGCTGCTGCTACTGCTATTGCTGCTGGTACTGGTGCATGCACCCAAATCCAACAAACGTACGCAGCAATAGCAACAACAACAGCAAACTAAATAAATGCAAATAATATTATAAGGAAATAATGGAACAGAAGACTGAGAAGAGAACAGAAGAAAAGAGAATCCGCAATTTAACCGATTATAGTATATTACACTCTATTGTTTACGAGTTCATGTTCATCATCATGTGTATACAAACAACAATATTTCTACTATGCTAGACATGTGATGTTGTTGTCGATGTAGATGTAGTTGTTGGCCACCACATTTCCATGTCGCCCAGCCATCGAACACGAAAAATTTTCTTTTTTTTTTTTAGTTATTTCGTGTGTTTTTATTGTACTTTATGTACAAGTGTATGTCGATATGTTGCTGTTGTTGATTATTGATTTTTACATCGTCTTGTGCAATGAAATATTTTCATACAACAGCAACAATAACAAAAAAAAAATAAATTGAAAGAAAAGAAATCTAAATTCCTTGAACTTCACTGGCTAAACAACAATATTCACATGAAGAATTTCACAAACACATTTTCTTGTTTTTTTTTCATATTTTATGGCACTTCAAACATTTTTATTCATTTCGCATAACATTGATTAGAAATTTCCTCTTTTCATTTGGTTATCCTCTACACAAGGCACTTTTATTTAATATAAATTAAATTAATTTTTTATGCAGATATATATGTATATATATATATGATTTAATATTTTAATTAATTTTTACATAATTTGCTTAACAATTATTTCATTTTCTTTGTTGGAAAACAATTTTTTATTTGAAAATAATATCCATGCCGTTAGCCTGCGTTTTAAATACTGCACAAAAATACTCATACGCTATAGTGGCTAAGCTTTTGTTGTTCAATTAAACGGAACATGTGTTTTTGCTCTGCTCTTCAGAGCATACTTTATGGGGTTTATGAAGACTTAAAAATAAACTTTCTGTTATTAACACTAGTAAACAATGTTAACCTAAAAGGCAAAGAGAGAATGTTAGTTTTTCGTTATTTTTGTTTTTATTTCATTTGCTTTAGTTACCGGTTATAAAATCAGGATTTAAAAATTTAAATTGATAATAAATCAAAACTAATGTACATATGTATAGCAACAATTAAATATAAAATTCATCTAAAATGTTCTTAAATCAAGTAAGTGAATAAATTAAAAACATTCTCTGCAAAGGGGATTCCAGCACAGAAAATAAGTTTGCTTTTTCCTATGGGTTTTCTTAAAGCATTTAAGTATTTATAAGTATTTATTAAGTATTTATTTTTATTTACATACCATAAAAAATAAATAAATATATAAGGAAAACAAACATCATGAGATCATTTGTCTTTTTACAACATAAACAAACCATTGATGTTTTAATTTTGCGGAAGAAGGAATTCAAATGTCACCAAAACGTCTGTTGATCGATCATTTGTTCTCTCATTATTTACTACAAGAGAAATATTTTCTCGCGTTAACAATGCGTTGACAAACGAAAACAGCAACAAATTTCATTATTTTGAGAATAAAATCAAATCCCACAAACTTTTATTCATTCTTTATATTGGTACTGAATGCAGGGCGACACTTGACTATTTCAGTTGGTGAGCAGAAGTTGAACGATAAATACGAAAAAAAATATAAAATATTTACGCGAATACGGAAACAGGCGACAATATAACGCGAGTTATGTAAGCAATATTTAGGCCGACAATTAAATATATGTATTTACATACATACATATATAAAGTTAAATCTCAAAATAAAATTAATAAAACCTAACAATATCGAATAAACTATTGAAAATCTATGAAAATTAACGGTTAATTTGAATTGAATACCCTTAAGGAAGTGTTAAAAAACGTCAAAAAGAAATTAAAAAAAATAAATGAATATCATCTATACAATATAGAAAAATTTTATTTATAGATTTATAAAAAGTATTTATAAAAACATATGTATGTGTATGTGTGTGTTTTAAGTGTTTTACAAATGAAAATATATTGTACATATATTCCTAAAAATGTATTTTTGAATTATGCAAAAAGAAATTTAATAAAATCATATAAAATTTCTAAAAATAAATTCTAAATTTTACCTTTAAAAGCAAATAAATTGAAATAAAATTAAAAGAAAAACTCACACACAAAAATAAAAATAAACGAGAAAAAAAGAGTTTTGCGGCATTTTTAAAAATAGTTGTTGAAATTTTCAAAAATAACACAACAGCGTCTCCCTGGGCTTTGCTTACTTACACAGCGCCACATAGACGAAAGAAAACAGCAACACAACTGCAGCAACTACAACGATCAACAGAGAATAGACAACAAACAACAGACGACATCAGCGTGAGCATTAAAAATTAAAAGAAATAGAAAGAAAAAAACATTAAGAGTAACAACAAATAAATAAACAATTTTTGTTTTAAACGCAACGGCAATTTTATTTTTAACAGCAACCACAACAACAATAATAACAGAAAATAAAAGCATTAATATTCTCATTTTCATTTGGTTTTCGTACTCATTTACGTAAAAAAAAAAATAAAAACAAAAACAAAAAAACCTGCACGAAGGAAATGACGAAGTTAATCGCTTATACGCCAACAACGATATTTTTGGTTAAAATACTATAAACCGGCTTTTACTCTCTCTCTCACAACGCGCGCACACATACACACACACATGCTCACTTTCGTTTACATTTGATTTTCTGCATAAACAACACACTGTTGTACATGAATGCACGCACACACTCGTAAACGCTTATGTTTATTTACTAAAAACAGTTTTTATATTCATATTTTGAAGAATATATGTGGAACAACCAAACGAAAGTATGCAAAACAAAACAAAAATTATTTTTAAATTTAAATCTTTGAAAACCACTTTTATGCTTGTCTAACATGAAGGAAATAGAAAAAATGCAATTATTTTGACGTTTAATGATGCACAATATGGCGTAAATATGGCGCAAATAGAAAGCTCTCTTTCTCTCTCTCTCTATTTATACACAATTTTATATTTGTTTCTTTTCATATGTATATTATATGTTAATTACAGGAATTCAAAAACGATTGTAAATGTGTTTTCCACAATATTTCTAAAATTATCACAACCGTAATATATTCATAATTATTTAATAGAATTAGGAATAAAATTGTAAAAGCTTTTTTAAATTAATATAATGAAAACAAAGAATATATTAAATTTAAATAAAACTTTATGGTAAAAAAAGGTAAAAGTCCACCACGAATTTCAAGTTTTCGCTCACATTATTTTGTCTTAAATATCAAAAAGGATCAGTATTTGATTCTAGCCCCTTTCTAATTCTTAGGCAGTAGTTTTACTGCGATAATTAAGTCTTAACAATTGCAGTAAAAGGTTGTGTAGCGATTGTGTGTGATTTACATGAATAAAACCCCAAAAATATTTTCTTAGGACTAACTAACTGAGTCAACTATGTCACATTATTTATTCTTCATATTATTTATTTGCTTAATTGTGGAGTTATATTATTCAAGTTTTTTGCAGCTAAGCAGGTAATCAATCTACTTTAGCTAATGGAATAACGATAAGTCCACCCATTGGTGCCCAACAATTGGCTGTAGGTTGATGATATTTGTTATTGGCGTTATTTTTTCCGGGAATCCAACCGTCGACCCACTGCACTACGCTTTAAAAAAAAAACAATTATTTATAAGCGTTTTCTCGATATCAGAAATATAATTTTGGATTATTTTAATTTAAACTTGCTAGTCCTTTAACGAACATCGTTTTAATGCATCGAATTTCCACAGTACTTAACAACAGAATCATGTATTTGCAGAATAGAAAGCCAAGATTAAATTTATGTCAATAACAAGTAACGTTAATAGTTTTTGAAAGAATTTAATTCCTTATTTCATACAGTTCACCTGTTTACGGTATTTGTTACAAATTCAAAAAAAATTTTTTTAAAAACATTTTCTTTAATACAGTGGGACAATTATTATTAAAATTTTTCATTTTCTAATGAAAAATAAATCAAATTAATTACCTGCTTTGCCGTAGTATAGTAGGTAGTGTGTTTACTTATTAAACGTAAGGCCACGGTTTAAGCCCCAGATCAGACATCAAAACGAAAATATGTAAAAAATATTTCTTCGGTGACTTCCTTTCAGCAGATTTCTGGCAAAAACTCTGTGAGTAAATAAAATTGCCATAAAAAGTTTCTCAAAAAATTTGTCGTTTGGAGCCGATTTTAAACTACAGGTCCCGCCACTCATGTGTTAATTTTATACATTATATACACGCAACATGAGTGGTGTGAGAAACTAGGTCCGTAATCCTGACTGAAGGGTTGTAATGATCAATTATGAACGTATGTATGTAATTACCTGCTTTTAAAGAGTAAATTCTCTTATTGCACTCAAAAAGAAATCGAATAAAAATAGAGGACAATAAGAAAAAAATTTTCGTAGAAACCGTCAACATGTGGCAAAAAAAAAAACATGCAAAATTTCTATTTCAACAAATAAAGTAAAAATCGAGTGTAAAAAATTTAATTTGTTCTCACAATATTCTCTTCTATAGGCCATATTTGGCGTTCTCCGCTCAACTCTCGGATAAGCTCCGTCGTTCCCCATCTAATCTCAACGACATTGGCGGACTGTGGGCCAACATCTCCCACTCCCTGCGCACTACTGCGGAAACAGTCCTTGGTTTCGAACGCCCACCCCAACGAAATCAATGGTACGATGAGGAGTGTCGCGAGGCAACTGCAGCGAAAAACGCCGCATACAAGAAAACGTTGCAGTCTGCCGCTACGCGAGCCATTGTCGAGAACTATAGAGAGAAGAGAAGGGATGAGAGACGCCTTTTCAGACGCAAGAAGAGGGAGCAGGAAAGGCGTGAGCGTGAGGAAGTCGAGATGTATAGATGTAGGAATGACGCTCGAAAATTCTATCAAAAGGTTAAGCGTCTAACCGAGGGTTATAAACCCGGAGCGTCTTCCTGCAAGGACGAAAATGGAAACTTAGTAACAGATCCGAAGGGAGTACTGAGGTTATGGAGGAAACACTTCTCTACTCTGCTACAAGGCGATGACGACACCAATACCGCCTTTAGAGATGATGTTCCGAACCCGATCGATGATGACGGCGTGGAGATTCCGCCGCCTAGCTATGAAGAGGTCAAAGTCGCGATTACGCGACTTAAAAACAATAAAGCGGCAGGTCCTGATGGCCTCCCCGCTGAATTGTTTAAGACCGGATGTAATGAGTTGGTAGGGCGCATGCACCAGCTTATTTACAAAATATGGCTAGAGGAAAGTATGCCCAACGATTGGAACCTCAGTGTCCTCTGTCCTGTCCTGAAAAAGGGAGACCCTACTATATGCGCCAACTATAGGGGTATAAGCCTTCTCCCTATCGCATATAAGGTTCTTACAGGCGTATTGTGTGAACGACTGAAGCCACTCGTCAAAACACTGATTGGACCTTATCAGTGCGGCTTCAGACCTGGTAAGTCCACCATCGACCAGATCTTCACACTACGCCAAATCCTGGAAAAGACCCACGAGAAACAAGTCGACACACACCATCTTTTTGTCGACTATAAGGCTGCCTTTGATAGCCCCATAAGGGATCGTGTTTATGCCGCAATGTCTGAGCTCGGTATACCTGCGAAGCTGATAAGGCTATGCAGAATGACGTTGAGCAATTCCTGTAGCTCCGTCAAGGTAGGAATGGACCTCTCCGAGCCTTTTGATACCGTGCGAGGTTTCAGACAAGGCGACCCCTTATCATGCGACCTCTTCAACTTCGTCATGGAGAGTGTTCTGCGAAAGGCAGGAGTGCATCGTAGTGGCACTATATTTCAAAAAAGTGTCCAGTTGCTTGCGTACGCTGACGACATTGATATCATAGGGCGTACCAAGCGAGATGTTACTGCTGCCTTTAGTGCTATTGAACGCGAGTCTACTAAGATGGGTTTGGCAGTAAATGAGGGCAAAACAAAGTATATGTTATCGACAAGTAGAGACGTGCGGCGTATTGATTCTCAGATTACGGCCGATAACTATACTTTTGAAACAGTCAAGGAATTTATTTATCTTGGCTCCGCCGTTACCACCACAAATGATGTCAGTCTGGAGATCAAGCGCAGGATCACTCTTGCCAACAGGTGCTACTATGGTCTCAATAGGCAATTGAGTAGTAGAGACCTCTCTCGTACGACGAAGCTAACACTATACAAGACGCTCATCCTACCCGTGCTTCTTTATGGCGCAGAGGCATGGACCCTATTAAGTACTGATGCAGCAGCCTTGAGAGTGTTCGAGAGAAAAGTACTGCGTAAGATCTTCGGTCCAGTACGTGTTGGCGATGATTTCCGCATTCGATACAATAGTGAGCTGTATGAGCTCCTCAACGACATGGACGTTGTACAGCGTATTAATATCCAGCGGCTGCGCTGGCTCGGCCATGTCGTTCGAATGGAGGAGGATGCTCCAGCGAGACGGGTATTTGATGCGGAGATCTGCGGAAGTCGGCGAAGAGGACGACCTTGTATCCGTTGGAAGGACCAAATCGAGGGAGCCCTGTCATCGATTGGTGTGACCAACTGGCGTAGGCGCGCAAGAAGCAGAGGCGCCTGGAAGGATGTGTTGCGGCAGGCCGAAATCCGTTAATCGGGTTGTTATGGCCAATTAAGTAAGTAAGTAAGGCCATATTTGTTTCCTCTCTCTCTTCAGAAGAGAGAGATAGGGAAAGAGAAAAGCAAAAAATTCTATTCTATCTCAATATCGTTTTTATTTGAACATTTTGAATTTTGAAATTCTCAAACAACACTGTTAGTATATGGTATTGTTTTATTTAAAATGATATTTTCATGTTATTTGTTTAAACAGTAACGTTGTATTTTTGTATTTATTTATTTATACCATATATTTACACATACACATACACATACACATACACATACACATACATACATAGATGAATCCCTTAATACAATATATTTATTTATTGTGGTGATCATAAATTTCAAGTTCAAAATAATACTGAAACTAGATGACCTTAAAACATTTTCATTTTATTATATGGTTGTAGAACAAAAAAATTTAATTTTATTTTTGTAACTTATGGTTCTATATTTTGAATATTAAGAATTCTATTTTACTCTGTATTTCATTGATCATGTAAAAGCATACAGAATATGTTTACCTTGATTTCGGGTATGAAATTAAAAGTACTGCTGAAATCATAGGAACATAGTGATAAAAAAAATTGCAAATTCACTCATTTCCCATTTTTAAAATCTGATGATATCAGATGAGTTTTAGAATATAAAGTATAATAAAAAGAAATCCTTTATTTGTTTATAAATTAAACATATTCAGAATAATTCCATTCAGTTTTACCTGCTATGCACCATTTTATTACGAATTTTTCACCAAAAAATTCTACGCTATTGATGAGAAATATAGAAGAATCACGAATCTACCAAACACACAAAACCTTATTATAGGCATGTCGGATTGGTTGATCGCTTGACATTGTCATAACAACCCACTCTTCATATCAAAATTATGGCCTATAACCATATTTCATACGAGATCGGTAATCTAAGTAATCGGCGTAGATCCTACATTACGGTTATATAATTTTACCGATATTTTTCATAACTTGAAAATTGGTCCTACAGGATACAAATTTGCGACAACTTATGTTCGATATGTTTGACTTTTATAGTATCACGGCCATTAACGCTATAAGGATAACGAAAATATATGACCTGTTTCCTTTCTGACAGTGCACGTTGAATCAAAAAATGGATTTCATTTTATGACGTTGTGTTTTCGCTGATTATGGCCAATCCACCGCCATTTAACTATTTTTTATTGGCATGTTAACCCAGAGTTCTTTCGAGGATTTGATTTACAAATTCTTTTATGTTCTCTAATCGGAGGAAAATTTAAAAATCTTCTTAAATAAACGTCTTCCAATGTAGTTGTGACTGGTGGGACTGGTTTCTCCCTGGTCACGAAAGACGTTACGTTAACCTCCAAATGAACTACTCCAAATCTTGGGATTAAGTTCATGGTTTCGCGTGCAGTGACAACCTGCAAAAATATTATTTTCATCGGTTTTGAAGAATTACGGACAAAACAGTACACCAAACATTATATCTCTCAGGATGCTTTGGATAGTTTTAGAACTGCCTCCGGCTGCTCTTCAACTTATATTCGGTTGTTCTGATTATCGACGTTCCCATTGAATGAAAAGTGAGCTTTGTCGCTGAAGAAAAATTTTAATTTTTTCCTTTTCCGAAACATATTTTCCGTTCACCACGATAATAAAATTCAACAATTGGCTAGTGTTGTTTGCTTGTTAGTCTATTCACCATAAAGCAGCAAATTTCGCTGACCATTTCCGTTATTTCTACATGTCACGAATGTTTCTTTTTATCAGGCGTATATAATACGAATTGAAGCTTTTACAGTTTAAAGACACACACCAGAGATCAGCAATGAATCGTTTTTCACTACTCATAAGCACTCATGAAATTTTTAATATAAGTGAGTCAACAATATTGAAATTTAACTATGTACTCTGATTCATTCGTACTCACTACTACGTTGATTTATAAGCACAGGTTACAATGAGTATGCGTACAACGTTGACATCAAACTCATACCATTCGAAGTATATTTGATTCATAAACCTACTCATTTAGATTCATAACTTTAGAAAAATACTTATAATACTTATAAATGATTCGAGTGACTCGAATCATTCATCAAAATTTACAGTCTTAGTTAAGAAAAAAGACACATAAGCAAAAATACAGAGCAGCAAGCAGAGCAAACACGTTCGTACGTGAATCATACTTATTTTGTGATTCTTGTATATGTAGAGTTATAGAGAGCCGAAATCAACAACAACATACGCGTTGTTAAGTACGAATATGATGAGTACTTCAAACTTTAAATATGAATATGCGTAGAGGTTCCATGATATTAAAATAAGTATGAATGCGTATAAGTATCAGAAATTATGAGTATGATTCGATTTTACACATCTTTTTGAATACTCATTGTTAATCTCTGACACACATACACTCTTTAAACAATAGACCAGCATTTGGAACTAAAATTGAAAAAAATTGAGAAAATTTTAGTACAAATAAACCCAAAAATATTTCATGAGAAGCGAAAAGAAGGAATAGTCACAAATTTTTTTCCTTAATGTTGTGCCAAAAATATCTGACCCATATGCTGTAGCTACTGGAAATCTCTTTCTCACTCGCTCGCTCGTTCGCACGCTGTCTCTTTATTATAACGGATGTATTAAAATTTATTCTCTTGACTTCGTAGAATAAAAATAAAATGTGCGCTCGTTGAAAAGTTGTCATCACCTTTAATGAGATTTACAGTGCGAAGCTCATACTCATTTAATTTTGCTTTTCATTTATTCTCATAAATATTAGACTCTAATGAATATAAAAAAAACTTTTCATGAATAAAATTTTGAATTAAAATTTTTATATTTCGTTACCATTAGCTGCAGTAGTTTTTGGTATTTAATGCTTATAATTACGTTCATACATTAGACGCCGAGAAGCTGTTCCTTTTCTGTTTATTTTTCTTTTTAAATTTGCAAATGAAAAATGAAAATTTTTTTTAATTTTTAGACGATAAAATATGGCCTCTCAAGCATATAATAGAAATGGAGGGATGTTAGTCACACGAAACGAACGATCGATGCCAAAATGGGTGGTAAGTTATCGAATAATTTTAAAATAAAAAAAATAAAATGGTGACATAAACAAAATTAATAATCTGTGCATATTAATGATCTTTAAAAGATATTTATTTTTTATTAATCTCCCCTGTTCTGTATTACTCAAACGAAAAGAAAGTTTTTCTATGAGTTTGTTAAAAAATTTTCTTCAGTTTTCAATTGGAATCTTAAATACAGGATAGGGTTTAAATGAAACAATCTATGTAAGATCGAAAATTTATATGAAACACTCAATTTGTAGTTTTCAGACAAATTTTCGACTGCCTGACATTGTTTATCTTCTAAAACAGGGTTCCCTTAAGATATAAATTTCCCTTTAATGTTCCCGTCAACTTTACTTTGCATCTATTCAGGATAATAATTGAAATAATTCCTTTATTTAAACAGGCAGATCAAAGTGATCGTATTGGTCCAAAACCACCGCCACCTCCGGTAACACCCGAAAATGGTAACATAATGCCGAAACAACCAAGTTTGCCACCGAAAACCAAAACTCTACCGGAACCAGATTACGAAGTGATTGAATTTTCTAATCAACAATATTCGAATGCGCCTTTAAGACCAAACTCGGCCAGTTCTGGTTCCAAAACACCGGGTAAACCTTTTTATTTCTTTTTTAAAGTTACATACTATTTTCTATTTTTTAAATTCGATTTTGTTTATTTTCTTTCAGACAACAAACTCAAGTGTACTCTATGCGGTTCGGGTAATCCCTGGGTTACTTGTGACGAATGTGCCCAGCAAATATTTTGTGCCTCTTGTGATGACATGTTTCACAAGCATCCCAAACGTAAAAATCATCAAAGAAAGGTGATTTTATTATTAAAATTTGACTGTGTTTCATTTAAAGTTGTTGTTTATTTACAGACCATTGAGAAGTCAATACCACCTTTGCCGCCTAAGATTTTACCCGGCCAAACTGGTCCCTCTCCGCCTGTGGCTCCACCCAGACGTAATAAACGCGGTCTATTGACACCCCTAATGCAGCGCAAGGATCAGGTACGCTTCTGTACGATTTTCTAAAGAAAATTCCCAAGACAATATTGTCGACAAATTTCGTTTCTTTCAAAATTCAAAATCGTTAACCGTTTTACTGTAGTACGCTTGCCTATTTACGCTGATATAATATTTTTTAATTTTTAATTATTAAATTTATTATAACTGTTAATCATGACGATGATAAGCATAAAATCAGAAATAAAAAAAGAAAAGAACTCAACTCAATAAAATAAAATCAAGAAAAACATGAAAATCTATTTGGAAATCTTTATTGAACACACACTTCATCATCATTTTTCTTTTAAATATATATTGTATGTGACCTTAATCTCAGGGTAATTCAATGCCGGGACCATTTCCTGTACCTTCATCGCCTACGCCTTCGCAGAAAAATGGAACTTGGCAAGAGCGTTTCGGTTCTTTGCCCAGAGGCTTAAATTTACTGAATCGTCCGTTGCCCGATACTCCCAAGACACCGCCCAGTGAGTCGTCACGTTCTACCACACCGAAATCAGTATTTGATAATATACAAAGGCCACCGTCGATAACGTTGGAAAAAATCAAAAGTAAAGCCAACGCTACCCTGGATCGTATGCAATTATTACAGCAGCGCTATAGGCAACAGAAAGAACAATTGGAACGAGAGCGCAGTGGCTCAGTAACAGATCAGGTAAAACTTTTTGTAAACAAATAATGCAAGTTTTTAATACTCTCACTAGCTTGCAAAAATCAGAGAAAGAGTTGATTCTCTTCACTTTTTGTACAATAATACATACGTATATGTCATCTCCTCTCATTTAGTTTTCATGTAAAATAATGTCTCGTTCTCAATGTATTCATTGTTTATCCCTTTATCTCTCTCTCTCTCTCTCTCTTTGTACTCTCATTATGTTGTTATTGACTCATGTCACGTGTACGTATTCCCTCCATAATACCCTGGTATTGGTATCGATCGTTGTGGTGTCACTGTGTACCACTGTAAACAGAATATGTCGGCATTTGATCAATGGTCAAGCATTTCACAATCGCCATCACATTTTCATTCTGGCAGCATGTCGTCCGGCATCAATTCATCCCATCTAGACCTTATGGATGATAATAATTTCAATTTTGTCCATCAGAGTCAATTGGCTAGACAACACCATCAGTTAGCCGCCCAAAGGGCCAACCAATTGGGCCAACGTGCCCTATCAACGTCAGTTTTCAATTTAAATCACATAAACCGCAAGCAACCCCCAACAACGGCTAACGGCTGGCTGAATAATTCCATGCAACAGGTACGTCAATCAAGCATATTCTCTGAAAGAGCTATAAACTTATTTTAATACGTACTTCCGAACAGGCTCAATCGATGGCTCAATTGAATTGCGCCAATTGTGCTCATCAGCAATCCCAGTGGAATGGACACAGTCATATGCATATGCCACAGGATCCGTGGTGTAACCAGTTGGCCTCACAGCAGCATTTAAATCGATCGAATATGTCCCTTAACGTATCTGCTGGTTACATGATGCAACCCCAAATGAATGGCATGTATCCACCGCCCACATTTATGAATCAAAGAGGCCTCATGCATCAAATGTATCCACAACCTTATATGGGTGGAATGCCAGTCATGAATCCAGGTATATTTTGCACACCATTGATGATATTATTTTGATACTCATGTTTAATGTTCTTTTTAAGGTTTAATGGGTATGCCACCATCCGCGTCAAGAGCTGCTTCGAGAGCAGGTTCTCGCATGGCTTCACCGGCTATGAGCCGTAAATCAGTTACGTTAAGAAGGAAACAACGTTCCAATTATATTGATGATGAAGCGACCGATGATGAAGACTCTGATGAAGATGATCGTCGTTCCATTACTTCAAATCGTTCAAGGCAAAGGCGTTTGTCCAGTGCTTCTCAAATTCATTTAGACGAGGATATTGATTCACCTCCGGGTAAATTACACCGTCATCGTGCCCGCAATCAACGCAGAGACTCAATAGCCAAGTCAGTCCACAATGACTGGGCACCAGGTAGAAGAGGCTCTAACAGCAATAATAACAACCGTTCTGCTGATTCTGGTTTCAATAGTCCGCTCAAGCCATCACGTATATATTCCGATCTGGACTCGGAAGGTTCAGGGACCAGAGCTTTAGTTCAAGCCAAAATAGAACAAAAACTTAAAGAAGAATCTCTGAAACAGAAACAAACCAAAGCTAAACGTCAAAGTCAATCTCCTACACCTCAAAAAACCAGTGCAGCAGTACAAACTCCGGCAGTGAAAAAAGCTTCTAAGCAAGAAAACAAAGAAGATAAAAACGAAGCAGTCGAGGCTAACAAACCTGATAAAGAAGAGAAACAAACTTCGAAAATTGAGCATAAAGATGAAGAGATAAAACAGAAGCATGAAGATAAGCAAGTCACTGCTTCGGAAGGGGAAGAAGAGACAGAAAGTGAGGAAGAAGAAGATGAAAACGAAGATGAGGAATCAGCATCAGAGCCAAATTCTCTGGAGCCAGATTTACAAGCAAATAATGAGGCAGGGGCCGATGATGCTCAAATAGAGGAGGATGATTTGGGTCCACCGCCTTCCACACCCGACCATGAATGGGAGTGTGAATTTTGTACGTTCGTTAACGAAGCCAATATTAAGATCTGCTCCATTTGTTGTAAAACTCCAAGTATTAAACCGAGAAAAGCAGTCAAAAACACATCGCCTCCTAAACAAATAAAAGCAACACCAACAGATACAAAGGAAAAGGAAAAAGGCAAAGGGAAAGACAAAGACAAAGACAAGGACAAAAGTGGTACGATTAAGAAAAGACCAACAACAACAGCCACAGCCACGGCAACATCTAACAATCAAACACCATTCAATCACATAATCGAGAAAAATACTGAATCCACAAGTTCCATAAACCAGAAGGCACCACAAACTACGAAAACAGACTCCGCTCACAGCACAGATGAAGCTTATGATTCTTCGTCGAACACATTCAAAACTAAAGGTAGGATCCGGAAAATTTCATTCCTGGAAGGAACCAAACCATTCTAAGAAATCTCCTAAACAAAAACACACAAAGCCCTCTGTCTACCAAATCCATACAAACATTTCTAATCGTTTTATTGATCTTCATAACATTTTTTATTACCAAGTCTTTCTTTTTATTGATTGTATTCACGAGATTATAGATTTAAATTCTGTTAACAATGCACAAATACATCCTTTTCGAACCCTACACGAGTGTTGTTTTATTCTATTAACCCCATGTATATGTACAAAAATATTTTATAGAATCTGTGGAGGATGTATGGGCGACTTTGGATGAAAATATTCAGGCTACAGCCAATGAGGTAACACGAAAGGCTGAATCCAAACAAACTCCCAAAGATTCTACCGTTTGCGGTGGTTCGTCAAACTCCAAGTCAGCTGGTGTTCAATCGCAGGAAAATGATTCAAGTAAATTTCAAGCTCGAGAGATAGGAACTTCACCTCCACCCCAGAGTATTTCTACCCAAGTAGGTTTCGAATGAACATATCAAGCCATAGGCACAATCAATTTATTTAACTTCACTCCTTTATCTAGACTTACGATACTTTAGGCATCCGCAAACCCGAGGCAAAAGAGGACTCGATTTCGAAATCACAAACCTCACAACCAATGTTCAACGATGCCATACAGGTAAGTAAAGAACTGATATCTTGTTTACCATCAGTCTACCTACCTTTTGTCGTCTAACATTGTCTTATTTTTTCATAAGCCTACAAGTTTCCCTCCATCTCCCAAGATACAAGATTTGAAATCTTTCGAAGCGGAAGTTTTAAATAAAATTCACAACATCAGTCATGTACCCTCCCACCTCCACCACCATCATCATCATCAACAACAACAGCAACAACTACACAATTATCATGCGAATCATCATAACGCGCACTTTTTCAACGACTCACGACAACGATATCGCAGTAACAACGACTTGCACATGGACGATGCCATGTCGATAGAATTTGAGGGTCCTTTTAATGGTTTGGGTCGGCGTCAGCCCTCTATAAGTGAATTGATGCTGTTGCAGAAAGTAGCTACTGTTAGTCTATGCCTTGTTATACATGAACTCATCTTTCTTTTTTCATTTCATTTTGAAGACTTCATCACAGATGCATTCACCTTTGGGCGGCAGTATTTATGATCTGCCCTATCGCGATCTTTCCTCTCTCAGACTCACTGACATGGACAATCATAAAGTATTTCTATCAATCCACCACCGTTTTGTTGTAGTGACAGAATGCCGAATAACTAATTCTTTTTTTCACTGTTTCTTCCCCCCTCCTTTAGGAATCCGATTTGTATAAGTATACCACTGAGGAACTCAATGCTGCTCTTAAATATTGTGGCCCTGATATGCATCCACTCGTGTGGCTGCGCGATAACTGGCCGAAACTTATACAAACTGTTCAGAGTTTAGCCACCAAGTATGGCCAAGAGAGAGCCGAAAATACAATAGGCACCATATCACAAATGGAAGCTAGAGAAGCTTTACGCATGCACACCGGCAATATTTGGCAAGCAGTGTCAGAGTGCATTGAGCAAAGACAACGCAAGTACAGGGAAATTTCTTCTAAAGGCAACTTTTCCCGAGAAGATATTGTAACAGCTCTCACAACCCACCAGGGAAATATAGAATTGGCCATACACGACTTGGGACGCAATCAATTGAAACCTTTTCTAATGAGAATTTGGGGCTCTCCAGGAGGTGTAGAAAACGAGAGTGGCCCTCAGCCTTTACCTGCTGGCGTCTCACAGACATCACAACTAACCGCCTTTAACATCGATAAAGGTTAGCATTCGTTGCACTTGGTGGGACATCTTAGAAAGCACTTCATTTCATGAACTCTATTTTGTTTTTGATTCTCCTTCTTTTTCCTTTTTCTCATTGTAGACATTCATAATTTTCTCAGTGTCAACGCTTTCGACTGCATGCAAACACCAAACGAATCTGGTGCTTTTCATAACAATAATAATCAGATGCCATCACCATTTGATCGACCAGTTCCATTTACCACTTCATTCGATAACAATAATCATATGCTCGATAATACATCCAGTTACAGTGCAGACAGTAAAGACTGTGCCGCCACCAGCCCATTACCCATAGACGAGTCGATACTCAGCAATAAAAATGTGCTCAAAGATCTTGAGAATCTGATAGGCAACATGGAACAAAACCAACAGAAACCAAACGATCATGTATTACATTCCATACACGATATGATTAGTAATATGAACCCGAAAACTGAAAACGATTACGACCCGGAAACCATGCGAATTCTTACTAAAAGTCCCATAACTCCAAACAAATACAAAACTTCGCTCAAAGACAGTCAAACAGAGAATGAGGCTGATGTTAAAAATTTTGTATGGCAACACATTCAAGAAATTGTGCCGAATCTGGTGCAACAAGTTGAAATGGAATTAATGGAAGACATTGAGGAAAAGTTGAAAGCTAATGAGCCACTTGAGGACAAACGAGAAATTACCCCAGATACTAGTAAACCGGTAACAGCTCCGCCGCCTCCTCCTCCGCCTCCTATCGATCAGGATGAATTTCTGATGGAAGAAGTCATCAAGCCAAATATTAAAAATGCCTCCATTAAAGAAGAGCTACCACCGCAATTCAGATATCCTGCAGAAATTGCCACATTTCAAATGGCTTTTGACAAATGTCTACAAAGAGAACACGAGCAAGAATTTGAATTCGATTCTCTCGAGGAGGCGCAAAGAAATGTTTACAAAATGTTTAAGGCACCACAAATAGAAGAACCTGCTCAAGTGTTAAATACAAGAGACAATTCTCGCGAAGTTCAAGATGAAGTTAATGACTTTACTGAAAGTCAAATTGATGCAACTGAATCCAAAATTCAAACAAATGCCTTAGACATGGTAATTGGAGCTACTAGTTCAGCTGAAGGCTCAGCTGAACCTCAGACAACTGTTTCCTCTGATACCATTTCTAGACCAGAACAAGGTAAAGATACAATATTTATTGAAAATCAACATTTCAATGAAACCAATACCGAGACCGAGAGTTCCAATCCATCTGAAAACCATCAAGTTCAAGTCGAAGAAGAAACAAACATTCGTTCGATTGAAATTATTCCAGAACCAATGGAAGCAGAAGCCAACGAAATCGATGTCCCAGTTTTAGATACCAAAACTTTTGCTGATATACAATCAACAACTGAGACTGTAGCTGGGGCACAGTCTTCTTTGACGGCAACAGATATACAATCAACATTTGAAATTGTTGATGAAGCTCAGTCTTCCTTGACGGTAACAGAGAATAATATTACAGGACCCATGGTAAAAGTCTTCTCGCACGAAGTCATTACAGCGGAAAATAAAAATTTCAGTTCTCAAGAAGAAAGTCCAAGTAAAGACTCTAACAACAGTATCAAGAATGTTAATCTCTACAAACGGACAACTGTTCAAGATCTTTCCAAGGCCTTGGATACAGCAGAAACAACGGCCACAAACTTAAATATGGAACATTCAGCTTTAGTGACACCCCTTGTTATAGATACTCCGCGAGCTGAATCGCAATCGGAAGACAGTATAACTGTAGGGGATGTTATGCCTGAGTTTAGAACACCTTCTACGTTATCGGTTGCAGAGGAGACTTTGCAAACGACCAAAGTAGAGTTTGAAGCATCACAAGAAGAACCCGAAAACACCCAGTCGACAACACAATCCCAGCACAAAGTTGTAGAAGATGAACCAACGAAATCCTCTTCTCTACATGATAATTCCATCGAAAAGGAGTCTAAACTGCCAGGAATAGTAAAGTCAACATCTTTTGCACAAAAAAGAGTATCGAAAATACCTGTACGTCGAACGGCTAGCAATCAAAGTTTAATCATGTCTCCTATTGTGCCACCAAAAGCAGAATCTAAAGCCGAACTGGAACAGATCGTAAGCAGTTCGGTTGATATACCACAGACATCCCATCAAATGGAAGTTTCAAAAACTACTGTAACTGACGATGAATCTGATGAAGAACTATACAGCATCGCTAGTGATTCTACAGCAGCTGAGCTGGTTTCAAGAGCGGATGAATTTCAATCCCCAGTCAGCACTAATGAAATGATTTTAATGATACAGCATGAAGAATCGGAAAACACAAGCACTGTCGCCCCTTCCACAAGTAGTTCTACGCTACATTCTACAACAAGCCAAGCCTCCGGTCTAAAATCCCCTGCGGACTTTATACCGTCCGGTGATCCTTCAAAACAAAATCTCTCTGAACTTGTCGAGGATACCCAAAGGCTCATCAAGCAAATGAGAGATGAAATAAGTATCGATGACTTTGAATCGTCTACAGATGAATACACGGATGAGTATTCGGATGAGTATGATGATGGTGAAGAAGAGGATGAAGATGATGAAGATTGGGAAGGAGAAGAAGAAGAAAGTGAGATAGACGATGATGAATATGATGACATTACTGAAGACATAACAGAAGAAAATAATTACAGCAACACTCAATCACCTTTGCCATTCTCGCAAGACTCTCAAGATGCACACATTAGTTCAGATATCGCCAATATCCGAGTAACCGAATCATTTGATCATTCACAAGCATTACTCTCTGATCATTTCGAACAGGACAACACACAAAATCAAACCGTTTTTGTTGAAGAAACTGTGGCAATTGTTGAAACTGAAAATAGTTCACCGGAACTACCAGTTGAAACTGTAATTGATACAATTTTAGAGCCGCCACAAAATTCTGTAGAACTTAACGAATCAGAAAATCTTCTTCCAGAAACGCCAGTGGAAGCAGTTTCAGAAACTGTTGAGGAAAAACAAGAACAAACAAATGAACAACATGAATCAGAAGATACAATGGCTTTGGTTAGTAGTTTACAAAATATTCTATCAGTTCCTCTTTCCATAGGCCATCCATTGGAAACTGAAAATACTTTACCTGAATTACCCGTGGAATTGACAATAGCTGAACCAGTTCTGACAGTTGCAGAAGTTTTAAACGAAGATACAAGAAGAGACAAGACAAAGAATTCGATTTTGGAAGCAAACGTTAGCGATCCATCAGCGGCTAATAAACCAGACGACACAAGTAAACCGATTCCACAAGAAAACCAGAGTAATTCCAAAATAATCCTCTTAAATGAAAACAGCTTGTCCTCAACTAGATTGGATACTGAAGCCACCGAAAATGTTGAAAATGCTGAAAGTCTTTCAAACAACAATCAACAGAATGAAGCAGAAATGCCTTCCACAAGTAAGCAAGCCAAGGGAACTACAGAGAAATCCCAACAAATCAATAAAGAAAAACAAACGACCGTAATTGCAGACACGAAGAATAAATACAGTGGAGATGCTAAAATAACTACAAAGAAACCATTGGCTGCCAGCAAAATTCCCAAACCCAAGGAAGTGCCAAAGGATCAGAAGCCAAAAGTAGCAGCAGCAGCAGCAACTAAACCACAAAATGAGTTTAAAAAGAAATTATATACGCGCTCCAAATCCTTTTCGGGACCACCAACACCGATTGGCATAGCTTCTGTAAAAACTATATCTCAAAAATTTATAAATCCCCCACAAAACACGAATCAAACCAATGCGGTTAAAAAACCACAACCTGTGGCTGCAAGAAGATCTTCAATAGTAGAAACGATCAATAAATTCACCAAACCCAGTAGCGAGTCGGAGAAACATGCCACCACAAGTTCACTATTCAAGACAAGAACCCAACCACGCATACCCAAAAAGAAATACCATGAAACCTGTTTTTCAGACGATGATTATGAAACAACATCGTCAGAGGAAGAATTAGAAACCTTGGAAATAAGGCAAAGAAAACTCAGTATACCCGTTTTCAGAGCCTATCCAAGTGTACAACAAGAACCTGTTGAAGTCAACACTGAGGTATTATTTTTCTTTTTTCGCATCCTTTCAAGATTATAATCGTTACGTTTTATTTTCAAATTTAGGAACTTATTGAGAGATTTATGAAAGAAGAATTAACGTCAAGCATAGCGGAAGCACATATAGCAGCAACTTTAGTCGCTTTGAAATTTCAACAGGACGTTTCTATATGGGCTGCCAAAGAGTGTCGCGATCTCGATCATGCCATATCTTTGCTGAAACAAGAATGTGAACTTTGTAGTGGTACTTATGCACTTAATGAAATTGTTTCCATGCTCAAGTGTACCCATAAATGTTGCAAACAATGCGCCAAAACCTATTTCACCGTACAGGTAGAATTCTCTTACTACAGTCTAGTATAGGATAAACGAACTTTATATCTTTTTAAATTTCAGATCACCGAACGCAGTATTAACGATTGTAGCTGTCCCTTCTGCAAATTACCCGAATTACATAATCAAACCGAACACGAAGATGAAAATCTCGAATACTTCTCAAATCTGGATATATTCTTGAAAAACATACTTGAACCCGAGGTGCATGAGTTATTCCAGCGCAAACTAAGAGATCGCACGCTACTTAAAGATCCCAATTTTAAATGGTGCGTACAATGTTCTTCGGGCTTCTTCGCAAGACCTAAACAAAAGCGTCTCATATGTCCCGATTGTGGTTCGGTTACTTGCGCCCAGTGCCGAAAACCGGTAAGAAAATGATCTTTATGGCTCTCATTATAGGTGCAGGAATTCAAATGTTCACTTAACTTTATTACAGTGGCAGAAACAACATGAAGGCATTTCTTGTGATCAGTTTGCTGAATGGGAATCGGCCAATGATCCCGAGGTGCAGGCTAAGGGTGTTCAACAGCATTTAGAACATAACGGTATCGACTGTCCCAAATGTAAATTTCGATATTCTTTAGCCAGGTATTTACAATTTCATTTACGATATCGCTGTTTTTCACTTTCTGACTTAATTTCAATGCATTTTGGTTTTGCAAAACAGAGGCGGCTGTATGCATTTCACTTGCACGCAATGCAAATATGAATTCTGTTATGGCTGTGCCAAACCATTTATGATGGGTGCTAAATGCACCATTTCACCTTATTGTGCAAAATTGGGCCTACATGCTCATCATCCACGCAACTGCCTATTCTATTTACGCGATAAACTACCAATTCAACTGCAAATTCTTTTGAAAAATAATGGCGTCACATATGAAGTGGATCCCATAGATGTGCCTGGTGAGAGCAGTAAAGACGATGAGCCCTCAACTTCGAAAAAGAAAGAATTGCTGTGTTCCGTAGCCATACAAAAAGAGACACCCACCGGTTTAGTGGATACCAGATGTAACGGCGATGTGCCTGACAAACATGCGGGCATGTGCCGGTTAGTTTAAGCATATTTCATTGGACATTTAAAAGAAAAGATTTTGAATTTCCATTTTCCCCCGTTTTCTGAATCTTTTAGAACCCATTACGTTGAGTATTTAACAGCCAAAGTGGCAAGGGCTAAAATTGATCCTCTACCCATATTCGATTTGACTGACTGTGTTCAAGAGTTACGTCGCCGTGGTATTCCTTTACCTGAACGTGGCCCCTGGGATACAGATGAAATCTATAAGAATATGTGCACCGAGGTAAATTCCATATTTCCTATTATTGAATCCTTTTCCTAGAATACATATAATACTGTATCAATACAAGCCTTATTTTAAAAATATTTCTTTTTAGGTTATACAGAAAAATATACCGTTAGATGCGGATTAAATGTCATATTCATACCGTTATTTCGCACTTTTTGTTGACTTTAATTCATAACATTTACTCTTTTTAGATTTAATTCCAATTCATATTCATCACCAGAAAATACATTTTTATTATCAAATAAATTTAACGTGTTGTTCAATTATTTTGGATTTATTTGTAAAAAGTAAGTATTTATTACACTTCTTCATGTTACTCACGTTTTCATTAAGAACAGTATTAAAGAAAGGCAATTGAGAATGTTAAAGGAATAATTCATCAAATATAAGATTGAAATAAAGTAAAACTCCTCAAATTGACCCACGGTTAAAGGCCACTTCACATTGCAACTCAAATGATCAGTTTAGCTAATGAAGAACACCTTAACGAATCTTCTACATTACGTATCATATTGGAGCATTAATAAGACCAGATGATTAGTAACAACTAAAGTAAACACAAACAGCTTCTACAGAAAGTCGGTCCTGCTATACAGATGAGACCTTAACCATAATATCGGCGACCTTCACAAGCTGCTATCTCTAATGAATTCTAAAAAAGGAAATTGAAATAGATAGGCCAGTCGTACAGAAAAGACGTAAAAAAAACCTTATGAGATGCACTTTAATAGAATACTTTGACCCAGACCACACCAATGCCAAACTAAACCTGATGAGGAAATCTTGGAGCAGGGCCAACAGTTTATACCCGACTCCGAATGACAGAAACTTTTCATGACAATTTTTACAAAATACTCCATGAGTTTTTGCTGAGAGAAAGTCACCAAATGAATTGTTGCCGTGAGGCCTCGGTTCAAACCCCAGGTCTAATAAATAACTCACATCACATTTCATTTGTAATTATCCATAAAAAGTTCAGATTTTCTCAAACAAGTTTGACTTCAGGAGTGCATTTGCCTTTCTTTATCTTTCCTCTCCTCTAATATATCCTTCCAAACGACTCTTTCTATTCAATAGAAAGACTCTTCACTCCTAAATCCTAGGCAAACTGATCTGCCTTATAATTGACACGAACTCCTATGTGTACTGAAATCCAACCTGGCCTATGTGATTCAGTTTAGATGGCGGCCTGACTATAAGATATATTGCTCTGTCCCATCCTCTGTAATTCGTGTTCAAAGGAAAGACTCTTCCCTCCTAAATCCTAGGCAAACTGATCTGCCTTATAATTGTCACGAACTCCTATGTGAATCCAACCTTGCCTAAGTGATTCAGTTTAGATGGCGGCCTGAATATAAGATAGATTGCTCTGTGCCATCCTCTGTATTTCGTGTTCAAAGGAAAGACTCTTCCCTCCTAAATCCTAGGCAAACTGATCTGCCTTATAATTGTCACGAACTCCTATGTGAATCCAAGCTTGCCTAAGTGATTCAGTTTAGATAGCGGCCTGACTATAAGATAGATTGCTCTGTCCCATCCTCTGTAATTCGTGTTCAAAGCACATCTTTCGATGGCGTAAACTTTCGCTTGAAAACAAGTTATAAAATTCCTTATACGATCTGAAAATAAGTCTGTTCTAATGTAAGTCCTGCATAATCCTTGTCACTCTTATTACTCATTTCCGTTGCGAGCTTTTCCCAAAAATGAAGGAGTTAAGGCTTGGAGTTAATTGTTTGGTAATCTATGACTAAAATTGTTCTCGAAAGAAATGTTCACAAATTCAATTTTCAGATTCGTTTATTTAAAATTTTTTTATCACCCACTGGCGCCTAATGAGATTTCAATGTCATGAACCCTTTTTTTTTCATTAATTTAATCCAGTCAGTCGGACAGTGTTGTTTACATTTCAGTAGAAAAAAAACGACAACAACAACGAAAACAAAACAAAGGCCGTATAAACAATTGTTGAAATGTTTAAATGTTTAAACCAAAATAACAAAATGTAAGATGTCAACAACAGTTTATGTTTTACGTAAAAACAAATTGAGCAAACAAATATTCCAAATAGCAAGAAGAAAATCAAAAAAAAATTTCAAAATGAAATGAAAAATATGGCAGGCAGGGCAGATTAGCCCAGCCCGGCTATGAAAATAGTTTCGTTTTATATACGCAATAAAAATTTTTAATCTTTTTTTTAAATTTTTTATGCTTTTTCATTAATGTATGGGGGGTATACACTATCGTACAACATCTGTATGTATGAATTTATTTATTTTATTAAAAAAAAGAAACAAATACAAGAAATTATTTTAAGATTTGTTTAAATAAGCAAAAAAAAAAGAAAAGAAAAGAGACACAGGTTTTTTATGAGCACCACGCGTTGAATTTCCAATTTCTTATTTCAATTGTATTAAAGAAAGGAAAACAAAAAAAATATATAATCCCAACCAAATATTTGAATTTTTAATTGGCTGTTGGAAATTTTGCCAATTTTATTGGATTTAATTTTCGAAAGCAATAAAAGTCATTAATTGTTAACGGGAAATAAATTTTACTCAAGGAAATCATTGTAGGAAGAAAATTCTAATTTTTTCTTTTTATTACAATTCAAATTAAACATGCCACGCGCCTAATTCTTTAATTTAAGAAAAAATGTTTATTGAATTAAAAACAAAAAATATCGCTTTTCTATAATCTGGTAACGTTCTGATTAAAGAATAGATGATGTAAAGAGCATACACATACATGTGGGTTTCACTGTACGTATGCGAGTAGGTGCAAATGTTTCGTATGATCATCGTATACAATATTTATTTATTTATTTATTTATTATAGAAATTGTTAGCTTTCTCTGATTTATTCATTTTTTTTTTTACTTTTTTGCAAAATCTTTCAAATTTTAATTTGAAAAATGTTTTTAATATGCCGGTATTTTTAATTGATTATTTCTTTTGTTTATATTACAGAAAAGAAAGCTGTTATAAATTCCACCTTCTCTGCATAATGAAAAAAATGAAATATTTTTGAAAATATGAAAAACAGTGAAGTCTAAGTATAACGAATTAGTAGAAATATAAAAACGGGGGTATATAATCAATCAATATATCAATAAAACAAAAACTCTGTCTTGTGAAGAAGTAAAATCAAAAATTTGCTATTCATCATAGCCTCAATAGATGTTACTTTCATATTTAAAAACAAAATTGCATTTCGCCAATGTTTTCTTCTTTTCAATGTTTATTTTTCAAAAAGATTGGTTTCTATTTAGCAAATATAAATATTTATATTAAATAAATTAATTGAATCAATATTTTGATCAATAATAATAACAATAATAATAATAAGAATTCCTAAATACATCATCTACATTCTAAATATAGTACAATAAATAGATTTTTATTTAATACTATCGTATATTAACAATATTAAATTCTTATGTTTATAAAATTAATGTATGATTTACAATTAATTTTTTTTTTTTTTTATAAATTAAATTTATATATATAAACTATATAATGGAAGTATTTTTGTATATTATATTTCTATAGTATAGTATATGTATGTATAATTAGAGCTAATTTGTTTTGTATTAAAGGATCTCAGCTCTGTTTATAATTTTAACATTGAGGCCAAAGCCAATGCCTAATGTCAATAGAACAATTTGGTATGTGTTCTCACATCCTGTTTGGTTGAATTCACATAAGTTTGGTGTCGTAAAAAAATTCGTAAAGATTAGTTTTGTTGTTGTCTCACAACATAGCATATACTTATGTATAAGACTACAAGTACATATATTGACAACACATTGTACGTATAAAATTTATACTGATATTTATTTATTTTTTCTTTTATTTTATATAATAAATATTCGGATTTCCGTTTACATTGCTCGCTTTTTTTAATTCAACGATCGTGCTATGCTCAAAGCATAGTCTTAAGCTTTTTATAGAATAATGTTTCCATTTTTCTAGATATACCCAGATTTCGTTTTATTTTCTCTAGCGCCCTTCATTCATTCATTCAGAATAAAAAAATGAACAATTAAAACTTATAATTATTGTCGGAATTGACTTTGTAAACAGCACCACTCATTATTAAATTAAATGAGTAATGAGCATTTATGTTTAATTGGCAACGTCCACCACCACCAGACTTTCGATTTCTGTATCAAAATTATTATCACAGGTAGCAAGCCAATCTAAGACACGTTTTCTTACAGCGTTTTGGTCCATGGGATTTTCTACGCCATAGCTGGACATCATTCTCTTCATACGAGATTTACTCTCATCAGCCGAATTACGGCCTTCTCGTTGATTTAAATAAATGCACGAATCCTGATCGGGACTAGGCGAGACCAAGGTGGCAGATTTGGATGTTGATATGCGACATTCTACCCATCTATCTTTCATGTATTTGGAGACTTCAGTTATTTTACATCTATCCTCGGGATCGTGAGATAAATATTTACGAAAACATCTCATGAGGCGAGCAGAGAAACGCCTAAATGAATCGGGAATTTTGGTAGTCTTGCGCTGTTCATATTTCATAAAGTTACAATAATTGGTATCTTTAACCCAGTCAGCAGCATTCCAGGGTGCTGTGCCCGTTAGTATATGAAACATTAAAATACCAAACTGCCACGAATCACTGGAAGGCAAACAGGTGAATCGTTCGTTTTTTACTATTTCCAAAACTTCAGGGGGTACAAAGCTGGTCCAGGTGTGTTTAACTTTGTGCACCAGGACGCCCTTCTTAGTGGTGGCTCCGAAATCGCACAACTTTACACGACTAAAATCTGGTTTGAATACCAAAACGTTTTCCAATTTTAAATCTCGATGAACCAAGTTTTTCGAATGCATAAAACCCAAAGCTGAACTCAATTGTTCTGTTATCATTTTGCAGGCATTCTCATGCAGACCATTGGGTCCCAAATTCATTGCCAAATCTCCATATTCGGCATTTTCCATGGCAAACACGTAGTAGTCTTTCGTTTGGAAAGCCACATTGTAAGCGCTCAAGATATGACGATGGTGAGAGAGTTCATAATTAAAATGGAATTCCTTTTGGAATTGTTGTATCGTTGTCAACTCGGCATGCACGGCTTTTAGAACTACTTCGGTTTGAGTGGGCCTATGCAAAGCCAGCATAACCTTAGCAAAACAGCCTTCAGCCAATATCTTTGTGATATTGTACTGATCGGAGAAGGACATCAAAGGCAAATCAATATCCCGTATAATATGTATCAAACCACTGTCATCCTTGTCTGGTTTTCTGTAAATACTACTGCGGCGGCTAATTGAAGTCGTCGAATTGGGCACCTCCAATTTCATGCTCACACTAGTAGGAGTTAAGGGCGAATTGCAGCGATTATTAGTGCAAGTGCTGCTATTATTGTTGCTATTGCGTGAATTCGTACTGCCACCATCACCGGCACGCGATCTTCTCAAACGGAATGAAAATGTACGTTTTTCTGCACAATAAAATGAAAAAGAAAAAAAGAAATTCCCATTAATTTCACTAAATAATTACGGAATCACTTTATAATTTATTTCATTATTTATTTATTTCATTTTCTTAGTTGTCATGCGGTTTAATAAGAATTCAAGTAGTTTCTATAAGTTTCTTTCTTTAAAGAAATCAAATGTGATCATCAGACCAATTTAACCAAGCAAAAAGTAAAAGAAATCATTTTTTTGCCTCCAAACTTACTATAAAAAAAAACAAAAAATCAATTCTTCTACGGAAATTATGAATAGGATAGGGTGTTTATGGGACCCTCTTTTGAAGGAGCTCTAGTTTTTAGATTGATTTATGCGAGTGTGTACAAGACAACTCGTTACTTTGATGTTGATGTGTCATTTGCTCATAAAATATTTTTTCCATAGTATTTCACCTATTTTCTGCGGTTATTAGATGAAATGAATTTTATTATATGTATGTATCTATACAATATTTAGTCGAAATATGACAAAAGAAATGAACTATAATTCATAATTTATTTCTTTTTCTGGAAAACTCAACACAATTTCGTATACTCGTACAATAAAATGTCATAAATTTCTTTTTTAAATACTCCTTAGAAACAGCGAAGAAAATATTCTAGAAATGGTGTGATAATCATTTCCATGTTCCTATCTTCCCTTTCCATTCTACAAATGTATAGAAAATATGTTTCTTTTGATGCCATTTAATAGTTATTATAGGGAATTGCAGGTGAAATATTTCTTTTTATTTTCATAAAATTAAGAAAAACTGTTCCTTAGAAAAGAAAATGTTAAAATATGTTCTCCTTTCATCTTTATGAATTCAAATGAAATATTAACATGTATTTCATTGTTTAAATTAAAAATTTATATGAAATTGTATTAAAATCACGTCATTTAGAAGAAACCTCTCGGTTTCATAAGAACTACCATTCTTCCCTTGTGACAGTTTCTCTTTTAAAGTTACAAATCCCCAATTTATTAACCACTTATAAGAGTTTATAAGTTCTTAAATAAATTATTATTTATATTTGATCTGTTGAGAAAACTAATTGCTTCAACCAGCAAGATTAATTGTTAATGTCTGTCTGTCTATATGAATATAAATAGATCTTGTATGAGACTATCTACGTAGACCTTGAGGCAGACACAAAGAGGCAAAAAGAAAAAACGCGTAATGATTTCGATTTTTTAAATCAAAAAGAAAAAAACCCATCACGATTATGTGATTTATTAAAGCATAATAATGATCTCCGACCCAAAATGTTCAGTTCGGTTTGTGTGATATTTTTTTAATTTTCATTTTTTTTTTTTAATTTAATGATCATAATTTTTCAAAACGGAAAAAAGTCTTTGTTTTAAGCATTAAAAGAAAAATTATGATGAAAATTAAATTTGAAAACGCATTTATTACCCTTCGTTTCAAATTATTATGTTTGTTTTTTCATTTATTTTGTCTTTATTTCTTTTAATATGAAATATGATTTATAACGCATAAACTATACATATAGACAATATAATATATATGTATGTATGTATATAAGAATTAAACAAATAAAAAAAATAAACCTAGAGAATAATGCTCCACCTAAGGCTGTTAAATAATTTTGTTAAACCAATTGGTTTAAAATACAAAGAAATAATGTGGAAAAAAAAATAAAAAGAAATATAATAAATAAAATAATACTAAAAGACGCCGTAGTGTCTAACCAGTGCGTCAATGCGTTCCACCCCCACATTCGTTTAGATCGCCATCACTGTGTGGCAAAACGTGAGCGGTATCATGTTAATTAACCTGCCATATACTCAAAAGAATAAAATTCAAAAAAAAATAGAGTTCTAGGAATTGTTTAAACTTTTCTACAATACATATTGTTTGTTTTGACAAATGTTTTATTATCATCTTCTGTTCGCTAATTTTATGTTTAAATATGATGTCAGTCATAATCATCTTTACTGTCTTAAAACAAAATTTATTATAGTTTTTCATTAATTTTTTTTTAATAATTTTTTTTGTTTTCTTAGAAGAAAATCCTATAAATTATACATCGAATTAAATGACTTTTGTTATCAAATCACTTTTTATTAAATAGAAAGAATTGAATTTATAAAAAAAAAACTTTCTTTTAAAACTTAACGCAACTCTTTTATTGGTAAAAAAAAGTTAAATAAAAAGAAAAAAATCTTTCATTTATTTCACCCACGGGAGGTCTGACCAAAATAATTATTTTTTTATTTTTGGAACCAAGCACATTGTGTTGAATTAATTAAAAAGAAAAAAGAATTATTTATAATTAAAAAACAAAAGGCCCAACACGCATTGCAAATTCTATTTCTAAAAATAATTCCATTTTCCTTAGAGATTTAAAATTTTCCTATTCTCATGCTTTTCGTATATTTCCCTTCCATGAAAGATGCCGATGCCGCTCTCTAGCGCTAGGTTTGGTTTTTAATTTATTTTAATTTGAAATGGCAACGACTTGTAGCAGCAGAGCACCTTTACAAATTTCAACAGCATTTACAAAATCGTTACGTGCTTTCCCCACCACCATTAGTGGACCATTCATTACGCTCAGTCGTAAGATTTAAGTGAAATATTGTTGTGTAGTATCTTCAGCACGTTGTTTTGTTTTACTTTCAGATTTTCGTTTTTTTTTGTTTTGTTCTTTCAATATTTTCTTTTTTCTTTCGTTTATTTTAGCGACTATGGGGGCATTGCTGACGTCAATTGGCATCACATATACAAACAATAAAAATGATCAGAAAATAAGAAAATAAAAACTGCCCCCTGACTGTCTGTATATTTCAAGTTAAATATTGTAGTTTTGTAGATCCTCTTCAACACTCTGGCCAACTTATGACTGGTCAGACACCTACATACTTATGTTGGAAAATAACAATAATAGCACATACATATGTACGTGCAAAGAAACATTAAGAAAAAATAATTCTTAGAACCAAAAAGTAAGCAGAATCACTAGACTGTAGTATAAGTATAGATAACAAAGTTGGCATGAAAGTTCAATTTTCATTGTTATTACACGCAACCATTTAGTCAAGAATACGGTCTAGCATCTCGCACTTTTTCATTTCAACCAGTCACACTACGTGTTTCTAGACTAATGCTGAATACGATTAGCCAAAAGAACCATTTGAACTTGTTTTCGTTTTCGTCCACCCATTAGACACTGACGAACCTGCTAAGGACATGATGTGATCTGTTTCAGGTTACTAATAGGTAGTGCGTTGGCTTATTAGGCATGAGGCCACGGTTCAAACCCCATGTCAGACATCTGCAACGATACGAAATATGAAAAAATATTCCTCTTCAACTTCCTCTCAGCAGATTTCTGGCAAAAACTCTGAGAGTAAATAAAATTGCCATGTAAAGGTTCTCAAAAATCTGTCGATCGGAGTCCACTTATACATAAAATTAACACACACAACATAAGTGGTGTGAGAAGCTAGATCGTGATCATGACTGACGTGTTGTAATGGCCAATTATGTTTGTTATGCGTGATCTGTTACAAAGTTACTACGGAAATATGAACATTTTCTATGACTTGCTTCTATTAATTTATCTTGCACAACATCTGTAATGAGTTTCTCTTCAGCACACTAAAAACATGTATTTTAGTAATAAGAATGGCACAAAAACTAAAGCGATCAATCTACAGTCGTAACAAGCAATGAGAAAGTTCAATTGTATCTTTAATACAAAACGAATTTAGGTTTACATTTCATAAATTGGTAAATTTATTATTTTGGAAAATAATTTCATTTCCTCAGAAGATTAACAAATATTGCTGGATCGACCCACACAGCAAAGAGCACAGTATGATCAGTCTATTGTTATTTTACTTTTCTGAATCATATACACATTTGGCTATCTTGTTAACAGATGATTCCATTAGCCATGATTAATTGCCACCCGTCTTAATGGATACTTTAAAAACAGAACATACATACATGTACTGATAATAAAGAGACGTTAATTGAAATTAAAGACTACACATAAGTAAGTACTATAAATAACTTCAATTATTTTCTTTTAATATAAGTATGTATACAAGATCCAACGTCATTACAATGACAAATGAAAATTATAGGCTAGATAGACTTCATGTCGTTATGACATATGTATGTATGTATGTATGTATATCATTGAATATCATTGTTTGTCCAAAAGGCTTTTTATTTCTTTTCCACTTGATTGAATGTATTTCGCCTTTTTCTCAATTCTTCATAGCCTGTCTGTTCGTCCATTTCAATCAAAAATTTTATTAATGTATACTAAATCAGAAATTGAAAAAAAATAAAATCAGTCTTTAAATACATTTTATTTTAAATTTATTTGCTGGAGAAACAATCTTACGAAGGATACCCGACTAGTGAAACTGTCAACACGTAAATTATAATCAACTCAAGGCCACATCAATTTTAATGATTATACACTCGTACTCGTATTCATTAGTCGGCCAGCCTGCTTGCATGCTTGCTTCTACGAATGTATGTGTTTATATATCCATTGAAAATTAATGAAGAATCCTGCTATGAAACTACAGGCTACAGAGTAAATAAATAATCATTTTGATTATATCTTCTCTTAAGTCAATCAGTCAGTGTTTGTATTTTAATAAGTAGAGGCACAAATGTAACATGAATGTATAATTTGTGTAGTGTGTAGTGACTGCAAAGGCACGTGTTTCTTGATGACTGACATTAAAATTTTCTGGCATTTTAGTCCTTTTCATTAAAAATTACATGGAAAAAATTATTTTTTTTTATTTATGAAATTATATTTACATCATGTGAATTACAAGTAAAAAAGAGTAAATAAAAGTAGTGCATGTGTCTCACTGTGAAGTGTTACTCTTATTGTCACACTACGTGTATTATAATTATTTTTAGAAGTACATACAGAACACAAATGTATCTTATTTTATTTTTATTATTACAAATTCATTTAAGTTTCTAATATCCTATGATTAGTATTTTGCACCAAAATACTTCTTGTGTTCGCAACGAAATATTTGTAACTTTCTCGAATTTTATTAACTTTCACTTAAAAATTTGCAAGAGGACCCTGTTGAAATTGATTGATTGAGGGAACTCTTAAAAGGAGTGTAAGATTTTGTTCTAATCCATGGCAATATGTTTCTTCTTGGGTTTGAAGAGTATGCCCTTAATTAGGTAGCCATTAAAAATGCCTTAACATCGGTTGCTGGAAGACTCCATATGAAGTCCAACTCTGGTTGTATTTGCCTTAAATTTGCCTTCGTAAGAAAAATGCCTAGAAGTTAATACATGACAATGACATGAATACAATTATCTCGTTCTATATTTCTTTTATAAATAAAAAATTATAAAAAATTCTTTCTAGTCTAACAAGTAAAATACAAATACTGTTGAACTTAAATGCATTTTTGTTTTTAACAAAACAACAAAAATTCTTTTGCCGATTTGAATGAGATCCAACACAAGCTCTGCATGAAACACAGAAAATTAATAATTATTATTCATTTAATTTTTCTCAAAATGCTCAAAAACTAAACTAATACAGAAATAGCAATAAATTGTTTAACATTTTTAACTACAAATTGGAAACGTTTGGCGGCAAAAGGCATCAGCATTTTTATTAACACTTCATTAAGACAAAAATTTAAAAGTACAAACAATAATAATATTAAAAAACAATAAATGTTATGCATACAAACGAACAAATCGAACAATTGAAATCAATAAAATAAGCACGGGGAATACATATAGGAATTGAAATGGATCATAATATTTATAAACATTCTCACACTCTAAACACTTATTATGAATCATGTAGAAAACAATACCTAGAAACCAAAAGGAAACCAAACAGAACGCAGTCACTTAAAAATAAATTTGAAAATTTTTTATTTAAAAAAAAAATAAAAAAAAAGAAGCCAAGTAACAATGAAAAGTTAATCATACACACAGATTGGTCAATGCCACCGTTTGAAAATCAACACCGTTTTGTTTTTGTTTTTGTTTATTTTATTTTTTCATGCAATTTATTTTTTATTATTATTATCCAAATAATTAACAACAACAACAACAATAACACCAAAAAAGTACCAACTTTTATTTACAAACACTAACATGTTGCTGGTTTGTTTTCTGTGCTTCAACAGATTATCACAGGCAATCGATTTTTGATTTAAAATCTTTAATTTTGTATTGGTAAGATAAAGTAAACACAACCTAGCACACCCACTAAACTCAATATGACTAGATTTGAATCGAATTTAAATATTCAACAATTTTTTTGAAAAACAAATCATTTACGTATGCATTGAATTCATAGAGATTTTAGCCTGGAGAATTAGAATTCTAGGAAATCAATTGATTATGATTCATTTCAAATCGCATCAAATTTAAGCAACAGCAACTTTTTCTTCAGTTCTTCGTAAGCAGTAGAAACACACGCAAAATAAAAACAATATCAACAATATGTTTTACGTTTAAAAGAAGAGGAAATACGTAAGAATAAAAATTAAAACAAATAATAAATTCAATAAATATTTACATTAAATCAATGAACATCTTTAATACACACCTAAGTCTATTCTAGATAATAAATAAAGCTTATTTCTAAATATATGCATGTATAACTCACTATGCCCTTAAAAGGTCTGTTTTAAAAGGGCTTCAATAACGGGTTTTAATATGAATAGAATGGGAAAAGTGTATTTACTTTTAGGAAAATTCATTATAACCGATTATCAATAAATTTCGATCGGTATCTCGGCGATAATTTGACGAATGGGTTTTTAGAGAAAAAGTCTAATAATTGTTTGAAAGTCTGATGATTTATGTTCTCAAAACCGTACAAATATTTTTTCTGAAAACTTTTCAAACAAGAAAGCATAAATCAACCATCCAGGCTGAAAACAAATCGATTATCATATGGCTATTGTGCTTCGGATTTACGTTCACGTTTCTTCGAGAATAATTTTTGAAAAGACATAGTGCAATGGCACCTTTAGACCATAATACTGGTTTCTCAGTGAGAATTAAGATTCATCACTGAAGAAAATGTTGTTCGAAAAATCAGTATTAAAGGCCTGTTGAAAGCCTATAATATAACTACGATATAGGCTTTCATTATTACTTGAGTTTGATTTTCTGTGGATGAAAGCATAAATCCAAATGCAAAATACACTATAATGAGCCTTAAGATTGGACAAATGCTGTGAAATTGACAAATTCAGCGAAATCTTCAGCAGTGCACACTTTGCGATGACGCACGTTACGAGTCTCTTAAAATTTCTATAGGGCGATTATGAGGACCATAATCACAGAATAGTGCTCAAAAAGTGGTCACGTTTAATTCACCACTTTTGTAGTAAGTGTTGACGTTTTATAAGCATTCTTCTGTTGTTATAAATGACTTTTCAAATGAAGGATATTTAACAGTTGAGATTATGTTCCCTAGATATCGTTTATATTTTTCTATTTACATAAAGAATTGAGCACACTCTGCGAAATGTTAACATAAAATATTTCAGATTTCTTTTTTACTTTTAGTCCTTAACAATTGAAATAATTTCTAAGAACTTTTATTCATTCAAAAAACTCCAAAAAGTACTGGAAGGTTTTTACGTCTTTATTTAGAACTTTGAAATTAAATGGAAAAATTTCCATATACCACAGACTCAATTAATTAGGGATAAGAAGGTTTTTTAACGTTAAAATAATATATATATATATACATATATATATATGTATGTATGTATGTACGTATACTAAAACTTTTCCATAAATAAATTTTGTTTTTATTATTGTCTCTCTTTTCTTTTCCTTTTTTTTGTTCTGTTTTTCATTTTTTAATATTTTCTTATAAAATTTAAATTAATGTTTTTCTGTCTTCTATTTTGTCACAAGTATGGTATACTGCGTAGTTAATAAATGATTAAGAATCATAATAAATAAATAAAAATATTAATTATGGTATAAAATCCTAGACAAATTGATATTTTTTTTTTAATTTTTCATTTTATTTTATTTTTTGTTACCCCCGGGGGTTATTACAACCACATGAATTTGTTATAGCTTTGGAAGGTTTTAAAAGTAAAAAATGAATTCATTCATAATTGCACTTCTTCGTAATGAATTTCTGTAAATTTTTTAGAAAGATTTATTTTCAATATCTACTTTGGTGTAGGGAATTTCATAAAGTCGATCCTACCTTAAACTTTCATTTCATTATTTATGAGTCCTTAAGAATAAAAAGCAAAATTGTGGAAAAAGGGAAAGTGAATAAACAAATAAAAACCGAGACACCGAGTGGGAAAACATTAAGGCAAATACAACAAATTTTTTTGTTTTTTTTTTTTGTTTCAAATGAAAATTCAGATGTCGTAAAATTAAAGTAGACAAAAAATAAAGAAAACAACAACATTATAATGTATAAAACCATCTGATATATTTTTAAGTATATATTTATGTATGTACATACATATACTATATAAAGCAAAAAATATACTAAAAAAAACTAATAAATTTTTATATTAAAAAAGGAATAAAAACAATGTATTTGTCTCCTTTTTTGTTTTTTCGTTTTATAAAGAAACTGCCCACGTATTTTAAACAAAAACAAAAATAAATAAAAAAAAAAATTATTCAAATAATATTTAAACAAAAAAATTAAATGTTGAGTAGCAGCGTAAAAGAAAGCGTAGTATTTGTGATTATTTTTAAATGCGTTTGTAAACATACACAAAAAAATTATTAAAAGAAAAAAAAAACTTTTTATACAACGAAAAAAGCTCGCAGAAATAAATTTATAAAAATGCAGCAGGTACAGATTTTTTATGGAAATATCGAAAGATGAAAATCACACAGATAGACAGTGCCATGTCATTTCTCTTATCTCTTAATGAGAATTTTAATTTACAGTTATTGAGAAATATACATAAATACATAGTATTTTAATACTTTTATAGTCTACATGTGTGAATTACAAGTATGTATGTATGTCTGTATGTGTAGGGGATCTACTCACAGTAATTCATTTGACTTTTCTGTTTTCTTGTTAATTATTGTTAATGATCATTATTACATTTTATTATCTACTTATGTGGTTATTGTTGTTGTTCGTGTATGTGATATTTATTGTACATACATGTGTGCGATAATTTGTTATTCTCGATGTTTTTGGTTTTTATATTACATATTATTATTATTTTATTATGTGTCAATGGCAAGTTGTACGTCATATTAGAGAATATCACCAACAAAACATACAACAAAAAACATACAACAGCAATTACACGTCAACATCAACATCAACATCAACAGCAACAACAAACACAATAAACGCAAAAGTTGACAACATTTCTGTCGTATAATTTTGTTTTTCTTTCAGACAACAACGTCGAGACCTTGTTGACCTATCATTTTACTTTTTATTTCATATTTTTTTTTTCATAAAACTTTGTTAAATAAATTATATTTTTTATATACATATGTACATACATATTTTGTAATAACGCAATTTATTTTCATACATATTTATTTATTTCATAATTTTTATTTTTTTTTGTCTTAATAAATAAGAATATTTTGAATACCTTTTTTACACTACATTGGGTGTGGAAGAAACTGTCCACAAAAAAATAAAAACAAAAACTTTTCAAAAGAATACAGTAATTTGTTTAAACAAACAATTATTGAAAATATTTTCCTACACTAACAGAAATTAAATGAAAAATTCAATATCAATTCCCTTTACGATGTAATTTTCAAACCAAAAAAGCCGAAAGAAAACATTGTTTTTCTTCCGTGTACTCAAATTATTTACGAACCCAAAGAAAAATAAGTCAAAATATTTACGGGTAATAAGCAAACAAGCAGATATTGAAAAAAGAAAGAAAGAAATTCAATCATAAGCTAATAATGTTTTGCTTTTTTCAATATTTTTTTCTTTTTTGTTCCCATTTGCCAAATCATTTGAAATTGGTAAGTTTTAAATCTGAAATGTTCTACAATATTGAATTTGAAAACAAAAAACAGCAAGAACTATTAAAAACGTAGTTTGTTTCAAATAAATAGAAAAATTCTATACAAGACCTCCACATGTTTGTACAAATTCATTTGCAATCGTTTAGTTTACAAATATAACGTAAAATTGTAGAAATAAAAATTTGTACAAACGCTACTTGATAGTATTACAATAAAAAAAAAATAAATAAAGAAACAATAAAAATTCATTCGTTTTGTGTAAAACTCGTAAAATTTTTGCAAGATATTATTAAATTTTTTTAGTGCAATTTTTTAATAACAAAAAAGAACAGAATGGAAAACTTTACATTGTTTCCAGTTGTTGGTGCCTTTTAAAAGCAAAATCAACAAATTACATTCAAACAAACAAATTGAACATGTAACGAAATTTAAAACATTTGATAAATAAATAATAATAATTTTTTTATTTGTTTTCTTTTATTGATATTGTATAAATTACGGAATATATTACAAAATAAAAAGCTACATATGTTACGAATAGTACTCTAAGGCTATTTATATTTTCATATAACAACTCATTTCCAAACAGCAAAAATTGGCAATATAATCCTGTACCAGTTTATTTCTTCTATTTTTAGTTTTGCAATCAAATATTAAATTTTAGTTACATTCAACAAAAATTAATTTTTCTTAAATACATATGTATGTATGTATGTATGTAGCTCTTAACATTTTGACTATTCAAATATGAAATGAAACCCTACCTTAGCCGAAGCAGTTATTGGAAAATTTATTTTTATTTTTCCTAAAACAGTGCTGCTCTCGCCCACTAAAAATTAACATAATGACACTCAAATGATTTCGTGGAACCGTCTTGAGAAAAAAAAAACAATAAATTCTCATTATACTGGTAATACACCAACGATAGTAAAATTCCATAGATGTTATTTTAAGAACACATCAAGCCCTTAAAGGCAATACTAAGAAATCTGTATAAATAATCAAATATTTATAGGCGATATTTAAGTAAGCCAGTAAGTGTGTATTGGAAAATAAATACTTATATACATACATACTTACATACATACATATATACATATAATGTAATAAATGGCATAAAAATAGCAACAGAGATATAGAAAAAAACGAAGTGTACGACAATACTTTTGCTCTTTTCTTCCTTTATTTTTTTGTTGTTGTCTGTTATTGTTGTAAACAAAGATAATCGTAAAACAGTTTTTTTAGAGAGAGAGAGAGAGGGTATATGGCAATGTATTGACGTCACAGTTACAGGATTTCAAACCAATACATAGATGTACACATTGACACTTTGCAAACTTTCAACACAGCAAGGTAGACGACCCATCGACAATGACGTCATAAACTCTATTATATTTGCATATATCAAAAGAAAAAAAGCGTAAAAGGGTAAAACTCTACACACTACACTCGATGACTGCATAAGTATGATTTTATTTGTCACAAATTGTTTAATTAAGAATGAAAAAAAATTTTTGTTGAAGAATTTTTTAGAGAATTTGAAGAGAAAGAAAAAAGGAAAAGTTGTTAATAATTAAATCAAATTCAAATTCTATTAATGGCCTAGTTCGATGACCGGCCATTTAACCATAAAGTGAAAATGTTTATAAAGACTTAAACTAAAAAATTATTTAAAATGCCAGACATAAATTTTAAATAATAATTGAAAGGTTCATAAGGAATAATAGAATATAGAATAATTTGTATAGATGTTGACTTCTTTTAAAAAAATACAAGTCTTTGAAACTTCTCACTTAATATTCATTTGTTTCATCAAGCAAATATTAAAATTTTATTTAAAGTTTAAACAAGAAAAACACATTAAATTATTAAAGTTATTAATAGTCTCGGTCATGGATTCATCGTTTCAGTTAAAGACAGCTCATTCATTAATACTTAAACCTGACCATCGTAATACGTACAAACGCAATTGGCTTTTTAGTTCATTTAAATAATGTTCACTTCCAAAATCAACTCAAAAGTCTCTCCTAATAATTACGAATTATAGTATAGATATTACTCTTTATATGTAGCATGTACAGCTGCGTGCAACTAATTAAGGACACAAAGATTACATGTGAGCTTGAAGCAAAAAATACAAATGGTTGTATGATATTGTCAAAATGTGTCCAAGTTTAGTTAATTAAACTGTTAGTCGTAGAAAATAACTACTTATTGTGTCAAATAAATTATTATTTATAAAGCTGTGAGCCATTTTTTTAAAGAATATTGATTTCATTCGTGCATATAATTAAGGACACACCGTAAAATTCATGAAAATCATATATTTATTAGAAAAAAATTAATATTTTGTTGCAAAACCATTGTTGTCGATAACAGCTTGACATTTCCGAGGCATCGAGGTAACGAGACTTTCATATGTACTGGTTGGAATGGCCTCCCAAGCTTTCTTTGTTTCGGCGGCGAGATCATCAAAATTACTTATTTTTACTGAGCTTACTTTGGTTTTTACAACTTGCCATAAGCGGTGCAATATTTCACAAAACATTCGACAGCTGAAAAGGTGCCTCGTAAACAAAGAAGCCGAATTACGACAGTTCGTAAAGATGCACTGATTGTCCGCGAGTCCAAAAAAAATCCGCATAAATCAGCAAATGAAATTCGGATAGCAGTCTTTGGTGATAATGGAGCAAAACCATCTGTAGACACAGAAAAACGTCGATTGCGAGCAGCTGGGCTCTTTGGAAGAATTTCCCGAATGAAACCATTTTTGTCTGAGCGTAACCGGAAAATGCGAATAGAGTTCACAAAAAATACCGCCACTGGACCGCTGTGGAATGGAAAAGAGTGTTATTTTCGGACGAAACTAAAATTAATAGAGTCTCTCCCGATGGAAAAAAATATGTTAGCCGGCCAAAGTTAAAAGAATTTGATCCAAGATACACCTGGGCCACTTTAAAGCATGGAGGAGGTTATATTATGCTTTGGGGTGCTACGTCGTCACGCGGTGTTGGGCCGCTGCACAAAATTGACGTTGTCATGGACAAGTTCCAATATGTAAGAATCCTAAGCGATGCAATTATGCCGTATACTGACGAGAATATGCCAGTAACATGGACATTTCGACAAGATAATGACCCGAAGCATACGGCTCATTCCATCAAACATTGGTTTTGAAACAATTCGGTCGCTGTACTTGATTGGCTTTCATGCAGTCCAGATCTCAACCCGTTTGAGAATTTATGACAAGTTGTAAAAACCAAAGTAAAAATAAGCAATTATGATGATCTCGCCGCCGAAACAAAGAAAGCTTGGGAGGCCATTCCAACCAGTGCATATGAAAGTCTCGTTACCTCGATGCCTCGGAAATGTCAAGCTGTTATCGACAACAATGGTTTTGCAACAAAATATTGATTTTTTTCTAATAAATACATGATTTTCATGAAGTTTACGGTGTGTCCTTAATTATATGCACGAATGAAATCAATATTCTTTAAAAAAATGGCTCACAGCTTTATAAATAATAATTTATTTGACACAATAAGTAGTTATTTTCTACGACTAACAGTTTAATTAACTAAACTTGGACAAATTTTGACAATATCATACAACCATTTGTATTTTTTGCTTCAAGCTCACATGTAAGCTTCGTGTCCTTAATTAGTTGCACGCAGCTGTACATGTTACTATCTGTTTCGAATAATTTATTGAGTCCAAAATATAATATAAAATTCTATACATTTTTAATTAGAAACACTTAAAAATTATTAATTCTACTTACCAATGGTTCCCATTTTGTTAATATGCCAAGTGCCGTTTGTGTTGTCTAATATTTTCGAATAGAAATATCACCCACAATGACAACAACAATCTTGTATTTGTTACTCCAGTGAAACAGCTGCACTGTATCCAAAAATTCTATTAGCCTTCTGGTCAATTATTTATTTATATTTTTTTTTACTTGAATATATGTATGTAGCTTTTTTAAATTGGCACACAATTTTTTCATTAAGTTTTTTTTTAATTACTTTTTTTCAGTTTTTATTTTTTATATCAAAAATATTCCATTAAATAATTATTTTTTATCGATCTTTAAAATATTTTGTTTGTTTTTTTGTTTTGCTTTTATTTTTGATTAATTAAAGTTTTATTTGCTTTTTGTTTATGTCGTATTGACATTTATTCAAATGAAATGTATATTATACACTAATTATTGAACGTTTATTAAGAAATTTTTGCGTTTGTTTAACTTATTTTCCTTATTTTTATTATTTTTAGCTGAGTTGTTTTCCGTAATTATGTCGCGTCTCAAGGAGATAAACGTATAAAATGTTTTCAAATTTTCCCAGCAAAGTCATTTTATACACTCAATTCCATGAAAAATAAATAACCTTAAGGCGAATTCGTTATTTTCGCTTTCGATTGGCCTACAAGAGTATAACAAATAATATTACTTACACACGCGTACAAATACTCTCCAAGGAGAGTTGAACTAAATGCCGGTACTTCTTTTCTCTGATGCTCTCTTTTGTAAACAAAAATTATTAACAATCAGTTAGGAATACATACATACATACATATGTATATGAAAATTAAAACGTATTTACATACAAACAAAAACAATACTTAAAACAAAATTGTATACTACATACATATGTACATATTAAATTATGAAATACAAACGAAAAAATGTATTAAAAACGATTACTTATGTTCATAACACTTTAACATTGTGTGAGCGAATCTCTCGTAGTCTCTCACTCTCTATATCTCTCTCGCTCGCTATTTTTAATTTTATGCTGGTTGTGCCAGTACATATACAAACACATAGTAAGTACACCTGTGTTATCATACATTGCGTATGAGTTATTTATTGTTTGTGCAATGATAAATGAATTTTATGACATACTCATACGCTGTGTAGTCCTTAAACTAGTTTTACTTTTATTTACTGTCTTTTCAATTTTTATTCAAGGTTTATTCGTAAAGTTTCTTAAGAAGTTTTAAACTTTTAAGGTGGTTTTATTAAAGCAAAGAGAAATATAAGCGATAAAATGCTAATACAAAGAAACATATTTTTATTGAATGGAGCAATTAACGTACATAACAGAATTAAAATATTACTTTTATTCAATACTAATAGAAATTGGTACAATAATAAACACAAGAAGCCTCAAGTTCCGTAATTTATTATCGACAAATGAATAATTAAAATATTCAGAAAAGATTATTATTATTATTATTACTATATGACATAATAGATGATCTACTATAGTAGTAGGGTATAAGAAATATAAGAAAATGTTATTGGAACTAGTAGCAAAACATGGCTGCAGAATATTTATTTTATTTATTTATTACAATACAATTACAAATTATATTTCATTGTTACAAGTGGAGCAACTAAGATCATATGCTCGATGTAGTAGAACAGACTCAAGTCTCTGGTGGGAATAGTACCCGTAACCCTCTACCCGGTAGACTTCCAGAACAAACAGATTGTAAAATATTTATTCGGAAATATTATATATTTATTAGCTGCTTAGCATTTAACAACATAAACGTAAATTTCAATAATAAATTAATGAAATGATGAATAAATTAAACCGTCTGAAATGCTCACATAAATTTTCTCTTTTAAATTATGTACATATTTATAAATTAAAAATATTACTTTTTTATAATTTCATAATTCAGATTATTTATTATATTTATCCCTATAACTATTGAAAAGTCTTATTTTCTTTTCTCATTTAACATAGCATACTTAAAAAAACTTTTATTAAAAACTTTATGCAACAACCTCAATATATACAGAATATGTTTGTATGTATGTATGTATATGTATATGTGTATACAAATTTCGCGTGTAAAATTTCTATATGAAAGGAAAATGAGTTGATTTCTTCATCATTTATTACCAACAGATGATAATCGAACGCCACATGTATTTGAATTTGACTTTTTCGTTTAACATAATATGTATGTACATACATACACACATCTCAATCAACTCACTTTTATGCAAAGAATAATAGTCTTCTTCTTCATACATACATACATACACACATATGTACGTGTACTCGTATAGCATTATAGTTAAAATTATTGTTTCGTTCCTACATACATAAACCTTGATAGTATCCTATTCAGGTTGCCTTTAGCTGAGCTTACCAACTATTCGCTATTCAAACCAACTTAACCCATTAAGGTGGAAAAAACAAGATACATGATCTAACTGAACTAGTAAACAATGTGTGCTAGTCGGTCAATATAAAGATTATGGGTTGTGGTATGGTACTGATTTATAGTTACACAACATCAAGCATATAATCATGGTGACTAAGCAGATGATAATTAAAGTACATATAATTTGTAATTATATTGTAATATTTACGTAAATAATTTTTGCATTAAGAAATAAATTAATTGAGAATAATGGCTGGCGTAAAACTCTAAAAACAAAAATCAAAAACTCTATAATTGAAATGATTTTTTTCACATTCCTTTAAGGATTAAGGATTTTTGTGTGGTTTGTATAGGTATTTGTGATAACATTTATTAAAAAAGAAAATATAAAAAAAACAATAAGAACAAAAACAGAAATAAAATGGAAAGTAACACGAAATAGTTACTGAATTATATTGAATTAGTTATCTGTAAAGCGTTTGCCAGTTCGTTACATGTTACGTGTTCTATAACGTTTAGCGGAAATATTAAAGGCTACAAGACAAACAAGTTAAACTTTTCAATTTGATTTTATTTTGAATATGCTAAAGAAATTAAAGAAAATCAATGAAACATCTATAGAATCCGTTAAAATAGCGAAAGCGACTACAACAGCGAATATTGTTGAGGTAGTCCCCTCCCAATGTGAGGCACATAAAATAGAAAGTGAATTCGAAAAGTCAAAGGATAAACATTCAAACGATATTGCAACAGACTTAAAGGAGAATATTAATAATAAGAGAAATACAGATAAAAGAGACAAAACCAAGTCAGCGAAAAGTGATAATGAAACCAAAGATGTAATGCAAAAGACTAGCAAATGTTTGCGTAAACCCTTCATAATAAATCAAAAAGATAATGAGATTTTAGTAACGGATGCTTTGAAGAAACTTACCAAAAAATCTGTTGTCGCTTCGAAGGAAAAACAACCTCAATTTGTAGCCAATACGAATGAAGTAAATAGTTACACCTTGGCATCGCAGGGAAGCGTTATAATTGATAAGCAATTATCGGTAACTGGTCCATTTAAAAAGATCAAGTGCATTTATACAATTCTAAATAATGAACAAATCAACGGATTACGAAAGCATGCCCAAGAGGCGGCAAAGCAAAATAAAATCTTCACTATACGCGGTAATTATAATTCCGTGCGGTTTGCTTTAAAATCGCGCGGTTGGGTGGAGAAATTAGAAGTACATAGGAAGCCAGGACCCTTGCCCACCAATCAAATCAGCGTCTGTGATTTGTCCCAGGTCTTACCTAAACGTAAAATGGGAGAAACACAGCGCCAATTTATAGCGAAAGTCGAGAGAAATATTATGTCCCGTTACATAGAAAATACTTCGAGTGATTTGCTATGGACACCCCATAAGGAAAAAAGCGATTACGTCGAACAGTCCAGGAATCCCAATATGTTAATCAATAAGTTTAATAGAGCACCCTTTACGAATAAGGAGAATTTAAGTTCTTTTCTACGTGATATGCCATCGTTTTTCGAAGAAGGCATTGCGGACATAAGGTTTCCCCGGTGTTTTAATGTTTGGTCTCCGGAAGAACTTAATGAATTTATTGAAAACTTTAAACTCACCGCATGCGTAGCGTTTATAAGGTGGTTAATTGAAAAATATCGCAACGGAGGTTTTGATGCTGTATTCTCAGCGTCTGGGAAAATTCCTTACAGTTCTATTGAATTTGCATTTAAACGCTGCTTAGATTTTATGGACACTTGTCAACACAATGATATCGACGTTGAAGATCCGCCCCGTATTTGGGAACATGATTGGGATGCGTTTCTACATCAACACTACCAAATGACTCACGAGGGTTACAAAATCCAAGCAGATCCACAAAAAATTGTTGAAAGCTTAATAAATAGATGCAACCACATTCTGGATAATTTTCAATGCTATTGGCCTCAGTATTCTATTGACGGCTTTCAAAATCTTTGGATTATAAAACCAGCCAATAAATGTCGAGGACGTGGTATACACCTAAGCAATAATCTTAAAAAAATTATAAATTTAGTGAATCCATCTATAGCTGCAAAAAGTCGTTTTGTAGTACAAAAATATATGGGTATGTCCTTAGAAATAACATGCATACTTAAGCACATTCATACATGCGTACCATTTAATTACTAAAATTATCACATAATACGAGTATTAAAGCAAATAATGTACACATTATCATCCCAACATATGTCAGTCGTCGACGACTACATTTCCTTCTTTTACTTTAAAACGGGCGTAACATAAAAAATGTTGTGTACCTCGAAAATAGTACATTGAACGATAGACCTAGATTTCTTACTGTCACAGACGAAAACAGCAAGAATCTTAAATGCTACACACATACACACTCAGTTACCAATACACATCCACAAACAAAGGTAAAATGTAGTCTGGTTGCGTGCATATCAATCATGATATCGTATAGAAATATGTATTTCAAAGGCAACAAGTGTCAAAATAGTTTACAACACAATTACATACAAATATTCAATTCTTTTCTCTTTCTTTCTTTCTCTCTCTCTCTCTCTCTCTCTCTCTCTCTCTCTCTCTCTCTCTCGTTATGTTAATTTTATACATTTTAATTTCAATGTAAATGTTATCGTTGCTGTTACTGTTGGCTGCTGCTGTTCATTTATGTATTTGCAAATAATTTTTACAGAACGTCCTTTGATTATACATCAAACGAAATTCGATATACGTCAGTGGTTTCTCATATCGAGTATACATCCGTTAATGATCTGGATGTACAAAGAATGTTATCTGAGATTTAGTTCTCAGGAATATACGTTGACGAATCATCATGAGTCGGTGCATTTAACAAATCATGCCATACAAAAGAAGTACACGAACAATGGCAAACGCGATAAGCGTTTACCCTCTGAGAATATGTGGGACTCTTATTCGTTCCAAGCCTATTTAAGGCAAATTGGAAAGCAAGAATTTTGGCTGGAACGTATTTATCCCGGAATGCGCAAAGCAATTGTGGCCGCAGTTTTAGTCTCACAGGATCACATGGAAAGAACACCCAATACATTTGAATTGTTTGGTGCTGATTTTATGATATGCGAAGATTTCTATCCATGGCTTATAGAAATAAACTCAAATCCTGATTTGGCACCCTCTACAAGCGTAACGGCACGCATGTGCCCACAATGTTTGGAGGATGTAGTAAAAGGTTAGTAACTAAAGTCGATTTTTTTTGTCTTTCATTAAATTCGTTTATCTCTTTTATTTTAAGTCATCATTGACCGTCGTACTGATTTCAAAGCTGACGTTGGTAATTTTGAATTAATATACCGACAAGTGATCCCTCCAACTCCAGCATACATGGGACTTAATTTAATTGTTAAAGGTAAACAAATTTCAAATCGTTCAAGCTCTCACCATAATTCATACCAAAGTTATCAAAGAAAAGAAAAATCGCTACAAACTAGCCAATTATATAAGCAACGCACTTCCCTAGCCATAACAAATGTTTCGCAAGTACATAAACCCATGCCCGCGTTTAATGCTACAGATTATATTGAAAAATACCTAGTGGTGGAAAATGGCAACAGTCCACGTTGTAAGAGCGTTCCTTGTCTTACAGATGTCTGCGGGAAGAAAACTAATCTTATAAGTCAAACTAATGTCACATACAAGCATAGAAAGTCATTGACGAATCTTATGGTATCTACGACAGTGAAAGCTCATATAAAGCCAACTAGTCCCAAATCATCATCAAATTTATCAACATTTTCCTCACTTAAGCGACATCGCAGTTGTGGTCCGGTATTATCTGCGAATTCTGTGATCGACCTTAAAAATAGCCAAAAATCGAAATTTTTTATTGCCGCTTATAATCAACAGAAAGCCTTGTACTCGTCCCGAAATACAAAGCGTTTAAAGTCCACTTTATTGGATGCGCCTCTGCTAACCGTAAGTAAATCGGCGGATAATATAAAGGAACTTTGCAGACCAGCTAATAACGCACTAAAATTAACCAAAAGCCTTAGTCCGATGACTTCGGCTAAAAGTACGATATCGAATAACACGAAATCACAATCAAACTTATGCGTACAATCGAAGGAGAATAAAAACGATTTCAATGACATTACAATACATGCAATTGGAAGAAGCATAACAGCATGGAATAATACTTATAAAAATAAGCAAATAAGTCGTAAAACAAATATACTGGCCCCGCCCATTAGATTAGATTAGATAAGGATTTCACAACAACTACAACAACGATTATTGTAAGCTTTACTTGTTGAAACGCATTTACTTTAGTTTAGAATTTCAATTGGAATTTAAAAATTGTTAAATAAAAGCTGAATAAATGTTTTTTTTTTTTTTTTTTTTTTTTTTTTTAATTTAATTTCTCTAGATGCAGAGTGTAATAAAATTTTCTTTAGACTTGATAAGACAAATTAGATGTACATTAAAATATTGCTTAACAATTTGACTTGACTTTCATTTCGGCATTGTGTAACGCACGGCTAAAGCTTCTTTGGCTACAGCTTTTAGGGATTTCGACGAACTGTTCGATTCACTGATTTTTGACTTGCTAGACTTTGGTAATGATCTGTTAGACGTCTGTGATATGATACACAGAAGATACATGTACATGTAGAGTATAATTATTAGTATAATTAAGGATATTATAAGTGGGACGTACATACCTTTTCTGAGTGTGCCCGTTTGTTTTGCAGTTTGTTGCTGTTACTGGAATTTTCATGTTTGGATTTTTTCAAGTATTTAGTTTTGTCATGCAAACCAGATCGTTTACACAATTCCATTGCTCTGCCACTGACATTCAAGCCTTCCTTGAAATTAAACTCCTGTTTGAATTTATAGTTCACCTCGTAGATTAATCGAAATTGACCTGTCGATGCCATATTATTGCGTGGCACGTCCACAATGACTTTTATACAGTCCTGCATGACCATTGGACAAATGCGACCTGTTACCTCAGTTGACGATGACAAATCGGGCGTAGAATTAATCTCTATTAGAATCGGATTATATTCTTCATCCAGCATAAAATCACAACCGTACAATTCGAATGAATTTTCGGCTAAATTTGTATCGTCCAAACTAGACAAAACAACAGCAATAAGGTTTTCCCGTATGCCAGAAAATATACGCCTGTCCCAGATATCTTCCGCTACATCTTGGCTCTTAAGATACGTCTTAAATTGGTCCAATGACCACATATTACACTTTGGTAGGCGATGATCTCGAGTTGCCTTATTTTTATACCTTTTCTGCACAGTATGGTTCGTCAAGTGTACTACCTCCCGCAAGTCATCAAGATTGAAATCTTGCGAGCACAATTTTAAATAGCAATCAGTGTACAACCATATCTGGACGGTAGATTCACGTATGAAAAGTATCATATACAGGCGAATGTCAAATTTTGACCGATAGATCAGTAGAGGTGTTTCTTAGTAGAGGAACATAAGAGATATATAATTAGTAATTACTCGTACATACGTATATAATACATACATACACATATACTACATACACACTTACGTTCAATCAATTAATAATAATATTATTAATATATGCTTACACACACGCACACACACATACATACATTAAAATATTATCTAAGATATATTATTTGTTTACCTATATATTTTTGTACAATGTAACGCCTATTGGAATGGGCACTCGACCAATTCAATATTTCACTCAAACTGTTTCGTATGACAATTCCCATTCCGCGACTTTGGTAGCCCGGTTTTAGGATCCATATATTTCTATAGCCATCCCACTTGTATTCTGGATGTTTCATTTCGGTTCTTATCAAAAGATTTTTGGCAGTCTTAGTGAACTCCGTCAATTCTCGATATGAGCACTTAATTTTATTTTTTTGATGAATGACCATTTTGGATTTCTCTAAAAAGTCTAACCATTCATCGTCAGGGACTTGTGACTGTTCGATATCCAAGCAACCGTTATTTTCCCAATCGTCAACTTGACGTTTAACGCGACTTAAGGCAAAATGTACAATCGTTTGACTAATAGTCCCGTTTTCATAATCGGATATTTCCTCTTGCTTATCGACATTTTGAACTATATAACGCAATAAACTACGGCACTGAGTTACTCGGTAGTCGTCTATAAAGGCCTGGAGTTCTTCCTGATTGGTACCCAATCGAAAAAATCTTGGATACATCATCACAGCTACACCATCTTCGCGATACCAATGTTGGTGTTCAGCGCAGCCAATTAGACCGACCTTTGTTGAAAAGTCTACAGCATGTGATCGTCTTATACGATTACGATACGGTCGTACGTCTGCGTACAGATCTCGTTGAGACTTCGATTGCCAAACAAAAAATGCCGGAAAGTGATTTATTATCTTGCTTATAGCAACTGATTCATAATCATTTCCACGCTTCGCATGTTCCAGCAGCACTTCCTCGGGTAAACCTTGCAAGTTGCTAAAGCGGTTCGGTGGCAATTTTTCTAGCCAACCTCGCTTTAATAACGAACGTCTTATAGTAGAATAGTTTCCAAAAACAGTGAAAATCCGACGATCGCGATAGGCATCTATTACCTTCGATCTGTAGATACTCGAAAGTGTCTTTGGTGGAATAACTAGGGAGTCCTGCTTTCCAATTGTCTCATCGGCCTTTATCACCATATCACCTGGTTTACTTAGAAATGTATCCCTCAATTTTGCAGTCAACATTTAAAGAGGCTTTATACCTAAATAGGCTATTACGAAAGCTGCCCAACTGTGTTATTTCCGATCTTCCTCTTCTAGCCTCAGTACAAACATGAGCAGTACAAATTTTACGCAATAAATTCTCACTTTTTTCTGTGCTCAACTGCTATATATTGAATTATAAAGACTTATTATCATTTTAAGGAACTTATAATTAAATTCAGATTTTCAGAATTTTTTTTGCTGCTAGCCAAGGCGATTAGATAATTTTTTATTGTTTGAACTTAGAATTTTGAAGCGGAGGCCAAAATATCGTTTTTCCTTGAATACTAAAAAAAGAGACAATTTCAATGTAAAATTAAAATTTGAAACTTAAAAAAAAAAGCGACGCTTACTTCATGAAATTGTCGATATGAAGAAAAAAAATCATACCCTTCAATACAACCTAGCAAAACTAGTACAGAGTAATTAATAAATAACCTTCTTCCTTTCATGATATCGAAAATAAATAAGAAAAAAAGAAATTTGTTACGAGTTTTTAGTTCTTTCTTTGTTTTTTGTTCATATTATAATATGGTAATTATCATGTATATTTATTGTTTTGTTTCTTTCTTTTTTCTATAATTTCATTTTTCTTAAACATTTGTATGCATGTGCTATATTATTGTAGTTGTTGATGTTGTTATTGTTGCTGCTTCAATTAAATTAGGTTTAAGAATGTAGTTGAATCGTACAGTGAAAATAATTCCAAGATCCGACAAATCGAAAGTTGCAGCTTGAAAATATCTCGGAAATATTTGTAAGTTGACGACGCGACACAAGGAGAGTGATTTACAATTTGTCGAGGTATTGGGAAAGATCGGGTAGACCTTCCTTAAGACCCTTACGTTTACGGATGTCTTGGACAATGTGGTAAGGTTTGCTGGAGAGTTCGCTTGGGTCACCGGGTAAGACTTGCCAGTGATCGAACACACATTGAGGGAAGGCTTGACCACCGGTGTTGGAACGTAAATCAGCAGTGAAGCCGAATGATTCGTTGACAGGCAAGTAGGCCTTGACGACGAACATAGGGGTACCGACGACTTGGGATTCTTCAAAGACATGACCACGACGTCTATTCAATACACCGTAGATACCACCAACAGCAACTTCGGGACATTGGATTTCGCACAAGTATACGGGTTCCATCAAACGAGGAGAAGCGGTGATAGCAGAAGCGTACAAGCAACGACGGGTAGTTGGAATGATTTGACCACCACCACGATGGATGGCGTCAGCGTGCAAGGTCACATCGTAGATATTGAAACGGACACCACGCATGTTCTCATCGGCCAAGATACCTTCCTTGGTGGCCCATTGGAAACCAGCAACGACGGAATCCTTGATTTCGTTCAAGTATTGTACGGACTTGGTACAATCCAAGATGAAGTTTGGACCTGTACCATCAGGACCGAAACACCAGATCTTACGGGCTTCAGTTACATCGTAATCGTATTTCTCGGCCAAGTAACGAGCACGGACCTTGAAATCATCCTTAGAGCTCACATCACCATTATCAATGTCCTCGGGCAAACCGTCAGGCATGGGGCAAGACTTCATTTGCAAACGATTGTGCTTGTTGGGAGACTTGGAGAGGCACATTTGGTTGGATTCTTCGAAAACGGTTTCACGGTAGGACACGACGGGATCAGATTTCTTCAAGGGAATGCAAGCGTGATCTTCTTCCAAATCCTTTAAGCAAATTTCCAAATGTAATTCACCGGCACCAGCAATAATGTGTTCACCGGATTCTTCAATAATACATTGTACCATAGGATCGGATTTGGCCAAACGTTTAAGACCTTCTACCAATTTAGGTAAATCAGCAGGGTTCTTGGGTTCAACAGCAACACGCACGACAGGTGATACGGAGAACTTCATGACCTATAAGACAATGTGTACAAATAGATTTCTATTTTAAAATCAGACAAAAACCAGTTATTAGTTGAAAAAAAAAAGGCTAACAAAACAAGTTTTCAGATAACAATTGTTCATTCAAAAATGGGTTTATATTCAGAACAGGTCTGTGTTAAATATCATCATGTTATACCTCCCTCATGGATGAAAGTTTTTTTTTTTTATTCTTACCTTCATGTTGTGAGCGTCCTTGAAAGTGGTGATAGTACCAGTCTTGACCAAAAATTGATCGACACCGACTAAACCGCAAATGTTACCAGAAGGAACATCTTCGATGGCTTCAACATAACGACCCATCATCAAAATTGTACGTTGGATGGACTTTTCGTACAAATCATCCTTTTTGCCGGGAACGTAATTGGGGCCCATGATACGGCACTTTTGACCGGTGGCTACCTTACCGGAGAATACACGACCGAAGGCGTAGAAACGACCCTTATCGGAAGTGGGTACCATCTTGGAGATGTACATCATCAAAGGACCGTCGGGATCGCAGTTCTTAACAGCAACAGCGGCTTCATCATCATGAGGACCCTCGTACAACATTTCCATACGGTATTTTTGGGCAACGACAGGAGATGGTAAATGGATGGCAATCATCTGAAGCAAAGCTTCACCAGCTGGCAACCAGGTGCGCATAACAACTTTCAACAAGGCTTTACCATCTTTTTCCTTGTCTTCGTGCTTCAAAGTAACTCCGATCTTTTCCAACAAAGAGGGAATTTCTTCCTTCTTGTAGTTCATGATGGCGTCGAACACCTTGTAGATGGGGTCCAAGATGTACATACAGAACGAACGCTTGTTATCGGCTTCCTTTTGTTTTTGCCATTTCTTAGTCTTGGCGTTAAAGAAATTTTCACCCCAAAGACTAAAATATTCCAATAAAAAAAAGAATACAATTGAAATTAGACGTTACAATGGCCAAACACAAATAAGAAATATTAACTTGAAGGATAATGTTTTATCGAGTCTTCAGCATAAGCAGATTTGACATTAAGAAAGAGGTCACTACTCAGCGTTACAAATCAATAGCTTGAATTGAACTCTTCAGCGTCTGTCACCAGAGGGACACACAGAAGAGGTTTTCTCATCATTTATTCTACTTTTATGAGCACTTGTTGTTCAGTCTTTAAGCCTTAAGTTTTAGACAAAGTATCTTAAATCTCAACGCTTTATGAACAACACGAATTGTGCTAAAAGCATTTTTTTATTGTTTCTTCTTGAATCCAAGTGTACATTAATTTAATATTAAATATAGGAGGGACTTACCGGTTCATTAGCTTCACAACATCGATCTTGAATTTCTCAGCATACATTTCAGAGAATTGTTTAAGAGTAAAGGCCCAACCGTGCAGACCGGAACCGAAACCTACGGAACCCTTTGAGGGATCAACACGCACTTCACCCATTGGGCCACTATCATCATTGTAGGTTGCGATGATGACGTTGACGTTTTCAACAATACGTTGGAAAGTTTGGTACAATTCTTCAGCATCCAATTGCAATTCCAACAAAGCACGGTCCATCTTGTTCATGAACAAAATAGGCTTAATACGTTCAGCAATGGCTTGACGCAATACAGTTTCAGTTTGTACACATACACCAGAAACACAATCAACGACTACCAAAGCACCATCAGTAACACGGAGAGCAGCTGTGACTTCAGAAGAGAAATCAACGTGACCGGGAGAATCGATTAAATTGATCAAGAAACCCTTGCTGTTCTTTTCACACAAATCGGGATGGGTGATGAAAACCAAATCCTTATCTTCTACTTCGAAGTACATAGAGATGGCACTATATATCATATAAAGTGAGGTTATGTTAAAAATATAAAACATACAAACAAGCATATACAATGACAAAAGACAAAAGCTGTATTGATACTTACGTAGATTTGATAGTAATACAACGTTCCTGTTCATCTTTACGGGTATCAGTGAAACGGGTTTCACCAGCCTTGGCACCAGCAATAATACCGGCCTTGGAAACCTATAAAGCCAGATATTGACATCAATTATTAATTTATTACAGCAAATGGGTGCGGTCGCCCTTTTTTTCTCTATCGAAGAAATACTCACCAAGGAATCAGTCAAAGTGGATTTGCCATGATCGACGTGAGCAATGACGGACATGTTACGGATGTTCCGCTTCTTGTCCATCAAACCACGGATTTCATCGACGGTGAAGTTGACCTACGAACCACAATATTTATATTAAACATTTTTGTCTTTCAAACAAAGAATTTCACAATGTGACACAATTCTAACTAAAGAATATCCTTAACAAATTTTCCAAGGCCATTAAAGAAAATTAATGTCTACGTTTTCTCAGAAATGCACACGTCATTTTGTTCTCGTTACTTTCGCCCCCCATATTAAACACGATGACATCGACAGACTTCGGAACTTGAAAAAAAAAACGCCATCACATCTACAAACCAACATTTATTGACGTCGCAATTTATAACTTCATTATTTACTTAATTTCTCAAAAAATTTGATTCACTTTTGCAATATTTATGGCTTTGGAAATATTGTTATTTGCTTTCTAAGTTTTTCTCATTATTTTTAATTATTTTCACCTACCATTTTGGATGTTTAATGATTTTTTCTTGGACAACTTTTAAAAAATACTACACGCCTGCAATGGCGTTACGAGAAAAAGAAAGATGTTGCCACAATTCACCACAACCCCAGCCAGGTAGACTCACATAGTTGCAGAAAAACGTACCCAAATCCTATTACTGACCAGTGTTGTATTAAAATGTCTCGAAAAATGTATGTACTTCATAACACAAATGTTGAACTAATCGAACGAATTTCCCATATCCATTTAAAAACTCACAATAATATAAAAATCTTCTTATTTATACTCAGACCTAAATAAAATCTATACTATTTCAACAAATTTAATACTCTGTGTAAAAGTACCATCTCCATCGATGTTATCAATTTACTCTGAATACTATTATTAAAAAAGCAGCAGTTTTGTGGACGAAGCTAAAAACAAGCGAATTCTATTCAGCATATTTAAAAATAAATTATATATTGAAATTAAAAGGATAAAATAAACGTTCCTTTATTAAATACCAATCCGTATAATGGAAGGAGAAGATGGTGTCACTAAAAGGGGTAGAGGACGTGGTCGTGGGAGTAGAGCTCGTGGTCGTGGCCGAGGACGCGGTCGTGGAAGAGGCAAAAAAGCCGCCGTAGTTGTCTCCAGTGATGAAGAAGTATCATTAGATCAATCCTTTGATGGGAGTTCCGGTGTTGTGGTAGAAGATGGAGACGTTTCAGTTGGAAGTGGTGCAAATGTTCTATTAGACACTGGCGAAGATGCTGTCATGAATGACTTGCCTAAAGAAAATGAATCGGTTGAAGTACCAACCAGTTTCTCGAACACCCAAACAACATCAGAAGCAACAATGGCCACTGCTAATGACCAATCGGAAGCAACAGGAACTGCAGTCAACAAGACTAGTAATATTGTGCCGCAGACAAGTAAGAACTTCAAAGAAAATAAAAATGTATACTAATTTAATCAAACTTTTTTGATTTCTAGTTGATATGGAAGCCGACATATCACAGTTGGAAGCACCGACATTTACAACTATTTGTAGAGGACCTCCGGAGCCAATGCTTCGTCTTAAATGGAATCACAAAGTCAATTTGATTGGCGAAAAAGTCTTAAATCCCATGATCCATATTTGTGATCAATGTGACAAACCGATTTTACACTATGGGCGCATGATTCCTTGTAAACATGTATTTTGTTTGAAATGCGCTCGCACGGAACCCGTCAAGTTATGCCCTCGTTGCAGTGACAAAGTAGTACGTGTAGAGCAATCAGGACTTGGAACTGTATTTATGTGTACACATAGCGGTAGCAGATATGGTAATACAGGTTGCAGGAGAACTTATTTGTCACAAAGAGACTTGCAAGCCCATATCAACCATAGGCATGTAACACAACCGCCACCGCCTCCACCACCCGCCCCAATGCCATCGACGGAAATTAAACCAGAAACTGGCATGCAACGAAAACTATCGGAGTCTTCTGTTACAGTGGCTCCTATACAAGCTCCCTCCACACTCTTATCTCAACGTGTTCCCCTGCGGACAACCAGTAATATAGGCTCAATAGCTCCACCAGGCTCTGCAACACTTCAACCCTCAACAACGCATTCCTCTTTAACACAAGCAAATTTGGCACGCATTAACAATGCCAACGCTCAGGAATGTCATCAGGGCAAAGTAGCTTTGCATCAGTCGCTCAAAAAAGCCCCATTAAGTCAGGGGCATCATCAGCCGTCGGAATCGGTGGCGGATGCTTCTTATTATAGCAGTGTTTTGAATTCCTTTGGCAGCAGTGGGGGTGAGTCGTCATCTACTGCCGTTGCCAATCAACCAGGCGGTCAAAGTTCGTGGCAACAGCAACAACAATATTATAGATGAAAATGGCGCAATAACGTATAAACAAATATTTTTTAAAACATTTTTATATAATATCTTCCCTTTGTTGTATATTATACGTGTCGATAAAAAGAATCCATAAACATTTGTAGTATTTTACATATTATAATTCAATTTGAAATTTGTTCTTAAAATTGCAATTGTTTAAATAAAACTATTTTAATTATTTTGTTTTTAAGAAACAATAAATTATGGATTTCCCCAACCACCTTTAATTCTTCACTAAGAAAAAGAAATATACCCTGCTAACTTAAAAATGACATTAACTCTTATATGATTTTTAAAAGCACTTTATTGCATTTGAACAACATTAGAGAAACTTATCTGTTAAATAAATAAATCAAAGTGGGAGTATACATTTCAAAATGAGAAAGTAACGCCAATTTAAATGTTTAAAAATAAAAAATATACATACTATATTTCTTTTATAATGTAATTTCTATTTTATTATACATGTTTAAATAAAGATAATGAAAAACAAAAAAGTAAGATCACTGCTTAGCTCCGCAACAGTGTCGTCGTCATCAACAACTTCATGTTTAGCTGATAACTTTTTAATTTATTTCATTTAATTTTTTTTTTTTTAAATTAATCTTATTTTCATACTTTTGCTTATTAAACTACAATTACTGTGTGTTGTCTTTATCCATATTGATGAGTAACACTTTGTCACTGCTGTCGTCCTTGAAATCACTTGTGGCTATTGCAGAATTTTCCACTTTAGGAGGCGGCGCCGGCATTGGTATAGCTATAGAGCTCATGGTACTAATCATACGTGGCTCAGAACGAGCCGTGGTAATGGGTAGAGAGGAGGAGGCAGAATTGGCTGATTGCGCTAAAAATGGAGGAGATTGCAATTCCCCATGTCCACCCGAAGCATGACTATGAGAGTGTAATCCGCCATGGTGGTGGTGGTGGCTTTGTCCACCATGATGACCGTGATGTTTATGCGGATGCTGACTATGGCCATGAGCGTGAGCAAGTCCTTGACTGACGCTACCAGCAACAGGGGGAAACGATTTAGGTGTTTGGTTGTGACGGGAAGTTTCAGTGGATTTTAATCGTTCACTTAAGGCCTTTAAAGCTATTTGTCTACAAAGTAAATAGATTTAATTAATAATTTCATATTAAAAACTTGTATATACATATAAAGACTTTTATTAAATACCGTCTTCTTTCGACATCATGCGGGTCTACACCTGGCATTGAGATAGACACCGATGACAAGTTTGCAGCTGAAGCAACTCTTGGTGGGGCAGGCGGTTTAACTACTCCCACTTTCAAACAGCATACATAAATAGGATTTACTAGCACAGCTATAATCGGCTGCATAACATTTGGAAAGAAACTGGCAAACGTAAAACTCTCCGAACTATCTCCTCGGCCATTTGGATGGTGTTGGTAGAAACGTAGATATACCCAGGAAACCAATAAACCAGAAGCGAACATGGCAGGATATGTCCCATCAAGCAAATGCACGGCCCACAAAATAATCGACATAATCAAAACTGTCAAGGGTACATTGCGGTTCGTTAAACGTCCCCAGCGTGTCTTAAATATCAAATGATCCGGCATTATTTGGCGTACTGCTACACAAATTCCAGCCACGTATCCGGCTAAACCATGTATATGCACATCGAACAGAATCTGAGGATTCTTTGTGATCATATAGTAGAATAAATAATAAATTGTCGTCAATATTGACACACCAAAATTGCTTAAAGCAAAAAATTTAAACATTTCCATTTGACCCCATAGAGGTTCTATCATTTTGCCACATAAACCGACTGTGACAACATCCACTAAAACTTCCCACCAGTGCAATTCGATAAAGCAGAATGTAAACGCCGTCCATATCCAAAATTCAGCATTAGGCAAAATGTAGCCGGGTGTTACTGTCAGGAAAAGAACGGCTGTTTCACTGAACGACAGCAAATATCCCACAGTGGTTACCAAACATATAAGGGTAATAACAGGTGATGTATTACGCAGCAATGCCGAGAACTGCTGCTTTAAATAGGGCATATTCCTATTCAGAATATGGGTTGTTGCTGACATAGTCGTTGCTTGTGCCGTGTGATATATTTTTACAATGTTGCTAATGATTTACCATATAAATCTTTTAGAATCCTTCGAATGATCTGGCAGCAAATAAAAAACTTGTTAAAATAACAGAAATCCAGATTTTTATCAGGAATTCCTTTACGTATCCACCAGTTGGAAGTGTCAACACTTTTGTGGCTATTGCTGCTGTCAATATTTAAATGTCAAATGTTTGTTTACCATCAACCATCAGTGTAAAGATAACATATCAAAGTGAATAACAACAGTAGGTATGCAAATATGGCAACTTGGATTTTTTATTTTGGGAATTCTTTCGATATTATATTGCACTGATTTTTTTTTTTTTTTTGTCAAATCAATAAAATAAAATTCCATAAATTAATATTCGATTATGATTTACCATTTCAAAGAATTCAATTTAGAAGCTGTCAAAGTAATGAATAGTAAAGCAAATAAAAATGCACGCAAAATGGCGAAGTTGTCTTATGTGGCTGCCAAATACCTTTTTCAAATAAATTTAAACAATACTCTGTGACTCTTCATATTTCCTTCCAGTAACGTTAAATTCTATGTTTAATATCTTTGATGTTATATATATTCTGAAAAATATGAAAAGCATATTTACAGTTTATATTTGGGAATCGGCTGGTGATACTTTGTCGCGCGGCCAAGTTGAAATATTCGAATTTTGTGGTTCAGCTTCAACTGCAGCGACTACTACGACCAACAGTGCTACTCGTTACATTACACTACTAATCTGTTCCCTACTTAATTTTCGCTTTCTGTATGATGTAATGTAAAAAAAATTTCAAAATATTAAAATTAAGCTCTGCTATTATTTCTAAAGTGCTTTCCAAATTAATGTGTCGATTACGGACGGTTTTACAGAAGGTAACTGGCAATCAAAAATTTCTCTTGTAAACAATTTGTATTGGCAACTACAAATTTTGCAAGGCAATGCAACCAATTTTCAGTTGATGTTCATAGTAGACCCATATAATTCTTACTTAATTTGCTAAATAGTAAAATAAAACTAACAGTGCTTTAATTTTTTACAATTTTTTTGTGTTGTTTTGTATGTTTTTATTATTACAAGTGGTTTTTTTGTATTTAGAATTAAGTTGCTCTTCTTGAATTAAAATCGTTTTACTTTCAATTCTTTAACTTTAATAATTTCACAATCATTCGTTCTGTGTATAAATAAATTACAACTTCTTTAATTTTTAATATTATTTCTAAATTATACAGCTGTTTTACAACATTTAAATGATTATATTATTTTAAAGCTTAAACAAATATACAGCTGTGTTTAAGAAATAGAAATTAAAAATATTTCAAAGAAAACCGCTTCCAATCTCAAATTATTACTTTAACCAGTCTAAGTAATAAAATTAATAAATTTGTATTCTTGTATTAAGAAATAATATTAAAAAATATAAAAGTAAAAGTCTTTATTTTATTTAAGATATTTTTTTTTTTCTTTATCATTTTAAAGACGTTTTCGTAAAAAAATATTTAACATAAAACTAGTATTATATTTATTTTAAGTTATGAAAAACAATTATTGTAAACCCCAAATGGGCTTTAGAAACAAACAGTTCGAATTAATAGTTAAAAAAGAAAATGGAAGGATGAATGTTTTTCTTTTGCGTTTTTACTTGTTACATTTTAATTAAAAAAGGTGGAATTTTTCACTTAACTTTCTCCATTGCAGGCCGTTTGCATTTTATGAGGTGAATAGGAATCACTAAAGCAATTAGGTGAGAAGAGTTTAAAAATGTTTGTTTTTATTTTGTAAGAAACAATATATGTTCACATTCTTCTAATAAAATTTAGAAAAAAAATATAAGAACAAACATTTACTTTCCCACCAAAAACCCGCACTAATTATTGTTTTAAATAAAAAAGTAATTACAAAGAAATTTGATAAAAAAAGAACCCAAAACGTAAAATGTCTTGAGTATCTTTTATGTACTTAAAAATACAAACATTTACACGCACTTGGCACGCTCTTAACTAATCAATAAATTGTGCTTAGCTTAGAATAGCAGTGTGCCCATACCACCCATTTCGGATTGTTCTTTTACGAAGATTTCAAAGTATTGGTAGATGATGGTAACAGCTAAGAGAATACCAGTACCAGAACCAATGGCACCCAAGAAATCGGCCAAAACGGATAGAGCGCCAATACACAAACCACCGAAGGCAGCGGCTGTGGGAATATAACGATTCAATTCATGGATCATAGAATTTTCACGATGGCCACGCATAACCATGTGTTGTTCTTTCAATTGTTTAGCAACCTAAGAAGAAAATTATTTGTCATTAATGATCCAATTACATAATCTGAAATTTATTTTTAAACTTACATCCTTGGCAGAGCTTCCAGACACATCAATCCATGTCTTGGAGAAGAACGCGCAAGAACCCAACATGAATACGATATAGAGGATGGCATGAATGGGATCTGTTAGAATATGACCAACACTTTCGGGAGGAGAAAGATAATAGCAGAGACCACCAATGGGATAAGAACGAGCTGGGCCGCCACCACCAACGTCAGCCCATACACCGAGGAGATTAATGAAGAAGTTTCCTTGGAATTTAACAGCCAACATTTGTGAAATGACATACAAGTTGGAAACCAAAGCAGATTGCAAAATGATGGGAATGTTAGAGGTGTAGAAAAGTTTGATGGGGTAGCTGCTGTATTGACCGCGATAACGGGCAGATTTGATGGGCAAATCAACGCGGAAACCTTGGAAGTAAATGACGACAGCGAAAACGAGTACGGTAGCCAATAAGTTCATTAAGTTAGGCAAGTTTTGACGATAGAAAGCTTCGCGCAAAGCACGCACCTTGTCGGTACGGGTAGCCATCAAGTGGAATAAGGCAATTACTGCACCTTCGAATTCTGTACCACGTCCGGTTGTAACGGTGGTGGGAGAGAATGCCTTCCACACAATGGTCTCACAAATGTTGGTAGCAATAAACAACGAGATGCCGGAACCCAAGCCATAACCCTTTTGTAGCAATTCATCCAAAAGCAAAACAATCAAACCAGCTGCAAACAATTGAATGATGATCAATAGACAAACGCCAGCGCCAATTTCTGATGGATCACCATACATGCCAGTCATAACGTAGACGATGGCTTGACCAATTGTAATTACCATGCCAAACAATTTTTGAGCACCATTGAACAAAGCACGATCTTTAGGAGTATCACCGACTTCGATAATTTTGGCACCAGCCAACAATTGCATGATCAAACCAGATGTCACAATTGGAGATATACCTAATTCCATAAGGGTACCACGATTTGAAGCCAAAATTACACGAATCCAGTAAAAGGGATCAGCTGAGTCGGAACTCATGATACCGAACAAGGGGATTTGACAGCAGACCAAAAAGATGAACAGCGTTATGGCAGTCCATAGCACTTTCTCTCTGAATTGAATCTGGAATAAAATAAACAAATTTTAAATGTGTTAGTATTAAAATTAGCTACAAAATTAATTCATAGTCTAGCTAGCTAGCCAGTATCTAAATTCTAAAATTTCTATCTAAAGACTTAATTCCTTATTATTACTTTTTTAAACTAAATGTGGTTTATTGCCAGGTAACATTACTTTTTAACTAAAAAATAAATAAAAGGCATGAATCTTTATTCATAATGGCCAACATGATGACAGTATTAATGATATTCGTTAAAAGTGCGGTAGGCAATCGTCGTGTTTGACATCTACGTAAGCAAAATAATATAAACAACAACAACAACAAGAATAACAATAGTTAACACAATGCTACGAATTATTTTTAACAAAAAACGAGCAGCACTTAATGACGAAACAAGACGAACCTGTGTTCGGTTTATTTTGTACACGTCGTATACGCTGTTTCGAAATGTCAAAATAAAAACACAGAAAAGTGTCAAACTAAAAATATTAAGAGATAGAGAGAATGAGGGAAGAGTAAAAAATGCTTTTCATTTGATAAATAAACAGAAGACGAATTTACAAAATTTCTACATCTTTTTTACAGATATCTTTAATTTGATTTAATCATTGTCTAAAATACAATATCATACTAATTTGTTAATTTATTTTTATTGTGTGGAATAGATTGCAAATAGTAAACCAGTAATGCCTGCGTGGCTCTCTAACCCACCCTTTAGACCTCTTTTGTTGTTGCTTTCTTCTTTTTTAGCTTTTTTTTTGTTCTCTTTACAAGAAGAATGACAGAAAAAGACAAATTAGAAAGTTTTCTAACCAAAAATGAATGGAAGCTAAGGCGGTCGAAATGTACACAACAAATTATGAATTATTTTGTACTCTGGTAATAAAGTCGTTAATTAAACTTAACTTTTTTGTTAAGAATGTCTATAAATATAAAAATTTGAATGACTTACCTTTCGCTCTGGTTTAGCAATCTCTGGCAGAATACTGCAGAAGGGTTTTATTACTTCGAGGAATTTTACTGGAAAGCAAGAAAGTAGGAGAGATCATTAGTTTACACGTCACCAAATTCATTTTCTATCAGGTTTATTATTTTAAACTATAGGATGTCGCAATTGTCTTTAATTAAACACACACAGATTTGTAAAATTGTGTTTTAATAATTGACCGGCATTAAGTTCGTAAATTCTCTGTGTATACGTAAGCAAATAAAAACTTCATCAAATATACTGCATGAAGAAAACCTTTCTTTTTTACCGATTTTTTTTTTTTGTTATTTTTTACACTTGTCTTTTTTGTTGTTGATTAATGTTTACTTACTTCCCATTGTGGTAATTTGATTTTTTAACTTATTATTTGCTATGTAAAAAAAATATTGTCTAATTTATTTATACTTTCCACTGAAACGTTCGGATAGAAAGTGAATTTATTCCCCCAACTTTTTGATTGGGCTGGGAAAACAAAACTCTTCAAATACACAAACGAAAAGTACCGACGTCAAAAATAGAATGAACGGAATTCGTACAAGAAACTCAACTGCAGTTGTGCTTCGTGTCAAAGCTTAGACAACGATTAGACTATAGTCAACCTTTTCACTCCAATAGACATTAGTCGGAACTGTCAAAATAATCGCTTGTATACTTATTACACGTTTTTGTTCATGTGACCATTTTTAAGTGCTGTCTAATTTGTATAGAATCTTCTTCTTATTTATAGAGGCAATTACTTGTTTTGAACGTTAGAACAGCTATAGTATCCGGGTTATTCTTTTTCATATGCTAACATAATTTAAATTTGCTGTTAAACTTTCATTCGCTTCTACACAAAAAGTTTACTGTGAATTGTTATTTATTCAACTATTTATAAAGAACAAAATAATTTTTCAAACACATCCCTTCTCTCCTACTAACTCGAGTTTTTTGCAAATATATTTGCAAATTTCTAAAATGTGTCTTAATTATTACGCTTCTCCTGTTTTATATATATTTTTTCTCTAAGATTACTTGTATCAACACTATACTCTATCTAATCGTCTCTGCTTTAATTTCGTAATACGATGTTAACGTGAATTGTTTCTTATAGTCGAAAGAGATTTACGATGCGTTTATAGTTATATTCCAAAAAATTATCACGTCTTATATTTCAAAAAATCATTCACATACTAAAATAAAAAAATTTTTTGCATTCAGTTCAGATTGATATGATTAATTTGTGTCAATAACGACACTTGTTAACGGTTTTAATATTGCGCTATTTGTACAAGAAAAGAAAAAAAATTTATACAAATAAAAAAGTATTCCGATATCATAGAGAGTTGATCAAACAAACAATGATTCTTTTTCTTGTTATGAATCGTTTCGCGTTATCAGTATTTTTTCTAAATATAAAAAAAAACATTTCTTTACAGAAGAAGTACATTAATTAAACTATATAAAGTACACAAACAACAATATGAAAGGAAGTATCCATATAAAAATAGAATTTTCACAACAAAAATATTTTAAGATAAAACGAAAAATTAGGTTTGTAAATACATTTATTGGTGGTTAGGGAAATATGCCTCCATTTCTGCAAAGTAATTTAAACAATTTTGTGTTATCAAAAAATATTTGTTTTGTAACTCTATCGAAAGGATCATTCGAATTATTGCCAAATTCAGACATTTCTAATATCTATTTGGATCGGTCCAAATCTTTCAATCGCTGCTAACCATTCATTTTTAATGAAGACCTTCTTTATGGTTAGGTTAGGTTTAAGGACGTATACTTGTCATTGCGCCAAGTACAATACTTTTCAACCAGTTCAAACTACTTACGAATGTATGGAGAGCTCTATCTTGGTACTCGATAGAGAGTCCAAAACTTCAAAGAAGCACCTGGACAGTTGCAGAGCAGGTATTCGATAGTCTCCAACTCTAACTTCTCCTCATTGTCCCTGTGATAGTCCGGCTGCGATCTGTTCTAGATCCTTGTCCGCGATGTAATATCGCAGTGCTCTGTAATAAAACCTTTAACTAAATCTTATCGAAGCCCAGCAGCAAACCTGTTCTAGCACTATCTATAGCAGGCCATAGACTCCTGGGCTTGTAACATCTCGATCCGTCCCCCAACGCTTCTACTCGTTTTCCCTAACCCATCCGTTGATAAGGACGTAGAAGTGGCAGATTGGAGAATTGGATAACTTGTTTATAAAGATAAAACATTGTTTAAATTAAACGTATATGTACATACAAATTACAATTACAAATTTATTTGCATTTACTTACATACATATTTATCTATTTTATTTAAAATCTAATTGGATACACAATAATAACAAATTAGTTTTTTTGTTTTAAAATGCAAATAACAAACAATCAAAAATAATATTATAAAAAATTGAAATTGCACGTTTTAATTTGGTTTTCCAATATACATACAATATTTTTGCTTATTACATCAATAAAAAGTAACAAATAGAATTTTTTTTAAGTATATAATGGAATTTTAAGTAACTAATGATTTTAAAATTGTTTCTTTGACAATTGGACTTAATGATCGATCCTTTTATATACATATTATTTACAAATGACCGCTTTGATTATCACGATTGCTGCGCAAATATAAAGGTGAAGTAAACGATTTGCCTTGTACCAACGAAGTTAAGTTTTCACCAGCGTAACTAACAAATGGAGATATTTCGCACTCATCACCATGCACTATGCCACCAGCAGCCTCAACATACTTTTTGTGTAGTCGGTAAAGGTCACCTTTGGCGGTGGAGGGACAATCCTTACCGGCTGAATCGGCATTCTTTAAAGCGCTGAACTCTTCATCTCTGGGCACTTCCATAGCTACAAATTTTTGAGTAAATTCAAATACATCAAATATGAACTTCTCGATTTTAATGCCATTTGGCTTTTCAGGAGTGATTCTTTTGCCAGAATTGTCAACAAATGGTATTTTCTTTTTGGCTACATGTAACTTGAGTTCTTGCTCGTAACTAGAGCCGATTTTTTGCAAAAATGCAGTGGTGAAGAAGTGATTACAAATATTGCCGGCATTAAATGTAAGGCGACCATCGGAATTACGCATTTCAGCGGTTTTAGCAGATATTTCACTATATTCCACCACTTGATATTTTCCATCCACTATTGCTACTACACCCACAGCCTCAGTGGGAGAAGATTTTTCCACAACTTTTGCAGCACAATCAGCATTTTCTCGAACACAGTAACCGATGAATATGGGATCAGCCACTTTAATCAATATATTGTCTACACTGTGCGCATGCAAATACATGATACCTCTTTTCGTCAAATCCTCCAATATCCCTTGTTGTTTCAGAGCTCTGTAGAGTCCACCATTACCATCAGGGGCTCTGGCAATGCGATGTTTTTGATCTAAAATAATTTTACCATCATACTCGAAGCAAGGCAAGGAACCCTGTTCAAATAATTTAACGTTTTCTTTTTTCAAACCAAAGTAGTTGTTGGCCACAAGATAATCATAAGTTGGCTGTATAGTATGTTCTGAGGTCATAATATACCATGTAATGACACCCTTTTTACCGGTGGCTTCAAAAGCCAGTTCTTCTAATTTCAATATACGTTCTGCTTGTAGACGAAATAATGTTTTACGTGATTGCAAACCAACGTCATACATGCCTTTGGGGTAAGCAAAACCTAATCTGGTTCCTAAAATTAGAAAAACAAATTTCATTTTTAAATGTTATTTCCATTAACGCATGTGTAGCGTATGTATGTATGTACATATTTATATATGTGGGTATATTTTTTAAGAAACATGTTTTTATCATCTGAAAATATAGATTTAACAAGTTTTATATACCACTTAATATAAAATGCCATTTTTTCTTTAATTTCAATTTCATTTGACCTTTAAAACTTGTTTTTTGTGGTTTTACTTTAAAATTAAGAAAAAGATGTACCTTTAAAATATGAACTAAAATAATAATCCTATTCTGTTGTTATTATTGGAAAAGTTAGTGAGCTTTGTTTGTTATGCTAATGTGTATGTAGCTACAAATGACGTTAATACGATAATTTGGCCTTAGAGTAAACATAAAATAGTTTTTTAATGTTTTGTTCTGTTAAATCTTTCTTTCAACATTTTATATTTTAATGATATGCATAGTTGAACGAATGTAAGTCTAATTTTGTTTAAAAGAAATTCCTAAGTGTAATAATTATAAACTATTCTTTTTATGCCATTGCATAGAGCGGTAACTTCGTATACGTGTTAAATCTTATTAGTGTAAAAAAGAAAGAAATATAAAAATAATAATAATAAGAAAATATTAAATTGTAAACAGCGTTCAAGAGTTGACTGAATGTTTGGATGTAAAGTGTGGTATGCGCGCAATGACTACGGCAGTTAAGAAAACTTTGAAGTCAATTCGAATACACAGATAACAGAGTCGACACTACAATTTCTGTAGAGATATTATAAAATATCGAAATCATTATATAAATGTAATTAAACTCACAGCATTTGCGCTAAGCTCTTTAATAGTGCAGTGAAATAATTAACGGTTCAAGGCTTTTAGAAAGGAACTTAAAAGATAAGAATTGTGTTTGTTATATGAATGAAATACTATTAACTATAGCTATGCAAGGAATGGCTCAATTGAGGCGTGACTTGAAAGTACAAGTAATAAAAAACGAAACATTTGAATACACAATTTCAAAACAAGACAAACAAAGACCGTATAGAATATGGCTTTAATGGACAAAAAGAGTGTAAATATTGTAAAAGAAACTTGTTGGTATTTAAATAAAAACACATACACCAAGAAACTGTTTTAAAGCAGCATTCAATTTATGCCAACTTTTAGTTACATTAAGCTGCAGGTTTAATGAACTATAAAGTTTTAAACATAAAAGTAAAAATACTTTAAAACTTACCTTGTCCTCCTGCCATAAGTAAGACTGCTACATGTCCCAATGATATTTGTTTCAAACCTTCGTCACGATAACCATTTAATACTTCCTCCGATGATCGCGTAATACTTATAATTTTGGATTCAGGTATGGGTTGTAAACTATCATCTAATTTAAGACCATTTTGCGACAATGACGTTGTAGCACGATCAAAATATAGTTTTAATTCATTTAAATTCAATTCAGCAATATCGCGTTCCAATTGTTTTCGTTCTGTATCCGTCAATTCTTCCCAGAATTTAAGTAAATGCTCCTGACCAACTTGCGTCAGACGTTTGTGCAGTTCAACGTAATCAGTCATGGCTAAACAATTAAATATTAGGAGTTTATTTTTTTTCCAAATATTATATTTATAGTCGTGTAATAATAGTATTAATAAATGAAATCAGAGTGACTTGAAACAACCGTTCACTGTGACAAGCGCGATCAAACTGAATCGTTTACAAGCTGGTTGTTTTGTTTTGGGTCTTTTCCTAGCGACTGAATGAATATCAATACAAACAATGAATATCGAAATATCAGCTTGTCTAGTAATTTCAACTTGTATAAATCTACTCATTTAGATGGTTGGTTATATTGGTTGGTTTCTTTTTTCTTTTTCTTTTATTTTTACTTTTTTCTTTTATTATAATTTATTGTTGAGATTTATATAGGATAGAGACTTGTTTAGTTTCTTTGTTTCCAAAGAATGCTTAAAGTAAATTTAAATATGGTTAATAATCTTGACGTCCCCGAGAAAAAAAGGTAGTTTTCTTGTAAAATTCTTGTAACTACTACAACAGGTAAAAAACAGGTAATTTAAATATTTGATACAATGTGTTATTTATTTTTAACTTAATTTTAAATAGCTACATTTTGTTCGGTAGTACAAAATAATAAAACGATATTTGATATCTTGAGCTTCTGTTTGAATATTTCAAGCTATGAATCAAGACAAAAAATAAGTTTTTGAGTTCATGATTGTTTTTCCTCATTCTTTTGATAGTTGTTGGAGATTTTTGATTGGATATTGAAGACAAAAATTAAAGTCGCATATGATATTAGGACGCTCTTTTACAAGTAAATTTTCGAACATTTTAGTTAAAATAAAAATTAGATAAAATACTCTTGCGTCTTTCCGACTGTACTTTTTGAGTAAATTTGATATTAGAAACATAGTTGTATAGTATAAAATAGTGGCATAATGAATACATATGTTTACGGGACACATTTTTTCCAGTATGTTTAAATAATTTATTTACTTGAGATAAAAATAAGATAAAATTATAACCTTGAGACTTTCTAATGGCACATTTTGGACGATTTTTGTATTACAAACATGGAAATCTTAAATATGGTTCTAGGACTCATCGTAAAAATTATTTTACAATTATATATTTTACAAATCTTTTATCTGATTAAATTACGTAACACTGATTAAGCTGCCATGAAGACCAGATTTGAAAAATTAGAAAACAAATTTTACGATACGACAGAACTATAAATCGAGGGATTACTGTTGCCATATCTCCCTATTTGTTTTGTTTACTTTATACTACGGATAAATTTATTAACAGACTTCTGTAGGACGTTCTTATGTATAAAAACAAAATCAATGTTTGTTTTGCTTCATACCTTCTTATTTCCTTAAATTTTTTAAACTAAAGCCATTACCAGTTACAATTTTTTATTAGTATTTACATAAAAACACAGCCGCAAAAAAAAAAAGAATCGATAAACCACAAAGTACACGATAAACACTCGAAAAAGAACACAAATGTCAAATGATTATAAAAAAAATAACAGAGATGGAGACTTAACAGTGGTTGCGTTCAGTTTGCATAAAAAAATGTAAGAAATAATAAGAACAAATTAAACACGCCTATATAAGTGTTGTCAGATTTCTCGATTTAAAAATTTTTAACGCCAATATTTCTTAAAATCTTCTTTTGAAACTCACATTCCAATACGTGGTGGTTGGGTTTTAATCTAATGACTTCGCTAATCGAGGTGAAATTTACTTATTCCAGATACAAACCGAATAATTCACGGCTTTTAATTCTGTGCGATATGGTAGTACCGTAGATACCGTTGTTCGCGGTGAATTTCAATTTTATTTCATTTCATTCTCAAAAATCATCTCAGTTCTCAAAACTTACCACAAAAATTCACCACACCTTAAGAACTTACCATGCAAAAACTTTTTTCTTTTTAAGGTGGGTTGGGGTTGTTATGTAAAAACAATATTCTTCAATTCATTTTAATTTAAGCTGTTGTAATAAAAGCATTCCGAATAAGCAATAAATAAATAAAAAGTAAACAAAAACACTTGACAGCGGTGGGATTCGAACCCACGCCCTTTCGGACTGGTGCCTAAAACCAGCGCCTTAGACCGCTCGGCCACGCTGCCTCATGCCTAATGGGTGACAAATGTTTTATTTTAATTTGGGCCGTAAAACATTCAAGTTCTTATCTAATTTATATTCTAACAATTTCTTTCTATTGCATTAAACTAAAGATTTCTTTATCACACTTCTTAATAATTAATTATCTTGCTGTAAATAATTTCTTTAAACAAAGAATTAAAACATGTATACTAAAAATATTAAATATTACAGTATTCATTAAAAGTTTATTATCATTATAAAAAGTGTAGTGGGCCCTACTTGAAGGACAAGGTCACATTTAGCCCAGCGTTACACCCATTGTGATTCCAAAATTAAAAATTCACCCGTGGATTAAACATCAATTCCTAGGGCAATGGAATTGAGTAAAAAAACAAAGCTTGCTATTGCAACAATATATTTATTGGAGAGCTATGTATGTAGGTCAAAGATGTCAGAAAATGAGATATTTATAGGCCCTCCATGTTTTTATAGCTGGAACAGAGCAAGGCCACAAGAAGTGTAAAATAGTCTGTTCATCCTCTTTCTTCTCTTCAGACTCACAGCTTCTGCAGAAGTCATTCGAACGATGGCTATCTGATTAAAGAACGGAAGTGAAACAGTGCTCTACTTTTCCATATAAGTTCAGTAATGTTGAGAAATCATCGGTATTAATGTCCGAAAACGAACTTTTAAAATAATTTCACTAGGGACTTAATCCCAGACTGTCTGTCCGAGTAATTCAAGAGGTATGACTCCAAGTGGCTACTTAGGGTATCATTTCCAAAAACGGTGGCGTAGTCGCTAAATCTTAAACAGAACTCAAATAAAAAACTTGCTTATGACTGAAAGGCAGTAAATATCAAGAGAAAACACAATAAAACTTTTACATACATATATACAATGGCAAATATATACGTAGGTTAAATGAAGTACTTGACTTTAAAGGATATTCTGCTCAACAGTAGTACACTGGGCATTCTCTTTTCTTTTTGGTGGTTCCTACGCTCTTGCGGCTCAAAAAAAATTTCCTTTTTTCTTTTGTTTTGTTGAATACATTAATAATTTTTATGTTTTATCATGAAATTGAAATAAATGAAAAATATAAATTATTTTTAAAAATTGTTACTTAAAATTGATAAAATTGTTTACATAAAATGGGATACGTATACTTTTGCTTAGCACTATATAAATATATAGTTTTATTTTCCATTAAAAAGTGAACATTTTAGTTGGTAGTTAGTCAATAACTTGCATGGTTTAATTAAAATTATTTAAAGAATTTACATTGGATTTGCATACATCTTTCAGCTATTTGTTGTGGTTTACTTAGTTTTTTTTTACTTCAGTTTCAATTGAATACGCAAACATACCTATCTATGAACAGTAATTTAGTAGAATCCTTCCTTATGTTAAATTTAGAACTTCCTAGATGTTGTTGTTTAAGATAAGGTTATAGTTGACAATTATACTTTACAAAAGGATAATAAAAAATAAATCTTCAGTCAAGGTGTGCAATGAATGTATAGGGATTTTCAAAAAGGAAACATTGCTACCTATACAAATCTTTTAAATGAACCAAGGAAAAAGAAAACAGCTCAGCTGTTCAAAACTGGTCATGAAAGGTAAAACGCAATTGTCTTATTTGTCAAATAGAATTGAAAACAAAAATGTAATTGTAAGACAATAACTTTTTTAAGACAGACGACGTAATGTAGATTTATTTTTAAAAATGGGCGAAGTAAGCACATATTAAGATTGTGAGTGAATCACAGTATGTACGAAAGATATTCTAACAAAAAACACAATGACTGGTTAGGTTGGCTACATACAGAAGAATTATACTTTTTGTGGGTAAATAAATACTTCAATTGCAATACGACGAAATTGACTACATTGAAAACATTAAAAAATACAGTGGCAGACAAAATAATGGAAGCAAAGCAATTAAAATATTTTTCGAATTTAGTTTTCTTTAAATAAAACAGTTCTATGCAGGCAGAAAGCTTTTTTTTTCAAAATAAATTTAATTTATGCATAGCTATGGAGGAAATGAAATACAAAAATAATTTTCTTTCGTTTCTAGATGTTATTAATTCCGTTGTTGTATTTTTGCATATATTTACTTGAGAAATTTGAGAGCATGTGTGACACTAGCCCCTATAGTTGAACATACACACGATATTAAATTCGATTGTTTCTTAAAATAATGATATACAACATATGTATGTATGTATGTACATATATACCCGTGAAAACGTTTTATTTTTGTGCGCTCCTGTAAATAGTTATAATGAAAATTGCGCAATATTTTATGAATTTTTGGAAAATGTAATGCGGGTAAAGGTGCCATTAACCTTTAACTAGTAACAGTACACTATTTTTAAAAAGTATTTTTAAACCTTTTTATTTAAGAAAGGAGTATATGGTATGGTATTCGTATTATATATTATGTTTCAGTTCACCAAATTCTATTTTGTTAATTGCATTTAAGAGTACATTCGATCCGAACAGTTCCGTAATCAACTGCATATCTCAAGCTTGTAACTGACTTTGTTTTAAACTTTGCTAAACTTAAACTAAACTAAACTACAATTTATTACCGCTTTTCCGACATAGACTATATTTGAAAAAAATAACTTCTTCAAAAAACCTTTACATATTCCGAAGTACTGTTAACATCATTTTGTTTGTCAACTATTTTTTTACGTTTTTTCTTTCGTTTTGCGTAAAGCCTAAATCTTTATATGAATGTAGTCGTCTTCGAAAATTTCTTACTATTTACGACCTCTTTTCTTTCCCCTTGCCAGTTTTGTTGTTCGCCAGAATTTTGTTTACTTTGCTTTTAAAACGAAGAAAAAAAGAAAAGTTGTCTTCTATTTGAAATAATTGTACCAGGTGTGCATAGGATTTACGGTTCATGTACACATACCCTGTAATAAACACAAGCATGTTCCATTCAATGTAAAATTTACGCGCAATTATTTCAAAGAAGATCTTCATGTGTACACATAGTACATAGGCGTACATTCCTTACGACAAAGGAGTAAACAGTTAGAAGTATGTTATTCTTCCTCTTTCGGTTACATCTTATATTGAACGTATTTTTAAAGACGAAACTTGTTTTTATTCAAGCAATTCTCAGTACGACAAATGTACCACTATGTTCGAGATCACTACACACTACACTATCGCATATGCAGCTGTATATGTATGTACATATATTCACACAGTATACACAATGGTCTCTCAGCGATTAGTTTTCAACTGTAGTGGTGTTTCCGGCAGTTAAGGGTGGTTTCAAAAGAGTGAATATGCAGAATGGCGTAACAAAGATATGAGTTACATTCGATGAATAAATTCCGGATATCAGTTAGGTTTTGTCAGTGGAACGAGTAGGAACTTTTCCGTTTAAAGAAGAAAGTATCCTTTCTCCGATATTCTTAAATAAATAGTTTGTTGTGAATATTTGTTGAATTTGAGATAAAAGAAATCATTGTTTTGTTTTTGTGTTTTTTGTTTATAAATTTGTTATTTTGAACTTTAAAAAAGAGGGTTTTAAAAATTTTTTTGTTTCTTATTTTGAAGAGTGTCTGTTATTAACAAAATTAAATAAACCATATTAATTAAAAATACAGAAGTATTTAGTAAACTGATATACAAACTAAATTAAAAGGACAAACATGTCGTTTTCCAAAGCTAAACTTAAACGTTTCAATGATGTTGATGTAGTCGGTTGCGGCTCACCAGCACGTCATTTGGCCAATTCTGATAATAACGGTACTCCATCTGTTGGTGCTGCTTCATCATCAGCTCATCCGGAACGAAGGGAACAAATCGAAAAGTTCTTCAAAGATGCAGTCCGTTTTGCCTCCAGCTCGAAGGATGCCAAAGAGTTTGCCATACCCAAGGAAGGCGGCCTTAAGGAAGATAAGGATAAAAAGTCAAAGGGATTGAGATTATTTCGTACACCTTCTTTGCCGCATCGTTTACGTTTTCGTCAAAGTTCCGATGTAACGGCAGCAGCTGCCGGTAACAACAATAATGCCACTTCGACGGCAAGTTCAACACCATTGCCTTCGGCTGCAACAACCCCTGTTAAAGAATTACCTAAAACGGCAAGTCGTTTGAAAGGCAAAGAGGCATTGCACCAAGAAATTCGCCATAAGAACGAACTGATAGAGAATTACATCAGCCAAATTGATGTACTTAAACGCCATGTAGACCAACTTAAAGAAACTGAGAGTAAATTGAGAGAAGAACATGCTAGCGTTCAACTTAAAACAGAGGGCATGGTATACGAGTTGACTACTGAAAACAAATCTTTGAGAGATCTGAACGACCAGTTAACAGTTGAAAATGCAAAACTCGTTAAACATATTGGCCAACTCGAATCTGAGATACATTCGGTTCATGAACAACATGCGGGCGAAGTTGTAAAATTATCTCAACTTACCGATCAGCTTAGAGCTAACAATGAGGAGTTAGAAGCCTCCAGCAAGAAGCAGTTGGCAAAACATGAATCCATGCAATTGCAAATGTCAAAATTAGAGGACGAAATTAAAGAGGCTCGTGAACGTTTGGCTTTAGATGCTGAGAAGGCCAAACAAAACTTTGAGCTCATAGAAAATTTGAAAAATATCAACGAGTCACTAATAAACGATCTTGATAAATTGAAAAAGCAAATTGAACAAGATGCTTTAGCCTACGCTCAAGAAACTAAGATCACTCAAAATGAAATGGAGTGTCTGAAGAATGAACGCAACACGTTAAAAAACGATTTGGCTAGTAAGTGTGATTTTATAAAGGCTCTTCAAGATGAACTATTAGACAAAAACTGTGAAATTGATGCCCACTGTGATACAATACGCCAATTGTGTCGTGAAAAAGCTCAATATGTAGAGAAGGAGCGCCTTATGGACACAGCCGAAGAAAAAGTTCGCTTTGCGGAAGTGCAGGCCGAACAAAAGGTCCAGAAACTTGAGTCTGATCTCGAAAATGCTCTAGAACGTGAGAAAGCTTACTGGCGTGGTGAATTAGAAAAACGTCAAAAAATGGCTGAGAACGAAATAATTAAGATTGAGCTGGAGAAACAAGACGTAATGGTATTATTGGAAAGCACTAATGATATGTTACGCGAGCGTGACGAAAAGATTCAAAAGTACGAAGAACAGCTGCGTAATGGTATCGACTACTACATACAATTAACCGACAATCTTCAGAAACAAGTGGTCGACTTAAAGCAAGAAATGGCAAAGACGATCACTGAGAAGTACAATTATCAACTAACATTGAGCAATACTCGATCTACGGTCAACATACTTATGGAACGCTTGAAAAAATCAGACGCAGACGTAGAACAACTGAAAGCCGAATTGGAATCATTGCAGTTGGCTAAGGGAGCATTGGAACAGAGTTATCTGACATTGCAAGTTGAGCTAGAAGCTGCTAAGAAACAACTTTCTGAATCGGAAACCGCTCTCCAGGAGCTGAGAGCTTCATCGGAGACACTACAAAAAGAGGTATCCCTTAAAGAAAGCATGTTTAATGATATACTAACTTCTGAAGAAGAAACTTTGGCCAAATTCACTAAGATTGCTTCTTCATTCCAGGAGCGCATCGATGGCGATGCCGCCAAATACCTGGATATGTACAATGAACTTAAAAACAAGGACGAAACGCGGGAAATTTACATGCAGGACATGAAAAAGGCTCTTGATGAATTTGCAACAGTTTTGCAATTTGCTCAACTAGAGCTGGACAACAAAGATACAACTTTAATCAAAGTCCGAGAAGAATGCGAACAGCTAAAGCTTGAAAACATTGCCCTAAAGTCGAAGATCGATGAAAGCTCTGTCAAAGTAGCTACCACACCTGCTAAAAAGAACAGTACCGATATAGAGAAAATTGAAGGACTTCTTATCGATTCAGAATTACGTGCAGAATGTGATAAAATTGCCACGTGGTTTCTGAACTCAACCGAAAAGATTGTACGTAACGAAAGTTCAAACGAAATCAGTGAACTGTTGAAACCAACAACACCAAATAACAAAACAAACCGCACGTGCACCACTCCTGGACATACTTCAGCTGGCAAAGCGATGGTGGCTAATGTAACAACCATAAGTACGCCCCGTACACCTCGGACACCGCGTACACCTAAAACGACAACACACACGCCGCGTACCACTCCTAAAAAAACCGTTTTGTTTCCGGGCAAGGAAAATATACCAAGTCCACAGAAACAGGTGCTTAAACCAAGAAACGTTTAAAGAAACCAAACATTAAGAAATTGCATAATTTATTTTTGTATGGTTATTGTCAAGACCAATAAGATCTTCTAGAATAATCTTTAGCAATAAGTCAATAGAAATCATTCTTAATCCATATATTCCTTTTTGATAATCAATCTCGACATAATTTCATTTTATATCTTCGAAACTATACCTAATTACAAATTAAATTTTTTTTTTAATTTTTAATATGAAAAATAAGTCTAACGAATAAACATAAAACCAAGCAAGAAAGATAAATTCATAAGATTTGACTTTTTTATTCCAGAACAATATTAACGCGACATAATTTAAAACTGACATTATACATGCATATACATATGTACATATACAAATAATTTTACCACCATTCCCTACTCTTTATTACTTTACGGTGGTTGCTTTTCATATCATTTTTAACTTGAGGCAATCACGTTTTATTTTATGTAGAGAAGATATTCTAAGAATAACTCCTTACCATTCAATTCAATTGTTTAAGGCAGTAGACCGTGAGAACTTTTTTATACTTTAACTTCGCAGATGTTCAAGAATTTTTAGAGGAATACAATATCTATAAGGGTGAGTTTTTATTTAAAGGTAAGTTTACATTATACTTGAACGGTGAAGCGCAAAAAACAAAAAATATTTTTATAAATGAATATGGTAAATATACTATTGCGGTATTGTTTGTGTACTTTTGTATTGAGAATTCTTCAACAAGTTTTTGCTTCTGTCAAGAAGCAAATTGGATTGTATTCTACTTATATACGAATAATATGCTTATAAAGACTCTACACCATGTGACCTATGCCTAATAACACGAACAAAAAATGAAATTTTGAGGCTAAAAGTTTGATTAGTTTAATTGGTAGCATCCTTAAGCATAACTCTATTGGGCTCTATTAGTTCCCGTGGTAGTACGACCGCTTTACTATGAGTAAATATTCGCATTGCTAAATATGCTTCGGTACTGAATTTTTTAAACGGCTATCTTAATAGCAATTATTTCCATCTGAATAATACTACAATAATCGGTTATTTCATCTGAAAGATTCCATATCCGACTTTGTCGAGTAATCCTTATCCATCAGTGAATACTTGGATAATATTCTCTGGCAGGTGTAGACCTTATAATGTATTTTTGGCATGAAACAAGCATTGAAAGCAAGTTCTGGTATATGGGTGATCCATATCAACAGTTCTTAAGATTTTGGCATAAACATAACTTCTACCATATGCCTCCATGTAATAATTTATGACAATTTTTTTTTTCATTATTTATTTTAGACAGGATCCCAGAATTTTCACCATGTTTAAAATAAGCCAATTTTAAAATAAGCCAATTGATAATCTCCAGCAATACTTGACGGGTATAGATAAAATTATATTGATGTATGAGCTATATTTTCTGTTTTAAAATTTTTCATCCCAAAAGTTTTTTGCCTTAACAAGTTAAAATTACAAGTTTTTATTGATTAAAGGTTGATAATAAAAATCATAATTAATGTACAAAACATAAGAGTAGCTATAGGGTCTAGAGCGACTATTCTTAATAACTTCACGAAAATTTTACCGGTATATAAGTATTCAAACACATTTAAAGTTGTTTATTTTTTAATATTTTATATAATGATTATTGTATAAATTGATATATTGTATTTGTAATGTAATTGCAAAACATCACCTATTATTTGTTTAATTTGCTTTTTCTTTATAAGTTTAATAAAAAAAAAACAACAAAAATACAAACATTTGCTGAACATAATTTGAGCACTTTGGTTTTATAATACATTTAACATACATACATAATTAATTATAAATATTGAGTAGCAAGATGTATAAGTATGTACGTATATAGTCAGTAAGTCATATAGGATAAACAAAATCAAACAGATGAATTCAAAATGAAAAAATATGTCAATCAGATTACGCGAGTACTTAAATTATAAACAGAAGTGAACATTTAGAATGTCACAAGTAGCCTTAGAATTAAAATATTAACAAATAAATAAAAACAAATTATTATAAAAATAATAATTTCGAATATAAATTATTCTAAATCGATTTTATATTTGAAAAGAGATAATTTTTATTTTATAGGTCAAAAATAAAAATAAAAATTATTAAATATAAAATTTATCTTGTAAAAATTTTAACGCATACAAATTATATATAAAAAAAGTTTAGAATTTTTATATAATTTATTAATTGGCAAACAAAATATTTACTGACTTAAAAAAACCGTTAACAGGCACTACATATACATAGAATGTTATATTATAATCTCATTTAATAATTTATGAATTTTGTAAGCTTTTTATATAATATTTAAATATATTGTAATTGTTTAAATAGAATGGATATAATATATTATAGGATTTTATGTAAGAGAAAACTATACACTGCAACTAAAATACATAATATTTACTTTGTGTTTTTTCTTTAAGAACTGGAGTGTAAAATATATATTACTTGCTTTTTAATATAGAAGCTGTATATCTAAACCTTAATAATTGTTCATTATTTAATATTGTTAAATTAAAAAAATAATAAATTAATATTTCATATGCAGTCTTATAAATTTTAAGAAAAATCTGCATTATTTTAATTTTTTATCGTTGTTAAGTTATTCTTATATTAAAACATTATACGTTTTTAATTTGCCTCTGTTAATGGCGGTTTAGTATGACCATTTTCAATAATTTTATTATTAATTAGTTTGTCTGTTTGTTGCTGTTGCTGATTACTTTGTTGTTCTTGATTTTGTTTCTGCTGCAAATGCAGTTGCCTTTTACACTCCTCCAAACTTTGTTTATACGTGTACAATGATTGTAGTGGCACATGCAACAATTCAATAATTTGAGTAAACCAGAATTCTGAAAAAAATTAAAAATTAAATTTATATGTACACTTGTGGACACACAATTAAGTCACCTATGCAAAATTTTTAATTTTTATAAAAATTAAAAAATTTAAGAAAAGTGGAAACAAAAACAACTAATATTTATTAATTTCATATGCTTAATAATTAATTAACAACAAAAACTTAAATAGTTTTTCATTGTAAACAATGTTTTGGTACTTAGTTCATATCAGACTTAATATTTAAGTGGACACATAATTAAGTCATTTGAAACAAATTATTGAAAATTCAATTTGATTGCTTTATTTTTCACCTAAACTATTTAGAGCCTTTAATATTTTGTGGGGAACCCTTTTTGGCGTATTATTTCAGTACATCTTTGTGGCATTGGGTTGATTAAGTTGCGTCACTGCTCAGGACTAATGTTATCACATTCTGCCTGGAAAAGCTGCCAAAGTGCTTTTTGATGCTGGGTTTTTTGGCTGCACCTGCTCGTTTTACAATCCCCCAAAGATTTTCAACAGGGTTCAGATCGGGACATTGAGTTAGCCAATCAAGAACGCTTATTTTTTTAGCCAGGATGAGTAAAGCTGACCCATTCCTCACATCTACTTAGATTATATAGTGCATTTAGTTGGAACACGCTGTTAAAATACCGGCAAGGACCGTAAGAAAACGCTTGACTGAAAATAATCTCCATGGACGTTTTGCGAGAACAAAACCTAATGTGTCAAAAAAAATATTTAGCAACACTTGCGGTTTGCCAAAACCCACCTCCATAAAGACGACAAAATTTTGGAAATTAGTCGTATGGAGTGATGAGCCCAAGTTTAATATCTTTGGAAATGATGGCAGACCCTATGTAAGACGTCCTGTCAATACACAATTATATCCAAAGTACACCAAACAAACCGTAAAGCATGGAGGTTCGTCAGTAATGGTTTGGGGTTGTTTTACCTCATCCGGCGTTGGTCCACTGGTAAGAATCGATGGGAAAATGACTGGGGAAATGTATAAGAACATCCTACAGAACAATTTGACTAAAGATTATGACGACGAATTACCACTAGCGCGGATATTTCAGCATGATAACGACCCGAAGCAAACATCTTGGGTAGTTAAACCTTGGTTTGTTGAGGAAAAAATAAGCGTTCTTGATTGGCCAACTCAAAGTCCCGATCTGAACCCTTTTGAAAATCTTTGGGGGATCGTAAGACGAGCAGGTGCAGCCCAAAAACCCAGCATCAAAAAGCAATTTGCTAGCTTTTCCAGGCAGAATGGGATAACATTAGTCCTGAGCAGTGACGCAACTTAATCAACCCAATGCCACAAAGATGTACTGAAATAATACGCCAAAAAGGGTTCCCCACAAAATATTAAAGGCTCCAAATAGTTTGGGTGAAAAATAAAGCAATTAAATTGAATTTTCAATAATTTGTTTCAAATGACTTAATTATGTGTCCACTTAAATTTTAAGTCTGATATGAACTAAGTACCAAAACATTGTTTACATTGAAAAACTATTTAAGTTTTTGTTGTTAATTAATTATTAAGCATATGAAATTAATAAATATAAGTTGTTTTTGTTTCCACTTTTCTTAAATTGTTTAATTTTTATAAAAATGAAAAATTTTGCATAGGTGACTTAATTGTGTGTCCACAAGTGTATATATAAAATGTGTTCCTTATAACTTGCCATTTTCCGCCGTTATAAAGCCATGCCGAATAAGAAAATCTATAACAACGGGACAACTAGTTGTTTTAAATTCTGGCGTAAATATGCGCTCAACGCATTCCTTGGCTGGCAATAACTCAAAAGCTTGTACCTCACCATCAGCATTGTGTGGCACAAAATCCAATGGTAACTCTAAATCAAACACATACTCTGTGTTGGGGAATAGGCCTTGCTCACTCTCAAAGAAAAATGAGACACAACCAGCTGATATGAGATTTTTTACAAGATCACTCGGTATCGAAGCTTCTTCGGCAGCCTCTTTAATGGCAGTTTCTTTAATACCATAACCTACAGATAGACCACCACCAACCATGTTATCCCATTTGCCAGGCCAAGTCTCTTTGGTATTTGAACGCTGCTGTAGCCAAATGCAAAGCCCTCGAGTAGGATGTCTAACATAACCATTAATATCTACGCCATATTTGCGAACGCCAAATAACGGTGTTGCCGACCGATCCATTTTTAATAAACTATTGTGCTCTGCTTTTACTTCATAATACTAAAAACAAAAATTAGTTCATGTTTATACATCGTATTTAAACTAAATATGAGAAATTATACCTCTTCTCTCCATCCTTGTAGAGCAGAAAACAAACCTTTAGATCTCAATTCTCTCAAAACGTTTTCAAGTTTTTCTGTACGCTCTGAATAATCACGAAATGCTGGATTTAGTTCTACGACACCCTATGAAATTTTATTAATTTAATTATGTTACGAAATAGTAGTCATCTCTCAAAGATTTAAATTAACTACACACCTGTTTAGTGTATTCACAATCACGTATACAAAATACTTCAGGGTATTTATTAAGTTGTTTAATCACATCAGATTTAATAAGGCCTACTTGTTGACCTTCGACGAGAAATGGACGTATGTCTCCTTTTTGAAATCCTAAAAATAAATATACAAAAAAGAAGTCATATTAATTATATATTTTTTAATTGATGTTTAACGCATAGACAACGACGTCAATATTATTTTAAAGCATAAAAATGCTAACAATAATCTCTTAGATGATCAAGAAGAAAGACAGCACTATAACACCAGCATTTTGATAATTTTGTTTTAGATTTCATACATTTAATGTAAAATTTTTATTTTGTTGATTTATTTTTTTGTTTACGATTATTGTGTTTTTATTGATTCCTGAACTAATACTCAAAATCAATTTCTATTTATTTAAATATTTATATTACATCCCTTATTATCAAAACCACCGTTCAAATACTTCAAATTACACCATCAATCGAATAGATGAAGCAAAAATAAGAACAATAGGAGACCTATTTTTAACCACTATAACGGAAAATTCGATAGAGACCAACATAAATCTACAACTCATATCATTCATATTGCTTAGTGACCCTTAAGGCATAACTAATAGAATTGCTTCATTATTATATTTTAAAACTTCGATTATTTTTTACGACATATGTATTATAATAACAAAAACGTTAAAATATTACTTTTATTTATTATTATTATTTTGGTTGTAAAATTTATTTTTTAATTTTTCGCCATATTTGCCAATTTCAAAATAATTAACAAGTTTTGCTTGTAATATATGTACGTCATAAAATTTCGGACTGTATATGTACGTATATATTTTTTATTTACATTCGTTTGTACGTATGCATATTTAATAGAAATTTTGGTAATTTTATGTACAGTACATAGAGGTTTAATAAATCTATTAAAAATATGTATGCATATCTTGATAACAGATTGTATATGTGTGGCATAAAAAATACATATTATCTAAACTTTTTATTCAATTTTACACAAATTTATTGTTTCCATTTATTACTGCCTCCATATTTTTATATAATAAATAAAAATGTAGAATTGCCGAGTGTAGTTGTCTAAACGATTGAAACTATATGGCAAAAGATCAAGGTATCTTCTGCGGCTCTCTTTATTGATAAATTAAAATTTGGATTAAATAAAATATACAACAACATTCATCTCAAGCGGAATGTTGTTTGACAACGATTTAAAGAGTATTCATTTACGGACCACTTATATACATATACATATTGAGAATTTCTTCTTTCGTCTTTTGTTTTTATTTCTCAATTTTTTTTTAATACATAATACTTTCATACAATTTTGTCAAGGTCATTTAGGAAATTACCACAATACGTTTATGTATGTATATATTTTGATATTAGATGTATTGGCTTCGTTAGCGTAAATGTAATTAATTGAAGTTAAAGAATGTCAACATAACATGTGTCGAATGTCGCTTGTAAGTTTTTACAACATATATGGAATTTACATTTGAATTATCTTGTATGTTAAACTTTTTTTGATTTATTTAAGTATATTTTGTACATCAGTATCAACATTTTGACATTGGCGATTAAATGTGCTTTACATATTTTATCACTAATTTATGTACATATTCAGTTTTAACAAATTACGGCATAACTTTAAAAACGTTGCAAGTTGCTATTTTATAGTGATATCTTCTTTTATTTTATACACTCATTCTTGACTGTAGTAATATTTTAAAATATTGCATTATATATGTGTACATACTAATAGCTGGAAAATTACTTGTTGATAAAGTATTAATTCAGTTTCTAAAACTTATTTTTATTAGAAAAAGCAAAAACATAAACAAAAGCTAAAGTCAAAAACACAACAATTGTGTAGTATGGACTTTCATTTTTACAATATTGTTTATTTGTTTTTTGAGTTTTTTTTTCAATTTCCAGTTAAGATATTTTATGAAACTAATACGTTCGCATTTACTGATATTTTTAAAATTAAGTTATGAAATTATAATAAAAGTTATCAATATTCTGAAACAAAATTGGCGAGATCTTATCAATTAATCAATCCAGTACTTAATTATTAGAAGAAAAGCAAACAATAGAACTTGTTCGACCATTTTATCGCCTTTTTAAATTTATTTATTTTTTAACCAATAATTACCGGTTCTGTCGAATGTATTTTTTAAAGTATTTTTTAATGTGTAGATTTACTAAAAATCTTTTTGAATACTGTTCTTGTAAAACTTCGATTAAGTTTTTGTTTGCTTATTTTTATGACATGTAATTCTTTAAAGTATTTGTCTAGATGAGTACATATGAAGTTCGTAAAGTTATAGAGAGCAAATTAAAAGAGATTAACAACGCTAATTTCAAATATCAATAACTGTCTGCCAATGACATACCGTTTCAATGTTATTTGAATGTATCAAACGATTTAGACCAAAATTAGGCCGAACTTAAAAAAATACGATAAGAACAAATACATTTTCATATTTTCCCCCTATTTGAAAACAATTTAATAGACTTTTGTTTTAAGATTACCTTAACAATATTAAAGAAAAATGGCAAAGTTTTCCAATTAATAGGTATTCACCAACCAAGGTAGGTTCATATATTTTAACCTGTTAAATTATTAAAATAATTGGAATTGGCCTGACACTATAACAACACGATTGTAAGCAAAACTTTTTTACATTTACAGCAATACATTTTTTTCTTTTGAAGTGATAAATAAGAAAAACTGATAAATAACACTCGTAATCAGGAATATTTCGAGATAAGAAGTATAACTGGTACAATTAAAAACTTGTATTGGACATTGGCCATACACCTACTTAATAAAAACATCGTATAGACTATTAATAGTTTTGTAAGTGAGTCCTATATATAAAACTGTCTAACGAGCGTCTACTAATATATTGGAATACAGCATTATTAAATCATTAAAGATAAGAATATAACTGATTTTCTTCTTTGTAATAATTTTGTTATACATTGAAGTAATTATTTCATTTTACAATATAATGCTAGTTAACCCTTCTGTTCAATAACAGACATAGATGGGGCAAGTAAGCTACGTTTTTGTTTTATATGTATGTACGTATGTACATATATACAAACCGGCTGCATCCAATAGGATGCCTAATATTAAAAGAAATTTTAATCTATGACTGATTCATATCGAATCAAATTAATATTAGTATATATTATTCATCCTTTAAAGGATGAACATTACATTTTCCAGTTTTAATGTTTTTTTTCATACATTTCTCCTTTAAAAGGACCTCGAACTTTTAATGGCTGCACACACCCATTTATAAGAAGTATAAACTAAAATCAATAAAATGCAGTCATATAAATCACATCATCCAAAAGTCCGACGAAAAATTATAGACAATATATTAAAATAATACAAACATACCATTCAGATAGAAATTATTAAATTTGTGTGCCATTAGTAGCAAACGTGATAGTTTAACATTTACATCAGCTCCCGACATTGGTAACGTCTTGATTTTTTCTAATGAAAAATTATTATGGAATACGAAAAACAATTTGTGCGTTTTTTCCTGACTTATCACTTCCTTTTGTTGTTCTTGATCAGATTTTAATACTTGTGTTTTTGTTTCTTTTATTAACAATTTATCGAAAAAATTTGTTTAGTTGCTTTAAAAATTTTTTGTCACTCAAATCTGCCTTCTATACATATAAATGTGTGTATGTATTTATTTCTTCCTTCTAAATTGCAATCAGATATACAACGTCCAAAGGCAAATACCACACCAAACGAGCAAAATAAAAAAACTGAGGAGAATAATAATACAAACGACAAAAAAAGGAAAAAAAGATGTCAAAATTTTACGAATTGATAACAAAACAATTATTCAATGATGTTGCCATTTTGAAGAAATTAATACAGAACTAAAGTAATTAACAGTAGCCTGTTAAAAACTCAACGCTGTATCGAGTGACTTTTATTTGAACACTTTGACATTTTGTTCTTTTTGGTCTTCTTTTCATTTATGAAGTTGTATGTGAAAAGTGTAAGAAATCTCACGTGTGTATTTGTTCGATTTTTACCTAGTAAATTCTGTATTTAAGAATTATAAAATAAAAGAATCATATTTTGAAAGAAGCTTAACAATTCCTGCCATCTTTAAACATGAGTGATGATTATTTGAGCAAACCATTGTCCTTATCGGGCTCATCATCTGGATGTAAGTATAATTGATTTCTTTGTGAAAACAGCAAACTTATCAAACACGGCAGGGGTAGTAGTGAATATTTGCTCACAATTGATTTCTTCCCTATGTATTGTGTTACATCATGCTTGTATTAGAGAAATTATCTATGAAAAGATTTTAATCAGAATATGTTTCGGTTTTAGTTGAAGATGCCAAACCTGCAAGATCTACAAATACCACCTCAGCTTCCAGTACTTTTGGTACACCTATATCACCTTATTTGAACTATGACCCGCGTTTTTTACAGCAAGCTCAACCAGAATTTATATTTCCCGAGGGTGCTACAAAACAAAGAGGCCGCTTCGAATTATCCTTCTCACAAATTGGTACTTCGGTCATGGTGGGTGCGGGTATTGGAGGAGTAGCTGGTTTTTACAACGGTTTAAGAACAACAAAAGCTTTACAACAAACCGGCAAATTATGGCGAACACAGTAAGTTCAATAGAAGTTTATATATAAATAAAATAGGTTTCAAATATAGTATTTCAAAACATTTTATAGGTGAAAATGAAATCTTCTAGCAAAAAATATAGATTATATGATAAAATTATCCATTATTTGATAAAAAAAAATATATATATTGTTGACTACTTAAAAGTAGGAAGTCATATTAAAAATTTTACGAATGTAAACCCATAGGTTGAGAGAAGCTGATGTCTTTCAAATACAATTCTACATTCATAGAAGATAGAAACATTTTATTTATTTGTAATACGAGTAGGAAATTTTCTTTCATAACCAAACTACCTATTACGTTTTATCGGCTTTGTGTCTGCAGATGAATATATTCTTTTTGGAAATGTGCTATAAAAACTTAACTTTTAATATTTATTTAGAATGATTAACCACGTTATGAAGCAAGGTTCTGGCACAGCAAACACTCTGGGTGTGTTAGCTGTAATGTATTCAGCATTTGGTGTACTCCTGCAATTTGCCCGCGGAGAAGACGATGACATTAATACGATTTTAGCCGGTACAGCAACTGGTTTCCTGTATAAATCTACCGGTATTTAAATATTATTTGAAATATTTACAACTTTTTCAACTAATTATTTCTTTCCCAATTATTATTTGCTTTTAGCTGGGTTGAGAAAATGTGCTCTTGGAGGTGCTGTTGGTCTTGGTGTTACCAGTCTTTACTGTCTTTTTCAAATAGCGCGAACGAATGCTGCGTCGAACGGCAATTCAGGCATGAAATTCCTTTAAAAAAGGTTTTTCATCTTGCCAATACCCTTCACTTGTTTTATAATAATATAAATGTAATTTTTGGTCCTAATTAAAGGACTTTAAGCGATCTTTTTTATTTAGCAAATCTTAAGGAATAAGTCATTTCTTCCCTTTATTCTTTAAAAATGCTTTCCTAACTATAATATGTAATACACATGTAACAATACCATTTACATTTTCATTATAGTTTTTAAATTGTGATCTTGTTTTTTAATTCATTTTTTGTTAATCTGAATAACAAAAACCACCACAAAATACACATGTAAGACATAGACATCCAAATGTAAAACACACCTGAAATTTTCAATGGGATTTCGATATCAACGAAGTAACCATTTAAATTTTTTGTATATTTTATGTTGCGATTGACTATTTTATATAAGTTAGCTCTACATAATATGCGTAACAATAAAAATCCAAATAGTAAAGAATATACTCTTTCTTTTATTGTTAGGTAGTAGAAAATAGCTACATTAATTTTTATACTATTCTTAATTATTAATATTACTTAATTATTTATTTTTCTATGTTATATTAAATCTATTTTATGAATATTCAAAATTAAGTAGTTTTATATTACAGGACATAAACAAGAGCTTTTTATCATCTTCGTCTTTTAAAGCCAATCTTCTCTCAGCATAGAGAGAGCCCACTTGGTTGATAATTTCATTAGAATTTAAACAAGTGGGAGGAGCTGTTAAATACTTGTATGCTAATTTGCGTAAATATTCATAGGGAGTTATGTTCCAATATTGATAGATATTTCCATTTCTTGCTATGAGTGGTTCTTTTAAATAAAAACTCAATTGCTGTTCAAACGCTAGAAAAACACTTTCATTTGTGTTGTTCTCTGTTATGGTAGTACTATCGTGTGCTTCCCAAAGATCGGAAGTGTTGTGGTAGTTGTAATTATTTGTTGACAACGTGTCGTATGAGGGATTGATTGCTTCCTCTTGAAGATTTAGGGAAAGCCTTAAGTTGTGCGTCATTTCTGCATGACATGATGACAACTGCTGTTCGCTTAAGTATCTCATTTTAAAACGAGGATCAAGCAAAGTCGCTATAATTAACGATGAGGATTGATGGGTAAAAGAGAAATATTGATTTATGCAAGATTTTAGAGATTTTTTATAATATTGTAAATCTTGGGCATCGCTTATTTTGGCCTCTAATTTTGATTTTACCATTGTAAGTAATGGTATGATCAGAGATACACAGGCTGCCTCTGAACTTAGATCTAACCATGCTTGATAAAATATTTTAAGTAATTGCACTAAATATTCTATTTGTTGCCATTCATATTCTGAAGGAACTTGAATGTCTCCATATTGTTGTATATACATTTCCAGTGCTTGTTTTTGCTCTAGTAAATTTTCCCACATCATATAAGTAGACGTCCAACTGCCTTGTGAAGATGTTATCAGATGACGTTGGTTTAGGCCACACAACTCCTGGCATTCGTTTAAGTTTTGCTTGGCCTGTTCATTGTTTACGAAGTGATCTATAATGCTGTGACATTTTTGCTTAACGATTTGTATTAGCTCTCCACATAACAAAGCTTCTTGTATGACCTTTTGTAGTAAATATTCCGAGCATTCTAAAGTGGTAAACCAATCGGAAGATGAATCATCTATTCTTCTCACTACGTTCAAATGAATTTTATCCACAATATTAAATTTTCTACATAAATCTGTAAGATTGCACGGCCGCATTTGAGGTGAACTGACAGGAATTATTTCCAACACTATCACATGCTTTTGATTTTCCTGTAAAAAATGCCCACTGATTGCTTGAATGCAACAGGCTTTTTTATGATGCCACCATTGGGTTGTCGTCAGAGATATCCACTCGGCTTGTTCTAAACTTTGTACAACTTTATTTTTTATTGTTTCATACGTTTCAGGAAGGAGATCATTTTTGTAATATTCCATTGGTTTTACTGTGTACTTATGGGACTTACAAGGATCAGCAAAGTTCAATCTCTTAAATGCTGAACCCTCTACAATATTAAAGGGCAATAAATCTACAATCATTAAATCTAATATATTCTTATCTATTCTTTTGTTGAGCGCAATATCACCTGGTTTAATCGATAATTTTTTGTAGGATTCAACTTTTATATTGCCAGCATCTATACCGCTCATGTCAACCATTTGCTCATCATGTTCATTTTCCACTAAAGGATCGTCTACCACTATTTCAATGTTCAAACTTTTCTGATCAATGTCCTCTGATTCCGAAAGTTTCTCTTGTTTTCTTTTTCTACCCGGTTTTTTGCGCTCCTTCGGACCTTCTATTGCTTCTTTTCGCTCTTTTAGTCTTTTGCGTTTTGCTCTTCGCTTTAAATTAACATTTTGCGATTTATGTTCTACATATTCCTTCTCCAACGTATGGAAAGTTGCATACTCATTAATGTGTACCTTTTCCAAGTGCTTTTTAATGCTGCTTACGGTTTGGTTTTTGGGTAAACTACTGCCCAAAGATAATTCTTTCATACATACCACACAAGTAGCAGTACTTTCGTTACGTTGAAAGTAATTCCAAATAGGATTACAGGGCCCAGCCATTAAATTGTTTTCAATGTTAATTATTTAGATTAACAACCTTTAAAAAAATTCAATAACCAATACTATTTACTTTAAAATTTACATCTATTACTGAAAAATTCACAAAACGTAAACAATAACTTGTGATACCAGATCTTTTTTAAATTCTTGCAGTATTACAACACAAATAGGAAGAATTGCCAACCAGCTGAAAGTCTTGAAAAGTACGTTGGCGCAATTTTTCATGTTTAGTAAAGATTTCTAAGTTATAAACACTAGTGGTTAAAATTTGCAACCAATTTGCATACGTATTATGAATATTAGAACGTATTGTGATTATTAGAATTAGAATATTTTGTCAACTGAAGAAGAACTAGGTAAGTAAGCGTATATTTTCTTATTTTGTTTGCGTTAATTTATTTTTAAATAACATTTTTCTAAATACAAAATTTTCGCTGTATAATATTTAATACTCCGTAAAGTAATTTTATCATCATTTACACTACTTTATACAAACTAGAATGTTTATACACAAAAAAAGTTAATACCCTTCATGTTTAATAGTCCAGACCAACCGAATCAGACCCAGTAAGGGCTAATACTTTAACACCCGATTTTTCGTCCAAAATGTTATTGGCTGGTGCTTCGCAACTGGTATCCATTGTCGAGCACGTATGACAGTGGCAACTGACTGCCTCTAAATACTCGTAACGGCGTGCAAATTCATCTGCTTCAGGATGGCAATTGCGAAGTACCGCTACGGCTGGTTGTCGTGTGGCATGAACACAGACTGGGTGGAAAGACCTTTTATAAGGGAATTTCCAATCTGATATTTCACTCGAGTCACACCGTCCCCAACATGCGGCGACACTTACATAGTCCCAACATTCACGTCCTTTAATATCTGCTTGAGTAACGCGGTATGTGTAAAGACGTCGGTGGCACCCCAAAGGGGCAGTTGTTGGACTGCTATTAATCGGTTGTACTTCTACAATTTGTGCCAATGTTAAAGATACGCAGCATAATGTTGCAAATGAGAAACTAGACATTTTGGATTATTCGTAATTCAAATTGATTTACCAGTATTCTTTTACTCACAATTGTAGACAACGCATGTCAGTTGCAGGAGTTCTGTTTATATGTTATCCTTTCAACGTTAAGCTACGCTATGATTTTATTTCATTCATTTGTTTGCTTTTATAGAGTATGACTTGGTAAAGGGATACAAGATACATATGCCATATCTACTATATTCGATTTAGAGTACATGCTTTTTATAAATTTAATGTATGTATGTATGTGCGTGCGTTTGCATTTCTTTCGTATGCCTTCAATGAATATTTAAGAAGTTTAACTTTGGACTTTTACATATTTTTATTGTTTAAAAAATGATTTCTTCTTATTTATTTGCGAAAAAAGTGAAAATATGAATATTTAATAACAGTTAATACAAAAATAAAAATGGACGTAAAGCATGATGGATTTGATTGAAATTACATTCATTGTTATATTAAATTTAAAGTTGAATTAAATTCACATTTCCAATTGAAAAAATATTTATATTTCAAATTTTGTTTAAACATTTTTGTATTAATTTTTTCCATTTTTCAATTTTTATACAAATTTTGATATATATATATATTAACTTAAAATTTTTTATATACATTTATAATTTGTTATAGAGTTCTTGGTGTTAATTACAAAATGTGTTAAATTATGTCTTCTGTCCAGTTAAAGGGAGTTTCAAATAATTACAAACACATTTTCCTTTCTTTTACGCTTTTCAATTTGTATGAATATATCATTTTGGTTTTTTTTATTAGAAGATAGTTTTTCTGTTCGGATATATATCTTATGATCTTCTTCTTATTTCATGATGTGACCCCAGTCGTTGACTCCTCATTTGCATCCGAAATGATCTGTTATGTTCATTATTGAAAGCTTGTTGTCCCTGTTGAATTTGTGGTAAATCCTGTAAGGTATCTTCCTCATCATCTGCATCTTCGTCTTCATTCGGCGTATCGTAATCGTCCATTACAGCATCTTGCGTTTCAACCGATATGTTAGATGTCGTTACATTATCGTCACGGGCAATAGCACTTGCTAGTAAGCGCTGACGTCTTTCTTCCATCAAACGATCACGTTCCTTATGTATATAATCTCGCTTGTTCGGCAATCCAGCTACATTATTTGCCGTTAAGGCCGAACGTACCACATTCATATCAGTAGCTTCCATCCATTCATCAGTTTCAGCTACATAACATTCGGTATGTGATATAGTAGAAACTCCATTAAAACCGCCAATTGCAAAAATCATATCATCGATTATTTCTAAACCGAAATTAGAACGGGAGTGGTTCATTTCGCGTATAAAAGACCATGTTTGTGTTTCGGGGTCATAACGTTCTCCAGTTGAAAGTCTAGCAGTGCCATTAAAGCCACCAATTACGTACACCTGTCCACGAAACGCTACGCATGATACACCTGAGCGGCGTTGGTTCATATTGGCTATTCGCGTCCAAACGTTAATATTTGGATCATAATATTCGGCACTATCTAAACATTCTTGTCCATTAAAACCACCTATAAAGTTAAAAAACTATAGATGGTATATAAACTGCATATATACATACATACATATTTTATTGAACAATTTAATTTAATTTTATTTAATATACACAAATTCATATATATATTTAATAAAATTGTTGAATAAAATATCTATGTGCATATGTATGTAAGTGAAACCAAATTCAATTTTTTCCAGCACTTTCTTAAAATTTCTGCTAAGTGTTATTTTATTATAATTATTAATTTTTTTTTATATTACCAGTCGCATAAATTTTTCCCTTGAGCGTACAAGCGCTTGCGTCAGATCGTTGCATATTCATAGGTGTTATAACGGTCCATTGATTTGTTTTAGGATTATAGCGTTCCACTGTATTAAGACGATTATGGCCATCATAGCCACCAATGGCATAAATTAAACCATTAAGTTCAGCTACACTAACGTAACAGCGACGAGAGTGCATGGGAGCCACCTTAAAATAAAGCGAAATTATACAAAAAAAAAAAAAATAATTGGAATTCCAAAAGTTGCAAGAGATGAAAACTACCTCTTTCCAAGTTTTCTTAACGGCATCAAAGACACGACAAGTGTTAAAGTACTCCACACCGTCGTAACCCCCAATGGAATAAATTTTATACCCTATAACGGCAGTGCCATGATATGCTCTAGGTCCCGCTGGATCTTCAGCTGGTATATTAACCCAACGATCAGCTCGAGTATCATACGTTTCAATACAGCCTTTCGAAGTGCCACCACTCCAGCCACCGATTGCAAATATGACTTCGTGTGGTAAACGTGGCATAGCTAAGGGAGGTGTCGTAAGCTGTTTAAGAAATATTCAAATGAAGAAGCGCATAAAAGTGCAAAATGAATAAAAATACACAATTATACCTCGCCGGAAGAGGGATTCATTATATCCAGATCATACATAAATTTAAATGTTTCTACTATTAGAGGTTTTGCTGCTTCACATTGCAAAACATATGGATGCTCTTTGACTTCTTCCATAAAACACTGCAATTGTAAATTGTTTAAAATTGTATATATAAAATGTCCTTATTACTTACTTTGGGGGTCATTAGGCCCAAACGCACACCCTGCATTAATTTAGCTACATGTTGTTTGCGGTTATCCGGATCATGGTCTATCCACTTAATGCACAATTTCCATACATTGTCTTCATCTCGTGTATTCAACTCGTCATCACTAATGATGTCATAGAAGTCGTTTATATGCATTTCCAAAACATCTTTATTTTTAGCAGCCACTTCAATAAAATAACGCAATAAGTAATTCCTGGCCTTGGCATATAAATCATCTAAAAAGCGAAATCTACCAAAGCGCAGGGAATTTATAAAAAAGAAGAAAAAATCATAATCAAAATCGTATTAAGAAAGAAATTGCAATCAATTAGTAGAGGATTATCTGCTACATTTTGCCATTGCCTTATTTTCTTTTAATGGGAAATGAAGTATTAAAAAAGTATTCTCATGTATACATTCACATGCATACATACGCACATACTACATACAAGTACCTTGCAAAGCCCATTATACTGACACAGTTTTCCGGTGTTAGCATTTGAGCTAAATACTGTTTGCACAACGTTACCAAGCCAATTATACCGACATAATCTGCCGATATTAAAAGCTCATGTACATTATCAGCATTTATAGTGCAATTGCGCAAATATGCATATTGTATAATTTGTTCCATAATACTGCCGCTCATCCCTGGAATATGTACGTGTCGATTCTCTTCGGTTAAACACTTGGCTTCCGCCGAATTAAAACCAGTAAATTGTGCTCTAAGATGAATTACAATAATTCAATTTACGATATAATACTCCCTTCTTCATTAGTATTGGGAAACATACCTAAAATACGAGCTACAAGAACTCATAATAGCACGATGTACATTGAAGCAAGCATCGGATACTGATATGACTGCATCACACAATAAATTATTGCATCGCAAGTCATTTAACGTTTTTAAGGCTTGATCACTCATCGATGTTTTTAGCCTTTTTGATGGGACAGTGGGACTCTCATCGTTTTCATTATCCGCTTCTTCAGACATTTCAACGTCGATTTCAGGCGACACCACAACTCCTTCGTCATGGTTGTCGCGCATGTTAATATTGCGATTCATAATAAAATTTTTTTGACAGGTTCATATAAATTTGCAGATATAAAGTGAAATTTTTTAAATACCACAAATTTTGCATTCAATTAAAATTTTGAAAATTAGTGGATTATCGGAAGATTTTTATTTCCAATTCCACAAAATTATAGGAATATAATTATTTTAAAATTCTTCCTTATGGTTTGAAGAATTCACTAAATAAAATTTGGTTTTTAATTAATAAAACGATAATAAACTGTTTCGTCCAGTTTGATACAATCTTATAATATTGAAAAGGCGTTATTTTTAAATATATTAAAAATTATTAAATTAAAAAAAATTATATTAATGTAAGTTTTCCGAAAGAAAGGAAAATATTAATGACAAAAAATATTTATAAAAGTAAACTTTAAAACATGATTGGCAAAGAGAGAAAAACAGATAGTGACATTAGATTTCTACTGGAATTAAAAACAGGGTCTTGAAAACGTTTCGAATTTATAAAATTATTCATACTCATAGTTTGAAAAATTTTCTGTGTATTAAAAATTATAAGTATACGCGTACTTATGTACGAATATTATACTATATAATCCGACTTATAATAGGATTTGTTTAAAATACTATTAAGTTTATCTGAGTTATTTTAATTCAGATTCGAAATTGTGAAAAAATAGTTGAAATTCAGTTATTTTAGTCATTAGCCGTTAACAAGGCGTATACGTAATAAAAATTATAAACGGACCGGGTGAATATTTTTCCTCATACCAGTTAAATAAAGGGCAAATTTTTGTTTTCATAAATATTCATTCAAGTTAAATATTAAAAGTTTTTTTAAGCGATTACACACGAAGAACAATAATATGAATGTAAGGAGCAGAGAACGTCAAGTGCGCAGAATCATAAATATGAAGTACTTCTGTTGAATTTTAATATGAAAGCAATAAAAACCTGTGAATGAGTTAAGGCTTCGAGTAGTCTTTTATAAGCGTGATGAGTGCTAACTGTGTATCACAATAAATACGGAAGTAAAACAGCAAATTGTATTGTATATAATCGTTAGCAAAAGCGTTAAATTAAAAAAATGTTCCCTATGAAGGTAGTTTGCTTGTTATTGTTCTTCTGCATAATGTCTTTGGCCAAAGAGACTTGGCTTAGACCGGGTTGCCACAAGGTGGGAAATACCCGAAAAATTTCCATACCGGATTGTGTGGAGTTTCATATAACCACCAATGCCTGCCGTGGTTTTTGCGAATCTTATGCAGTTCCTTCCATGCCTTGGGGCGCTGTTGGTGGTTTGTTTAAGCCTCCAAAACCAGTAGTATCTGTGGGTCAATGTTGTAATATGATGGAATCTGAAGAGGTAGGTAGAACAAATTCCATACGTTTTAGGAAGTAATTGTAAGTTTATTGCTTAAATTATTTAACAGATACAAAAACGTGTACTGTGCATGGGTGGCATGCGCAATTTTACTTTTCAATCGGCGGTTTCCTGTAGTTGTTATCATTGTAAAAAGGATTAAATGATAATGTTCACGTCTGAAATTAAATTTTTTTTTTAAATGTTAAGTGTGAAATATAATGTGATGAGCCAGCCAATTAAATTAGAATAATAAATAAACAAAATACGAAATTTTCGCTGTACAAAATAAAACCTTTTTATTTTTTATATGTATGTACTATTTCATTTTCAGCATAAAGATATAAGAACAGAATACAAAGTAATATTGTGTGATGTTTTAAAGTTACAATTTACAGCTTTGATTTGGGTTTCTCTCCGGACCTTTCTAGCAAGTCGCGCATACTAGTCAAGGCTTCACTTATGGCTTTAGCAAATCTTTTGGCACAAGTTTGGTCGTTAGAATTCCAAGCAGAACATGCTAAAAATATGTCCGAGTTCCGAGGGTTATAGCAACAACCGTAGCCATCGTGCGTTAGCGGACCATAGCACATGAAAGCCTCGTTGGGGGAGGCAACTTGTGATGTAGACACGCGATAATGAGCGCTCTTCACAAAGCCAGGCGATTGATAAAATTTTGGTATGGGCTTATTGTTTTCAATTGCCATAAGTTTTAGACCCAATAAATGACGATCAACACCACGGCCTTGCAAAGCCATTGTGGTATATTCACGATGGGCGTTCACAGCTTTTTTTAATAAATCAACACGCACCTCATCCGTACACTTAGAATCCATCATTGATTTTGCAAAGGCCATCGATTCGTTAGAACAGGAACGAATAGTTTCTGTACGACCTCCATAGTAAATACGTAAATGAGCCGTTTCATACTGAGCTCCGGCACACTGATGTAATCTGTGTAAAAACATTTGCAGTTATTTTTAGTTGTTTTAACTTAATAAAAATAATAGAATCATACTTATAAAAAGCATATTGCAAAGCCATTTGAACAAAACTATCAGGACTAAGTTTTTGCTTCTTTAAGAAATCTTTGCCATATCCTTTATATTGAAGTACTTCTAATTGTAAATCATCGGCTAATTTGTTAATGTTTCTCGAAGCTTCGTTAATATGTTGTTGCAATTTTTCTGAAGCTGAATCAAAAGGTAACTTGGAGAAGGTTTCATAGTTATCATTGGTACCATCTTCAAATTCTTTGGGATTAGGGCTATAGAAAAAAGGATATTTATTATAAAATTGTTATTGAAAATCGTATAGGTAAATAATTGAAATAATGAAATTAGTCTCTAAACTCTTATAATTGTATACACCAAATCAAAAAAGCTTTGGAAATTTTTAACAAGAAGTTCATTAAATTATTTTTGCATATTAATAAGCGATTTGAAATTGAATTCTTATATTTTATACACAGAGTGCTAACACTTACAAAATCTTGTTTATGTAGTCGGTCATCATGGCAATAGGTTGACCTTCCGCAGGAGAATGTTCATAGCAAAAACCGCTCATACCATTCGGATTAACTACAACCTTGTATACACAAAAAACATTAATTTCAGTTTTTTAACTTTTTTTAAATATAATTTACCTGTATTGTCTTATCCATCCATCTATTTGCACTATTTTTACTAGTGCCTCCTCCATGAATTAGCTGAAGACCCAAGATATTGTATAAACTGTCCTGAGTAAATGGAATAGTATCGTCCAAGGACACTGTGAATAAAGATTCTTGTATAACTTTAACGCTTTTGGCATTTGTAGAAGATTTCATTAATTCAACATAAGCTGTAGCCCAATTATCTCGGCTATCGGTAGACAATAAACCAACTGGAAGCCCATGTTCTTTCTCAGATTTGACAATTTGTTGTAATTGTTGTGAGAGTATTTTCGCATTTATTATTTCACCACTTTTACTATAAACTGGCAGTTTAAAGAACTGTATGTAAAAAAAGACCTTTGGATTTTTAAAAGCTTCAGCTTGCAATACGGTTCATACGTACATGATTTTTATAGATTACAGCGACATGTTTTGAAGTGGGAGAGTACTCTAACGCGTCTTGTTCGGGTAGAGGTATACGACATGTACCATAAACAGCTTTAAATTGTGAGTTATCCAATTCATTTTGGCCCATCTTAACTACCGGCACTTTACCATCGTCAACGATTTTTTTATATTTCACTAATCCCTGTATTAATTTTGCCGTATACATATAACAGTCTTCGTCATTTTTAAATTGTTGCATAGGAAATGTCATACCGGGGCTCGAGTAAACGGTAACAGGGTCTCGATAAGTTAGATATGCTGCTTTTAACCATCTATGGGCCAACCAATTTTCTTCAGTCTGCGCCACCTTTTCTAATATCTTCTGCAATTGGGCCCCATCGTTCCTCTGGAACTCTTCTGTTATGCGTTTAGTTTCTAACAATTCTTCCTTTGTAAGATGAGGTTCAACGGTTTTTAAAAATTTCGGCAAAGTTTCTTCCAGTTTTAAAGCAGGGAATTTAAGAAGGTTTTGTTGATTCTTAGCTTCGGTGCTATAAAACTGTGCCTTCGATGGTAAGTTTGCAGCACATAAGGTTTTAGATGTCTGGGATGTTATAGATAAGGCATTCTTTGTCTAAAGTGCAAAGGCACACATACATATGTACATATGTATGTTTATAAGAATATAAAAATATTTAATATGTGAACATACCAAGTTGGTTAAAATGTTGCGTGTCAAAATTGGCATATTTTGGCTTAAGTCTTCTCCTTCCAAGTACCTTAATATCAAAAAATATTTAAATTGAGGTATAAATAATTTTTTTTTTGCTTAAGTTCACCTTTGATTTTTAACCATAATCGAGCAAAATTGTTTTAGCTACTATCGCTTGTTTTGATAACAAAGCAAGAACTCTTTCTTCTTTCAGTTTTTAGTTAATAATTAAACACAGGCAGTTGTTTCTTTTTTTTCAGAAATTATCTTACAAAAAAATTGTAAAAGAAGTAAAAGTTAACCACGTAGTCAAATTATTGATCAAGTTATGGAACCGGAATCAATGAACTATTTCTGCAAGACCTGCTTGATAAAATTAGTTGAAGAAATAAAACAATGCAACTTTCAATCAGATGAAAATAGTTTCTCTTTAAGTCGCACTCAATATTTTCTAGTAACTCGTTAAAAAAAAGAGCACTTGAAAGAGAACGAACATCAAATTTGTATAACATGGAGAACAGTATAAAATATTCTGTTAGGGAATAGTAAAAGACTTTGAATCACTCTAAAATCAAGTACAAAGCATTTTATTTTAAGTACAAGTTCCAAAAATATACCAATAAAAATTATTTACTATTTTCTAACATATTAATCAAAGAAAAATATTTAAGCTATAAGTTTTCTTCGTTTTGTTTTTATTTCAATATTATTGACTATTTTTTTTGAACAGGGGATTTTTTTAACAACTGTTGCATTTCATCTAAAGCCACTTCGATATAATTTGCAAAATGTTCCGAATTTGTTTCCTTGTTTGAATTCCAACTGGCACAGGCTAAAAACATATCAGTTTTTCTCGGATTATAGCAGCAACCATAACCGTCATTAAGTGGAGCGCCATAGCACATAAAAGCTTTATTAGGAGTGGCAACTTGGGAAGTTGATATACGAAAGTGAGAACTTTTAACAAAGGCTTTGGAAGAGAAAAATTCGGGCACAGGTAATTTATTTTCTATGGCCATTAGTTTTAATCCCAATAAGTGGCGATCGACACCTCGACCTTGCAAGGCCATGCTTGTATAGTTGCGATGTCCATTAACTGCTTCACGCAACAAAAGTGCACGATTTTCATCACAACCTTGAGGATTTAACATAGCCCGAGCAAAAGCCACAGATTCATTAGAACATGAACGAATAGTTTCTGTACGTCCACCGTAATATATACGTAAGTGGGCTGACTCATATTGAGCACCTGGGCATTTGTGTAACCTGATGTGACAGAGGAAATTAAGAAGTTTATTGTAATTTTTCTAACGCTATAAATAGTACTTATAGAAAGCATATTGCAAAGCAGTTTGTATAAAACTATCAGGACTTAATTTGTGTTGTTTTAGAAATTGTTTGCCATAAGTTTTATAATGTTTTATATACAAATGCATATCTTTTGCTAAATGATTGATATTATCTTCTGCTAGTCCAAGTTCATTGCACAAACCTCCTGGTGGTTCTGTTACGTCGATTTTCTCAAAACATTCATAATTATCTGAAGCACCGTCTTTAAACTCTGAATCTTTAGGACTAAAATTCAATTCAAAAATATATTGTTATGTATAATAACATATAGCGCAATATGCGTAATATACTTACAATATCTTTGTAATATAATCTGTCATCATAGCAATGGGCTGCCCTTCTGCCGGGGAATGTTCATAACAAAAACCACTCATACCATTGGGATTAACAATTACCTGAGCGCAAAAACTAAGTTTTAGTGTTTTCTTTGTGCTTAAAATTATTTTGGGAATCTTTTCAGATTCTATTTAAAATAAAATTGAAAATTTTAAAAAAGAAACATATTTTAGTACTTGTATCGTTTTGTCCATCCATCTATTGGCACTGTTTTGCTTTGTACCACCACCATGTACCACTTGTTGGCCAAGAACAATGTACTTATTGTCTTCATCGAAAGGGACATTTTGATCTAACGAAACTGTGAATAAGGACTTTTGTATAATTTTTATGTTCTTGCAATTAGCATGGCATTCAATTAATTTTTCGTAGGCTTTTGCCCAATTGTCACGCTTATCAGTGGAGAGCACTCCTATAGGAGGACCAAAATCTTTGCAACACGCACAAATATCTTTCAACTGTTTAGCTAACACATCGGCATTTAAAATTTTGCCATCTTTATTATATACGGGCAGTTTAAAGAACTGAAAATTGTATTAAAATATGAAAACAAAAACAAACCAGACTTTTAGGATATTTACATAGTTTTTGTGTATAACTACCACATGATCTGATTTTGGATTATATGACATATCATCTATTCCTTTCAAAGGTATGCGACATGTACCGTATACCACATCAAATTGAGAATTATCCAATTCGTTTTTACCGATCTTATATATTGGCATTTTACCGTCGTCAACGTTTTTCTTAAATTTTATCAAACCCATTATTAATTTGGCTGCATACATAATATATTCATCCTCGTTTTTAAATTTAGTTATAGGAAAAGTCATGCCGGGACTTGAATAAACTGTTACTGGTGCTCTATATCCCAGATAGGCTACTTTAAGCCACCGAGGAGCCAACCAATTTTCCTCTTTACTAGCAACCTTTTCCAAAAGTTTTTGCAACTTGGCTCCTTCTCCTGTCATAAATTGATTTGCCGAACATTTGGCTTCTTCAAATTCATCTGGAGTTAAGAGCGGTTGAACTGTTTTTAAAAATTTTGGCATAGTTTCCTCAAGCTTTAAAGCAGGAAATTTTAAGAGATTTTGTTTAGGTTTTTTTGTGGGCTTTTTTTCACAGCTATAATTTATAGTCTGGTTCAAGAGTTTTGACCGGCATAGAAGGGAATTAACAATTTTGACATTTCGATTCTATGATAAAATAATTCTTAGTTTCAAGAATAAGAAAATTATCAAATACATACATACCAATAACATAAATAAGTTTCTTGATATAATTTGCATAATGTATACAATTTTTCTTATTATTCTTTTAAACTATAAAGAAAATCCAAATTAAATTTAATTCATATGCTACCTACTGTAGAATGCATAACATTTGATATTAATTTGAAGTTCTCTTAATGTTTTTTTATGCACGATCTCTATTTCTCTTTCTCTTTAAAAGAGCAGCAACAAGTTATGCGGTCACAACAGCATTTTTCTTTGGATTATATGTATGTATGTTGTATATAACTCCAAATAACTTTTTGCCGGAATATTCAATTATTTAGTAACTTACCAGTTATTACGTATATATTAGTACGGTAATTTTTTTTATTATTAGGGCAAATTTTAGCGCGTTCAATTGGAATTTTAACGAAAAGCGACAGAAAAATTTTATACGAATTTTATAAAACAATTGACAATTTTTGTTGTTGTGAGACTAATTAATAGTGTTGCCAGACTTAACCTTTTCTGTAGTATGAACTTATATATAAAACCTAGTTATTCTGAAATGTAAATTCCGTTTTTTTGAAATTCGAAAATTTTTGCTTAAACAAATGAAAAATAAATAGGAGCGAAATATGCATCTTTTGCATTGTGTTTGCAGACATTCTAGTATTTCATCTTAACCCATTAATGCCTGAATTACTTTTTTTCTAACGGTTACCGTTTTGTTTTTTCCACTCAATTTCCTCTCAGAGCATAAAAACTAAGGCAACCTCTGCTGGCAACTTAAGTTGCCACAGGGCACCATATAATACGTACATATGTACATACATAATTGATCATTACAGGCCTTCAGTCAGGATTACGACCTATCTTCTCACACCACTTGTGTGTGTGGTTATTTTATACATAAGCGACGGGACTTAAGCCGAAAGTCCATATCATCCGTTTCATTGCGTTACATGTGATTCTTGCATTCTATGCGGTTTTTATTGCAAGTTACACAGAAAGAAATACACTAATGGGTTAATGCCATATAATACGTACATACATACATACATAATTGATCATTACAGCCCTTCAGTCAGGATTACGACCTAGCTTCTCACACCACTTGTGTGTGTGGTTATTTTATACATAAGCGACGAGACTTGCAGTTTAAAGTCGATTTCGAACAAAAGATTTTTGAAACATTTTTCATGAGAATATTATTGACTAAAGAGTTTTTGTCAAAAAGCTGCCGAAGAAATATTTTTATATTTCGTTTTGTTCGAAATGTTTTGAACAGTTTTGAACATTGGCTTCACTCCTAATAAGCCAACACATTGCCAACTAGACTATGGCGCTTATAATTCTATATAGTATTCACTTGGCCCCCAACTGTTGAATTCTTTTAGAGAAATAAAACTTATGAATTTTAAAATAAATGAACATTGATTTTTTCTTTATTTAATTATTAACGTTATAACCATCCTCTAAATTTTATAAAAAAGTAATTTATGTACATTTTAGCATAAAAATAGCAACAGCAATCATATATGTATGTAGTTATTCTAAAAAGTAATTGATTAAAATATAACACAATATTTTACAATTTCTAGTTATGAAATGAACAATGATTATCGATTGTACAATTTATTCTCTAAAAATGACAAATTGTTTGCTTTCCGTAAATATTGATATAAAAAAACACAAAATCACAGCATTACTTTAACAATAAATTTTTATAAGTATTTAAAATATATATGTATGTATGTACATATATGTATACACATATAATGCATAAAATCTAATGTGATTATTTTGTTTTATTTTTTTATTTTTTTTTTTTGGCAACAGTTTAGAATAGTTAGCATTAAAAAATTATGAAATATATGTACATAAGAGTTTGTTTTATATTATGAGTGTGAACATTTGGTTAAAACCTCACAGAGGTAGTATGTTTTTATGGTGTTTAATGGAGACTAATAATTAAAAAGTAAACGTATTAAAAATATATATTTAAATAAAATAGGTCGACGTAAAATATACTTAGTATTCATTTTTATGAGTTAAAAATTTCAATCGCTAACCTTTATTTATAAAAATATATTAAAACTTAACTTTGAAGTTTAAAAGAACCCATAAATCCATGAAAATCCATACAATTGTAGAGAGCTCAAAATGATAAAGTGAAGAATATTTATAATTTATCACAGTATATCGTTTTTTGAAAGATGTATAAAAATATAAATAACCCCTCTTAAAAGTTTAGCGCTAATAATAATATATGCAATAGGATATAAGTCTTATATTAAAATAAAATTGTGGCGATCTATTGTTATATGGTAGTATTAAGAATTTTACCAATGATAGCGTTTAATGAATTTCTGATTCATTTTTCAACCATCTCTAATTTTTGAATACTTGTTGTTTTTGTTAACGACGTTGTAGCCTTATTTTTTAAATCTTCATTAGGTGCTGTTAGAGAGGTTCTATAACCACTGCTATTAATACTATGACCCATCTGTAACGAGAGAAGTAAGTCATATATTCGTTATTAATAATCATTCTATTTGTTGCATAACAATTTTAATTATAATATCAAATAAATATTTTTTTCTTCTGGATTGAAGTATTTTATGAGATATTAATTAGATAAGGAAATAATAAATAAAAATGAAGTCGATTACTTTCCAAAATAATGAATAATAATAATACATGTATATTTAATGTGTTTTTACTTTCAATATATTTTGTATTTGTCCCTTTACAGTATGTGTTAATCATTATTTTAATATTTCTATGAGGTTTACTAGCTTTTTATATTTCAAAAATCATTTGCATTAACGCCATAATTTATTCATTCACATTTTGATTCGTTAAATGAATCTTTAAATATTTGAAATACTGTCAGACATATATTATAAAGGGTAGTGTATTAACTAATCTTAATATAGTATTAAATGTACATAATTTATTCTGATGTTGTGTTATGAATAGCATATCAAGTCGCGTGCTTTAAATAAATAACACAATAAAAATGTAAATAAACAATCTAGTCGTCCAGGTCTAATATGTTCTCAAGTTCTAACGTTTGCCTAACGCTTGCGGTTAATCAAATTTTATATTTAATAATTGTTTTTATTTTTTTATTCCTACCTGCTGTTCCTCATCGCAGACGATCTCACAATCTTCATCAGTTGTGGAATTCGAGTTTGAACTGTCTGCTTTAAACCCATCAATACAACAATTGTTGATACCATGACAACAAGATGACGATGAGTCACGACTTAAAGATAATGTCGCTGTATCGCTTTCATTTCCTTCATCACTCGAACTTGTATCAATACTTGATGCGAGTGCCGGCTCCAATTCCAAGGCGAATGAACCTCTTTTTGTTCTTGTGTTTGGATGTAATTCCGTATAAATATTATCTGCTTCATGTCCACTATTGCGTAAAATTATATTTGGTTTTTCATTGGTTGTTATTAATTTCATTTCGCAAGGCTTGTAAACTCCATTGTTGGTTTGCAAGAGATTGGTACGACCATAGTTTACCTCCATACGATGAGGTGTTTTAGCCAAAGATGACATTCTTAAAGTGGCACTTGTTATCGCGTAAATGAGTAGTCCCAAGCCGGCTAATAGTCCACCCCAAAATCCTATTGGATCTATATAGGGTAAATAATTTAGGTAGAAATTGAATCTATTATCTAAATTTTCGGGTAACTTGGGCATCATCTGGAAAAAATTAATATAAAAATAAGCAAGCTGCTCCATTTGAAAAACTTATTAAATATTCAATTACTTACAATTTCAAACCATAACATTGGCACAGTTAAATGGCTGAAACGCCTAAGTCTGCTATATGCTGACAAATCTTTCAAGTGCATATTGATTTGGACTTTAACCGATAAGGATAAGGGCAGACCTGATTCCTGGAATTATAATTTAATAAAAGAAAATCAATATTAAATTCTAATTTTCGAAATATACAAGCAGAAATCTGTTTATAGAAAAGAGTCTCTGGATGGAATCGAACCCACAACACTCATGCTAATAGTCTAGCTCAATACCCACTAGATTACCAGGGTATCCAGCAGAAATCTAATAGTTCTACTGTGCATTGTAATATAACTATTATTTTAATGATCTTTTGAAATAAAATATTTTTTATATAAATATTACATAGAATTTACAGTTTACAACAAAATGCTTTCTTAACTACTTAGCCTTTGCTTTAATTCCTAGCATTTAAATCTGCTATTGTTGAAATGCCTTATAACACGAAAATATAGGTCAGCTGAATAAAATTTGAAAATGTTAAACATTTTTCACTTGAAGTAAGAATTTCAAGTTTACATTTTTAATACTACTCGCACAACTATAATTTTGATGGAAAACATGAAAATTTAATTCGTGTTTTTTTCATTGTTAATTTCAAACTACGCAGCATCACGCTGATTACAGCTTAATTACATTTTTTTTATTATCGATTATCTTTTTTAATTTATTTTATTTTCTGTATGCCAGCTTTATTCAAAAAATTAAATAATAAATAAAACAATTTAAACACACGTTTTAGATTATTGAGATTTTTGATTGATTACTATTTAAGTGTCAATATGGCGTTGTATTTGCAAATGATATTTAAATAATTGTTTCAATGCATTTATTTTATTTAATAATAATATAATTTTATAATTGGGAAAACTATTATGGTTACACTTCGATAACCACTTTGAACTCAACGAGAAATTCTACATTCGTACTAAAAAACTAATCAACTTTTTTTTTGCTAATAACGTAACAACTTTCTTAAAAGTATTCACTTTAAACTTAATAAAAAAAATTTATAAAAAAAAATCTACGGAAATAAAAATTGAACACATATCAATAAACCAAAAATGAAGTGTTAGACATATGGCTTATTAAAATATGTGTGACTAGGTGCAGTAGCTTTCTCCTATACGGCTGCTAAATGATATACATCTACATTAGAATAAAGTATTTACCTGCTATTTGGCTTTGAATGGCAATTAAATAATTTGTTAAACTCGTTTTATTAGAAAAAACTAATTTAAAGTTATTAATTATGCATTAGTTTATTAAATTTTTTAATTTTAATTGATTACAAAAAACAAAAAAAAACACATTCGTTTTATTAAAATTATTTGCAATTTACATCAAATAGTAAATAATGTTCATAGAGCCACTATTAGTTTTGATTGTTCGTTTCCTTATAAACATTCTAAATTCAAAAGAAAATTATCCTAAATATTCAAAATGTTAATATACATATTTGCCATTTCAATTAATTGCTCTTTATGAAATTAAGAATTTATTTATAAAGATATTGCTAGCCTAGACTGAAAAAACAATACACTACTTAAGAATGCAATTTTTAGATTAAACAAATGTGTTCATGTTAACTGGGTCGATTTTAATAGGTCGTCCTGATGACATGGAAGCACAGTAACGACATTTTGCCAACGTGAGAAGTTGAAGGCTTTGGTACAGGCATTTTCTCCTGCAGTTGTTTATCACTGCAGACTTTGCTAGAGTGTGCTAGTTTTAGTCGTCAATCACCTACCAAATTTCAAATTATGGCAAAGCCTAGAAAAAGCTCAAGAAAAATAAAGTGATACAAATGGATTACATATCAAAAAGGCCAGATTTTAATTGCCCGAAGATCTTTAATGCAAGTGAACACAGAACAAAATTATTTATTTCAACGAAAAAATGATCCGTTAAAGGGGGTCATCATGTGAACTCAGATAGAGACAATTTGGGGAAGTTGATGAAATTCCATCTGTTTGGAGATAAAATAAAGAATAATGCTTGCCTTTCGACTTTGAATATGAAGGAATGCTCAAAAGACGAAGACAAAAACTTCGATGGAGGAATCAGGTAAAATATGAAGGAATGCTCAAAAGACGAAGACAAAAACTTCGATGGAGGAATCAGGTAAAAAATTTGAGGAAGATCGCATACGATCGAATTACTTGCAAATTGCTTTCAATTTTAATCGTGTTGTGTATGTGGTATACTCCTTCCAAAGAAAAAAAAAGAACGGTTAGTTTATAGTATTAAATAATATATGAATAACTCCTTCTTAATAGCCATGCATAAATTTAATTGATTTAATTTATTAATAAATTCCATTATTATCTGTACATATGTATGTATGTACGTAGGTTAGGTTAGGTTAGGTTAGAGGACGTGTACTTGTCAATTTAGACAAGTACAGTACCCGGAGGTCGAATTGACCCATTGTACAACGTCCTAGTTTCTCACACCACTTATGTTGTGTGTGTTAATTTTATACATGAGTGGTGGGACCTACAGTTTAAAGTCGACTCCGAACGACAGATTTTTATTTATTGAGAAACTTTTCATGGCAATTTTTATTTACTCTTAGAGTTTTTGCCAGAAATCTACTGAGAGGAAGTCGCCGAAAAAATCCTTTTTGTATTTTGTCTTTGATGCCTGGCCTGGGGCTCGAACCCAGGCTTTTGCGTCTAATAAGCTAACACACTACCTACTAGACTACGGCGACTTCATGTATGTACGTATATTTATAAGTAAATTTTTCCACACTGTTTATTTCTACTGAATGAAATATACATAGTACAGCAGTGCTTTAATAATTATTTGTTGATAAAACGGTTCAATATGAATTTCATTTCATTTCCTCTTGCTATTTATTTTTCAGTCACTTTTAAATGCATGGAAGAAACACTTTGATAATATTATGCAGGAGTTTTGCCTTGAATTTTACAAAAAAAAATCTCACGATAAATAACTTAAGAAAAGATGATCTGAATATTTTCCATTTTTAAAACTATTACTATTATACATATATGTATGTAGGTGGTCTAATTATTATGCACAACACATAACAAATGATGTCAATAAGCGTGTCTAGTTTTTTAAAAGAAACTTTTAAATAATATTTACCACAAAAAATTTCCATCGTATTAAAAAATCACAGTTTTAACAACTTTTGCATATAATGACGCGCTATTATTTTATATATTTTTGGTTTCAATTAAAAACTCGCTCAACATAAGAAAGGAGTAATAAAATAGTGTGTTGTATTTCGCGAAAATGTTATTGCTTATTCAGGAATTACATACATATATGAATAATTTTTTTTTATTAATTTTAGTTCTTTTTTAAATAAGAGCATATTTTTAAAGTAAGTAAAGTTTTATACTGTTAACTTGTGATAGTGATAATTTTTCTGCTATTATCTGGCAGTAAATGCTATTCCTTCTATGTTAACTGTGACATACTGTGATATTAACCTTTGGAAGTGACTCTATTTCCATCTTTATTTCGCATTAATTAATTGCTATATTTAATATCACACATTAATTGAACATTTTCAGTTTAACATTATTTTTACACAGGCATACATAGGTACATAGTACATAAGCATATGCATACTCATATAATGAATGCTTAAAAATAAACATAAATGGCGAAATTCATTTAATTGGCAATTTAACTCGGTTCCTTTAACACAATGTGTTACACTATAATTATTACAGCTATAATCACAGAATTGTTTCATCATGAAAACGATATGTTAAAATACAAAAGTAATGGGCAGTTAAAATATCCGTCTCGAACAGACGAACAGACTGACAACAATGATATGTTTTTAGTGCTATAAGTATTTTCGCTTAGATTAAAAACTGTTGCACGAAAAATTAAGAAAACTAATAGGTGACATAAAATTTAAAGTGATAAACTTGGAATCCATTCCTGTTGTTGTTTTGTTTCAACTAATATTTTTGGCGCGTTTTTGAATCGATGTAATAATTATTGTATAAAAACTATGCTCTTATTTCTATTTTGGTATTCGGTATGCACTTACTGTAGTTTCTGTACTAGAAGCGAACGGTAAAAATTAAACCATATTTTATTTCACTTACCGGTTGCACTATAAATTCTGACGAATGTTTTTCTTTATTGGGGCTTAAACCAGTTATATTTTCTCGTAGGCCTGCATCACCATCCATAAAGTGTGGTAAACTCAATGAAATAGGAAAGCCGTAGTAACAATCAGTGACGTCAATTAAGCCAGCAGGTTGACAGTAGCCTAGACAGTAGCATAAGAAAATAATAAATAAAAAAAATATGTATATAGTATATATAAAGAAAAAAAAACACAATAAGTGTAAATGTGTGCAGTGGGGAATTAACAAGTGAAAGGAATTTTTGTCATCGTCGTTGTTTTCAATATCGTCTATTTTAAAAGCTACAAGCAAAGTGAATCATCAGTCTCAGTAATGGAAATTTTCTAAATGATTTATGTTAACATTATTGAGGTAGGTAAAGTTGATATAAAACGCAAACTTGATTATTATTACGTGGCATCATAGACTTTTTAAACGATATGTAGCATTTATTTTAATAATAGAGATTTTAAGAATATCTTGTTGTTTTTAATCTTTATCAATCAAAAACTATAACGTTGGAAATACATTAAATAAATGAAGAAAAAGAATGTATAGAATGTTAGTAGTTCTATTTAAAACTTCAAGTAGGAGATATGTATTCTGCCACTATTGCCTACTATATCATACTTAAAGTTTACTTTTAACATATACGCCCCTTTTTCATGTGCAAAATTTTGTTTTATTTTTCAGTTAAGCACACTGTTATTATCACGATCGAAAAACCGTTTATTTGTTTTTGTGTTTTTTTACAACAACGAATAACACAAAAGAGTGAGGTTGTCGTTCTTGACTTTTTAATGTCTTGTTTTGACGTCACTTTAATAGTGGAGGGTAATGGAATTTTTGTTTTGTTGACCAAAAACAAAAATTTTAAATCACGTTTTTACAAAAGTTCATTAAATATACCGCAAAGTATATCACTTCAATTTGAGGATGATTAACCCTTTAAAGTCAAAGTAAATTTGTAAAAGATACTGAGATCATTACTACTTATAAATCAAAAATTTTTATAAAATATTTTCTTTAGAAATCAAATGAAATCATTATAAATTTCTTGCCTAGTCATTTGAAAATTCATTACTGGTATTGTATTATTTATTTTCTTGAGTATAATTTTATATTTGTAATTAATTTTTGCAAATGATGCTATACCATTATTTATCATAATATTTAACATATCCACTATTGTTAGTAAATAGTTCTAAAGTTAATATCTAACGAAATAGCAATTAACTTTTTAATTGGGCTGTAAAATAAAAATATGAATTTGTAATGAATGCAATTTGAACAAATAAACAAGACAGTATTGATTAGTTGAAATTAATTAAGATTTTAATCATTAATCTGAGCTAATCACCTCTGTCAAACGGTGATCATTAACATATGTATGTAGATACGTACATGTAATGAAAAGTTAATGAATTGGTTAGGCTTTAGGGAAAATGATTAATTAAATGATTTAAATAATAACAGGGAAAACTGCTTACCATGTCTGCAAAAACATTTATTTTCGGGATTGATTTGTCCATTATCTAAAGCGTTTTCTTCGAAAATATATTTATAGCCAGATAAACTGCCGACATTAACTCTCTCATCATTGTTTCTAAGCTGTAATGTACCAAATGTGTAAAATTACAACATAATATAAAGACGGTTAAATTTCTAAGGCTTACCAAGTTAATGGGACGGCACATGCTTTTTCTGAAGAATTTAAGAGAATCGTTGGGCTGTATAAAGCTAGGAAACTTAACACCATCCGAAGCCATTTCTATATTGCTGCAGTAATCGCCTTTCCAATGCGGCAAATCTTTTTTACCCCTGTAGGTAGCATAAAGACCAGAAACGCTAGGATTTGGTACACCAGTATAGAAAGTTTCAAAATCGTTATCAAAATCATACATCTTAAAAATATGGAAAAATTAGTTTTTTAGTTTTGTTTTCAACTATTTTTTTAACTATTTTGCTTACTCTATCAATTAAGCCCACTTTGTCGAAATGTATCCAATTTGGTAAAAACTTATTACCCAATGAAGTAAGAGTGGTTGCATAACCAAACATAAACTCCCTAGCTGTCATACGAGCTATGGGCTGCGAATTTTGTGTCATAAATAGACTATTTAAACCAATTCGTACCAAAAACGATTTGTCAGCTGTAAGATGCGAGATGGCCTGCAATTATGATATAACAATAGAAATATTTTTTTATTGAATACACATTTTCTTTTGTTTAAATTATTAGCAATTAAATAATTTCCCTTTATTTTTGTTTATTACCACTCAAGTAATAAACAATTAACATTTATTTATTCATATGGTAGCTTATTTAATGGTTATCGTATTATATAGTTCTAAGCAAAAATGGGCTATAAATAATTGAAATCATAGACTATCTAAATAGGTATAATATTACTAACTACAACGATTGAATAATAGTATTTCAAGCATTTCTATAAAATTCTTACAATTTAAATCTGTGTGATCAGGTATTTAGTGGAAATAATAAATCATTTTTAAAATATAACTATTGTTATAATTTACTTTAATAATATCAATTTGCTTTGTATATTATTATTTCTCAATATTGTCAATAATTAATATGGATTGACTTAAACTAATGTTTGTCGTTTAAGTCTTTTCTCATATTGAGTCATCGGACCATTTATACTAATTTTTAAGGTTGTGAGTTAGAATTTAATAAATTTCTATTTATCGCTGAAATTAAAATTGTGGTTTCAATAAATGTAACAGTTCATAGAGAATGAATGGTTTTGTTAATTAATATTCGTTTATAATAAAATATTTCATAAATAATTATTGGTCCAATCAAATAAAATGCAAGTTTGTTGCACTTTCATATCGTTCAGTATTTTAACACATTAAAATTCTTATTTATCTTTAAATAACAACGTTCTCAGCATCAGTCCGTCTGGCTAATAATTAGATACATATGTATATATGTATGTACATATGAAAATAATTAATTTTCCATTATTTTCTAATTTATTACAAACGTCATAAGCGTTGTAATTTCTTATAAGGATTTCGAATGAAAACTTTTCATCGATTATTACTATTTACGTCTTAGACACAATCGATCAATTTATTGTTTTTAATTAAATTTATTATTATTTGTTTTTTTTTTGTTTTTTGTTCAGAAAGTGTTTGAAATATTTTTTCTTAGATATTTGATTAAGACTACTTTAATTTTAAATAGCATCTATTGACCCACTTGTATATGTATGTGTGATTGTTGTAATTAAAGGAATATTTTGAAAGCAATTATAATATAAAAGCGTACAATTGAGTTATTTGTTTTTTTTAACTTCCTTTTGAATTTTTTAAAAGAAATTTCGTGAACACTGTTTTTTATCTGATTTTGACGTCAAATCTTATTTTTTATATACTTTAATGAAATAAAATAAAATGAAATTAAAACTGTTTTGTTTTTTGTTTTTTTGAGTTTATTAATTGATGTTTTTTTCCGAAACAAATTCAAAACAATGTTTTGATCATTTTGTTGTTTGGGTTTTATTATAAATCATTTACGAAAATGAAAACAACTTTTTGAGAAAGAATTCATATTCAATAAAGTTTATTTTTAAAACGCAGTTATAAAAATGTTTTAATAATATTTTTATTTAAAATATAAAAAAAGAAATTTATTTATTTAGCTTCCTTAAGCTTCGCATTTCTATATATTTTTTGTTAGAAAGAGGTACGTGGGTGTTTCAATAAGTTCATGACTTTTTGGAACAAAAGCATTTGATCTTTCAGTATAGTTTTATTTGAGTTCTACATAATTTGTCAAACGTTTCTTCAATTTCTTAATCTTTTCAGAAAATAGGATTCTCTATTGCTGACAAACACGAACTGAGGCAGCTTATTTAAATTTTCGCAGTATATAACTGAAATATTCTTATCGATAAGGGTAGTGTTGCAATTTCAGTATATAACATGGTAATTAAAAACTCAAGAATTTAGTAACCAACCCTCGTATAATATCTTAAATGAAACAAAAGAATTGCGTATATCTAGACCTATCTTAACGATATTTATGCTTTGATTTTAAATGTATCCAATTTTGTATATTATATTAAGTATTTATATTTAAATATTTAAAAGTTAACATTTTCTTTTTGATTATATATGCCAACAAATATAGTTTGTTACTACTATGTTTACTTTATTTAAAAATATACCCAAACACATATAAAAAATGTTAGTAAAATTTAAAACGCAATTTGGGTTCAAAAGAAAATAAAATAAGAATTAGAGGTTATTCAGGTTGATTAATAATTTTATTTAAGGTAATAATGGGTGGGAATATAGACAATTAAATAATAATTATAATAATACATAAAAATCTGGTATAACTGGTGTTATTTTAAGCACTGTTTGTTATGTTTTATAGCCAAATATTTTCCAAACTGTATGTATATTGAATGAATACAATGCGTAGAGAGAGCGGATAATTTCAAAATGTACAAAAAGAAGTGCGTGTTTTTAGCTTAATCTTCGCATTTTATAATGCGCATAATCTACAGTATTCTTTAGAAACAAAGTTGTCTTCGATTTTAATCAACAGTTTCCATTTACTATTCCAATTATTCCCAATTTTTCTGAGTGTATCTTTTGTTTACAAGTATAACAAGTACTTGTGTATCAAACACTCGAGCTAAACGAATTAAGTTAGTAAAAAATGACTTTTAAACCATAATATTATTCGCACTTAATCCAAACTAAACAATTGTGATATTGTAATTCCTTATTTTCCTTGTTTCTTTCGTTATTGTTTCTATTAACTTGCAGTTGCATGTATTTTAAAATATGTACATTTAATTTACAGTTGATGTGTTTCACACATTTACTGCTACTATAAATACTCACACTACTTCATTGTTACGTTTTTATAATTTGAAGTGGAGAAACAAAGTTTTCAAACATATTATTATTGATAGTTAATAAATTGATTCATCTGTTCAGGTACATAAATATATTTGAACATTTATACATATGTGTATGTATGCTTATATATTCATATACATATGTATATTTTTTTGTATAAAAATTAAATAAAATACCGTAAATAAAAAGAAGGCTTGTCAAAAGCCGAGTGCTTTTAAACTTATTGCTATAATTTACTAGCATACACACTCGTATGTATGTATAATGCATATACTATGTTTATATTGTATGGGTAGCAAGTTAACGTTTATTGACCCAAACTTTGTTATTATTTTTGTTTGTTTTTGTTTTATTTTCATGTGAATACTATTTATAAATACATTAATAATAATACGTATGAAAAACATGTGAAAATCACACGACTTTTTTTTTTAGTTCAAAAATATTTCTACCCAGAAATCCCATTTCATATCCTATTTGCATTCTGTAGTACATACATATATCACAATAATATACTTACCAACATGGCTATATTTAACATGACAACTTCATCGTCCTCTCGTCTTCCTTCAGATAAATGCTCTTGCCATACTAAAGGATGACTGGGATTAGAGGAAACAGTGTTGTTCTCATTGAATGTAATATTTTCATGAGTCATCAATTCCCTACGAATAAATAGAAGAAGAATACAAAAAAAGTTAAAAACCATTTCATAAATAGAGGCGAAGTTAAAAGTATACATTTTATTTTATTTTTCGAATTTGAAAGAGTTTTAGTAGAAAAATATTAAAAAGTTATAAGTGTTTTAAGACCGTTATTAAATTTGAAAATTTAGTTTTTCAAACTTTATAATTTTTGTAAACAAGATTCTTTACTTCAATAATAAAATTATTTATAAATAAACAAGATTTTGTCACAAAACTGCTGACGCAATTTTCAATATTAATGCGTAATGTATTTAACTTAAAACTTTTTAACTCATTTAGTATTGTCTCGTTTACCATATTATATGGATATTTCTATTTTTAAGGCTTAATTGTATATTTTTCAGTACTTACTTGTAAACATAGGGGCCGACTTGTTCAACATGCATTTTCTCTCGACCAGCTAGAAAAGCCTCAGCATTAGTTATATTGAATAGGTACACTTTGAGATATAAATCTACTGGAGGTTGAGCCCACAAATTAAATATTTCACCATTTTTAGCCATAATAAGTTTCTGTAAGTACAACATTAAATGTTTAATAATTAAAATTTATTATTAAATTTTCTGAAATCGTTTTTAAGTCTTACCCAGTTAAATATCAAATCGTAGGGTTGCAAAAATTTTACTAAAACTGCTGCACATATAGCTAAAATACCCACAGTTAATAGTACAAATGCACCTGTAATTAAACATAAATATTTATGTTAACAATTTTGAAAAACAGTTTTAACAACAAAACAAAAAAATTCTAACTTGTCATAAGTTTAAGTTTAAAAACAACTTATTTTCCTTGAACTCTTTGTAAAAGCGGTTTAGTTTGTGTGAGCATTCTGCACATAATATAAAGTTTATTGGCTTTTCTATACCATAAACGAACAAATATCACAGTATAGAAAATAATTCTAGTACTTGAAGTTGTTTTATTAAAAGAAAATTATTATTATTATTATTAATAAATACAAAATCAAATTTCTTTCAGCTCTTTCTGAAAAGTATTTCAAATTAGACAAATAAATGATTATTATGTAAATATGGTCTATTCGAACAGATGGTGCGCATGCATTTAAGAATTTTTTTACATCAAGACGGTTGCTTCTGGAAATTGAAACTATCAAAGAAGACCGTATTATATCACAGAGTATTTGTTGCCTCGTTGGTTTCTATTCGAATAATAAAATTTAAAAATGTTGTGTATTATGCGATCAATGTCTTTTTGTTAAATGCTGCGATTTTAAAATGTTTGACAAACGAATGCTCTGTTTTGATCATTAACATGACTGCTTTTAATTTCTGATCTATTTTTTTATAAGAAAGTTCTGTGTTTTAAAATCACTGAAGGAAGTTTTGCTCAACTATTGTTGCAAGTTACATAACACAATATTAATTGCAAAATTATAGTGAAAATAATAAGAAATATTTATTCATTGTCAATAACTATTAATGCAGGGCAATTTGATAATTACAAAATTGTATAAATTATTTTCTATAACGATCACCTCAGTTTGAAATTGCAACACTTGTCAATAATTTCTGTTTAAAATTTGCTGCATAAGCAATACAATGTTTTACAATATATATAAAACAAGTTAAAACTCCAGCAGAAACTTTGTCATATTTTGAGATATTTTTAGAGCCTTAAGCTATTAAAAAAAAAAACAATAAAACCTTATTGTGGTATTAATTGGCATTTTCTTAGTATATTTAGTTCTTTTTAATGAGCATTAAATCACAAAATGCCATACCAAAAATAGTAAATAATAACAAAAGTTTATGAGTAAATATGTCCGTATATTTTCCACTGCATCGAGTCTGTGTTATATTGCTAAAACATAAAGTTGTATCTACGTGAAGCTATCTTATGATCATTTGGAAAAAGAGAAAGGATTATGTGTTATACGAAGTCAAGGTCGTTTTAATCAAAAGTTTCCAGAATATTTAAGTTCTTTGTTAACGAAGAACCTGAGGATGACCGCAAATCTTTTGTTTTTACAAAAAGAATAATTCAAATCCATACATTCTTGTAAAACTAGTTTTTTTTATAGACATATTGTAAATAAGGAGCAAAAACGCAAAAGCAGGTCTAACTAATCATTGTATTTGTCTACGGAAAGGAAAGAAAAAAGTATAGAAAACTAAAACTGAAAGCCATTTAAATATAGAAACCTGTTTAAAGAACTTTTTACACATTCTATTTAAAGAAAGAAAAAGAAAATAAAATCCAATGGAATTTTTTTGACATGTACATGTAAACTGTAGTCGTGTTGCAAAAGTGTTTATATAAGATTTTACTAACTTAAGAGACGTACGTTTGCAATGGAATATTTTCGAATCTAAAATGTTCTCTGGGAAACGTTTAAGTTAATTAATGAGTCATTTTGCTTTATCAATAAAATTTTAAACATATGTATGTACCAGTCATTATAAAATTTACTCGTTGAAGCACGCATACATATGTACATCTTTGAATGCTTTTAAACTATTGTAAAAAAATGTTTCCTTATTTCTTGTTGCGGATGTAGTACATTAGGTGGCAAAGAATATTTTTTAATATTGAATACTTTCGCTCAAGCCTACTAATAAGCAATTTCTAATGCAAATTGTGTTTTAATATTATTTTCTATTCTATCCAATTAAAAAAAAATTAAGATAAAATAACTTTTGAAATGAATGCTTTGAAAACAGGATATTGTATGTAGACAGTTTTAGGTCAGTTTTAATAAAAAGGTGAATTTTATTGTATTATTGAATAGCATTATGTAACCGATAATATTGACAATTAAAGTAAACAATGATGGAATGTAATGCAATAATATTTGTATTTAATTACGGTTAATTGTAACTATTTTACACCCAATTATGACGTTTTAACTTATTTTAGTTTAATGAACTGCAAAAGTATTTTTTTTTTGTTATTTAATTAAACATAGTCACTCTATTTAATTGTTTTTAATAGAATTTGTACATTAATGTTTATTAAATTGTATTTATTAAATTAATTTTAAAATTCTGATCATTTTCTATAATTTTTAACACCTCTAACCACAATGACTAACCACGTCGGTGGTGATGATTTTTGTTGCTTGTAATGTTAAATAATATTGTAAACAATTTTAAGGAGAAAAAATTCCGATACAATTGTTAATTGTTATTTATACATTGAATTGTTTTATAATACAAGGAATTGAAATGAAGATCATGCAATAGTAAAGAATTAATTTTTTTTTTTCTCAATTTCGAAACGATTGAACACTTCTTATGTTACTGATCAGCTTTCGTAAGCGTTGAGATCCCAGGAATAAAATGCTCTGAATACTAAATCTGTAACGCTTCTATTTTATAAGAAATTAAAATCAAAATTCGGTCGCAAACAAATGCAAAACATTAAAAGCATTTTGCTTGTTTTACAAAAATAATGCAATTTATACTTCACCATATAGTCTGTCTTCATCTCAATTTGATACGCGTCACATTTATGGTTTTCCAATTATTTTTGATTACTTCAATTTGAAATAAAACCCTTCAGTAATATGTCTTAATTTTAAATAGTTTATTTAAATTCCTGTTTATTCCCGTTAATTAAGAAATGGAAACTTCCATAATAAGGTTTTGGAAAACCGCCTTTTTAATGGGTTAATTAAATTCCAGAACACTATATAGCAGTACCCATTAATTAAAAAATTTAAGCTTTATAGAAACATTTTAAAATGCAATGAAACGAAAACGTTTCAATTGAAAGTCAAGTTAGTCACATATGAGCCGTTCATCAGATTCACTAACAGTTATTGTTTATGCGGTTATATATTTCAACACATCAATTAAATGTCTACAATAACAAAATCAGATTAAAAAACACAAACAAATCGTTTTTCCACAAAAAAAAAACAACAATAACAAACAATTAAATTTGAATTTACAGTAAAATATGAGAAATTCTTACGATAATGTAGTGTTTTCTTTTGGAGAAATTGTTGTTGAATTTTCAGTTCCTTGGATAAGCGTCTAGAACCAAAATAGAAGGTTTCTAGAAAATCTTTTAAAGAATTACGCCTTAAGCGTCTTTTTATAGCCATTCTGGTATATTTTTTATTAAAACACAGGCTTATTTAAACACAAATTCAACACAAAATCCTTATTTTTTTAATTTTATTTAAAATAAGAGATTTTCTTGTTAAATAGTTGTGGCGGTCTTGAAATAGTTTTGAACACTAAATTGTAAATAACAATATTTTCATCACAGAGTGTTAAATGAGATTCTTAGGAACAAGGTGAATAATACTATAAGCATTAAAATAATAAAAAAAATCTAAATTATCTATCATTTATATGCTACAGCGGTAAAAGATATTAAAAAATGTCTCTGTAGGAAACAAAACAGCAAAGAAAAATATTTTTGTTAAAGTAGAATTTTTATTTGCAAAATCAAAAAGAAAATGCATTTTATAAATATTTGTTTGGAAAATAAAAAAGCTTTTATTTTTAATGTTTGTGTTATTTTGTCTTTGCAAAAGCAATCCGAGCGATGTTTAGATTGCGCACAAGACACGTGAAAAATAAACATATGCATTTTAATCAGGCATAAAAAAGCAAACACTTGAAATTATTATATCAATACATATACTACATTCTTACCTAGACAGGTAGTGAATGAAAATCATTTATACCACTTTAAATGAATTTAATTTAAATATAAATTCTTTTAAAACTTTCAAATTACGATAGGATATTGAGGGCTTGCCTAGTTTTCAATTGTCTGTGAAACATACAATATTTGACATAAGCTAAACGAAAAAATAAATAAATAAATAAATAAATTAATTAAAAGAATGCCAAAATTCTATTTTTGAATATTTACGAATAAATTAACTCAATAAATAATTAATGTCAACTTGACTAAATCATTGGAAGAATTTAGTATATTTAATTTATAAAATATAAAAACAAAACAAACAACATTTATCTGAAAATATGTCTGATCCAGAGTGTATGTATGTATGTCGTAACTTTTTTTTTGTTTATTTACCGCATTCTCTGCTTATTCTGAATGAAGAGTTTTGCGAAAAAAAAACTATTAAAATACATCTGTACTTTACTACAAATGTAGTTATTGGCATATAAGAATGTTTTCAGATGGAACAAATTTTGCCAATCAGGTATGCTTCTTAAGTCTTTTGTTTTCAATCATATAAACGTCTAAATTTAATATGTATAGAAACAATATTTAGCCTAGAGTACTTTTGAAATAACTTTTTTATTTCTTTATACTGACGGACTAACTATGATGATGTGTAAATGTTTAATCTTTTGTTTAATTAAATGCAAGAAGTATAAGACAGAGCAGCTCATAACATGACTTTGCATAAATTTTTATTAATATTTCGTAATAATTAGGAGAATAAACTTATAGCAACAAATTATCATCAAGTTCCCTAATATATAGAATCTGTGTATAAGTAAGCTTGTCTCGTATCTCCACTAGACGTCATAACCAAAGCTAAAGTACAAAAGTCAAATAGTTTCAGTTATGTTTTGCGAGTGTATTTCTATATTGGTGATGTGAATCATTGACATTTTTCTCACATTTTTGTTTACCAAAAGAAAAAAAATATAACGATGATTTTGCAAATTGTTATAGACCGGTGGAATAACCCAATTGAAGCAAAAAAATAAATATAAAATAGAACCACTTTGAAAAATGTAATAATGTTTGTTTTGCTTTTATGAATAGTTAAATACTCGTATATTGGCTTCTAGAAAAAGTCTTACTGGTTTTATTTGTTTGTATATATGTATATACATATGTTTAATTACTACTTTAATAAAAATGATTAAAAATTACGCATATTAAATACTGAAATTATTGTTTTTATTTATATTAAAAGTAGTGTGTTGGTGGCAAATGACTTGTGTTAGGAAAACGTGATCCAAACGACTTATTAAGGCAACTATTTGAACTTAAAATTACTTCACAGAGATACCAATGTGAAAATCATTTTAATACGTTTTGCTATTCGTCTTATAATAATTGATGCAATGAAGCCAGAGACTGGTACATGGCATTACTAATGTAAATTATATCTCCTTAAATCAATTTTCTTAATCTGACATTTTAAAATCGCATTACTATTGTAGTAAAATAATTTATGCTAATACTGAAAGTTTAATTAATTACGGATTCTGAACCATAAATACCACAGAATGGAATATTAGATTGTAAATCTTGGACAATGAGTAGATATTAGTTTACACGAATCAATAATCGAAATAACTTGACTAATATATTTCAAACTTTCAAAACTAAAACTGAAAGGCAAATTAAGGTAGGAAATTTTAAAAAGTATTTTAGTTAAGATTTTTTATTCTAGAGAAAATTTTAGTTTTCGTTTCCCATAATACAATTTTTATTATTGTTTACTGTTAACCTTTAAATTTTAGTACCGGTTTAAAATAAGTTTTAATACTGTCTAATAATACTTGCTAATTTAATGCAGCTTTTACAATGGAGTATATATTTAATAAATAATTTAAGAACTTAAATATAGATACATATACATACATATGTATGTATATATATGTATATATAATAAATTTTTTTATATTATTTTATTTTATGTTGTTACTTTAACGTTTAAAATTTTATCAATTATTTGCATGTTGATTGCTTTAAAATTTCATTTATTATTTTCTCAGTTATTTCAGAGTCAAGTTCAGGAAAACGTTTTTTATACAATTTATCAGTGTAATAGTGATTTTCAAAGACAATTATTTTTTAAATCTAAAGTTTTTAAAATTTTAATGAATTAAACATTAATAATATTCTTTTAGACAACAATTTTAACAGCGTAATTATGATGAAGTCTAATAACAATTGATTAAATTCAATAAAAATTTTATTTAATTTAAATATTTTGCACAAACCTTTGAAATTAAACTCAGTTAATTAGAAAAAATATAAATATTTGTCTAATAAAAAAAAGTTATGTTAATTCCTAAAGGCTTTTAATATTTTGGGTTAAACCAAACATTTATAATGATTAATTTATTTTATTTTGTTTTATTTTCCATCTTTTTACGAGTGTGTTTTAAGCCATTAGAGATTTTTTAATGTGACTGCATTAAATTTCAAAATTTACTTGTAACCAACATAAAACAAATTTCAAAGATGTGAGTTTATCTTTCGATAGCAAAAAAAGAAAACCAAAAATTTTGTTACATCCAGTAGAAATTTTTATTTGTAAATGCAATCATATTGGTCATGCAATATTTTGCAGAATCCCAAACCTAATCGCTTACTTATATATATTTTTTTTAATTTTGTAATCATGATAATGATTGGCAAAAAAAGGTGGGAAAAATATTTTCAGCGTGTTAATATGTTGGTTTTGTAATTAAATTACTAAATTAGATATTCGGTTTTCAAATAAATGAAAATTTAAATAATTATTATTGTGAAACTACTATGCAAGTTAGTTGATGTTTTGAATTTTAAAGGTCGTAGAAAGTCAGTAGTAAAACTTTTTAATCTGTTCTACGATCAATAACATAATATAATTTGTAAAAATATATCATTAAATTTAAAATAAATGTCAAGAGGAAATGCTTGAAAAATGTTAGCAACATTTTTTTTATGTAATTTAAAAGTGTTCTCGGCAAACTATATCAAATGTTTTCATATAATCGTTAAGAATTAAAATATTGTCACAGAATTTTATAATTTTTTTTTTACAGAAAATCATATATTTCCTTTAAATTTATAGATTCTTGTAGAATTAATAAGTTTATGCCGTAATAATACTGTATATCAAATGTTTACTTAAATCAGGTTTCCTTAAAAATAATTCTAATTCTTCAAAATATTTTTAATTTAAAATATTGGGTTATAAACTCCCATATACATAAAAATTATTTTTGTTTTATGAAGGGTTATGAAACAAATTTTCATACAAATTATGTTATTATAAAGAAATATTTATTTGCATTTCGGCACGCAATATATGTATGTACACATATCTTAAATATACGGATAACATGTACATAACGTTTGACTATTCTTTTCCCTGTATATGGAAGTTTATATCTAGCTTGGTCAAGAACTAAAAATAATTTTAAATGTATTTTTGTCATTCTAATTTGAAACTTCATTGTAGTCCTTAAGTATGTTTTAAACGAAATATTTTAAATTATTGCACTGCAAGCAAAACAACTTCCGAAATATTTGCACTTGTTTTAACGCTAAAAATGAAATTTATTTACGTTTTCATAAAACCTTTTATAGCCATGATATTGAACTTGAAATAGTAAGTGTGCTGCCGCAAATAAATAAAAGCAGTTTTTCAGCTACATTTCTTTATAATTGTTTGTGCTATCATAACAATTGTATGCAAGTACGTACATATGTTGTAATTCACATTATTTTGTTTTTATTCTTTTTGACACATATTTTGTTTTGATTTTTTTTTCTAAGACTTTGTTAAATAATTTAATTGGAACAGAGAAAATTTGAAAACATCACGTTATTTTGTGTTTTAGATTTAAAGTTTAATGCGACAATTTATACAACGAGGCCAAATTATTAAATTTCTACTTCGAGCTCTTGGCTTCAAATTAAAATTTGTAATACAGTTCATTTATTTTATTTCATTTTAATTATCACACTTTAAATTTCGTCAAAGTTAATGTTGAACAATTTTCTGTTCCTTCTTTTAGAATATTCAAGTCTTATTTAAATTAAGCATACTTACGGGTAGGTGATCGTGCCCTATGGTTTTTGGTCCGCTCATTAAAGAATGAGTTCAAAATGCCAGACGGATTCATAGAACGTTGAGCATTAAGGCTTTTGTGCCTTTCGTTATTAGTATATTGCATCTGTTGAGGCAAATGCTGATCATCATCACAGTTGACTGCACTATATCGTCGAGCAAAGAACTTGGTAAATTCTTTCATATTATCAAGTGTATTATTTTTTACATATAAAATGACACAGAATTTATTGAATGAACTCTACTTTACTTTTTCTCAAGCGCTTGTTTTGGAAACTTTTTTTTCTTAACTTTTTAAATTTCAATATATTTATTTAATTCAACTTAAATTATGCTTATTTTTTTTTAATATCGTTCTTATTGAGATTTTTTCTTTGTTTTATTTTAACCGTTTGGACGACTGTTCGCTAGCGTTGTTCGCTAATGAATGAACCCCTAGAAGTAACCCCAACTGACCAAGTAAGATTTTAAATTTATCTTTCTTCTTCTACATTTTTGTGTTAAATCAAATCAAGCTTCAATCAATACGCAAACATTAATATCTCAAACATTCACACTAAGCACTTACACATACATATGCATACAAAAAGCGTCGCTAAGAACTTCAAAAAACAAAAAAAAAATATATATTAACACACACACATACGTTCATCAAAATAAACTTGATAAATTAAAACAAAACAAAAATCATAGATCAGTCGATTGGTCGGTCACTCACTATTAACAACAATCATTACAAAAAAAAAAAACGACAAAATGAGATCGTATAATTTATCAAAAATACGTCATAGTATTATTGCGTTACGTTTTTCTGCTGCTACTATTGCCGTTTGTTGCTGCGGCTAACAAAGTAATGTTATATTGTTCTCATGCGAGAACTTTGTTCGCACTAACACAAAAACACTGAGAGAGAACTCCACTTACTAGTAAATATACGAGTATCTTGAAATACCCCGTTAATAACACTGAGTTTAACGTATACAGATCCACATAAAGTGTTGTTGGCATGCCTCAGTCGGTTATTTAGTCACAAATACACTCAGATTCTATCGCCATTTGATTCAAAAATCTATCAAGTGATTAAAAACTGTGGATGTGTGTTTAAATCTGTTGTCAGTTTGTCTGTTGTTTCTATTTTATCACAACAACAATCAGCCGGTAAATATTTTTATACTTTGTTACTGTTCTTAGTAGTTCTTTGTTTTTCTGTTTTGTTTTCATACAGCTATTATTTATTATATATTCTACAATACAATCCTACTATTTTATCGACTAAACTTATGTATGCATTTGTATGTAGTATATGTCTTCTTTGGGGGATTTATAACGCATTACTTGCATTTTCTGTTCAATCATGCTGAATATACATAATATATTCTGGATTTAGGTACAAATTTTCAATATTCGTTGAAAATGAGTATAGTTTTACCTGCCTGTAGATTAAGGGGAAACGTAATAATATTAAATAAATGAAAAAGTTTCTAACATTGTCATCAGTTTTATTAGCAATGGATTTAAAACTACCGAAACTTTAACAAAAATTATCATTCTTCCGTGTTCAAATTTAGCATTTATTAAATGATAATTTGTTTTATAAAATCATCCTCAAATTTAGTTACAATCAAAGCTCGGTATAACGAACGATATATTGTCAGGCCCTTTCGTTATAGTGAAGAATTCGTTATATCACAAAGTTTTTTTTTATCAAAATTTTATTAAAAAAAGAAAAGTACATTTAACCATTTTATTAAAAAATAGATATGTCCTTAAAATAACGTTTGATAATCAATAAGTGAGTAAAAGTGTTAAAAAGTATTTAAGTTGGTGGAAAAAAATCATTTATAGACGCTTGTTTCTTCTTCATGTATTCCTCGAAGAACTAATTATTTTAAAATATTAATATTATTTTGGGAACCCCATTGTATACATTTAGCAAAACGTTTTATTACTTAAGATGCTTTATTTTCGTATTTTATATTTCAATATTTTCCTCATTTTCGTCATCTCCATCCAAAGTAATATAATTCAAGTCTCCATTGTTGCAAAATATTAAGACAATGATTTAAATTTGATTACATTTAGAAAAAATGTATTGAATAGTCTGACTCCACGTCTTATGCACCGTACTTCATCCCCTTGAAAAAGTCTAGAAAGGGGGATCTCGTACTTATCATCAAACTCAAAATTTTCCAAAAACAGAATTTTTTTCCAACATTTAGATAATGCGTCCTCCTTAACATTGTTCCAGGCGAGACCAATCATACAGGACGCATCATACTTTTTAAAAAATTTATGATGTCACCTGTTTCAGATGCCACAATTTTTAAAAGGAGGCTATTTCTGTAGTGTAATTTGAGTAAGCGAATGGTGTTTTGATCCATTGGCTGGGTAAGAGGAGTCACGTTTAGTAGCATGTACATTGTCCAAATTTTCCCATCTTCTGTATTTTTTACAAGCTCCTCTGCAGAAGGATGGCTTGGAGCATTGTCCAGTATCAGCAAAGCCTCCATTGGCAAATTTTTATGACCACTTGTTCAAAAGCACTGTGTGTTTGTATACAATAAAAACCGTACTTTACCGACAATTTTTGGGTTCTCTTTTGTTAAATTCTTTTTGTTCTTACCATTTTTTAAATCATTCGTAATACTGAGTTTGAAAATTACAAAACATTCGTTATATAAGGTAGTCAATGTAAAAAATTTACTCATTCGTTATATCCCGAATTCGTTAAAGTGAGTATTTGTTATACCGAGCTTTGACTGTACTTCCTACAATTGAGTATTTTTTCCGAGATTTTGCAAGGTTGCCAAAAAAATGTCTTAATGGAAAAAGTTTAATTCTTTCATTTTGTCCGTATTAATTATGAGATTTAATTTTGCAAGTTATTTAATTTAGCAAGTTAGCCGTTTAAAAAACAGATCTTAAATGTTTTCTACAACCAAAACTAAGAATTTTTCCTAATTATAAAGGTTTATTTAATTCTTAATTGATCAAAAAATTCCTAATAAAATCAAAAAACGTACGAATCTATAAAGCATTGTATTGTATATGGTGTAGTGGTCTTTCCACAACCCAGATTCAATCGCTGCAGCAAAACGTATTTTCGTCATAATTTTAGAATTTAAAAAAATTAAGAAGCCTTTATTAAAATAATCAAAAGATAGCATTGTAATCTTTCGCCTCTCCCAGCGAAGAATATCTTTGGAAAATCAGTGAAATTGATCTTGAAAATCAGCAATTAATTCTTACAAGAGTTATATCTTTTTACTATAACTGATATCTTCATACATATAAACTAAATCAAGATATTTCTACCTTTTAACAGAATTGTTCTACTGAAACATTTTAATTGTTATTTCGAAATATTTATAAAATATTTTGTATAAGTATTTACATTAAAACAAACTGAACATAATGACTACAAAATTGATTTAGAATTGACCTAAATTTATAATTATCAGCATTAAGCATAAAAGTTAAATAAATAAATAAATGTAAGATAATATAATCTAGAACGTAAGTGTTACAACGTAAGTCAACATAAATTGAAAGTGGAATGTTATCTAAATGCTTTGAAAAACCAAACAATGAACGTTATTTTTTCTTGAAACTAGTTATCATATGGAATTTCCTTTTAATATTTTTGTTGATTGTTTGTTCATTCATGCAGAAAGCATATATTTCTTTTAAATACCATCAATTTATTTCCGTCAGCTTTAACACAATTTGCTATAATACCTATGTGGGTTTAAAGGAAGGAAATAATAATGTGTGCATATACTAACTAATAACCTGAACGTTTTAAAAGCTATACAATAATCTTAATATTCTTCCCTTCTATTCCATCATTTTAAGAAACATGCTTTAAATGTTCTAAAATAAAAAAACCTGAAAATTGAGTCTCAATAATCTATCACAATAGCCAAAAAAAACCGTTCAATTTAATTTTCCGGTTTTTTATTATTCTAATTTTATTTAAGAATGCAAAATTGTCTAAATGGTGGCACAATATTAAGAATTTTCTATGAAAGTATTTTATTTGTTGATATTTTTTTTTTATAACAAATAATGTTTTATAATCAATACCTGTATCAAATTTTAGACCAACAATTTCGAAAGCAAAAAAATCTTCCTGAGAAACCAGGTCTTAATATATGTACTTTGTCGTTATGAATAAAAACAAATATAATATATTTTTTGAAAAAAATATATATTTATACATATATGTATAAATATTTAAGGCCGTTTAATAAACTGATGATGTGCCTGAAAGTGTCGCCCAACTATTGAATTGGACAGAAGTACATACTTCTCAATCAGAAACTTATGGCTTATACGCATTAACTTATTGTTTTGTATTTTACAATTATTAAGGAGTTTTGATAAAGCTGTACTGTGATAAGAAAAAAATTAATTTTAATTCATCTTCAAGTCTAATTGCAATTAACTGGTAGTTTATTTACATAATTATTATGGGTTATTTGTATACCATTCTATTTTATTTCTTTTTGTCTCAATGATTGTGTTTATGATTGTTTATATTTATGTTAAACAAATCAATAAAAGCAGGAACAATATTTGACGCGAATGATGTCGAAACTGGTTTTTTATGAAGATTTAATTTTATTACTTATTAGTGTTTTATTGAAATATTACTCGTGAATATTATTTTAAAAATATGAATAAAAATTTGCCAAAGCAACACCTAATAAATTTCGTTTAAAGTTTTTCGAAAAATAATATTTCATTAAAAGAAATACTTTAAAAGAAATTGCATATACATATGTGCATAACCCAGCAAAATTTTCATCTTTTTTTGATGAATTTATCTTTAGTCTTCTAGGTTATTTATCTTTAATAATTGAGTGCAATATACATATATCATTAAATACAAATTTTAATGCAGTTTATTCAAAACACCAAACATGTTCCTGCCCCCATCTTTGCTTTCAAATAAGTTTCATTAAATTAAATGATTGATGATTACAGGATTACTTGATGGATAATTGGGTTTTTACGTGCAGTTGTATCACCAACACCAATGGTTAACAACCCAATTTCCAATTTCTATACATTTTCAATGTGATATTTTTACGGTACCAACATTATTGCATTCATTTGAGCTAAAAGTAATTTTTTTTTCAGATCCAATTTTCTTAACATTTTCTCTGAAACATTTCAAGTATGAAACCTATTATATTTAGCTAATTTTTTACATTAAATTTGTTTATCTATTGTATGTTTACATAAGAATGAATGTGTATCTAAAACTGTTACTTAGGTATTTTGCTACCTACAAAGTTGTTTACTGGGATATAAGAATTTAGAAGCTCAAGTTCTAAATTTTATAATTAATAACGTAAGCTTTGAATAAATTCACTAAAAAATAATGTGTTCTTTTTTTGTTTTGCTAATGATAATTTACCACCTGTGATTAGCCGGCATTACTCAGCAGAAATTTTACATACTTTTTAAAAACGTGTACGATTTTTAACAAAAAAAATATGCTATATTTGTGCTCGAATTGGAAATACAGTTTATATCAGTAAATTCTCAAATTGCAACAAGAAAAAATTTTATAACTTACATAATTTCAATGAAAAACTACTCACAAACCGGACGTCCTTCACAGTTTGCTACTATTTTGTCTTAAGGAAATTTCTAGAAAATCTTTAATACAATTGATAATTTTATTTTATTTCTAAATTTGTTTCTTTATTTTCGTTTTGTTAATAAAAGCGAAATACTAGTAGATATATGTACATGTATATGTACATCCATAACACACCTAAGGCATTGCATGAATTGATCATATAGCCATTACCAGTTTAAACTGTTAAGTCTGCAGATTTTGTTACCGTTTTTTTTTTAACAAAAATAGACACACAAGTTGGTTAACCAGTTTGCTTGCACTTGATCTCTTCACATCATTTTGCTACTCCTATTCGAAGTGATCGCACTAAATTATACATTTATTTTTATATATTTTTAAATGTACATACCTAACTTCACGCTAGGTTTGATCAGAAAAGAAGAAATAGAAGAAAAAGCAAATTCAACAGTTATTCATTTAAATTTCCATTTGATTTGTTATTATTGATGGTATTGTATCTTAAATCAGCTGTTAAATTAAATATAAACAAAATATAAACATGATTTTCTTAGTTTCTAAAGTAATTAACAATATAACTTAAAAACTACTAAAAAACTGTCAAAGATTTCTTCTAGATTGTTCAAATGAATGTTTTTAATAAAACAAAAATATATATAAAGTTAACAATTAAAATATAAATATATGTACACGCGTAATTAAAATACTAGTTTGATCTCGTGCGTTTCAAAATACTTGTGATTTATTTTGATGGGTCTGAGCAAAAGTATTAAAAGATTCACAAACAATCAAAACCAACAAGTAAAATTAAAAAGTTTTTGAAATGCTTGGCCCTTAGAGTACTAATTACGGATGAAAAGGAAATCAGTACAAACAAAGTGTGATAAAGTTATTTTCATTAAACGTCTGATTCTTAATTGAAAAGAAATTGTAGAAAATATTAAAATTGCTACTATTATAATTTGTATGTATTTATATATGTACATACATATATATATGGCAGCCATTAAAATAAATATTATTTCAGTTCTCTTACAGATTGCACCTAATGGTTTAAATTGTGGCAATAAATTATAGCTTAACTTTATAAAAATAAAGGTTTAAACAAAATGAACTTTCAAAAACAAATGCGATAATAATTACAGAGTAATTTGAAAAGTTAATCTTCAAGTCTTTTTAAATTATAGACTTTTTTAATTTCTTTAATTTATTAAGAAATAATTTCAAATAGATGTATGTAAACTAGTTTGTAATAACCAATTCATAGGTACGTTTGTTAAGAATATTCACATACTATACTATATACTAACAAAAACAAGTTTAAATTTTATAATTTATCATTTCTTTGTCATTTAAGATTTTGCCAGTATATTAAAGGCGTTCTCATAAATAAGTGATTAATTTTGAAAGTGAAACTTAGTATAAACTAATATGGATAAATTGTGGCGAAATACATAAAACATTCCTTTTAATTTGTTTTATAATGTCAATGCCCTTTTAGATACTAATTCTACGAGTTCGCGTGTGCGCAACATAACTTAAGCGGAAAAAAGGCATTTTTGCCTCTATTCAAATCAGATAAAAAAAACTAAGTTTTACACTTTTCATTGAGGTTTAGATAAAAAAAAATAGAAATATAACGGCCTATTAATTTCCTATTTAATTTTTTTATTAATTGCTTCAAACCATGCTATTGTAAAATTATCTTTAAATATTAATTTAATTTAAAAAAAAATTAACGTGATCCTTTTGTACTGTTTAAAGTCCACTAATCTAAACTAAATAGCCTAATAAGATTAATTATTTCATCCAGTCGCAGTAGAAAACAATAAAAGGTCATGCCCTCTCTGGAATCATGTGATTTTCGTTTTCAATTACAGTTGCTGACAATAATCGAACCTATAGGAAAAGCTTAGTATATTTAACACAAAATATACCGAGATTTAATATATGTGTACCTATTTGTGCGTCAACCGGTAAAAAAAACTGGTTTATAGAAAAGGACTTTATTTCAGTAAATAACGGGTAGTCCGCACTTGTTTATAGGATTTAACAATTAAATAATTTATTATTATTATTATATTTATATTTATTATAAAATAATTTATTTATATATATAAAAGACAAAGTCAGAAAGTCAAATGAGGAAAAGCGTTTACAGTTTATAAGATTTTTCTAATAAAAAGTCTGCAACTTGTCATAGTATAATTGGTTGCAATTGAACTGACGAACATTCCTACTCGTAAAAGTTGTGATTTTAAAGGGCATTTTTTCTGTAAATGACACATTTTTTAAATAAAATATTACACTAAATTATGTTGCTATTTATAAATATAATCTTTAAAATATTATCATATATAATTGAAATAAACTTTTTAATATTCTCTAAGTTTTATCACTGTCCACAAAAACGAAAAATTATAAACTATGGTCTTTCTCCCTCTCTCGGTTAGATTTATTTGTATACATTGTAAACAAAGATTAACGCTTTTTTAATGTAGTTTTATATTTTTGTAATTCTACGTTTGCATTCGAACAATTACGTCAATTTATATTTCAAATTAATTAAAGCTATAATTAAAAATAGAAATAAATATTCAAAATCATGAATTTTAATAAGTATGAATGAACAGCAACTATGCACACCTAAATAAACATTTGTGTTGGAAAAGAAACAGAAAAATAATGTTTTTAATTTGAAGAATTTTTAAAATACAACAAAACTTTCACAACAGTTTTGTAAACAAAAATTAATTAAATTTCGTTTTACGAAACTGTTACAATAACTAAAACTAGAAAATGAAACAACAAGTCTGAAGTTTTATTAAAATTAGAATAACATTAACTTATAAAAGAAAATGTATTTGTATATACGAGTATATATGTATATACGAGTATATATGTATATACATATATATATATAAGTATATATAAATCAATTTTATATATATATACATATATATATGATATAAAGATTCGAAAAATACTTAAGAACAAAAACATGAAAATTCTCTTCGTTCGGTTTCTTTTTTATTACTAAAGGAAATTATATAAAAGTGATTATTTGAATATAAAAGAACTTTCACAAAATATCGCTGACATTGGGTTTTCAAACCCAACAAAATAAACCGCTTAAACATCAAACGCCTATACTTGCAGATAAAGAATTTGTTGCATTAAGAAAAACAACATTATTATTATTAAATTTGTAATTATGAAGCATATTTCAACAACAAAAAAATGCTTTTAATTGTTTGCCGCTCTTTATTTTTGATAATGTTGTGCAAGGGCTATCACATGATGCTACAAAAAAAATTATTATCAAAAAACGCATTATTATTGTTTAAATGTAAATCGTTAAGAACTCCTATCTATAGCGTAAATACAATAATTTTTTATCAAAAAAAGCATGTTTCACATTTTCTTTTTAAATATTTTTAGTCAAGACATTTAAAGATACAAGTTTAATTTCTATCTACTAGTATACTAATGAGATACACCGCTTTGCCTTATATCTCCCTTTTTTATTTAATTTATAAAATAAATGATGGTTAAATGTGAGATAAAATTAAAATACCTTTTTAATCATCCTGCTTTGCCAAATTTTAAACATTTTACATTTATTTGCTTTTTTGTTAACTAGTGTAATGAGTGGAAATATTTTAAATGAAAATTAAGTCCTTACTATCAAAACTTACCTTAAAGTAAAGAAATCGAATTAAAAACTAAATTCTGGAAATAAAAACTTTTCTAAAACCAGCAAAAAAAAAGTTGATGGCATTTTCTATTCCATTGAGCATATCATTTCATGAAATTAAATATTTTCTTGCTGAAATCCGATATCAAGTGTATCTACTAAACATTAGACATTTTTTAGTTTAAACGAGAATATAGTAAATAAGTAAAACCGTTTATTTAAATAGGTATTTTTGTAAAACCTCTATCTACTCATAGTCAGTACACTGGGAGAGAGAGAAAGAGACAGATGCCTAAACTTTCTTATGTAATGTTGGTATAGAAAAACTTGACTCTACGTATTAAAAAATAATGTTTTTCATGTATATCTGTAGACCATTAAAGTAGAACATTAACATAGCATTGTAAAACATTAAATAAGGTCGAAATTGTTTTAAACACCAAAAGTGCTAATATTGGTATCCTCAGAAGTCTAAATTAATCAAAATTTTGTGACAGAAAATTAAGTTTTTAAACAGTTGTTTTATTTAATTTTTCTTTTTGATTCTCATGTGTACACATACATATAAAGAGAGTAAGTAGTTGTTTCAAATTGTTTGATTTTATTAAGTGAAAAAAGTTTGTATCTAAATCCTAACAAATCGCCGAAATTTAAAGTTACACGCACAAAATATACATGAATTCATATTGTTTTTTACTATAATGCAAATTTTCCAATTGTCTTTTGAATACAGATTTTAGAGGAAGCACTTCCAAACAAAGTTCAATCAACATTTAATTTCGGAATATGATATGATCAGGATACTTCCATATTTTATATAGTTAACACTAAAATATATTTAATTGACAATTTTTAATCTAAAAAAAATTTATATTTTTATATTTAAATTTTTATACTAAAACGAAATCTCCTAAAAGTATGTTAATTAAACAAAGTATGTAAAATGAAAACATTAAATTAATGAACTTAAAATACTTAAAAACTTATTTTTATCTTTACCAACTTAAATACATTCAAAGGAAATGTTACACGTATACATATGTATGTACATATTCATATATGGTATATATCAGAATATTCACTTTAATGTAGTAGACTTACATTTTATTAGAAGTATCATATTAAATTTTTTACTTTTCAACATTTAAATATTTTTATATTGTATTCTTTTATATTTCTCACAACTATGTATGTACAGAATAAAATTGGTATATGTTTCTTTTTTTTAGTTCATATAAAAAATGTGTTCTTTGTCGTTGAGTAAAACCACGCATTTAAAATTGAATTATTAAATATTATTAATTTATACTCGTTTTTCTTAATCTACAATTATTTAAATAGGAAAAAACGATTCAATTGTTATGACGAGCTAATTATATATTTAAATGATTGATAAGATGCTTCTCTTTAAATTTATAAAAAAATACGTAAACAAATAAATACTACAAAAGTGAGTACAAGCGAATGGCACGTATTAATTTCAAATTGTTTGTGTCTCTTTAAAAAACCCTTAAATTCGTAAACAATAATAAATTGTAAATTAATTAATGGTACAATATAATTGTAAATGGACCATATAATTTATTATATTCATTTCCTATCGGAAAAAAAAAACATTCAAACCCATACTTATGAAAACGTATGTTATATTGTTTTTGGTAATCAAAAATATGTTTTATACTTATTAAGAAATGAGGTTGTCTTTGATGAAGTGAAGGTTATTCTAAAACCTAAACGAAATGATAAGGCAAAAACTAGCAGCTATTGTCGCATAATTAGAAACGATTGTTGTAAGGCAAAAACATCATAAATAACACTTATAAAAAATGGTTTAAATTTTTATGGAAAAAAATAGATTCTTATGGTTATATTGATTTAAATACTTTACAACTTAGTTAATTTAAAATAACAATTTAAATCATTTAAAATTTTACCAATTTACTATATATTGTATATATATGTTTACATCTGCTTAGTAATTTATAAAATGTTATCTTCAATTTTATAGTCTTTTTATTGATTATACAGTAGTTAGGCCTTACTTTAACTTCTTTGAAAATTAAACATTTAAAAAATACAGTTTTTAGTACTATTGACCATTGTGATTTAAGCTTAAAATCTCTTATTTTGTAAATTATATCTATAAAAAGAAAGATTTTGAAAATTTTTTTATTATTAAAATACTTAACAGTTTCAATAAATCTATTAATAATTAGTTGTTAATAACTGTATATTTTGTATACTTTTGCCGCTGTCGCAATCGTAATATGTATGTTTCAATGAACACCCATTAACATGACCTAGACCTATAAATTTAATTAAAAAATTAGTTCTTTAAATATGAGAATCCATGGAAGTTTTACGGGTTAAATACCATAGGAATTCATGTTCAATTTGTTTTTAAAATTCTCAAGAACGTTGCAATTTTATATAAAAAGTTGGAAAAAAAATTTAATCAGGAGTTATGCACAGATGCGCAATAAACTGTGAAAGCCTTATAAGTTATAAAATTAATGTATGGTAGGTACCAACATTTACTAAGGAACCAGAAAAGTACACAGTGAATCAAGTGAAGCATTAAAACGAGGTTAAATTATTACTTATTTTCTTACAAAAAATTTCAATATTTATTTTTGTTTATTGTCTGGAGTGTGTTTAATCTCTGATGGTTCCAGCAAAAAATATAATCGAATTTCGAAATTAGACATGTGCAATGAATTTCTCTTTTTTGCAAATTATTTTATTAACTTGTTGCAACGAGTGTTGCAAAAATAGTGTAAAAATACGAGACAATTCCGAGAGATATTATTTGAGAGCAACAGTTCAAAAATGATTACAAACAAATGTGCTGCAACCACACTTTTAAAAAGAGTATATGCAATTGATCTAAACTAATTCCTTGAAAATTTTATCTACCATCTATCTATCCAAAGTTTTCATCAACTACAAATCAATTTTCCTCACAGTTCTAACAGCACGACAGCCAATTCACATTATACAATTACTTTTGCTTCACCTTATTTTTTAAGTGTCTTGTTATAAAACAATTTTGTGATTGCTCTTCAGCAAAGTTCAGTAAAAGATTATCATGAAATTTTTTTTTAAACAATCAAATCTGCTGCAGTCACGTTTGACTAGACGTCACTTGTTTTTATATTAGTAACGTGTAAATCATGTAATTTCATTGTTTGGAAAGAAATGGAGAAATGATTTACATGCCTAGCATAACAATTCAAAGTATTACATCCTATTAAAAAATAAAATATTAAATCCATTAAAAACTTTGTAAACGATTACTTCTGATTTTTTTAATCTGAAATTTTCCGAAATATTGTATTACATTGAGTTTAAAATTCTTGTTATTTATTGCATGTATATGTTAATACTAATTTATAATTATATCTGTAATTATTTAGAAATTTTACAAAACAAATTATAAATTAAACAAATAATTCCTATAAAAATGTTTGCAATTAAATTCTTGTCTGTAATATAGTAGTTTTAATTCGCGTTTCTTTTGATTATTTTTTTATTATTTTCTACTACAAAGTTTTAATGAATGATTGCATTACAAAACACTGTAATTAAAATTCATTAAAAACCATTGACATCCAAAGAAACTGAGTTAATAAATCCCACAATGTATGATTACAAATTTAAAAATATATTGTAGATTAACGCAAATATTTCAGATGTCTATTTATATGCTTTTATGTTCACCAATGTTTTCATCAACTACAAATCAATTTTAAAAGTTCTTGTTTGTGTCGATTTATGAAATCAGAAAAATTACTCCCTGATTCCAAATTGTAGTGAACAAAAAACATTGACAAATAGTAAACAATTTCTACGATGTGAATAACTTTAAAATAATTTAAACGGCCCTTAACCTTTAAATACAATTTAAATATGTGTACGCATCTAAAGAGTTAATAATAATATTTATTATAATTAACAAAATTTTAAAACTTCAGGTAATAGAAGTAAATATTTAAAAATATTGATTTTTCGCTTCACCTGAATAATTTAAACATTTTCAATTTGAAAAATTTGCATTTCAGCCAACGATATTGTTAAGGAAAACTTAAGTGCACACATTTATAGAAATAGTTATAATTAAAGAGTATAGCGTAAAGACATACATGTAATTAAAAAAACACCTTATGCCTATATTTTTATCAGACGAGTTCAGTTAATTCTAATAAAAGTTTATAGGAACTTTCTTAGTTACATAGGTGTACGTCATAGCAGCCAGCGAAGTATAAGTGAAAAATTAAGTTACTATGAAATAAGAACTTTATTAAATTATTAATTCAGTTTCATTTTAAATCAGTGTTGAAAAATTCAGTATTTTTGTATTTTATCAGTACTTTTTCATTTCAAAAATACCGCAGTACCCCCACCAAGCTTTCAGTACTTTTTTCATTAAATTCGTTTTTGTTCGTTCAAAAAATAAATAAATTATATATATATATTTTATTAAATAAATAAATATACCCACATTCTTTCCGGTAGGTAGTTAGTTACAAGTTACAACAGTAGCCTTTAGTGACGCTCAAAAAAGCCACTGTTCAAACCACAGGTCAGACAAAACAAAAAAAAAATTTGTTTGTGAGAAAGAAAAAGTAGGTAGCTAGTTTTGGTTAACTTCGGTCGCCAAAAACAAACTCAACCAAAACTCACCATTCGTTTGAAAACAAAAAACATGTTGGTCGCTGCTGATTAATAGAAAAATTGATAGAAAAAGAAAAAATATATATTTTTAATTTTTTTAAATTAATTTTTCTTTTGAAGTGTGAAATTCACCAGTTGTGGGGAGCTTTTTTACAAAATGTGAATTTTATCCGGTGTGGTAAATAAAATCGAAATTCACCATGTCGTTATTCGAAATGGGTACTGTGTTACCATAAATCAATGTACTGTATATTGTGATTTGGATGGTGCGTGTCTAGAATACGTCATTTTCACATCTGTTAGTGGAGGCATTCACCAATATGTCTGGTTACTGCATTAAAACAATGTTGCCATTGTGTCATTCTATTTAAAATTCTAAAAAATTAAAATTATAAAAAATAATTAAATTTTAATTATTTTATAAATGAATTTTTGAATAATTTCTTTCTTTTATGTTCTATTCCCAAAATGCTTTTTTGTAAATTGGAAATTCTTTGTCGAAATATATATAAATTTTTGTGCTTTTTTGTTTGAATCGGATCAGGAAAAATTATTAAAGAATTATTCATTTTTTTCTTTTTCAAAAAAAGCTGGTTACAGACAGATTACTGATTTTATGATTTGCGCTTTTCAACTATAAATGGGTTAGGCAGGCTAATGGTCTTAAACCCCGGTTAGCCAGCGGCTAACGTAAGTATTTTAGATTACGAAAAGCAATAATGAGAATGCTGAATAAACCGTTGCGTCGACATTTTTACTAAACCATACTTACGTTTCGAATCAACTGTTTTTGTTTTGTATATGAGAAACATGTGTTAGTTTTTCTATTCCATTCCGTACGGTGGTAAGGTATAATAATATAAATATATTTTTATAAAACTACCATTTGATGCAAAAAGGTGCTCTTTCAGTTATAGTTCAGTACTATTTCAAAATTCCAATTTTGCAACACTGTTTTAAATCCTATCCAAAGTAAATGAGTCTAGTTGATCCAACTTTAGAGCGCCATCTTTAGTATCCGAAATATTTTACAAGGATAATACCATATTTCTGTAAAAAAATATTTAGTGTTGCCATATTGCGTTCAATACCTTATGTCAGTGCTGACAACCGGATACAAGACGCGCAAACTTGGCAGCATTACATCAACATGTTCTTTTTCTGGCGAACGCCATTGCTGTTTGCATCGGGGATAATTTTTCTTAGTGATAAAGTAAGATATTTAATTGAAAATTTTGTATTAATAAAAAAGAAAACGATGTAAAAATATTCTCTATACTGTTTTGGAAGATTATAATATGAGTTCATTTAGTTTTTAAAGTATTTATCTGCCCAAAATTGTGTTAAAAGACTTTATCTAATTGTGTAAGGTTATGTTGAATAAGTGTCAAAAATGTGGGCATTATTTCTTGTCCAAATTAATAATTATTGGAACTACACGTGTAGATAAAAAGTGATGAAGTGGTTATAAATTAAAGGAAAAACCAAGTTTAACTATTCCTCTTAAGTCTATCGGCTCAAAGATATTGATCTTAATAAAGTAAAAACTACATTATAAGTCTATTGTTTCGGTGAAAAACAGAAATTTAAACATTAAAAACCTTCAAACTCTGTGATGAGATATTTTCGAATTCGTCCATTACTAAAACCGTTGTTGTTATGAATTAGGCTCCTGCGGTATTCACTTGGACTAAAGAAAAAACCAAGTTTAACTATTCCTCTTAAGGACATCGGTTCAAAGATATTTACCTTAATAAAGTTAAAAAAACTACATTATAAATCATTCTTACTTTGGTCAAAAAAACAGAAATTTTATTTAAACACTAAAAACCCTCCAACTCTGTGATGAGATATTTTTGCATACGTCCATAACTAAAACCGTAGTTGTTATAAATTAGGCTTCTGCGGTATTCACTTGGACTAAAGAAAAAACCAGGTTTAACTATTCCTCTTAAGGATATCGGTTCAAAGATATTTACCTTAATAAAGTTAAAAAACTACATTATAAGTCATTCTTATTTTGGTGAAAAACAGAAATTTTATTTAAACATTAAAAACCCTCCAACTATGTGAGGAGATATTTTTGCATTCGTCCATAACTAAAACCGTAGTTGTTGTAAATTAGGCTTCTGCGGTATTCACTTGGACTAAAGAAAAAACCAGGTTTAACTATTCCTCTTAAGGATATCGGCTCAAAGATATTTACCTTAATAAAGTTAAAAAACTACATTATCCATCGTAATTATTATTTAATAAAAAATGCAGAAATTTTATATAAAAATTTTCTTTTTTCGCCTCAGACTACTTAAATGTATTTTCTTTCAAAAATCAAACAACTTTAAATTTGCAATTAAGTATTTTAACATCCGTTCAAAACTGAAATCGTAGATGTCCAAACTAACAATCCGATGTTATTTAATTTATCTAACGAAAAAACTTTCTTTAAATATGCATCTTAAAAATATGAACTTCAAATAAAACAAACATAATGTTTCCTAATTAATGCAAAGACAATATTGTATTTATTAATTTGTTTATAAATATATTTTAGAATGGCTGAAGTTGCTGAGAACATAACCGAGACCTTTGAGGAGCAACCTCCAATTGAAACTGAGGGTGCTGAGACCTTGTTGGAAACCAACGTTGTCTCTACCACTGAATTGCCCGAAATCAAGTTATTCGGTCGCTGGTCTTGCGATGATGTTACTGTCAATGACATCTCTTTGCAAGATTATATCTCCGTCAAGGAGAAGTTTGCCCGTTATTTACCTCACTCCGCTGGTCGTTATGCTGCCAAACGTTTCCGCAAGGCTCAGTGCCCAATTGTTGAACGTTTGACATGCTCCTTGATGATGAAGGGACGCAATAATGGCAAGAAACTTATGGCTTGCCGTATTGTTAAACATTCCTTTGAAATCATCCATTTGTTAACTGGTGAAAATCCTTTGCAGGTAAGAGAGAATAGAGTAGTATAAATTTGCAAAGTGTTTTATGCTAAACTGATGTTAAAGATTCTACTTAACATTCAGGTAGAATAAAACGCATATTAAAACTTTAATTAGAAGAAGAGAAGAAATCAAAATCATCTTGTTTTGTTTTTAAATGTCTTCGATTAAAGGAAAGATGAATTCATTATCCCTTTTTTTATTTAATAACGGCCTTATTTCTATATAGATTCTCGTCAGTGCCATCATCAACTCTGGCCCTCGTGAAGATTCCACCCGTATTGGTCGCGCTGGTACTGTTCGTCGTCAAGCCGTCGATGTGTCACCTCTCCGTCGTGTCAATCAAGTAGGTTTATAAATAAAATATATTGTTTAATTCTTGCCATGCACAATATCTTTCAAAACAAAGCATAGTGTTTGATAGACTATAACACATGGCTATATAAATAAAATTTAACCCAATAATTGTCTTTTATCCGTAGCATTAACTCGCCACTTCTAAATAGGCATTTAATGTATGAAATAAAGATACATCCGTTCAGAATTAATACAAATACTTAGTTGGCCCAGGACATTGCTTATTCTTAAAGATTAGCCATAAGTATAAGGTTATGCTACTGGGCCAGAATAAAATAGAAGAAAGTATTTCTAAGTTTGCTATAATTGCTTTCAACGTAAACTCGAAAACTACTTCTAACACTCTGTTATCTTCAAAACGATTGAAAGAGTTTTATTAATAACATATAATTCTATTCTTTGTAGGCTATTTGGTTGTTGTGCACTGGTGCTCGTGAAGCTGCCTTCAGAAACATTAAGACAATCGCTGAGTGCTTGGCCGATGAATTAATCAACGCTGCTAAGGTAATTACTTCTCTCCTTATGATATATCATACTTTATTTTTCACTTCACTTCAAATATATTTAAATTATAAAGTAAGGGGATCGTTAAGGCGGCCTCTATATGAAACTAAATAACGAAAGACATGAATATATGAAAAATATATAAAACGTCTGCTCTAAGGCTATATTATGTTTTTCAATTAACTATAGCTTCGCTTGTAGACAAGATCAATAAAGTTCTATCATCCTAGCTCTTAAAGTAATAATACATTTTAACGGGCTCGAGAAACGTAAAACTACAAGACTTAATTCGTTAATTTTAATTCACTAAAAACAATTTTTGCAATATAGTTTTTATGTTGAATGAATTATCAGTATCTAATGGTTGCAAAAGTCTACTATAATGCTGTGTTATGCATTCCAATTAACATTAGTTTCGCTTGTAGACAATATCAATCAGGTTTTATTATCCTAGCTCTTGAAGTAATCATATGAACATTTTAATGGGCTCGAGAAACGTAAAACCACATTTTTCCTAACTGACGGTACGATTATGGGTGGCAACAGAACTGCAATTGTATTGATAGTTGACAAAAAAAAAAATCGCATGGTAAAATAATTTTTTCCATAACTACATCTGAAGTACGATTGCTATTCATAATAAACCCATAAATATTCTTTTGGTTTCAAGGATATTGAATTAAAAATTCAAAACTTGAAAATTAAAAACCTTCACAGTGCTAACCATAGATATTGTATGTTAGATTAATTGTCAGTATTCAATGTTTTTAATAGTCTACTATAATACTTTGTTATGTATTCCAATTAACTTTAGTTTCGCTTGTAGACAATAGCAATAATGTTTTATTATCCTAGCTCTTGAAGTAATCATACATTTTAATGGGCTTGAGAAACGTAAAACAACAGTTGAACTCTATTAAAATTTATAACAATTTTTTGAATACATAAGGTGCCAGTATTAATTTTCTTTTCTTTTCAGGGATCATCTAACTCTTATGCTATCAAGAAGAAGGACGAATTGGAACGTGTTGCCAAGTCCAACAGATAAATGAATGTACTGTTTTTTACAATGTGTATATATACTTACACTTTTTAAGTAATGAAAAATAAAATAAACAACTTTTAAAATGGAAAAATTCAACTTTTATTCTTTGATATCGCTTTGAAAATCCGGCCAAACAAAAACTGCTATTTAGTTAGTAATTTAGAAGATTATTTTAAATAATAGATAAACGGAGTTCTGCATAATTTTATGGTGAACGATCTCCCGTGCACTTAGAAAAAAATCTGTAAAGGCGCCCTAAGCATATACATATGTAAATCTATAACTCGATTATAAATGACAACCCAACTTCATTTTAAAACGTTTAAGACAGTTGCCGCCTGTATTGCCAATTGATACCATTATTGGCAACTGACAACTCAACTGGAGTTCTGTTGACATCCAGAATCGATCCTTTAGATATTTATTTAATTAATAAGGAATATTGGGCCGGACGGCTCTCCTACGAAACATCATTTATAAATATGAAATTTAAAAGAAAAAATTAAATAATGATTAAATGTAAATTTGGTTTCCTTTTCAAGAGTTTGATCTATGTACTTATAGATCCTTATACTGGTACTTCGGGCTAGTTTTTTTTACGAAATTAAACAGAGTACATGTATGTTTATAAAAGAAGGGATGGTACAGAAATCACAATTGTTTTTGTTTAACAAAGAAATTTATGACATGTTCAATACATACATACATAAATATTTATATATATATATATATATATATGTATATGCAGTCAAATAAAAAAGTCTACATGTACCACTGTGTGTAGTCTGCATGTAGACTTTTTCCCGCATTAGTGTGTGTAGACTATTTTCTTTGAAAAAAAATTTTGGGGAAAAACATAAAAATTAGCGGGAAAAAGTCTACATGCAACGGTGTATGTAGACTGTTTTCTTTGACTGTATATATATACTTTTGTATGTATTTATTACCTTTATCTACTTTTACAATTTGAAGTTTGACGATCTTTCGCTTCTTTTTTAATCTGTTAAATTGTGTAAGAAACTTTTTCTGCAGTTTAATTGAACTAATAAAAATAGATTTAACTGAACCCAATGACATTCTTGTGATGTTAGGGATAACCTATTTCGATCACCTCCTTACGGTTAAAATATGAAACTGCAAATTTTAAGAGAATTTCAAAAAATTTTTTATCTCTTAATATCTTCTCTATGTTGAATACAATGTAATGGATTATAACGGTATAACACTTCTATGTTTTTTAAGCCCCTTTTTTGTGCACTTTTTCTATAAATGTTTGTTTTAGAATGTTTAAAGAAGCAAAACGATTATTATGTGAACAAAGTTAAATCGTAATATCTTATAAATCTTTTGCATATATTTAATGTCTGGTGATATGTCAGTATTCTAAAATTATTTTTTATATAAAATATACATTAATAAATCCGAGGTTTTGAAATCAAAAAATAGTCGCGATTCGTGTTTCAGAAATATTTGTGCTTAAAATCTTCGTAGGGACAAAATATTTAAATAAATATTTTTTATTAAAAATTCTTTGTACAAACTTTCATTAATATTTTATTTAATGAAATTAATTTAAAATAAATAAGTTTTTATTGCCATTAAACAACAAGTGATTATTTTTTAATAAATAATATAAATTTTATACATAATTAACGTATTAAAAATCCTACAAAAAATATAATAACACGTATTAAAGGCTAACAAATTTGGCGCCTTTTTTTAAAGTACATTCGCATCGTCCTGAATTTTGGCGTAAGTTTTTTTATTTTTACAGTTATAATTTTTTTTAATATTTCAAAATGTATGAAATAGCTTAAAATAAAAATAAAATGTATGAAATACATAGCTTAAAATAAAAATTAAATGTCTTATTTAATCAATTATTTAAAAGTTTACGAACACATCAATTTTCTGTTCTCTTAGACATCTTAAATAACTATTTCATTTTCAGTATAGTCATATATTCTGGTTAAACCACTTTAAATGTTTTACAATAATTGTAGAAAAACATTTTTTCTCATTTCTACAGATCTTCTAATTATTGTCTTTCATTAGCCTTACTTTGAATTTCTCGTGCAAGCATTCAAATACAAATTTCTTAAATCTATACAATGGCAGAACGTTTCTACAGGTTTGTCAAGTTTATAGAAAAAAAACGACAACTTTTCATTAAAAATAATATTAATATAATAATAATTTTATTTTCTAAACGTCAGCATACACCCCGAAGAATCATCTAATATTTTTGTAAATTATAATGTGGCCCAGATGCCTATACATCAGCCTCTTAATAACTTAGGTGGTGTTAAACAAGTAAATGGCGATTGTGATTATTTAGCAAATCCAGCCTATTATACAACAGTGCCTGCATCTGTTGCTAATAATTTAGTTGACGTTAATAACAATCGTACATCAAGCCGGTATCATAATACAACTGTTGGAAATGGAGTAGGAGGTAAGAATGGGAGCGGGTTTCACCCTAGTCATGTTTACACAAACAAAGTATTACCATCTTCATTGATGAGCAAATACACTAATGCTGGTAGTTATATCCATGGAAGTACTTCGATGACTGCAGCCACTGTGCAATCACACGACTCTCTTAATTCCCATAACAGCCATCACGTCAGTCATGCCTCTGTTAACCTAGCTTATTATCCCAATCAAGCCAGTATTTCAAACTATGGTTACCAGAGAAATCGTTATATGCCTTACAATCGCACTAACACAACACACACATCTCTACATCAATCATTACATACCCCTTGCTCGGTTACTACTTCAATTTTAACAAGCAGCGCTAATTATAACCAATTTGCTGCACCTGTTTATCAAAGCTGTCCTCCAGGTCTGGGACCAACTATAACATCTACTACCCCGTTGTCGTCGGTGTCCGTTCAGCCACCTTCACTTCAACATACAAAGCAGTCAGCGATAACTACAACAACACAATGCTCTTCTGGCCCAACAGAATTTACATACGCTCATACTACGGCTTCATCCAATAATGTAAACTCAAATTTACCAAACTCTGATAATAAAAACTCTGCTGTTTCTTTAGCTACTGCTGTAACAACATCATCTAGCGGTGGCGGCTGTGTAGTGACTTCATCGCCATATAGTGTTCCTCAGAGTTATGTAACCGTTAATGATCCTAACGATACAGTCACTTTGCAAATAACAAATCTGGATTTTTCCATGGATGAAGCCAGTTTAAAAAATTTCTTACTGAATCAACTAAAGCCCATAACGCCTGTAGTTAGTTTAACATTTGAAGGGAGTTCATATGCTAAAGTAACTGTGCCAGATTTATATGTGAGTATTAAAATACAGCGTAGTAAGAGCTAATGAAGTATAATTTTAATTCATTCCCTGCAGTTTGCCAAACAAGTCGTTTCAAACTTACATCGCAAGAAAATTGGTCACAAGCGAATGTTGGTATCATACACACGAGATTCGTCGTTAACTGAAATAAACACTCTAAGATGTCAAGTAGCTGGTCTATTAAAGGTATAAATTTTCCTTAACATTTTCAATACTTTTGTGAGACATTTACATTTTCAGGATGTTCCTTGCTACACACTGCCGATGTATAAGTTTCGAGAATTGTTTCAATCACGCTTCAAAACTTCCATCAGTGTTTTAGATCTTTATAAAATGCAGGACATTTGTATCATTAATTCGGACAATAATGAAGAAAAATTTATCACTTTACACTCAGATTTAGTAAATTCGTTAGAAACTTCTCCCCTTATGGAGGGTTTGCAACATAGCGTTCCCTACTGTACCATACACTTTAAAAGAGAACAACATAAAGGATGGGCAGAGCAGGAAATTGAGCCGTTACCTAACGTTTTCATGACTATATCTGAAATACAACAAATAATACATCCGTTGTTAAAAAACCATGCTGGAGACATTCCTGTGGCATCACTTGTGCACTGTATTGAAGGACAATTGAAAACTCAAATTACTCCTAACGAAAGCGGGGTCAATTTAGAGCACTTGGTCTGCTGCGTTCAAGGTATCCAAATAACCGTTAATAACTTTGGTATTAAAATATTAGGTTGGTTGGAGCTGAATAAAGAAAGTTCTGCTACTACTATTGGTTCATCGAATCAAATATATTCTAAAAATTCAATTTCCGATCCATTATATCAAATTTCAAGAGAAGTTATAGAGCTAGTGAAGATGTCACCAAAGGCTACAATGAAGTTTAATCGTTTCATACCAGCCTATCACAATCACTTTGGCAAACAATGTCGCGTTGCGGATTATGGGTACACTAAACTCATAGAACTATTTGAGGCTTTATCAGCTGTAGTTCAGATTATGGGTGATGGAGAAAATCGGCAAATAACTTTGACTCATCGTACACAAATCCGTCGTTTTACATCCGACTTATTAAGAGTTCTTCGGGCCCATGGCAACAAGTCAGTGTTGCTATCTCAATTGCCTACTATATTTGCTCAAACTCAAAACAGAACATTCGATGTTACTGATTATGGAGTTTGTGATATTGTGGATATATTAGATGGATTGGTTAACTCCAACATAGTTGTTGTGTCCACTGTTCAAAGTGGGAAAGACATACTGATTTCCATACCAAAGCGTAAACAAACAGCCAGTGAATTGGAAAAAACCTGCATATTTGCAGGTGAAATTGTGGAACTATTCCGCAATGCGCCACAATATACAATTCTATTTCAAAAATTTGTTCGCTCGTACCACTATCACTTTGGCTATCAATGCCGTCTAAGCGATTATGGATTTCAGAAATTAGCAGATTTGATGGAAGCTGTTCATGGCATTGTCGAAATGGAACTAACAAATGACGAGGACAAAAAGATTTATTTAACTTCAAAGGTAGCCAGGAGGGTTTTTGCCGAACAAATTGAAGATCTTATTACCAATACAACAGGATCTTCGAAAACGTCTATGAAACTGGAAGACGTAATAAAATTGCATAAGAAAAAATTTGGATACCAAATAACACCACACTCTTTAGGTGTTAAAGATATTTCAAAGGCTATCGAGTTATTGCCATATGTAGAGGTAAAGTTTTTAAAGATTTTAAAACATTTTTCAAATCGGAGTATTGTTATTACTATTATATTCAAATCTAATTTAAGGTAATTGAAAAAGATGATAGTTCGTGGATTATATGTCACAATAATGATACAGCATTCAGGAATCTCTCTTATAAGGCTACTAAATATCTCCTTTCTTACGAAGTGGAAAAAAATAAACAGAAAGATTGTAATGATCAACCAACTGTTATAACGCAAGAAGAGGTTAAAACCTCGTTAACACTAATTGATTTCATAAAAGGATTTAATGATAAATACAAAGAGAATATTTCAGAATCAACTATACGAGCCATGAAGCAGCTCATAGAGGCAAGTATATAAGTATACTTACAAAGCAAAAAAAAAATATATTTATATATGTATATTTAATAATCATACTTACAGATATCTACTGAGAATAACATTTCCTATGTGAGCATATCGCCATTTATGAAATTTCTAATAAATATTATACGTTTGTTAGAACAACGTACAGTTATGGTAGTCCATGATATAAAGATAGCTTTAGATTGCTCGATAAATACTACTTTCGAGTTTGGTTATCCAAATTTGTTTTCAATTTTAACAGCATATGAAGATTTATTTAATATAAATTTGGGTGCAACACAAGAGCGATCGGAAATTACACTCGTATTGAACTCAGAATGTATGTACAAAATTTGCGTTTATTTATGTATATATATTTATGTGTGTATCATGTCTAACGTATTTAATACTTTACTTCAGTGCGTTTAACTTCATATGTAAATCACAAGCATCTGTTTGGCTCATTAAAATTGTCATATGGTAAACAGAAAAATGTACGATCATCTCGGCCTCCTTTAGGTGATCATAATAATCGAATACCTAATACACAAGGACCACCAGCAAAAACTCGCGCTATATCTTCGGATAGTGCTTTATATAATAACAGTTCATATTCATCGTCCAGTTTGCGCTCCCACAACGCCTCAAATTATTATCAACAACCTTCAAGGTCGTCCTCATCAGCTTCGTTCAAAAACTACACTGGTGGAAATTCCTTTAATAACCTAAGTAGTTCGTCTATATATTCAACAGCCTCACATCATTCTAATGTTTTTAACACTTCTACGTCCAACATATCAAACAACAAAGAAAATTCTTTCAACTCGTCAACGCTTTTTAATCAATCTTTTAATTCATCCTCAAATACCTCGGGATCATATTGTGATTTAAATGGCAGTGTACATAATACCGTTACAACAGGTTTGCAACCTTCAACAGCCCAAGCCCAAGCGGCAGAAACTAGCCTTACAAATTCAGTTCAAATGCAACAAATAACTTCTTTATATCCCACTTCTAAACTATGGGATCGTCGTCACGGATGTAATATTTATCAAAAACATCCATTTGTAGACATTTCTTCTGATATTACAACTACAAATTTGCCTCCATTAATTATGCCACCATCCACTGCTCCAGTTCAAACACAAAAAATTGCAATTTCCAACCAGACACCTTATTTACCAAACGTTTCTGAAGCTTCAACCGGTCTATATGAATTAGTAAACAACATACAAATGTGTCCAATGTATGAACCTCCCAAACCAGACACACCACCATCAGAGGTAAGTTTATCAAAGCCATAAATAACAGATTAAGTTAAATTATTAAAAGCGTTCCTTAACTTTGTAGAACATGCCCTTTTGGATAGATCCAATTTGGACAAACAATAACAATAGCGAGAAACCAAGAGATGATTTGGTAAATATACTCAAATATTTTGTTATGGATTAATTCGATCTACTTTAAATTCTTTGCAGTTGAATATACGTCTTCCAGAGCTAAAAGCTCTCAACGTTTTACCTATGTTATTATCTCCTTATAGTCTTTCAAAGACGGAAAACATGAAACAAGCTTTCAATTTTGATTCTCATGATAGGAAAATTGCTTAAATTAAAAATTAATATTTCCAATTTATTTATAAATTAATTATTCTCCTACAAATGTTGCAGAAGTTATGTTAATTATTAATTGTATCGATTATTTAGAATAAATTAATTTAAATATTTAACTGTTTTTAAATAAACTATTTAATTTTCTTAATGTAGCAAAATAAAAATTGAAATAAGTAAAAATGGCTATATGTGGCGAGCAAAATGAAAAACAAACAAATAGAAATACGTTAACGTGAGACGTTTTTTAAAATAAAAAACAAAATTACATATATAACATCTATACTTTCTCAAATAGTGCCACTGGAACACTTTATATATTAAAATAAAAGATTAGAAACAATGCTGTAATAATTTTAGTCTTAATTTATAAATGCATAAAAATTATTAGTAAATTTTATTATCACAGTAATGGAAACAATTTAGAAATCATAATGATTATTTGTATTCTTTTTTATATATATTTTAAGCGAAATTTGTTAACATTTATATAAAAAAAATAAAATTTGCATGCCCACATAAAATATTTAAAAATAAATGTCCAATTTTTATAATCACACACTGTATATACAAAACAGATATTTAAAAATCAGGTGCCACAATTCGAAAAACTAGATTGCATAGTTCTATGCCAAAAAAGCAGGCTGCATTTGCTGGAAAGGCTCGTATCATTACCGGTATTGTTCCACGATACAAAGAGCTTGGACCATCAGTTTTCATAAGTTCCACGAATACATCGCGAACACCGCGTTTATATGTACCCGGCGGAGCTGTAGTTAACATATAATTAGCGATTTATCTATAACATATTTCAATATTTTTCACCTGTTTGTAGACGACTCTTGAGCACATCAGCAGGCATACCCAAAATCCAGTAAGCCATTCCTGCTACTCCACCAGAAAAGACGGACGAGAGGAATTTTGTATCCGAACCAGAGCTTTTTGAAAGAAATTCGTTTAAAAATTCATAACATACAAAATATGTACCATTCGCTGGCATATCTATGATGATTTAGATAAAAATTATAAAATTACGCATTTGTCTAAATAACTGCACATTCAATCAATATGATCATTTATTGTCTGTGTAATGTAGTATTAAAGCAGCACATTTCTAAATATGTAATTTATATTGGAATTTATTATTTATTAATCTCATTGTCGAAGATTAAAGCAAAAAAGGTTTTGCTTTCATTTAATCGCTTACTACAATAAAATCATTTATTTATATTTTCACTTTTTCTCTAATTACAGTTATTACAGATTTAAGAAATATATATTGAAAATGTATACAAAATTAAAAAATAGGCACGTTGAAAATATAGTCTAGAAGTTCGAAAAATTTAACTAAAAATCAGGCGCAAACTTATTGAAAGCTTTATTTGCCAATTCAATTCCAAAGAAACAGGCAGCATTTGCTGGGAAAGCCCGTATAATTATAGGGTTGAATCCACGATATAATGCAAAAGGACCTTCTTTCAACATAAGCTCTTTAAATACGCTACGAATTCCATGTTGATATGTACCTTGAGGAGCTAAAAATATATCCAGGATTTTATAAGCATTTATATTACAAAACTAATTTAAAATAACATATTTACCTGTTTGTAATCTACTCTTTAAGACATCTGCCGGCATACCGACAACCCAATATGCAATACCTGCGGAACCACCAGCAAAGAGAGTAGCAGTTAAACTAACTTGGTCACTTCCAGTTCGTTTCTTAGTAAATTCTTGTAGATACTCATATACAAGGAAGTAAAAGCCGTTGGCGGGTAAATCTTAATAAATTAAATTAATTCAATTTTACTTATTTTTCACTTCTAAGTAAATTACTTCTAAATCACGGGCACAATTTATGGAGAAATATGATTTGTGAAAAATGATTTATAACAAAATCAACTTTAAACTTTACCATAACCAGCAATAAAATTTGATATTTTAACATTAGATAACAAAAATACAAAGCACATGTGTTATCTATATAGTTTACACATGAATGTAGTATACATACATACATATTTCTCTGAAAGACATTTCTTAATTTTACACAGTTTTTACAAGTTTTAACAAATGTTATCCTTGCTATAATTAATATGATTGATTTATAATTAGTATGATTTTATATTATATCTTCTAATAAACCGGTCGAGTTTCGATGCTCAAAATTAATTACTTTTCTATTTTATTTGCAGTCTTTTTAATTAATAGGTTTTAGCATAGTTTCAATTCGTTCACAATCTATAACATTATGTTATGGTGTATCTTTACGCTTGTGCACATAAAAGTTGTAATATTTTATACATGTTCTCATTTACATATTCGTGCGTATCATATTTTTTAAAATACTATTTCTGCACTATTGTTTTTTTTAGATTTTAAAAAAATAATACTTTTTATATAAATTCATGCCGAGTAGTAGTTTTGAAATGTACGAGCATTGTTTGTTTACATGTTCAGAGCACATACATTTTGCTGATAACAACATCCTTTACGTCGTGATTTCCTCCACTCTTAATATTCTTATGTACATATATACACATATAATGGCTATAGAAATTTAATCTTTTTCATTTTGTAATGTAGTGGAGGCGGTTTATATATTTTTATAAAAATAATTTTTAGTTTTATATCGTCTTTTAAAAGCTACACGCCAGTTTCAACTGTTATACTTTGCAACAAAACATATTTTTTTTTTTGATATTTTTGAACAATGCTATGTGGGCTTAAAATAAATATTAGTTGCCAAATTTAATTGCTGAGACAAATTATTTATTGTAAATTTAAGAAATGAGGTGTTTTAAAGTGTTGTTATTGATTTTGTTAGCTGTGAGTAAATTTACAAATTTTTATTAATTTGAATTGATTAAAATTGTTCATACAAAAGACAAAAATTATAAAATACTTAAAAGAATTTATGTTCACATTATTCGATTATTATGATAAATAATACTGTAAATGTATTAAGAGATTTATATCATGACTTTTATGATCGAAACAAAAAATGTTATAAAGATTATAACATTTATGTGTTATATAATTAAACCTAGCCGCAACGACGGTGAAGAGCTCTTATAATTATTGATAAAATGAAAAAAAAAATGAAAAATTTATAATTACACACATTATTTTCTTATAGAAAATATCCATTACACCTACATCACAATATGATCCAACAAAAAATCGTATACGAAATCGAAATTTACAAAACAGAGCTAAACAAGATAAATATAAATATGACATTGCGTCATTAGCAACAAACGAACAAAATGATCAAAATCAACGTTATTATTCTCAACACGATATTGATTATTATAAACAACCGGAAGCGGAAGTTAATATAAATTCCGCACCAGTTATAGAAATTGACATGCCACAATGTCCACAAGGCTGTGTTTGTCAGTATGCTCATTTGACTGACCTGCCAATATCACGCTGGATTAATTATATGCAACAAAAATATTCAACGACAAATCTTTATGCTTATAGTGATAGCGACGAAAATGGAGATACATTTGATGCTATAGAAAGCAATGAATCGTCTTACGATGACGACTATTTATCGAATCCTTTTATTAAGCAGGCAACATGTATAATACAAGAAGACACCGACACAGATCAGTTAATTAAGATATTACCTCATGACATGCAAGCTCTAATTTTATTGTACACTGGCATTGGAAAGAACAAGACGGGTGATTACTTACTACTATTCATTATCAATTAATATTAATTTAAATCATGTGTATATATTTATTTACAGTTAATAGCAGTACTTTAAAATCACTTAGTCAACTCAATACGTTGGAAATACGAGGTCCGAAGGATCGTGGTTTCAGATTTGTTTTAGATGCACCTTTAAATTTCCTGCAACATGTTAACTTTGAGTCTATAAGTATTATTGGTTCTGAAATTCTAAAAAAGCCAAAAAATTTTGTGCATCCTAAAGAAATTTTCGACTATAAACCAAATATTGAATTGTTTAATAGCTTCGAATTTAATGAAGAGGACTCCAACTTTAATCAATATGATCAGAAATTATTATTTGAATTACAAAGACAGGAACGAGAAGAAATGGAAATAGTACCATATGAGATTTACAAAGAAGAAGTTAAAAAGGCTCAAATGCCTTCATTTTATGGCTGGAAACATTTAAAAGTTCTACGCATACACTCATGTGGTTTAAATGAATTATCTTGGGAAATGTTTATGGGTCTTGAAGAATTACAGCATCTCTCTCTAGAACGAAACAAAATAGAAGTTGTACCACCATTCGCTTTATCAGGCGCCACACAATTGAAAACGTTATCATTAGCACATAATGTTATTCAAGATTTACATTATCGCAATTTAGCTGGCTTATTTGCATTACACGTATTGGATTTAAGCGATAATTGTTTAACTAAACTTACTGAGCTGACTTTTCCGCCATTCCCCAAATTAGAACGCGTGGATTTTCGATTAAACCCCATACGCTACATATTCCCTGCAACATTTTGGGTAATGAATCAAACCCAAGAAATGTTTTTCGGTTCAAATAAAATGCCTCTAGAATTGTGGGGCAATCAACCATTCAAAAAATTAACTAAGCTTCGAATTTTGGAAGTTAATAACGTTACAATACAAAGTTTAGATCAATATATATTCAAGGTAATTATTGATATTTTATAAAAACTTTATTAATTTTTTTTATTATAGGATTTAACATCATTGGAAAAACTAAAATTACGGGGGGAACTAGGAAGAGTGGAGTTTGATGCATTCGCTGGACTATCTCGATTAGAGGAACTGGATTTGTCTAATTGTCATATAAAAGACATTTCAATGGATGCATTTATTGGTTGCAAAAATTTAAAAATAATTAATTTATCGCAAAATCTTATATCTTATTTACCTCCTGGATTATTTGACGATCAACAAAGTTTGGAAGAAATATATTTAAATAATAATCAACTAAAAACATTACCCAAAACATTTTTCCAACAAAAAAAATTATTGTTGGCTCGTTTAAATAATAATCCATGGATATGTTCTTGTGATATGAACAACTGGAAAGCTAAAGTTACCAATCAGGAAAAAGGGCCATACACTCAAAGGTGTGTCCATGATTTTCTAACTGGAGAAAAGATTTCATGCCATGGAGCAAACAGTCTCAAATTCAATAAAAAACTAGCTCCGCGATGTGATAATTTTAAAGGACGAAGTGTTTACTATGTCATTCGGAAGCATATGCAATGTAGCAAAAAATATGTTCAAATGCGCTCGCTTGCATCACAGAAGAAAATACCTCATTGGCTCAAGGTTGAAGAAGATAAACAAAGAGCAAACAAAAACAGCTCAAAAATTTCAAAAATAAGTAATAAACATATCGAAAATCGGGTGATGTGGCAATTGCAAAGACCCGAAAGAATTAGGAATTCTCTAAAGAATAGCAATGAGAATGATTTAAATTATCAACTTCATAAAATAAAAACGTTTAATGGTGTTAAGCAAACAAATAATAAAAATGAAGGAGATGAGCTTTCAAATGATACTTAAAATTCATTCATATGTTTGACAACTTAAAGAAAATTAGTAAAATCATTTTTCTTTTTACATACTCTTGAAAAGGTTTAAGCTTATCGAGCTTAGGCTTAAGATAAACATTTATAAAATACTGAGAATTAGAACATTGATTTTGAATAACAAATTAGATAAAACTTTACACAATAAGTAATGATGTAAATCGTCAATATAAACAATAAATAAAAATTTAACAATTTGTTGTTGTTTAATTAATTAAAGTCCATTACGTAGTAGCAAGATTAAAATAATTTTATTCTCACAACTAAAAAAAATTCATAAGCTGTGTTTGGTATTCGAATAAGTTCATTTTATTTAATTTCAGAAAATTAATATTTTTGTTTCATATGCCCATATTTTTAAGAATGAATGTAAGTTGCATCAATAAATATATACAATTATAGAGTTCATGAGCGAAGTTTGGAAGAAAACAATGATTTTTTCAATTTCCCCGAAACTCTAATCATATCGTATAATTAAATATTAAATGGATAGATTGATATGTACATATATATGAATAATATGAATAGTGTTAGATAATAATATGAAATTACCCACCGAGCACAAAAAATAACATGCAGAATACATGCTAAATAATAATAATTCCACCTACCTCTTAAGAGAGTAGCACAGCTACCCTTGTAAATGGAACGAATTCCTCCTTCCTTATATAATTTTAACGCACAATCAACCATGCCATTATATTTTCGCTCGCCTCCGGACGAAGCCTGCTGTATTTGTAGAAGGCACTTTATACGCTCACCTGGAGCTGTTATAATTGTAGAAAGCATACCAGAAAACGAGCCCGCTACAAATGTTTGTGGATATGTTAATTTTGTATTTCCTTCAGTTTGTTGAATTCGTTTTCCCAACGCATAACCCGCGAAACACAATGCAAAAATTGGAGCAACACCTGTCATAGGGGCAGACATTCCTTTATACAAGCCCAAAAAGCCTTCATTTTTAATCGTTTTTGCTGCACAGTCAAATGTACCTTTAAACATAGGAGCCTCTCCGGGTGCAGGCCTTGGCATTGTTTGTAAACGAACCTAGTATGGAAGTTTAATAATTTACGAAATATTTCTTAATCATGGAAACTATACCTTAATAGTGTCTAAGGGGTGGCCTGAGATTACAGTACATATACCACCAAATCCGCCACTAATAAAAGATTTTACGGGATTAGCTTTACGTTCAGATGAATCAGACATTTTGTAATTTCTGAAAGAATAAATAAATAACGTAGTTTTAATTCGTGAAACCGTATTTTTATTTTGAATAATTTTCAGCTCTATGTCATGTTTTAAATATGCTCAACATTTTTAAATTATCATCCATCTAAAAAATGGCACTAACAGGTTTACTTCAATAAAAGACGACAACTCGACAAATCTGGCATAAACAAGCAATAGTTCAATATTTAGTATATTCTCTTAACACAGCTCTTTCTATTGTTGGACAAATAAAAATGCAAATACATAGATAAACTTTAAATTAACAGACTTATAACTTACCTATCAAATTCTTTCAAAAATGAATGGAAAATTGTGGACTGATCAAAGTCCACAATAATAACGTATTGAAATTTTATTATTATGTAAAAATAGTTACTGAACGTGAACACAAAAATAAATTTTCTAATATTTAATTCAAAACCACCATTTATTTACCAATTCGTATTATTAAATAATTCATAAACGTAAAATCTCAGAAATAAAACAGGAATTGTTTGAATTATTATCAATAAATGAAAGTTAAATGAATTTGACGTATTAAACAGCTGAGAAACAAATTAATTTGGCAGCACTTCAAGCTGTCGATATTAACCATGGTATCCTAAATCAACAATATGCTTGAACACAAATGAATATAGTCAAAACCCGATTGGGAATTAAAATTGAAGACTTTGGCAACATTGCTTAAATATTTTTGCGGCTTTATTTCCAGCACTGGAGACACAAAAAAACAGCTGGAGATACCTAGCTAGTGGATACAATTATAATTAGAAATGTCCGGTAAAGCTTTAAATATAGGAGATCAGTTTCCTAATTTTCAGGCTGAAACTAGCCAAGGACGAATCGATTTTTATGAATGGATGGAGAATTCGTAAGTTCTTTTTCGTTTTAATCCGTGCCAAAAATGTTTTCAAAGATAATTTGTAGATGGGCTATTTTATTTTCTCATCCTGCCGATTACACCCCTGTGTGTACAACTGAGTTATCGCGTGTCGCTGCTCTGCTTCCAGAATTTGATAAACGCAATATAAAACCCATAGCTTTATCTTGTGACTCAGTAGATTCTCACAAAGGCTGGATAGAGGATATAAAATGTTTTGGCAGTAAGTAGCAATTTGCTAATAACTACAGAAAAATAATTAATTTCAACTGCTTTATAGAATTACCTTCATTCGATTATCCAATTATTGCCGATGACAAGCGCGAGTTGGCTTTAATGCTAAATATGTTGGATAAAGATGAATTAAACGCTCAAGGTATACCATTAACGTGTCGTGCGGTTTTTATCATTGATAATAATAAAAAACTGCGCTTGTCTATCCTATATCCTGCCACAACTGGCAGAAACTTTGAGTAAGTTTTTATACTCGATTTATAATTTTATTTCATTTTGCATTAAACTGTTTTATACTTTCCTACAAGTGAAATTTTGAGAGTCATAGATTCAATGCAATTGACGAGTACAAAATCAGTTGCTACACCAGCAGATTGGAAGGTAATATTGAAATATTATGTGTAGAATGAATATTAGTAAAACATTAAATTTTTACATATAGCAAGGAGATGCCTGTATGATACTACCCACTATATCTGAGCAAGAAGCTTTGGAAAAGTTTCCGAAAGGATTCTCTATCGTAGATGTTCCTTCAGGCAAAAAGTACTTGCGCCAGACCGCCCAACCTTAATCATTCCTTAAAATATATATGGATGTAGTTGTTGATTAACGCACTTTTATAAAATTAATAAAATATATATATATTATGTATTTGCATCAAAAACAATTAAAATTACTTTGTATTTGTTGACAGGATGTCCAATATGATGCTTTGTTTTTCAATATAAAAATTATGTATTTAAACACCAGTAGTTTTAATTTATATATTTGTCGTAAAAATAATTTCAAAATGTTTCTATAAAATTCGCAAAATTCAACAAAATTATACACAAGCATACATCATAAGAAAATAATTTTCCTTACATTTTAAGAAAAAAAAATATACACATGATTTTCTTACATCATAATTTATACAAAGAGGGAATGAAAGCATTATAAGTAAACCTTTAAACTTAAAAAGTAAGCATAACAAAAACCAGATTAAAACTGTATACTAATAAATAATCATGGAATAAAATGATTGAAGCTAGTGAAAACACTAAGATCAGCTATTATCTTCCGCTAACAATAAACACCACTTAAGTCGAAATTATAAAATTTAACGATTAATAAATCGATTTTCTCAAACTTGTAACTCCACTTATTTGCGTTTCGCAGGACTCGCTAATATTTTACCAATTCTCTTTACCACAAAAGGCCATGCAACCAATAAAATAAACCATAAAGGTGAAATATCAGAAAAGGGCCACCAGTTTGGATAGTTGGGTTTTTGTTCCAATACATTTGGAGAACTTTTTCGAATTGTAGATGAATTTTTCCAAGTTTTGATTGTTTGTTCTAAATTCAATATGCGTTCATTTACGGATGACATATCAGAATTCATACGCAACACTGTGGCTTGAACTTGTTTCAGTAATTCTGTGTTACGCTGCAACGATTCATAAAGTTCGGTTTGAATATCATATGGATCCACGTATTCGTCATCTGACTGTTCTATTGAACCATTCGTTTGTGAGTAATCTATTACATTTGAATCACTTGTATGAATTGGTAAAGGAGGCAGTTCATATTGCTGATTGTTTGAAGTGAGAGAATTAGCAATTCCATCCAGAGATGAAGAATGTCCATTTAAAATTGGCTAAAATTAAAGTTTCATGTTTATTTTATAAAGCTTTTTATAATTTTATCAACATACATACCTCTTCGTCACCATTTTCATTTGTGCTACTATGCTGAGGACTGTTTGTCCTTGAATTAAATGGAGAATTAGGATGCGATTCTGCCAATTCCCGCATACGGGGAGCTATAATTTCTAATTCATCCAAATTAATGTTCTCCAAACCTTGCAAGCTTCCTACAAAGTTTTGAACATTTTCAGTGAACGACATCGTTTCTATAATTTCCTGTAAGCTTTCCACATATTTTTCCATTGCTTCTTCCTTCGTTAGGGTACTGTTTCTATTCCAAGCTTCCCATTTTGCTTTATTTACAACGTCCCAAAATGCAGGTTTTCTTTGATGACATTGTCCTTCCGTTGCTTGTTTATATAGACCATAAAATTTTAACATCATTGCATTACTGGGTTGATAAGGTCCATTTTTAGGCAGGCCCTTTATTACATTCACCGCCGCTTGGAAACGTTCTTGTACAGATACCATAACAACTTAACCTTAATATAATTTATTTTAGAAAATACATACGTTATTAAGAATAATAATAATCTGTAAATCGGTATGTAAGCTCGATAACGATAATATTATCAATGATATCCTTATCTACACTTTGGAAGCATTAGGTTAAAGTTCAATTTGATCTAATTAATATTCTAGCATTTAATTTACAACTGTACATAGGATAATTGCCAAGCTTTGTTTAAATTACTATGAACTTTGTTCTTTTTATTTCATTTTGAATTTTTGTTCAATTACCAAAACCTCTTTCCTGACCATCAGTCCCCATTAATATGTGCTTTTCTCCATACCTGGCTAATTACTCAATTTACCTTCTGTTTTGGGCAAAAATAGCCTTTGATTCGACCAAAATATTTTTAAAGTAATACTAAAATGTTTTACTTCTTTCTTTAACTTAATTATCTACAATTTTGTATTTCCTAATATTTGTGTTTTATTTTTAAGCCAATATCTCTTCTTTCTTTATCTTTATCACACAAATTATTTCGTGAAATTTTCTGTTTCCTTTTCTTATACTCCTTCTAGTTTCTTAATTTTACAAATTATACAGTGTTGTATAATAATGTAGTAAATTCATTCATAATTTATTCATAACAAAATGATTATATGTATTTACTAACTTAAGTCATCATGATTTATTGGAAAGAGAATATAAAAACATTATACATTCTACCTTTAATATATTAATATAATTGTAATTGTATATATATATATATATATATATATAAATTTTTTGTATTACTAGTAAATTTCCCTATTTAATAATACGATTATGATCAGCTCTGCTACTTGAAGTCACCACTCCTGCAGAAATCGCTGATATTTTTGACATATTGTTCATTCGCGGAAAAATAGTTCTTGTGGAAGCATCGTTTGTGATTTTTTCGTGTATATGTGAAATCAATTTCACAACCCATCGCAAAAATCGTCAACTTTTAACCAAAACAGCATTTATTAATAATAACAAAAGAGTGAGACAAACACATCATTATTAAATTGCTAAACAATAAAAAAGTGTTTAATGAATTAACACAAAAGCTTTTTTGGTTAAGCTTGTGAAATAGTTTTTTTTTTCGTTTTTCTGGACAAAGAACGTGAAACGAAATATTTTGATTTTCATTTTTCGTTTGAGTTTTAGATGCAATCGATTTTTAGCAAACAACCAACAACAACATAACAAACCAATGAGTAATCTTTTGTAATATTTTCGATTACTTGTCGAGTACAAAAGAAAAAGTTGGAAAGCAGGCAAACCAACAAACATTTCATTAAACAATATATCGATATCAAAGCAATTTGATTAAATTGTGAAACAAACAATAATTTTAAAGCATATTGAACCTTGCAATTAATCATGAAATTTGTTCCAACAACAAAATCCAACGTTAATAATTATAATCTTGTACAAAGTGAAAAAACTTCGTTGTGTTTGTGCAAAGAAGAATTCAATATAAATATTTATACAACGGTTAACAATCATCAGTCGTCATCGTCGAATAACAATTTGTGCGTCTCAAGGGGAGCAATTAGTCTTCGAGAATCTCAACAATTTTTTAGGAAAAACAAAAAATCTCAAGTCGAGAGTTTAAGAAGAAAAAGTAAAATTATTAAAAATTGGAAAAATCAAAACTTTTGTATAGCCACTTCCTGATTAAGTGCAATTATAAATAGAAAAGAAACATTAAAACAAAACATTTAAATAATTTCTCTTTAATAAAAGTATAAAACAATAGAACGTGTTGTTAACCAAAGTGAATAATTCATTTTAATTGGCAGACTACAAAAAATTTAAATCATATAAACATTAAAATCAAAAAACAAAAAATAAAAAAGGATCAACAAAGTAAAAGTGTATAAATTTACCTCGTGCTTAACTGTCATTTTTTATATTTTCTTTCGGTTTAAGTTCTTAAAATTGCGCGCGCGCTTTTGCCCTTTTTTGCTTATATCTGAAGAGTTGCCCGGCGAGCACAAAGGAAAATAGTTTTTCCTTGATAAAATTTATCAACTTTATTTTGTGTCTGTATTTCTTTGCACTTGCTCAAGGCTAACACAAGCAACCACCTTTAACTAACAGCAATAACAACTGAAAACAATATTATTGTTGCCATTTTCTAAAAGAGAAATATTTCAACGGGCAATTTTTCTCTGGCAGTTTTCTGTATACATAAATACAGGGTGTCGGCTACAGCAACTGGTGTTTTAACGAAAACGATCAGTTTCAATATTTCATCCTCAACTTCATCTTTATACTCATTTAAAATATCGAAATCTTTGGAAAAGAATAAAAACAAAAAATCAAACATGCCGAGACGTAATAAGAAAGGAGGAAAAGGTAAGGTTAACTGAAATATAGTAACAACGATATACAACAATCCATTATGCCAGGCGATCCATCTTATATGCGATTAATTGCCTGAACTAGTCCTATTTTATTCAAAATTCATAACATAGATGGAACATATTCTTATATCAGAATGTGCAGTGTATATAATGTAATATGTGTATGTACGTATATAAATCCGTATGTCGTGGGAACACAATGTTGTCTCCAAGGATAAATAACATTTTTCTTATTTTATATTTTTCGTTTATTTTTGTTTTCATTTACTTTCTTAATACCACAAAAAAGCTTTCTGTGGATTGAGCTTTTTGTTTTTTAGCTTTTGCATACTCTTAATATTTTGCTAAAACCTTAAGCGTAATAAACAACTGTAATATTGTGATTAATAAGTGATCTTGAAACTAGAAATATATTGAAAAAATTTGTAATGTTTTAAATACGTGTCCCAATTACATCTGTTAGACAATAACTTCGTAATATTAGTTATTCATTTCCACTTTGGTAAAGTTTACTCAATTAATACACGTATGCAAAATGCTCAAGTTTTTTTTTGATTCAATTCTAAAAAAGTGTATCAAAAATATTTAGTATATACAGGTATTATACTATCAGTAGACATAATACATACAAACATATGAGCATATATGTATAAGCATTTGTCAAGGTTTTCCTATATCTACACAAATAGCTATCTACTTGTAGAAAATATTTTAAAACTCAACATAGAAAGAAACACACTTTCTTTAACAGCCGGATTAAATGACCTTGAAAATCATTACGTAATAATGTTTTGATAATAGAATATTTATTTACTTAATTAGTCGATCACTGTTAAGAGTTGTAACATTTTATAGTATAGAAATAACTCTGAAATATCAATAAACAATACTGTTTTCATAACTTGAAAATGTACACAAAGGATCAGCTGTTTTTAAAAAATCACAGCATAAAAAACTAATTAAATCAATATGGTTTTACTATATTTATTCAATAGCATGCCTTCTTGACTGAGTGGCCATTTATTCGTACATAGAAATATGTATTTTTCTTTCTTAAATCCAGATAATAATGTAAGACAACTACTTCATTTATACAGTAACTTTATTGAAAGTCTCAGGTTAACCAGTTTATTGTATAAATATTTTACTTTTTTAAGGCCGTTTTGAACATTCATGACTATAGTATGTGTTTGTTGATTTACATTTGCACACAATTATCTATATGTACATATTTATGTACAAACGTACATTTGTATTATATTTTTTATTATATGAGATGTTTTCTTAATTTTTCGTTTACCTTTTTATGCAATTACATTATTACTGTGTTAATATAATTAAAAGTTGTTTTAGTTTTATTCACTCTGTCAATCTAGGTTTAAAACACAAAATTTTTATGATAAATAAATACGTGGATATCAAAAAGGGGGTGTATCAACCTGTACATAAATAATATAATGTTGTTAATATCATGGATTAAAAATAACTTTCAATTACATAAAATTAAGTTCACTAACTCTGAAACTCTGTTATGTAATCATAATTCTAAGTAAAATGAAAAACTTTGTACTCTTCTTAAAGTATTTTTTTCCAATCTACTTCCTTTTAGGACGTCCGGGCGATTCCAATTCAGAGGACGAATCTTATAACGATAATGCATCTGTATATTCATTTGTTTCCGAAAATGCTCCTTCATCAGTTAATGACGCTGATGAATTATCCTTAAATGAACGTTATGAGGAAAAATTTGTTCAAGCTTTGGAAAATGCTACAGAAAAGTCGGCACAGACTAGAGCTGCTGCTATGGAGAGCATGTGCGAAATTCTAATGCATCGTTATATGCCTGACTGTGTTGACGACCGTAAAGAAACTTTAATTGATTGTATCGAAAAAAGTATTCGCCGTGGAAAGGGCTCTGAACAAGTTTGGGGTGCTAGATTGGCTCCGTTATTGGTATTACAACTTGGAGGAGATGATGGAATATCAAAAGCTTTAAATCAGTTTTTGTTGACTACCGTTCAGGATAAGTCAGTTTCGTTTGATGCTCGTGCTAAATGCTGCACCGCTTTGGGCTTGTTAAATTTCTTTGGCAATGTCGATATAGGCGACCTATTAAGTCTTATGCAATTTTTCGAAGGAATTTTCAGTGGCAGTTATTTGAAGGGCGATGATAAGACTCCTATCTCTGTAAATGCTGATGCTGGCACATTGCACGCTGAGGCTCTCTCATCATGGGGTCTACTGCTAACAATGATACCACCTGGAGATTTTGTTTCTTGGATGACCAGCGGTCAGCCCATGTTACCGTGAGTTAAATTTATTGCTTAAAACTTACAAAGTTTGAAATTGTTTTTAATACGTTTTAAAATTTTAGATCATTAAAAAAGCTAATGGGTCTCTTGCAATCGCCACATTTGGATGTTCGCATAGCAGCTGGAGAAACCTTGGCCTTAATTTTAGAATGTGGCCGTGCTCATGATGAGGATTTCTTGGAGGAATATTTGAACGACCTAATCGATGCCGTTAAACAGTTAGCTACTGATTCGCACAAATATAGAGCTAAACGAGACCGTAAAGCTCAAAGAGCAACATTCAGAGATGTTTTGCGTTATTTGGAAGTAAGTAAACAGAAACAATTAAATGATGTTTTAATCACTTTATACTGTATTTTATTGAAATCAGTTAATTAACAGTTAATTTAGTTTGAATTTAAAAATGTATCTTTATATGCGAAAGTGCTAAATCCAATTTTAAAATGAAATTATTTTAAATTTGTACAAGCATGAACCAACTGATGTCTGCAGTGCTTTTCTGTGCACTTCTTATGATCGTGAATCTTATTTCTCATAATTACACAACCAATCTTACTTATAGTGTCTATATATTCTGTGAATTTTGCTTTCTTAGTAAAAATGTTACTACGCCAATGTGAATTATTGCCAGAAGTAATGAAACGAGATGAGTCTGCAAATGATATTTTGAATGGCTTGTAAGCCTTTTCGCATGGATCATCACTGATGGTAAAGCCACCGTCTGCAGTATCTTTAGACAGCTCTTTCATAACGTTAGCTCTAAATTCAGCACAAGGTCGTTGTTGTTGTAATAATTTGCTTGCGTTAAGCTTACTGGTTTCATCCTCCACCTTAAGGGATTCATAAATACCTTCGGGGTACTCGTTTATGTTACAAAAATCGACTTGATATGTTGTGTGCATACGATCACGATCCAAACGCCTATTAAGTTCATCTTTAGGCATTTGCTTAAGCCGTTCATAAAGATCAGGATAAGCAGTGCGAAGAATTTTTAGAAAACGATTTGGTTGTGCCTTAAAGCAATCATCTTCACCTTCTTGAATCATAGCATCCAGTTGATCCTTTGAAAATTTTGTGGGTATAATACGGGGATCAATCAGACGCCCCATTGGTGCAACCCCTGTCCATTCAATTGCACATTCCTTTTCTACTTTTTTAGGAATATCAATTGTAGGTTCTTCTACGCACTGACACTCGACCTTTTCCTTTTGTTTGACAGGAGTGCTGCGGCCCCCAACAAAGTCGTACCTCTTTGTATGAGGTGGCACATAATCATGTTGATAAGTAGTCACTAACATTTATTTATTTTAATTCAATACAATAAATTTTGTAAACCAAATAAAAAAAATATATTACACATGTATGTTATATATTTATATTTTTTTACATAAATGATTTGATAATTATATCCAAGCAAATGTTGTTTTTTATGTTTCAATATTTCCTGAGTAAAAAAACATTCCATTTCAATTTTTCGTTTGTTTTAAAATAGGAGGATATTTCTCCTGAAATTAACATTCGATTCGGTAGTGAATGTTTGGTTTTGGATTCATGGGCTATACATCATCAATATTCGGCGCTATGTATTGTAATGGGCCCTGGTATGACATCACAATTGCAAGAAAATGATTTTATCCGAGAAATATTTGGTTTGGGCACAAAACTAAATCAATCTAACGGAGCTCCCAAAAACAAAGCATCTAAGTTAGAAAGAGTGAGTACCTTGTCATTATATTTCCTTAAAAGAAATTATACGATCACGTAAAATTATACGATTTTTTTTTCAGCACTTAATGAATGCAGCTGCGTTTAAAGCACGCACTATCTCCAGAGCCAAAAATCGTGATAAACGATCAGTTGTTTTTAACTAAATTTCATATAAAGTAGTTGAAATTAATTTTTTAGTTAAAATTCTTAAACTTATTTTATATCTCAACAAATTTAACAAGTTTGCTTCATTTTTAAATTTCACTTTCCCTCATCCTAAACCAATACTTTTCCTTTATGAAATTTCTATATATTTTTATTTTATTGTTTTCTTGTAAAATTCATTAAGTATATATTCAGAAATTTTTTCTTTTACGTAAATATTTTAGAAAAAAATATAAAAAAGAAACAATAAATACTTTAGACTTAATGAAATTAATATTTAAATAAGTAATGAAATATTAAAAAAAAGAAACAATCGTAATAATGAGAACATACGGTTAGTCAATGAATGGCGAAAGTATTGTAATAAATAATCATTTCTAAATATTCAATTCTTTTGCTTATTTTTTTTAGATTTAATTAGATGATAGTTTTTAAATTCTAGCTTTGAAATATAATTGACATTCAGATAAATTTTCTGTTTGACATACAAATTTGGTTAGTTGAACTAAATTAAAGACAATTACGATTTGAATGTCATACTAACCACTTGTATATACCGTTAAATTATCGTTTAAAATATAAACTGTATGAAACATTAATTTTAAATTAAATAAAAATAAATTTTAGTATGACAATTACAAATACCGAAGGCTAAAATCTGTTGTTTTATTTGGCAAAAAGATAAATTCGAAATAAAACTTTTAGAATCCTGATCTTATCCAATAGAGTTTCCATAAATACAAGGTAATAATAATTGAAAATGGAAAATACTTCTTCCACAAGGTAAAGGGAAATTTAATAAGTCCGGCTAACGTGTTTTCCTTTATTTAATTTTATGTATAATAAATATCAAACAATTTTAATAGCAATTCCGACTTGTTACACTCTTTTAAGATTGCTGTGCTACTATGCTATAATGGCTAAGGCTTCGTTTTGTAAATCCCTTTGTCATTACTGTTTCATAAACTTGTATTTCCATTTAATTGTAAAAAAAAACTTTAATACATACATAATTGGTCATTATAATCCATTAGTCATCAGGATTACGACCTAGCTTCTCACACAAGTGATTTTGTGTGTTTTAATTTTATACATGAGTGGCGGGACCTACAGTTTAAAGTTGAAAGATTATTTTAGAAATTTTATTTACTCAGTTTTGCCAGAAATCTGCTGAGAGGAAGTCGCCGAAGAAATATTTTTCATATTTTCGTTTTGATGTCTGACCTGGATTTGAACCGAGGCCTCATGTCTAATAAGCCAATACACTACCTACTACGACTACGGCGATCTCAACCTTTTTGATAATGTTAATATATTTGTTTTAGTACTTGGTAACATGTTTATAACCTTTTCTTTTTTGTTTATAAACTAACTAATAATTAAGGAGACAATGCAACTAATTTACGTATTTTGCATACAACAAGTATGTATGTTGCATGTAACTTAGAATCAAGGACTGTGATTTAAAATTTGTAACAATTGTACAACTTGTTAGATAGCCTACTTTAATATCATATGATTTGAGTATCTTATTTTTTTTATTGTTGTTGCAATATATTAAATTGTACATATAATAAATAAAATTACCTGAAAGTTTTAGTTTAACAGTGCAAAATAAAAAACAGTGTTTGGGTACCATCGAGCTTTATTTATGATTTAATTTTTAAATATTCATTTTGTATGAAACTACGGTTAAAATAGCTTAAATTGTAATCACAAAGTTCTCATTTTTTTTTTTTAAGAAAAATGTTAAAGACCCGATGAATTTTTTTTTTTTTTATTATTTTTAACCCATTAATTGTTAGTATCCATGTTTATGATATTTTGTTAGTCTATTGAATTGTATTTATATTAAAGTTTAATTGTGGAAATAAGAACAGGGTATGTGTTAATTACTATTTTAATGCGAATTGAATTGTATAAAGAATCATTATTCTGGTAAGTGTAACAAATTTAAAATTTAATAAAACTATAAAAATGTGTACGAGTATATTTCATTCTGATAAATTTTTTAATTTAATGCAATTTTATCTGTGTTTAAAAATTAATTTTTGTTTGAAACCAAAGTTGAGAACACTGTACTGACAGATTTATTGCAAATTACATTACCAAATTAATTACACCATTGAGATGTATTTCGGCGTGTCTAACTAAAGTTTGACTGTCATCTAATGGTCTCAAATTATTTTAAAATATATATATAGTTTTTAAATTTTGAAATACTTTAACAGAAAGTATGAACATGATTAAAAATTTAATAAATATCTAGTCCTGGTTTGAAAAAAAAACAATTTTTTTATTACTATATTATTGAACATGGGCAGATAGATCTTATACTAAAAAAATTAAATAGCATGATAACCATTGATTTTTATGAAAAAAAAAAATTTAGAACTGAAAAAATTTTAAAATATGTTGACATATTCCCTTTATTAAAAAGATGAAAAATTAATTGATATTAAGAACATGAATTGAAATTAATTTTTATTTAAAGTTTTCAGTACAAAATCTGCCCAAATTGATATGAATAAGAAAAGTTTTATCTTTCTTGTATGTGAAATAGCAAAAGTTATTATTTGTGAGGATAGGCGGAATTTTTACCAGATATTTTATGTATTATAACAGAAAACAAATATGAAATCAGGTGTGTAATAAAAATTATAAATGTTGTTTGAAAGAAGGTTAGCGTTGAAAGGACAATGTTTTCAATGTTGAAACTGATTAAACAAACTGCAAGAAACGATTGTCCCTTCTCGACATTTTCATTGTTTTTAAGTTTGCAAATCCTACTGTTAACTAAATGAATAAACATATAGTTTTGGAAGTTGAAAGAGTTTAAAACAAAGAGCTATATCATTAGAATGTTTTTCAGCAACTGAAAACTTGTGTTTAGAAATAAATCTAGACAATATTTTGCCATGTAAAATATGTAAAGTATACTTTCTCAATTAGTTTTCACATTGTTGAAAAAACCAGCATTATATTAAAAATTTATCGGTAATTTAACCTAAAATCCACTTGAAATTTTTTGACGAAACATACTTTACTGAACACCAAGTAATTTAGAAGAATTTGCTTTTGGTAAAAGTACCACTCTTTTTAGTTCAGGAGTTATATAAAGCCTATTGTTGAATATTTTTTGGGGTTTTTAGTTTTTTAAGATTTTTCTCAAGGTTTTTCTTTCACAAAATATATATTTTGTTTCATTACCAATTTGTTGTTAATGATGGGTTTCGTTCAATCTTGTAAAACATCCCTTTAAACTCCGATTTTTGTTTTTAATTATTAAAAATAAAGGTTTTAGTTAAAAAAAAGTATTTTTATGCAACATTTCCGCATGAACGCTAAATTCAACTTGTTGATCTTCCTCTGCTAAGTCTTTAGGATGTTCTTAAATTACATAAAAATCTTTATGACTTCTAAGCAATTGAAGAACTAAGCTCAGCGGCTTTATCTATGACATCAGTAATATGAAGCTGTTACAATTACTGGTTGTTTTTTAGCAATATTTGTTTTTATGTTGAATTTTTTAATGTGTTTGGGTTGCATTTGTTGTTGTTTCTTATTTGATTGATGGCGTTGTATTTGTTGTTATTGTTTTTTTTTTTCTCAAATTAACGTTCTTGGCATTTTGTTGTGTAATAAATACGACTCAATACGACAGCTAGGACGACGACGGTGCTTACTTCCCTGCAGGTGTTAATCCCGCGTCGTTGATGCATTCATTTTTTATTGGCCTTAAATTTCGCATAGAAATTCGCAATTTGATCATGCCTAACTGGTATAGAATCTAAAATTCCAGTAAAACTGAAATTATTTTGATGGCGTTGTTTCTCATGTAAATAATCGCCAGACAAGTAAGTGACCACATTTGATTGAAATTCCGTAGCTTTGGGATCCGAATGGTTGGCTACCAAATGATTACAAAATTGGGCGATTTGTAAAAACACAGAAGCATCGCGATCTTAAATGAAAACAAGATTCAAATTTAATATATACATATAAAGGAACGCGATTATAATATATATACCTAATTTTCGTGGAATTTTAATTAAAGATAATGCCAAATTTTCATTATCTCTTTGAGCTCTCATATGTCGGTTACCGTGTTTAAACTCTTGCTCCAACCAACGGATAACATTACGAGCATTTTCACTGCGCTTTTTCAAATCATCCAGTTCGTTGAATACTATTTGAAACAAACAAATAAAAAATGTTCGTTAAAAAGAAACTATATATATATATATATATATATATGTATATATATATATATATATATTTAACGTACCAGCATTTGGTATGAGCACAATAAATTTTCTACTCTTAACCAAATTTTTAACAATGCCATTGTATTCGGTCAAAGCTTTAGCATCTACCACAATGAAGGGGGTCATTATCATGTTTAAAGGATTTTTACGTAACTGTTTCAAAGATAAAAATTAATTGTAACGCCTTACACTGTCTCCTTCAAATTACAGTAATACAAACCTCTTCTTCCAAAGTTTCCACTTCATTTTTTAGCCAGAGCTTTCCCATTATTTCACATTTTTTAGACATGGCTTCAGATCTTTCTTCATCAGCACCACTACTAGATTGTACCTTCTCACAAATTGCGCTGTTCGTAGTTGTCGACGCCGAAGTGCCACCAGCAGTAGCACCATTACTATTGAACTTTTCTGTGTTCCGGTTACGAAGATATCCTTTGCGTGGCATACGCTTACATTCCTCTACAGTGTCTTTTTCCTCGTTACTGGTATAGCTCTTACGTACAATGCCATTTTTACGATCAGAATAGCGTCGTGTACGACCTTCCACTCGCTTCCGGGCAGCATTTTTAGCGGTACGTCTTTCGCGTCGCCTGGAAGATGATTTTTTTTCTTCGCGTTTCTTTTTAGTATTTTCTGTGAAACGTCTAGCCTTTACACAAAAGCGATAATTAAACTTCTTTTGCTTACATATAAAGAAACCAAAATCAACCATTTTGAATATGCGTAAAATAGATTCTTCCTGTGGTGTAACTTTCTCTCGAATAGTAGTTTCCCAGTCTAATGTTATTTGAGTGCTTTGAAATATATCGAAACTTTTAAATACAAAATCCTCTGAAAGCGGCACATTTACACGGACGTCAAATAGATCTGCCAATGTTTGGCGAACATTGGGTGTAACAAGAAACTCGCGCTCAAAATAAACCTTACGCGTGAAAATGTCAATATTACAGTAATTTAATAATTTCATAATCTTGTGAATAAATTCGGGATTCGAATGATAGCAACCAAACAGAATTTCATGATTTATGCGTAGCCAGTCGAAAAGAATTTTCAAAGCTCTAATTGTGGGTTCATTTTGAGCAAAATCTACTATAATGTTGGGATTTATTTTGGTGTATTTATTGCGATAAACCATCTTCTTTGGTGGTTCTCCATTATTAGCTTTATTATCATCATTCTGTTTCTGGCCGTTTATTTGTTGCGTTTTTTGTGAAACTTCCTTATCGCAATTGGTAAAATTCAATGCAGCATTATTAGTGTGCAATTGAAGAATTTCAAAAGTTTTCAAAAGTTCTTCCGTATCATTTTCTTGAGAATTATTACGTGCTGTATGTGACAAGCGTTGTTCTTCATGGTCTTCTGGATAAATAATATTTTCTTCTTCGATAACAATGTCTTCGTTATCGGAAAAATTGGGTCCAACGCTGTCAACGTTTGAATCAATACTTTCTTTAGAACCGTGGCGAGAGCAGTTGACCAAATTATTATTTTTATGTTTGTTATCAACTTGTACTCCACGTTCTGGATCTTGATCTTGTTCACCAGCTTCTGCAGGTTCAATATCACTAAAATCAGTGTCGAAATTAGAACTTAAGTCTGTATAATCTTCGTCATCAGTAGAGAAATCGGTATCCATATCGGATTCAGTATCATAACAAGAACTGTCATCCGATTGCGCAATTTTACGACGACGTCTTCGTAATTTCATACCCTTCTTCTTGCTTTTACAAGACAGCGGTGTCTTTAGATCACTTTCTTTTGCTTCATCTGACGATCTTGTGGAAATTGGTTCACCATCATTTTTGTCGTCTTTATTATTAACCTTATTACTGTCTTGAGTTTTGCAGACGTAATCATCGTGAGATCTTTGCGATTCGCGCGAATCCGATGAGAAATCCTTTTGTGATAACTGAGTAAGTTTCTTTTCCTTCCTTTCAGCTTCACCTATAGAGGCTAGCCAGTTTTTATATTCGTTACGAGATTTCCTAACAATCATATCAAATTCTTCGAACTTTTTAGCGTACATTAGATGAAACTCTTCGTTTTCCGCCGACTTGGCCAAAATTGTTTGTTCCAGATTTACAATACATGCATCCATAAGATCAGAACATACAGCCACCAAGAAAGCATTTAACGAGTAGACCTTCTGAGAGTTAATCATTTTTAATTTCGACAAGCAGAAGAATAATATCGAAACAATTTTAAATATGCAAGAATCGTTAACTTGAAAAGTTTTGGAGCAGAGAATTTTGCGCAAGTCTACCAATACACAGTGACACAAGGCATTAAAATCAGGTACCTCCTTGTCAAAAAAGAATATATCCACAATTAAGTAGAAACGAGCGTAAAAGTCCTGAAGACTGAATTCGATTTTATCGGGATCAAGTTTTGTCAAGTAATCAGCATGAGAAGCAAAGAGTTTGCAAACATTATTCTCACTTAACTCAAACGGTATCAAACTCACTAGCGAGTAAAGATAGTGATATATGGAATCTAAATCATAATTTTGTCCATAATATAGGGTGCCCAATTGATTTTGTGCCATACCTATAGCAGGGTTAAGCTTAAAAGCTTCAAAGTAATATTTGGCAGCCAACTGCTTCGTTATCTTTAATTTCGTGTCAATGCGAAAATCTAAAAAATAACGATGTAAATCACCCAAACTTAACAATGATGAGTGTATAGTATCCAAAGCAAACGATACCGCTTCCAAACTCTTATCCAGTGCATAATTGTTTATTTCATCCACATTCAAATTGTCGCCTTTAGATAGGCGATCTTTTTCTTTCAGCTCCTTTAAATAGCCGTCATTTATAATGGTGAAATCGATTAAATATTTCAAATCTAAATCATAAATCTCCTCCATTTTTATAGCTATTCTCTTGTAATTCAGTATACCAGCACAAAGAAATCTTTCTAATTTCTGAATATTGTCTTGAGCACCCGGTTGGGCTACATCTTTTAGCTCTTTAATCCAATTCTTTTTGACATATGCAATGAATTCATAATAGCCTTTACGCCACATAATTTCCCGTGCCTTTTTACCCACCGATTGAAAGTCCTTAAAGATAATTTGGATACATAACTGAACAAGTTGGGCTCGTTTCTGTTCCAAATCATTTTGGAACAGTTGAGATATGCCCGAAATTTGTTTCTTTTCATCGTCCAGCTGTTTAACTACGATGTAAAGTTGTCTAAGCAAATAAAAAAAAAATTATAACAATTATTCCATCTAAATACTATAGTTATAGTACTTACTGGTAAATTTTCTTAACTTCGGCACTGATCCCGTTATTTTGAGATGAATCTCCACAACGTTGTGGCTTGCAACCATTACTTCCGGTACTTATACCACCAATACTATCACCAGAGGCGTTTGAACCTCCGGAACTCACAATCGTGTCCATCTCAACAGTGACAGCGATTTAAATAATAAGAATCCTGTAAATTACAACAGTTTTATTATTTTAAACTATTTAATGAATTGAATTAATTTGTATTTAAATCGATGTAATTATTTTATTCGGTAATAAATAATGAATTGTCATTTGAATGTCTTTTTTTTCAACAATTGTCTTTTTTGTTTTATTTACAAATAACATAGGCTCCACAGAAAGAGACAACGATACACTTGTGGCCTGTTGATACATTAAAAGATTTTAGAATGCATCGATTGAAGAGAACATGAAAAGGCGTACCAGAAAATGCCTTTGTGAAATTTATTTTAAGTTTTTCACGCTTTAACGCAAAATTTGACACACATCTTGAATTCGACAAAAGTGAAACGAATGAAAATAACCTTTTTTGGACTTATGCTACACTTTATATGACAAGCATTAAACGTTAGATTAAACAATTATTATTTTTTTCTGAATAATTTAAACAATTATATTTTCACAATGTCCTTCGATTTTTACTTCTGCGACGCAATGGTGAACAGAGTTGTTTTATCTTAAAAATATCACGTACACGACGAACCAACAAGAAAAATGAACAGAATGTAAATCACAGTTTCTCTCAACAATTACAATAAAACCCTAGCATATATTACAGGAATTTATGCACAAAAAACGAATTTTTTTTCAGAGCGATTATTTAAATGCTTCCTTTGTTTTATTTATTTATTGAATAATCAATAACTTAAATACTTTTTTTCAGGTTTTGTATTACTCATGTGTAATAAATGCGTACGTGTGTGTACATTTTGCAATATTTCAACAAATACTATGTACACAATTTATTTTTTAGTTTATATTTCGAACAAATTTACACATAAAACACACCTTTATTATTTTTGTCCTGTTAAACTCAAAATTTATTATTTGCAATTTAATGAAAAGTTTTACAATTTTAATGCAAAAATTCAGCTGCCTGTTTTAATTGCGTCTGTCTTTTTCTTTTACTTTGATATTTTGCACAAATTCTACCATTTTCGATAATAATTACAGGGTTGTATTAAAGTGGTGAAATTCTAAATTTAACTCTCCAATATAATATATATATATATATAGAGTTGCTACCAACTTAAAAATCTCCGAGCGATAAATAAGTTTTCATTAAATATATATTAATTTTCATAAGATAGTTATATTCTAATGCAAACTGTAGGACTGAATGAATAAAATATGTTTGACTATAAAGTTCATCCATTAAATGGCTCAGTAATTTTCATTTATTTAATATAAAAACAAATCCTTAAAAAATTAATGGAACTTTTAGATCAATATATATTGATACATATTAATGTGTTTTTTGAAAATCAGTCCAATTTTAATTCAATTTCAATTAAATTTTCATTATAAATACAAATTACGATCATTCGATACATTTTATGCCTAATTTGTTGCAACTGAATATTGTAATACATATTAAACACGTCTCAAAGGAGAACTTGACACACGAAATGCAACCCTGTATATTCTTTTACAAAAAACATGTGACAAGCGATTGACAAAATCAATTGCGTTTCTTTTTTGCTTCCTTTCCTTCTCTGTTTTTACTCAAGATGGGTGAGTGCTGTGTTTTAAATAAAGTGAAAAATTTTCAAGAAAATCTTAAAACATCCATGAAATATAATAAATGAAATTGATAATTTTAATTATTAAATTATCAGGAAAATAATGTGGTAAATCAAGAATTAAATATCTTGCAAAGTATTCGCAAAAAACTCAAAGTAAAAATCGGTCTAAAGGTGAAATACATATCAAGCGATGGACAAGTGCTACTTAAAACAAGATTTTCTTGATAGTTTTAAACTTTAAGGATTTATTATGGGAGAGTGAGATTTGTGATTTAATGTGATTCAATTTATTGCAGGTATTAGCCGCGATAGTGCTCATAAGCGTCGTGCCACTGGTGGCAAACGTAAACCTTTACGCAAGAAGCGTAAGTTCGAGTTGGGCCGCCCTGCTGCCAATACCAAGGTGAGACCTCTACTAAATCTAATATGTAATATGTTTGGCATAGTTTGGAAAGATCAAAATGATGTTAACGCGTGTCAACTGTAACCAGATAGTTCCTTTGGAGCTTTCAGCAATTGATGAATGACGTTATTATGTTCGGACTGCTGATTGATTTTTCAAACTAATAGTTGAACAGAATATACCTGTAACTATATAAATATCTTAACACTAAATATTTGTTTGTTTCAGTTGGGTTCTCCCCGTGTTCACAGTGTACGCACTCGCGGTGGTAATGCTAAACTCCGTGCCCTCCGCCTTGAAACCGGTAACTTTGCCTGGGCTTCCGAGGGTGTAGCACGCAAGACTCGTATTGCCGATGTAGTCTACAATGCCTCAAACAATGAATTGGTTCGTACCAAGACCTTGGTAAAGAACTCCATCGTTGTTATTGACGCCACTCCTTTCCGTCAATGGTATGAATCCCATTACGTCTTGCCTTTGGGTCGTAAGCGTAACCCAAAGCAACAACAAAAGGAAGATGATAATGATGTGCTCACCAAGAAGCGCAGTGAAAAGACCATGAAGAAGTACTTGGAACGCCAGAAGTACGCCAAAGTTGAACAAGCTTTGGAAGACCAATTCGTGTCTGGTCGTCTCTTAGGTTTGTTTATAATTTTATATGTTAGTTTGTGCGCAAAACAAAATGATGTTAAAATCTCAAAGCGATCCCATCAAATTTTATTGTTACGGACTTGTTTTAAGTTCTGTAACAAGCCGATGGGGTGTGAATTTGCTTGTCATAGTTACTCTGATTGGTTTTGTAAAAATATCTTATTTTAAGGTGCATATATAATTTTGTTGACATGTTATTAATTTCTTGAAATTTTCTTTTATTTTAGCCTGTATTTCATCCCGCCCAGGCCAATGTGGTCGTTCAGACGGTTATATTTTGGAAGGCAAAGAATTGGAATTTTATCTTAAGAAAATCAAGTCCAAGAAATAAATTATTTCTTTATTATTAAAAGAAAAACAAATTCAAAATACAATTTAAATTTTTATGTTGTAAAAGAAAAAAAGCTGAGAGTTGGTGTTGTATTACAGCAAGAGTCATTGTAGATAAAGATCATCTGACAAAACAATAAAAAGTTGGAGTTTTTTGTAACAAATTATATTCATTTTGTCATTTATTAATTGCAATACATTTACATATATATACTTAAGACCATTTGCTATTTCAAACAGATTTTCTAGACTGCAACACAGAAGTTGAATATTTTTTAAATATTTCGGTGGTCTTGTTTGTACTTGATACTTGATAAAATATATTCCCGCTTTTCCTTTTGTCGCACATGCATTTTACAATAAAATGCATACGTTTTTCGGTTTAAAGTTTTTCTTTTTGCACCAGATTCCATATTCCTCCACTCGTAAAATATAAAGATTGGTCTCTAAACGCATAAATAACGTTAATCTGATTTTAGAATTAAACTATAAAATATATTGCGCAAACGACATTTCGTAGTTTTTTACGTTGTTTTTTGCCGTAGTTGAGTTTCTCAAAGTCGTTTTAAATAATAATAAAAACATTAAGAAAAAGAAAACGCCATTAATGTCAATGTAAGGCGAAGTAAGGCTCAGACCGATTCAACTAGGCTTTTAGCTGTAGGCTGGTATGGAGATATATGTATGTATGTATTCATGAAATAGAAATAAGTGGTACAAATAACAATGATATCTGTCAAGTAAATGTCGAATTTAATACAACTTTTACCAGCATAGCCTTTACTCCTGATGACAAAAGTTTTTAGAATGTCTATGTTCTTGGTAATACAGGATATGATGCTAATACTTTTCAGTTTTCTTGTATTTGTCAGTCTGAAGTTATTTTATACTCCAGCCTAGTTGAGTCGAACGCTGTAGGTTGCTATAATATGGATACCATATGTTACACTGTTGGTGAACCCTATTAATATGTCGTGTACATTTCTATTTAGTTGAAAATATTACCATCAACAAAATCGGAGTCGAATTTCTCCATTCTTTGCTAATAGCCAACGAAGGTAACCAAAAAATGGTTACCTTTTGAAGAAAACTGCTTTTGTGCCTATATCTCCGGACCCAAGTAACTCACGATAGTAAGGCAACCTGTTTAGGAATCTTTAATACCATGGCTATTTAGCCCAGTAGGTAAATTTCATTACTTCAGCATAATCATTATTGGGATTATACTGTAGAAATTCTTTATAGTGATAGTGCTTTTTGTATACCTTAGATCCAAATGTTGACTAGTGATCATACATAGAGCCTGCCACCATTCCATACTCGGAGTTTTCAAAAATTTGTATCTTTATTGGGATAGGCTTTTTTTTGCAATACGATTGTGAAGGTTGTTTTTTGCTAGGCATTCTTTTACGGTTCGTACTAATACTTTAACACTGTGTCTTGACTCCATATTCAAAATTATTAGAGTGCATAAGAGAGAAAAGGATCAAGCTCGTTTTGCGCTGTCTATTTCTTTTTACAATTCCTGAAGGGGCAGAGTCATGGACCACTGATGCAGCAGCCTTGAGAGTGTTCGAGAGAAAAGTCCTACGTAAGATCTTCGGTCCAGTGCTAGTTGGCGATGATTTCCGTATCCGATCCAACAGTGAGCTGTATGAGCTCCTCAATGACATAGACGTTGTGCAGCGTATTAATATCCAGCGGCTGCGCTGGCTCGGCCATGTCGTTCGAATGGAGGAGGATGCTCCGACGATTGAGTTTCAAATGCTACTAAGAAGTAAAGAAAAATTAAAATTTCACATAATCGTTAAGAAAAAAATTTCTTTTATTAATTCATAATAAAATGAAAATACAATATTTAAGAGTGATATATACATATGTAATATTGTATGCCTTAGTGAAATATTAATTATAATGAGATCGATTAAAAATTTCTTATTCCTTTATTAAACTCCTACAGGTTATACTTGTATGTAAAAACATATATATACATATATGTGCGTTAATAAATAAAAAAATGTACGTATGAATGTATGTATGCACATATAAATTACAAGATATGAATATTAAAACGTAAACTTGTATTGAGTGATAAAATTAAAATTTGTTTGTATTAAATTTTATTTACTTATAACAATAATAACTTAAATAACGTTATTATAAAAGCATAACAAATTAAAGTACATATTAAATAAATTCTATTTCCCTAAACATGCAATTAAAATTAAAAACGCCATAATAATACATGCAATACCAAAAATTTCATAAAATCTATTAAAACTATTCATATATTTCTTTTCTATGATCAAATTATTGACTTTATTGAACTCTGTTGATGTTTCAATATCGATTTGAATGTCGTCATTAGTTGCGATCATTTCTGAGATGGTTTCATCACTGTCAGCATTAAAGAGTTCCTCCAAGATCTCTGCATCAATTTTTTCATCATTACTAACACCATCTGAATCGCAGTGTGGTAGTTTAGACAGGAGTGGATCGAATTCATCCGGATTAATGTTTTGAACGCATGCACACGTATTTTCTCCCACACAAATATTGTTCGGCGGACAGGTTATATTGCATTCAATATTTTGTAATGGCGCAGATATTATTAGTTCCACTACACAAAGAATTAAAATAATTTTATACATTATTTTGCACATTTTTAATTAAAGCACAATAAATATTCATACGTAGAACGTTTTTTTTTTCATACGTAATTACTTCTGTTCAAGAACTGATTGACGCTCAAATAAAAATTGTGCCAAGAATTAAAAAAGAAAACTACTTTGAATTGAAATTCTTAATGCTTATACATACATACATATGTACATACATATTATGTATGTTTGTGTATGTATTTTGTTTATCAAATAATTATATTATTTTGTGGTTTTACTGAAATCGTAAATAATAAATATGCATACATACATACATATTGTATATGGTATATTCGTACTTGCGTTCATACATATGTACGTAAAAATATGATTTAAGGTGCATTTATTTTATTTTTAAAACAACTTGCTCTCGTACATTTTATTTATCCTACAGGAAGTTATATTTTTTATGTTAATGAAAAGAAAAAAGTAAAACAAAAAAAAAGAACTTCATATATACAAATTTGTGATAAAAATTGATCTTGAAATTTGTTTACAAAATATTTTATAAAAACAACGCTTGTGTGAATTACTTCTTCTATTATTTATTTATTTATTAATTAAGCCCCAACACTTAAAGGTTATACAGGCTTTTATATAACCTCTTCTATTATTATATTTATATTTAATATATTATTTACTAAAACACATTTTTGATAATTATTCAATCGTTTTATGAAGATAAACTCCTAAAGATATTGAAGATTTCTTTCCATACGCCTTACATACATACATATGTATATTTGTTCCTCAAGTTAACTTGTGACGTCCTACCGGCTAATATGTATTATGACAAATTTAAAAAAAAGTAGAACAACAGTAGAAATTAATCACTAATAGTACTTATAAATTACTTGCAATGCATAATAAGAGGGGTGTATAAAAAATCCATCTACAAACAAACAAAAAAAAAAAAACAGAACAGAAACAACAAATACTTCTTAATATACGCACAAGTATTATAAACATTAGAAAATCCTTGTTGAAACTTGTATTAATTAGTAGAAATCAAAAATTGTAAACTACTCGGCTTAATATTGCTACAGAAACTACATACTTTTAGTTCAAACTCTCCTTCTCTCAATGTAGTATCAATTACGTGCACCGACATGTTCTAGTATAAATATACATATACAGATATACGTTCATACTTACTACATATATACATACATACAAATTATGAACACATAAATGAGTACTTTCAATAGAAGTGTAGTCTCATTCTATAAAGTGGTACTTATAAAACATTATCTAGAAAAAAAATGGTACTTTCTACTTGCATTAACAGAAGTAGTTGTTCTTGTTGTTATTTTTGCTTTTGTTATAGTCAGTAGATGAACAGAAAATCAAACAATTTCAATGATATTCATAAAGTTGTTCACTTATATATAGAAATGGAACGTATGAGTAGAGGAATATTTTTATAGCCTTAATAACATAGCATGAGTTATTATAGCCTAATAATTAAGAGCCGCACTAAGAGTCCATATGTTAAGTGATCTTTGTATTACCGATTATGGTTATGTAGTAATGGCCTTAATACATATGTATTGATAAAAAAATTTACTTAAAAGAAAACTAAGAAACTCTGTAGAAGTAAAGCGTAGTTGGGAAAGGATTTGAAATTTGACTGGAATAAACAATAAAATAAATGATAACATATATTTATTTATTAATTACAATACAATTACAAATTATATTTAATTATTTACGAGCTGAGTAATTGCAGCCTTATGCTCGCTCGGTGTAGTGTAACATACAAGAGTCTGTGGTGGGAAACGAACCGACGACCCTCCCGCTAGTAGTCTAGCACACTACCCACTAGATCACCAGCGCATCCAAATAAGAGTTATATTAATTCAACTGATGGAAACGTAATGATTATGTAATGGAATCAATGAACGTGAAAAAAGTCAGTTCTATATCGCTTAGAAGACATATTGATAAATTCCTCCAACTCCATAGAATTTAAGTATTGAAGAATGTGATTCCCGAACAGCATCATTGTAATGTGATACATACATAATTGGTCACTACAACCCTTCAGTCAGTAATGTGATAGTGGCACTTAATTCATTGTAAAATATATTTAAATAGTAAAATATATGTATGTAATGGCAAATGCTTATGGCTATATATAAATTGTGGCTTTACACAAAGCCGCAATTACAACTGCAACAATCTTATATCGTAATGTACATTTTTATAACCATTTGTCATCTATTTAAATATAAAAAAACCTCAGATTATTTATAATAATTAATAATTTGGAATTTACCAGCTGCATTTCAAAACTACTGTATAAGATCTTTCAATGTATGGAGTATAAGAAAATAATATTTGATATTAATAAGAACCTTTTATTTACACAAAAGGAATATAAAGATTTGAAATTCATTTTCCGAAACACAAATTCCATTTTTAAATAATAAAATTCAGGTTTATCGGTTAATATAAAAATTTTATGGCCTTTCATTTTATTACGAAAGCTCGTTTTGGTTTTTATAAGCGTTAATTAATATAAATCTTTTTTTTATTGTTATGGTATCAAATTCACATTTTCCCCAAAAAACAGTTTCTCTCTCCTTAACCAACCTAACGAAGCAAATGAAATCAATTTCTAATTACGCCCATAATATGGCAGCAGCAAAAAAAAATACAACAACGTTCCAACATACATACATACATAAAAAATCGTTCTAAATGCATGCAACTATTTAAGTTTTTAATTTTTTAGTTGTATTTTACATCTGCGAAAACATTTTACACACGCCTAATCCCTTAAAAGACAAAAAAAAAAGTCAAAAAGCCAAACAAAACAACAGCCCACCCGAAAAAAGGAATGCTTAGAGTAAAGCGTTGTAAAGTTACACCAAATCTGTGTAACAGCTATAATGTTGCTGTGTTGTTAAGTGCGCGTGTTGTTGTTGTATTTCTTTCTTTTAACTAGAAAAGTGCATAATAAGCCGACACCAACGCCACCATTGTAATGAATACGATGATACTCTTTGCCACTACGTTTGCTTTTGTAACTGTTAATGCTATGTACTGTTGCAACCACTTGGGTTAATGATAATTACGATCGTAGATGCCGGATATGAGAAACAAAAAATCGACAAATTTTAAGACAAAATTCAACAAAACAATTTTACTGAATTGTAAAACTAAACCAATTTGAGGTCCTTGTAAATCTCTAAATAGGTCCCCTGTGGCTAAAGTAAAAAAAAAATCTCTTCCATGCATGTACAAAGCAATTTTTTTTGTAAATCGACAAATAAGTCGAAACAAATTCGAAAATAGTAAAAATTTGAGGTCCTTGTAAGTCTCTAAATAGGCCTCCTGTGGCAAAAGTAAAAAGTGGATATCTTGCCATACATGTACAAAGCGAATCGACAAATAAGTCGAAACAAATTCGAAAAATAATTATCGGTTTTTTCTCACATTATTAGCTTTGTGAGGATCAATCTTGCGCAGGCAGATATCAAGACCGGTGAAGTTGCCGTAGTCAATTAGATAGTGAAAAAATATTTCTTCGGCGACTTACTCTCAGCAGATTTCTGTCAAAAACTCTGAGAGTAAATAAAAAATTGCCATGAAGAGTTTCTTAAAACACTGTCGTTCGGAGTTGACTTTAAACTGTAGGTCCCGCCTGCCACTCATGTATAAAATTAACACACACAACATGGGTGGTGGTAGAAGCTAGGTCGTAATCCTGACTGAAGGGTTCTAATGGCCAAATTATGTAAATTCGAAAACAGTAACAATTTCATTAACCAAATTATCCTGTCAATAATAGGCACATTTATGATTTTCAAAATCGCTGAAATTTTGATAAGTCGACATATCTGGCAACCATTAATTTCGGTTCAAAAAGAACAACAAAGTGGGCCATGATTTTAACTAATTAGAGGGTTGTGTTTTAGCCATCTATTGCACACATACATGTAACATCATAAGAGCAGTGGCAAGAACATAAAATCATGTTGCAAGTTGTTAGAAATATTTTTTGTTTTGCCTTTTTGAGAGAATCAAGTTTACTTTTGTCAATTTTATGATAAAATACAATAATTAAAATTGACAATGTATTTTGTGTTAGAGCAAGAACAACAACAAAAAAACAAAAAAAACTATTGCAGCAGCTAAGTAAAGTGCACAGTAACAGCAAAATGTGGTTTTCATGTCATTAAGGATATGCTACGGAACATGGTTAATTTGTTATTCCTTTTAAAACAGTTTGAAATCATCGCTGAAAGCGTTTCTTTTTCTTTTACCCAAAAATGACAGAAAAATCTAACTTATACGAGGCGTATTCGTAATGTGTTTTAAAGTCATAATATCATACTCATACGTCTTTAAGAGTTGTGAAGTAAAATTTGTTGTTAGTTTTCTATTTTAATATCGTTTATTATTTGAATTCCTTTGTGTAATAAAATTTATTATTAAGACGACAGACGCACAATAAAATTGCATTTCAAAACCCTTACTTGCTGTCATTGTATGCTGGTTTCTTTACTGCGATTATTTAACTTTGTCAGGCTATTGCTGTAAGAAGATGGACGATAGAGATCAATTTCAATAGGATATTTTTGCTTTTATTTCATAACAGCATTTTGATGATTTTTCATGTAAATATTTTTTTCTTTTTTATATTATTGCAATGACAATATAACAAACACTGATGTCTCTTGAGTACAAAGTTAAGTCAGATGATTGTCCAACAACAGGTAAGTACCTTTACTGGAGTAACTAAACTTGAGAAATAAATAAATTCATATTAAAAAGTTGTTAAAGCGAAAATTATTAAACAGACGCGAATATTTTTGTAAAATCTTAAAAATTTTTCAATTCGAATTGAATGTTTTCCTACTTCTAAAACATTTTTAAAAAATATATGTATGTATGTTTCAATAAAATATAACATTTGGTGCAAATTAAAGTTAGATTTTTTGTTTTAAGTTTTGCATGCAACTATATATCGCAACCTTAAATGTCAAAGGCCTTAACTAATTTTATTTTTATATAAATTTTGTATCCAATGAAAACTCATACAATGATTTCTGCTTTGAATTTGGATTTTTAATTTTGAATATATGTTTTGTTACAGAATGTTCTCCATTTTAGTTGCTTGATTTTAAATGTTTTCCATTTTATTAATATTTGCTTATATTATTTAAGCAAACAATTTTTAAACTTTGTGACTTAAACATTTCGTCTTTTTTACTTCTTCCTCTTTTTCTTTTTTCACTATTCACAGTTCTTTATGCAGAGCATCGCTTTGGTGTTTTATAACGGAATAGTTTTTTCAATTCGACTAATGCAAAGCACAAACAAATACTTGAAATTTATTCCCCAGCATTGTATAGTAGCCACTCTCTCTTATCGATGCAGAAAAGACTTGGGCACATAAAAAAAAACAGAAAGAAAGAAAAAAAAAAGAAACGAAAGAGAGATGAATAAAAAAAGTGAAATGTTTATTTCCAATATTATTTCTTTTTGGTGAATGATTTTTTTTAACAGTTAAAGAAAATTGTTGTTAAACTAAGAATCTACGGTGTATAGTAAACAAATGTTTAGCAGGCTAAGTAGGCTTAAGAGTGTGTATAGCCATAGCGAGCAGTCAGATAGTAGATACTCTATTGTCTTTGACTTCAAAATGTCCGTAACGAACTCAACCTATACGTTGGTCTTACTATGCCCCAACGTACAGTCATTTCTACCATTGTCGATAGATTGCCAAAGGTTTTTAGCTAAATACCACCCCGATCTATCCACATATCAACATCTCTTTTAAATCAGCGGACGCATCCCCCGAGCGCTATCCTTATCTTGGAATACCACTGTGAACCGGAACCGCAGTTTTAACTAGAATTTAAAAATTAGTTTGCTTCTCTACAAAAAAAAATGTGCATTGCGTATTATAACGGCCTCCTTGACAAAGAGATCCAAATATGACACTGTAATGGAAACAAAACCTAGAGGGTTATAAAAGTGTGTAAATTGTTATCCTGTATAAAGGGGGTCTAAATCTGTCTCTATCTGAGTGTAGTTGGATTCTTGTTAACATACGCTTCACAAGTATAGCGGATGTCAATAGATAGAAAATGCAACGTCAGAAATTTCCAAAAAATTCAAAGAATATATATAATATATGGCACGATGTGGCCAACGTCAATCAGGACATTGTAAACTATCCTATATAATTAATTGTGTGGACTGGCGATTGAAAATTAAGCAGGAATGGATTGCTTTCGAAAAGCATCCCATATATATTAAAGAGAACCTGGAAGGATATAAGCTTAATTCAACTCCTTGCTGTATACATACATAATTGGTCATTACAACCCTTCAGTCAGGATTACGACCTAGTTTCTCACACCACTTATGTTATATGTGTTAATTTTATACATGAGTGGCGGGACCTACAGTTTAAAGTCGACTCCGAACGACAGATTTTTGAGAAACTTTTAATGGCTATTTTATTTGCTCCCAGCGTATTTGCCAGAAATCTGCTGAGAGGAAGTCGACGAAGAAATACTTTTTGTATTTTGTTTTTGATGTCTGGCCTGGAGCCCGAATCCTGGCTTTACGTCTAATAAGCCAACATACTACCTACTAGACTAGGCTGTATACCTAACAATAATACATTTTTCCAGGCGGAGATTCGTGCGATTAGGAAGAGTGTATTCTGGGTCAGCATAAATTTAGTTGAAATGGAAAAACTACAGCTACATTGTAGTTAGCGTAGAGGCGTTCTGAGGCCAAAAGTCTAAGGTTGGAAAGATAAGGGAAAGATAAGTTTGTCAACTCTGGATAAGTGTGAACTCAGCAGCATACATGTGGTGAATGCCAACAAATACAAAATATGTGGAGAATGCACCGCAACGATGGATCCTTGTTCTGTTCCTATATTGCAACTTGCAATCGTAAATAATTTGAAATAAAATACGAAACATTTTTAATTAAAATTTTATTGCCTTGATTTAAGTTATTTTTAATGTTAATTTCTCTCAGTACCCGAGTTTGTATAGCCTCTTCTTTTTCAATACATGTGTAAGTATGTATATATGTCGGGTATATGCTGTATATGGTTAGTGGTTTGCGGAAGCAAAATAGAAGCAAAACTGAAATAGAAAAAGAATGCACAGCCTGAGAAGAGTGTATAAGAGAGTGAGTGAGTGAAAGAAAAAAAAAGAAAAAAAGGACGAAAAACTTTAGTCTCAAGAGTTTAAGTAAATTGATGCTTGTTTGTAAATTGTTTGATTTACAATTGATAATAATATGGGCAATAGTAGTCAACTCTTTGTAAACTCGTACACTTATACTAGAACGTTGGTAAGGAATGGATTTTCTTTAAACATATTTTTGTGACAGGAATTTTTTTTCACATTTTCTACTATAAGCGGCCATTTCAGTTGCTGACTCTTCCTTTAGTTTTATTAAAATATCTCGATATTGAATCCTATCCTTTAGTATTATAGCTGCTGATGCCAATAGTGAATGAAGTGGAATAGGAAATAGTCAATAATGATACTGTTATTATGACATTACCTACCATTGATTCTATCGTTGATGTTGATACTACAGTGTATGAAGGAATGTATATGAATATTGTTGTTGTCGTTTGTTTAGAGTTGACCACAAAGGTTTACCTATCAGTACAAGTGTGTTAAGAATTCATATATATATGTATACATCTTTTTCTTGAGTCTGTATCGGGTTCCATACGTCTCATTGTTTGTGATCTGATACGGAAAATAAAATCTACTATGTACATAGGTATTGGGTATGCTTATATGTATGTATGTATGTGCCATGCAATATTTATTTATGCGCAATTTGTTAGCAAGTAATGCAGTCTGTCTATCATTTTAAAACAGAGGAAAATGAAATAAAAATCATAAAATGCTAAGGATGTTTTTAAAGCTCTTTACGTAAGTTTTATTTAATTTTTATTTTTAAAACAGGCAGCTTATTGATAAAAAGATATATAATAGCTACGTGATATAAACAGAAATAACGCTTAGAAAATATGTATGTAGATTTAAATGTATACAAATATATGAATAAAATTGTAAAATTAAAATCAATCAACATACGGCCTTCAATCAATTTTGAAAGATTTTCAAATTCATTCATTAAAAGAAATTTATTTCCTAGAAAAAGGAGAAAACTTTTTCAATTAAAAACTAAAAGAAGAAAATTGTCACAGAAATACCATTAATTTAGCAAAAGAAGCATTCAAAGAAACATTCTTTTAAACTGCGTTTGTGTGTTTTGAATTTTTGTCCTGTGATTAATTACCCAATGGTTCATTAGTTTACCAGTAAATATCATTCATATGGATACGTAATGTTTTCTACTGCATATTTTCTTTTCCTTTCGACGTACCTAATATTGTTGCAGTTTTTTCTGTTGTTGTTGTTGCTGTTGTTGTTTTTTATTGCTCTCATATTTGTTGTTTGTTGTGTATCATGCGTAATGTAAACGAAATCAAGGCAATTGGTAATGAATGTTTGGCCCAATCAATTGAACTATTAAGAAATACCAATACGAATACGAATGAATGAATGAATGAATGAATGCCTAAAAGCATATTCTATTCGTTATATGAGTACAAAGGAACCATAAAAATGAGAAAAAGAAAAAAAAATCAAAATGTTCGATTCCAAAACCATTTATAATGATTTTAATGTAAACAAATGATTAGAAAAGAGAGTTTCTTCTTTTTAATATGGCACGATAAACTCCAAAAGGTAAATTTCTTTAAATGTGTTTACATACATATATTTACATTTTATTTTTCTACAACAAATATTAATAATTGTGGTGTGGTAATGTTATTAATAACAATACTCTTGCCATTTATAACAATTAAATTCCTATTCATGGGATAACGAAGCAGTTTTGCACAAAAATTTTTTTAGAGTGTGTGTGTTATGTAGCTACAATGGCATTTGTGTGCGTTGCTGTTTCCTATTATTTTTCAATTCTATTGTCATTGATAAACGTTTGCCAACTGTCAAATGGCAAATTTGTGCCATAAATTAAAAATCCAAGTCGAATATTTCGAAAACAACATTTTCATTCAAAAGCTTAAGCCCACTTACAACCCCATGCAATGTCATATAATTTTAGCAGTTCGTTGTAAATACGTGTGTATGGTGTGTATGAAACAAAAATACAATAGTTGAAAAGGCTTTTTGAAAAATTAAAAACAACATTTTCAAAGAGCTCTTGTTTAAATTTTCAAATTATTAAAGCATACTTTAAGGGGCACAATACTATACTGCATACATAAGGGCAAATGCAAATGAGTATTTACAAAAATGTTACATTATGCTGCTGCATACATTTAGGAAAACAAAAGAGAAAATAATTTTAGTTGCAGTTTCTAGGAGAAATTATGTTTTGTTTTGTTTGTATTTTTACGGCTGATATGCAAAATACATTCAGCATTTGAAACTTATGAATGCCATTATAGTAAGAGAATTTTGAAAAAAAATTAAGAAAATTAAATTGAAAGGCATAATTGAATTTTTTATTGCTGATATTCCATTCGTCTGCTGTTAAATGTATTAATGAATTTTAAATCTAAGTGATAAACAGATTTAAAAGTCTTATTGACAGGTACAATATTCTCTATTTTAAATATTTTTTTAATTTTTAAAGAAAATAATTGTATTTCATTTGATTTTTTATTTACTTACTTGCTTAATTGGCCATTAGCAATCCGATTAACGGCTTTCGATCTGCCTTAATACATCCTACCAGGCGCCTCTGCTTCTTGCATGCCTTCTCCATTTGGTCACACCTATTAATGTTACGCCAACTCGCACTGCAATGGAGATCTTACGTAAGACTTTTCTCTCGAACACTCCTAAGGCTGCTGCATCAGTACTTAACAGCATATATATTCTTTAATTGTTCTTTACATTTCTTTTGAATTACTTTGTGCAAGATTTTAACAATAAAATCCTTAAGATTTTAAGTTCATATCTTACAAATTTACCCACCGAACTAAATAACTGTTTAGATGAAGAAAATCCGTTTTGACTAAAGAAACAGCTGACGTTGAAGTAATTGGAAAAACTGTTGCATTTCTTTTTCTAAAATCCCTGGTTGATAATTTTATAATTGGAGCCAACACATGTGTGTTATTCTTTAAAATTAAACTTCATATCTACAACATCTTAATATTATTTCTTATTTATTTTGTTTTTTTTTTTGATATTTATAGTGAATAAGTTGTTTATTTGTTACCTTCATTATAAATTTAATTCCTTTAATTAAAATGTCACAAGCAGAATAACTAAACGTGGTATTAATTATTAAAAAAGCAGAAAAATAAAAAGAAAAGTAACTTTAAAATCTCAAAACAAACAAACAAACAAACAAACAAGTGGCATTCAAGCATAAAAAGCAAATGCTGGTAAAAGAGACCACATAAAGACATGCAATGCTCATTGAATTTATTTTTTTTTTATTTTTTTATTTAAAATTTTTTCTTTTTCAGAATGTGTATTGCAACCAGCAGCAACCAATGCATATAAAGTGTAATCTCATACACACATACCATAGAGAAATATTGTGTTCAAGTATGTGTATAGGAGAGTCCTTTGGCGAATAAATATAAAAATAAAAGAACATACAACTTGACAGTTGATTACCACCACTCATACCTCATTTAGTAGACAGTGAGCATAAAAAGAGAACAGAAAACACCTTAGCAGGCAATAAATTTAGAGATGAAGAAAATATTTTCATAATGACAATATTAGATATAAACATACTTCTTTAACAGACTGTACTCTCCCTGCATACATACATATCTACATACATACATATATACATTTTCATGCCACTTTCATACGCAATTGAATGTGCTTTTTATACTCATAGAATCTAACTTACATACATATGTACACTGGTAAGCGTAAATTTCTTGGTTTTAGAATAGAAAACAGGGTCTTAATTAATTAAATTTTTATTTTTCTTATTTTATATGCGTCAGTTATTGTCTTAATACTCATATCGTCTCTACGTCTGCTGTACTCCTTTGGGTAAAAGATTTTAATTAGTTTGTGAAAATATTTACAATTTATTGTTACATTCCCTAATTACGAGTATCTAGATAGATATGATTGTTTGAATATGAATTTCTATGATGAGTACAAATAAGTTTTACCTGATTAACATACTTACGAATTCTAATTAATTTAAAATTATTTACACGTTTATACAATACTTATGTATGTAATTTGTGCTACAATTTATTTATACATATGATAATATATGTATGTATGTAGTAGTAGTTGTGTAGTTGTGTAGAATATTATTATTATTATCATTATATATAGAAATTATGTTGTGTTTGTAAATATTCCATTTTCAGTAAATATATGTATGTATGTATGTATGTATGTATTCTATAACATTATGAAATGAATGAATTACTAAGACTAATATTGCTGGTAGTTGTACAAAAGTTTGCCCCAAAGACAAATAATTCAAATGTTAGTACTTTGTTTTGTTATTATTTGGGGAAAACATGGAAAGTGGTATAAACATTTACATATGTATGTATGTATGCACATATTGCATATGCATAAAACTTAAGGAATCTATTTAATAACTAAGTGTCTAAAGTGTTATTCTCCATTATTATGAAAAATTATTTTTAGCATGAATCCTTTCAACATATTCTCTAAAATATCAATTTAATTTTAATTAATTTATAATTTTAAAGTTTTGATTTTTATTGTAGATTAACGATAATTTTAAAATATAAAATCATGAATCAGTGATATAAGATGTTTTTAAATGGGAAATTGGTGTTCTTTCCATAGGTTTACAGTTTCAAACAAACTTGCATAGAAGCTTCTATTTAGATTCACATGTTAGATATGAAATGATATATATTTTATAAGTAGGAGCCTATTCAAAAATATCGATCAACTATGGATACCCAATTACTTCTACTGTAAGTTTACTTTGAATAATAAGGCCACTTTGTTGGTTTGAGCACCATAACTTTTTCGAAAATTTGGAAATTAAATTAATTTTTATTCTGCTTAATTTTATCTGAGGGTTTTCATCGAACTGTTGTGTGAACCAAATGATGATTCTCATTCGCTCAATGGACTACCAACTGAGTAACGTCTGCGAAAAGACCAAAAAAGTTCCGAAGAGTTAAAATTATTTTAATATAATAATAATATAGTCATATTTAACACAGTGAAAGAAAGAAATTTCAGAAAACGTTCTGATAATTTTTAGACAGTTTTTGGCAAAGAAGTTAGTCTTAGCCACACTATTGGTTGGTAGTAATTGGCTACAGTGGAGTCAGCTGTAATATGTACAAGAGGGGCATAAAATGTACTCATGCCAATCATTTTGCATCAATTTCCCATTGATGTTATATGTATATTCAAATGACTTATTTCGTTTAAACTTTTGTGTGGTGTGTATATGATGAAATTGTTAGAATTTTTTCTTTCATGTTATTTAAATAAAACCTTTTCTAATTATTATTTAAACAATAGAGTTAACATGGCTTACACTTAATTATTATATAATGAAATATATTTGATAAGATAAATAAACACTAACAATATATGCCTTTAAATTCTAGTTCACATATTTACCTTAAAGGTAAATGATACATTTTCGTCAATTTACTTTGCTTATCAAATAAACGGAGTATAAATAAAAAGAAAAATATAAATACAATAGCCTAATAAAACAATTCATTACCACCAAGAGGATGAATGGATGGTGGAGTGGTTTGCCAAAAACTTAATAGGCTTCATTAAATACATAGTTATAGGCAAATAACTCGAAATATTTTTTTGGTAACATGTACAGTATGTGTGTATGTATGTATGTATGTGTATAAGATTTTAGGCACGTAAAAACTGTTATAATTTTTTACGCATAAAAAGATTAATTCAACGCATTAAACCTTTGGCAGAAAGAAACAAAAGAAAAACTATTCCGACAGTAGGAAATTTTACGAAATAAGATAAAAAAAAATTCATGATGATTTTTACTCGTTTTTATTATTGTAGTGGAAAATTGTCTGTTTGCTTCTATTATACGCTCAAGCCTTAAGCATTTATTAGAGAAGAAAACACAAAAAACAAAACTAGAAGAGATTAAAACTAACAGTGAAAACAAAACATAGAAAACTTTAACAACAACAAATACATACACAAATACATATAAACACAGGCTAAATTTTGCTTTTATTCTCTTTTGTTTTCTACTCTGGTATGGTATACAAATTTGAGGTCTAGAATTCAAAACATGAAGTCAGACAAACCGTTGGCAGGCTGTATATATGTATGTCTGGTACTTGCAAAAGAAATAAAAGTAATGATGAAGTAACGAACAACAGCATTGTTTTCAAAAAAAAGGAAAAAAAAAACGAAGAAAAACAACAAATAATTTATAATGCTAACATAGCGTTTTATTTTAATTTTTTTTTTGCAAACTAATTTCAAAAATCTAATTTTTGTGTGTTTACAAGATAGTGTTCTGAAAAAGGTCTGATATAAGCAGCATCTTCTTTTGAAGTAGAACTTTAAAAATGTATGATTTGAAGTCCTAATAGAGCACCTCAATTAAATCCATTTAGATTTTAATGACTACGGTATACAATTTCTTCTTTTTACTAAAAGTCGCCGCTAAAAAGAAGGTTTCGACTCTGATTGTATGCAATAAAAGGAAAAACGCACACTACACGTTAAAGTGTTCAATATGTTGAAAACTAGAAGAATTGGTAAACGATTCGAAGAAACATGGTATATTATAAATAGTAAGCAAGCTTTGGTCTGGTTCCCGATCTATCTTGTAGTAAACAATTGTTCTGTCGAAAATCTTAGAAAATTCATTGGTAGCGTCACAACCTATGAAGCAAATGAAGATATGATGATTGTTCAAGCTTAAAAAATCTCAAACAGATAATCAGGAATAACAATCAATTGTGTTGTAGCGATTTTGATTAGACGTTGTAGTTGAGACATAGAAAGAGAACACTTCTAGCCGCATCACAACGATATAGATTTGAATGAAAGTGATTTTAGTTGGTGCATGCCATCTAATTCAGCAACAAAACTAATGTGAACTTCTTTTTTAAAGTTTTTGCCTTTTTAAATATCTAGTAGGAAGAAAATAATGGAAGAGATAGAAAAGTCATTAGAGCCACAATTGTTTATTTCATACTGAAGCAGAAAGAGTCGTGGTAAGTCGTCGGATAACACGAATTTCCTACAGCAGGTCTTAGAATGTCGATACTCCATTTTATTAGGATTCGAGGTGGGCAGGTAGGCAGGTCGGAGTGGTAGCTTTGATACCAAAAGCTCACATGAGCACGCATAGCGGGTCGTTGTGACGCTACAGGTGAACGCAGTCCCTGCACTGACCAAGCTCCCCCAAACCAGGGAAGAAGAAGAAGTTGGTCAGCGCAAGGACTGCACTTGAGGAGGGCAACTCTTCTTACTTGTACCTCTCTTTTATATCTGTTTTTGATTTTACAATCCAAAGGTGTCATGGGTTAGGTCGGAAATGTAAATGTATAGTAAACATTGAAAGCTTTGATATTGGTTTCTGCGCTAATTAAATGTATTTCGGTACAGCGTCGAACTGTAATAAGATTGAATAACATTAATATCATACATATGTATTTATATTTATTCCGCCATAAATTTCGTGATATTGGCACCACTCGATTAGTAATCATCTTCACAGGTTTACAAAACACACACATGCACATACACACGCATGCACTTATTCCTTTTGTAAATAAACAAATAAAGAAAGAAAGAAAGAGAAGAGGTAAACAAAAAATCATTCGACCATTTTGGTAAAACAAAGCTTATTGAGACACAGGAAGGAAGGATTTAACGCCAAAGGCTATTGGCGGAAATTATTGTGTTTAACGCTGAAATGGTGAAAGACCAACAATATAAAAGCCTACCAATATACTAACTAACGAAGTACTAGCGTTGCCAATATAAATACAAAAAATATTTTATGTTCATACTCTTTTTTCTATCCTTACTTGTAAATTGTATATAACTTTTCCTACAAAATAGATTTTGTATGGGAACAGTGGAAAAGGATTAATTTTGTAGCCACAGTCATTCTCCCATATTAAAAATGATATTTATTTCTTAATAAAAAAATATTTTCGTATATAAGACATAATTATTACAAGAATATATTCAAACTATTATTATTTGTCTTATATTTTCTATTACATATATGTACATATGTATGTATATATATTTTCTTTTTGATTTAACTGCATTTGACATGAAAACTATTTCCATTCATTTTATTTTATTCAGTTGATAGCAGAATAGTATTGTAATTCGGGTATCATTATTACAATCATTCCTATGCCTGTATGATTAGCAACGCACTCTTGCATGTACACGTTAGTTTACCTACACCAACGCTGTTATATACCTAAAACACACACAAACCAACTCATACACAGATTAAGGCAAATGCCTGCACAAATACAAAGTAATGAAAATAACTTTTTACCCTCAAAGAAAAGCGAGAAAGAGAGAGAGAGGGAAAGGAAAAAATAAGCACCATCACTGAAGTAAATGATGCTTTAGGCTAATTATACCAAAATTATTCAAGAGTAACACTAACTAAAATTCCAGCAACAAAAGAGATTTTGTTAAAGGATAATATGGCTGGATGATAAACTTTCAACAAAAAACAACAACAAATAATATTAAAAAAAAAAAAATTCCCAAACAAAAAAAAGGGCCATGGAAAAACCAACAAGAAAATTAAATAAAAGAGAAATTTTTTGTAATTACCAAGGTTAATGTGTACCGAGGTTATGACAGGATATTAATTTACCAGGCTGGCTTTTTTGTTCTTCTTAATTCTTTTCCGCCTGAACATAAACATGAAAGTGCGTGTGTGTACACTGTACAGGCTAAAATAAAAAGATGAATCGGTGTGTGTGTGTGTGTGTATAAGCCACTTGACATTCTATGCCAAACAATTAAGCGATTGTGGTTAAAATACAAAAAAGAAAAAACTGGTTATAAAATTGGATTACCGGGCAGAAAAGGATGGTAACATTATTTTAAGCATTTGCGATAAAACAAAGGAAATTAAGAAAGTCAAAGTTAACAAATTTAACAACAACAACAAAAATAAGATAACAACATTGAAGGTGTTAATAACATTAAAGGATTCTATAAATTCTAAGAATAAAAAGAATTTAAATTTTCTTTTAAAATGCAAACTTACATTAAGGTTCACTGTCATAGACCTGTTCTTATAGAATACTTTGGACAATCCATCTTGTAGAATATTTGCAACAAGAATACATATATTTATATTCGAATTAATCAGTCTAAATGAATCTGCCCTTTGGAGGAAAAACGATAGGCATCTGAATAACATGCAACAAGTTATGAACTTCCTTAAAAAAATCTCATATTACTCAGCCTAATGCGTTCTTCAAATGAATTTATTATTCTGTATGTTTCGATCTTGGATTAAAGTCATTATTCCATCAGTGACGAACGTCTGAATTTTTTTGGGCCTAAAAATCATCAGATTATATTAAGCAGTAAGCGAATTTCGCAGAGATTGCAAGAAACGATATTCTAAAGGCGTAAAATTCGGGCTGTTTGATGAGTGTGTCAAAACTTCTCAGGCAAGCTGTTTTAGTTTCTGTTGAGTCATTAAAGGTGTATGTGGTTTGACGTTGTCATGAAGGAATACAATACCGTTTTGGTTTATCAATTCTGGATTGTTTGTTTTAATATCGTAAAATGTTAACAGTAGAGAGAAAAGAATCTATAATTTTATTAAATTGCAAAAACTCATAATGAACAATTCCCTTTTAATACTTCCAGATACAGAGTATTACTTTTCATGGTGTCAATCCTAGTCTATGATCCTTTTCATGCATCCTTAAATAAATAAATAAATTATGTTATTAAGGCCCCTTTTTATAGTCTGTAAACAATCGTAGTTTTATTTCATTACATGTTAAAAGTGAGTCCATTAAATTTTTCACATGACAATACAGCTTACTGCATATGGTGGATGACTTTCTGGTTATACTTAGCAATGTCTGCTCTGCTTTTGTACAAGTGTTTCTCAATAAATAAATTCCTAAATAAATGGTTAGGGACACAAGAGAACATATTTAATTTAATCATATTTGATTAAAAAACTAATGCTAATTTATAAATTATTCTGCTATTTTTACATTTAACCAGCATCCTATGAAAAATATTGTGTTATAAAATTACGAGTACATCTTTGACGGGTCATAATCAGCTAAAAATTTAATGCGTTTTTTTCAAATATTAGCAAGTCAAACATTAATATTTAAAGTCAAATGTGTTTAAAAATTAAATACATTAATAATATTTTATAATAATAATCGTAATTGTTTCATATTTATGTTTATTCAACTGCATTTAATTTATACATACACCCGAATAATAATGGTATACGAGTACATACATATATAATTCAATAGAAATATTGTGTGTTTTTCCTTCTTGTTTTTATTGTTTTTGTTTTTTTTCTAGATTATATAAAATTAAAAACTATAACAAAAATTACAGTAGAATTGGCCCTAGTGGCAACAACCACAAATATTGATTATTGAAATTAATATCGTACATGAACAAACACATATACATAAATCTATACGTACATACATACATACATCTGTAATAACTTCCACAATAATGCCATTATCAATTGAACATTTTTATTTTGTTTTGCAAATTTAGGTCTTTTCCAAAAATATCGAAACAGTAAATAATTTTGAAAAATAATAATTTCTGATAACGATTATAGAAAATATGGCTACTAAATATTATTATAATTAAAATGGAAATCTATTATAAGGCAATCATACACAAGTTTATGCGTAAATACATACATATACATACATATATGTATGTTAGCAAAACAAATACTAAGATTAAAACAGTTTGAAAGAATTAAAAACTAATAACAATATTGTGTAGGCTAAAGGGCTTAAAGAACTTAAATTATAAAAATGAAATATGCCTAACACATATACTTATGTACATATGTACATTCAAAAAGCTCAGAATATTTTGATGATAATAAATAATAAAAACGAAATGTATACTTAAAGCATGTCAAATATTATTTTGAACACCACTTTTAGTGGCCTTAATACGCTATTAAGATTGTGTCATACAGACGGGCCTTTTATGTATAATATATGTAACTACTAACCCGTAGTCTAGTAGGTAGTGTGTTGGCTTATTAGACGTCATGCCAGGGTTCGAGTCCCAGACCAGACATCAAAACGAAATATGAAAAAATATTTCTTCGGCGACTTCCTCTCAGCAGATTTCTGGCAAAAACTCTGAGAGCAAAAAAAAGTTGCCATGAAATAGCTTTTCAAAAATCTGTCGTTCGGAGTCGACTTTAAACTGTAGGTTACACCACTCATGTATAAAAAATTAACACACACAACATAAGTGGTGTGAGAAACTAGGACGTTGTACAATGGGTCTTAATTGACAAGTACACGTCCTCTAACCTAACCTAACCCTACAATATTTAGAAACTATATACAATGCGGAAATGGAGAATATATTGACAGGTGGTTATGAGATAGCAGATCGATATTATGCCAGTATCCCATGGGTAATAGGATACAGGGAAATTCCAAGTAAATGCAGAGCGTATGAACTGGCCAAACGGGGCATAACGATTCTTCAATGAATTCTCGACGTTAGTAATCTAATTGACAATGTGATCGTAGCCTCAGCTGCAGAGACTCAAAGAAGAAAAAGGCACTATATGGAAGATCGGCAGGAACTGTCATGCATTGATATTGCCAGTCTGAGTGGTTTCAGATCTAGAGGATAAATGGAAAACTATAGTATCACAATGGGCGCTATGTGGCCTAAGTGTTTCCATTCAAACTCCTTGAGAGGACAGCCAGTTCCACCTAACTACCTAGTATTTCATACCGTACTAGCGCCGTGGTCTAGTAGGTAGTGTGTTGGCTTATTAGACATAAGGCCTCAGTTCAAACCCAAGGTCAGACATTAAAATGAAAATATAAAAAACATTTCTTCGGCGATTTTCTTACAGCAGATTTCTCATAAAAACTCTGATAGTAAAAAATTGCCATGAAAAGTTTCTCGAAAATCCGTCGTTCGTAGTCGACCTAGAACCACTCATGTATAAAATTTAACCCACACAACATCACTGGTGTGAGAAGCTAGGTCGTAATTCTGACTAAAGGCTTGTAACGACCGATTATGTATGTATGTATGAAGTATTAAAAAAATTTATGAATCTATTAAGTAAACATGCAAATAATTGAAGAAACTTTTCAAAATTTCTTAAACTTTATAAAAACTAAAATGTTTTATTAATTTTCCCTTGCAGTTGTAGTTTTTTATTGTAATTGATTTTCCATAATCGTTTGTAAAATTTTATACTTAACGACAATAAGAAATCATTGTATAATTATTATACAAACCGACAAATCTGTTTAAAATTAATTTAAATTAATTTGTCTTACGCCACATAATCGTTTTAAATAAAACAATTATTGTTGTGCGTTCTGTTTTGTTTTTATTGATTTAATGGTTTAACGTAAAAGCAAAAACTATTCTAAAAAAACAGCAACAAAAACATAAATAACAACAATAACACCAAACAAATTATAATAATATTCAGGGCAGATAAAAAGCACATACACACACATTCATATTCATTGAAATTCCTAGTACACCCAGGAACTAGGCAAAACATAGCACGGCTTTAAATAGTCGGGCCTTCTGTAAAGTTAATAAAATTGTGGCATTACACGCGTTCGGCTCGCATGGAATACTAAAAGGCCTTGCAAGAACAGTCCTTTTTAACTTATACTATTCCATGTTTATTGAAAAAAAATAAAAACAAAATAAAATGTTTCACTTGAATATTTTCGAATGCTGAAATTCAAACTCTTGTGCAAGCGTTCAGATTGTTATCCTCTATGTAAGTGTGTTAGTAATACGTAGTAAGAGAATTATGAAAGATATATATAAAATGCGATTTGTTGTTTTTGCTATTATTGGCTACATACCGAAGCCATTTTATTACTCCATATACACTTACATTCTCATAAACACTCAAATAGAAATAGTATAACAGTTTACAATTATACGTTTACATTTATACCGCTATGTACATATGAATGTAGTTAGTATACATGCGTGTATATATGCGTGTGTTTGAAATTTCGTGATTTCCCATAAGAATGTTTGTAAATGTTTGTGAGTGTGTGTTAGTGCGCATCTATGTAAATGGTAAAATGAAGGACAAATAATGTTGGAAGATTTACAACCTTATTGGTGTCGAGTGCAATAAATAATGTTGAATTTACATACACAAACAAATGCATGCGTATATGTTGTGAATACATTCAAAGAAATTTTTTATAAAAACAATACAATTTGAACATATGCAGCGTTTAATAGAATAATGCATTGTATTATTCATAAATATTAAATAAATTCTAATATCTGTCCTTTACCGTTTAGCCTCCACTAATAGTCCAATCATTAGTTTATATTTTGCTTCCTTTTGAAGTTTTGTAACATAGATACATAATTGGCCCTTTAGTCAGGATTACGACCTAGTTTCTCACACCACTTAAGTTGTGTGCGTTAACTTTTATACATGAGTGGTGGGACCTACAGTTTAAAGTCGACTCCGAACGGCAGATTTTTGAGTAACTTTTCATGGCAATTTTATTTACTCTCAGCGTTTTTGCCAGAAATCTGCTGAGAGGCAGTCGCCGAAGAAATACTTTTTCATATTTCGTTTCGTTGGAGATGCCTAACCTGGGGTTTGAACCGAGGCCTCACGTCTAATAAACCAACACACTACCTACTAGACCAAGGCGACATCTATTCTTTTTAAGATTTTTTGGAAAATCTATGAAGTAGATTTATATATGTAAAGCCTAGTGTCATGAAACCATGCTTGTTATAGTTAAACCAGCTTTACAAAACTCCTCTGTCAACTGCTCTTATACTTTGTACGATTCGGACAACGGAATATAAGCTTGCTTTGTTCAAACTGATACCGTAACCAGACACGAAACATACGAAAACAGAATCATACATGTCCATAGCTCTACATATTACTGACAATGTCAAAATATATTGAAAAAAAAAACAAAATATCGATACATTCTTTGAATGGACATGGGCCCACACGTAGACCAGTGTTGGATTGTGGGCAGAATACATTGAGCTTTTATCTGAAGTAATGCTTACGTGTTGTTGAACAGAATAATTCCTTATGTGGTGGAAGGTTTTCAGTGAAATCAAATCAAAATTTATTTGTTAAGTGTATTTACATTTTTGCATCATGGTGTGTAGCAATGTTTCAATTACAATTTTCATTTTTTACATACACACTTACATAGATAAACATGCATACATGTATGCGCAATCATAGACTTATCTATTTACACATACCTACACATACATATACATACATACATACGTATAAAATATGTGTATGTACATACTAATATATCTTGTATTTTTGGTTTACATAAATTTCTATTGCAAGAGCCATGAATGTTGGTATAGCTACTGCGATTGTTGTTCTTTGATTACAATGCAACCACTATTTAGTTGCGTGTGCATGCATACACACATGTACATGAATATTTGTGTGAATGTACAATTTTAAAATTTTTGGTATTTTGGTGTTTGTTATGTAATTTTGGTCATAAATTTAAACATTAACTCAATCGTATTGTTATTATATCCTAATGATAATACAACTGTAGTCAAATTATTTCGGTCGCTGGTTTATACCGTCTCCCATCTCAATTTGCATCATTCGCCCACTATCACTCTCTCTCTCTCTCATTCTCTCTCCCTCAATCAGAGTATATTTTTTATCTCTTTTTCCTTTCATTTGCATGCTTGTAAATTAGATAATCAGGAAGTTATACAATCCTATTTACATATACATGCACGCACACATACATGCATACATATAATGGATAGTAATATTTTATGCTTATTTAAATGTATGCATTTCTCATTGTATGCTATAGTGCTTATGTGTATGTAAGTGTTGTGTAGTTGTGGCGTATAATTATGTTCAAATTACCTTTAAATGTCTCCGTTTTGTATTGATATTGTTCACTGTGTGGCTGTAGCTGCCATTCTCTCTGTATGGTAGGCGTAATATACATGGGTCATGGTTTTTTTTCCGTTTGTTTTTACAAATCGAATTATTTTGTAGGTGTTTGATTTTTATTTTCTTTTTTTGGAGGGCTTTTCTATTAGAAAATTGTGTTTTAGTTTATAGTTTGGATTTATTAGAAATTTATTACATTAATTAAAATTTAGTTGATATTAATTTGCTTATTTATAAGTGTTTACGATGCTATAAATAAATGTCAAAATTTCAATTAATGCTTAGTCGGTGTCAATAGTGTAACAATTATATGCTATTCTAGTCGTATATTTCTGCCACTTTTACTTCTATACACATGCACGTCGTATTCCTATGATAATTGTAGTTTGTAATTGAAATATGATTAATTGCTGTGAATCCAAGCGTAGAGAGTATGAATATGAAACTATTTATTGTTGAAATTATTTTTTTTATTGTTTAAACGTACATACATATGTAATATTGTAATATGAAAATAAAACAATTTATCATAGTTTAACTATTGGAGGTGTAACCATAAAATATAGACAGAATAACAATAACAATCCAACTAATGATTACAGAAAAACTTTTAAATGTTAAATTACATACACCCAGACACAAATTTTTCAATTATATTATGAAAAAATAATAGGAGTTCGAACTTTATATCTAATTTTGTCAGTCAGACCTAATCAATATTAACTTATACTTAACTTGGTAATTTTATCCATGAATGGCGAAGCCTACAATTTAAAGACAACTCCAAACGACAGTTTTTTGAGAAAATTTTTTCAGAGTCAGACGACTGCTGGAAGAAAGTTGCCAAAGAAACATTTTTCATATTTCGTTTTTGTTTGAGATGTCTGAGCTGGAGTTTGAACTACGGTCTCATGTCTAATAAGCCAAAACACTACTTACTGGACTATGGCGACTACAACCAATATTAAACAAAATTATAATATTTTAAAGGGAAAGTTATTCATCTCAGGGAAATGAGGGTACATTTTTTAAAAGGAAGTGACCGCTGTAATTAAATATGTTGCGGATTAAAGGATTTTTATAAGAGAATACAGGAGGCTGTCCTCTCTCTGAGGCATTATTTGTCATACACGTTTAGCTCTTCTGGAACCTTCTGTAAAAGCAGAGGCCATAGACATATTTGCGTCAACTCAGTGTTTCAAAATCTTAATACAAAATACTGGACAGCGGATTAAGGTGTTAAAGATATATATTATGCATGGAAGAGCACCCAATGCTTGTTGGGCACGTTACTACAAGGTTCACTTCACTTCCAACATTTGACAAGGAATATGTCTTTCGATTGCGTCAGTTGAACATGAGGAAGCTTAACTTCATTGGCAATGCATGTGCAGTATTGCGAGGTTGAGCATTGTATAACTAATTTTGATAAGAAGAGGACAACGAATATTTTATCCTTGGGCTGAGGCCTCTTCCTTCAAGGAGGATTTGCCATGTAAGCCAACATAAGCTAAGGGTTTTGAATTTTTATCAAACATATTTCTGTATGAAATTTTAATGAATCCAGGTGCAATGAATGAATCTATCGATGTTAGAGGCTAAAGTTGTGCTTCATATTTGTACACAAGACTACAATGGCTCTATTGTTTTTTATTTCGATGCTAGAGCCATAAGTTGTGCCTCCTACCTATGCACAACAGTATCTGTAGTCCACAGTTAGAAGAGTTTGGTCCTTATGTCCTTATTTTTAAATTAAATTCATAAAGTGATTTTAGAAATATTTTTGTTTATAAGGAAACTCATTAAAACAAATATCTTTTAAACATTTACATAACAGTGTATTAAAAGCAAAAAAAATCAGAATTAAGCGGTATTTGTATTAAAATATAATGACATTTATGATAAAACTGCATTTACACAAAGAAATTCGTTTGTCTGTTTTTTTTTTCATTCTTTTATGCAAAAACAAAAGCATCGTAAAATATAAAAATGAACTTAGTACAGTAGCAGTACAGTATATCATATTTTTTTTAAGTGAAATATTTACTGAATAACAGCTCAAAAAAAGTATTCTATACATACACATACATATTGTACACACATACACAAACAGTGACGGCATAAAGAGGGAGAAAGATTAAGAGTGAGAGCGCGAGAAGAGACAAGTAGTATATATATTAACAAAAATTGGAACACTACACATTAAAATTCACTCACACATGTACATAGCAAATGAAGCCGTACTTTATGGTAGTAACAACTACACTTGAAACTTAATGGTATTTTTGTTGTTAACTGCTATTGTTGTACAACTTATGCAGAAAGCTGGAATGTACAACACATACATATGTACATATGAGCGTATGTGCTTTTACTGTAGCTGAATATTTGTGACACAACTAATTCAAAATAATGACCGTAATTCAAAGGATTTTATGTAGGTACAGCTAAAAAATAACATTTGAAAAAAAAAAACAACCAGGAGAAATGAGAGAAACAAAAAAAAAAAAAAATAACAACAATAACAACAACAAAATTTAGAGCAAAAGCAAATAAAGTTAACGAATGGAATACCTTATAAAATATGTCAACATTATGTGTGAGAGTTTGCTTTTCATTTTCTTTCTCTTTTTCTCCCATTATCTCTCTCTTCCACTCTCTGCGTTAGCAGTTTATAAAAACGCACTTTAAACTCTGCAGGTTGTCTGTAGTTAAAGCTTATAATGCGTAGCTGGGTGTTTTCATTTCCATCTGTTTTTTTTTCATTCACAAGCATGTGAGTGTGTGTATCGTATGTATGTATGCATATAGAGGAAAAACTTAAGTAAATAAAAATTCATAAGTTTGTAAAAATTTTAAATAAAATATTTTTATTTTTTTTTCATTCGTTTTACAGAGGAGTTTAGCACAGAAAATTGTTGTACAGGAAAAATATGTATTCCAGTGCACGGCAGGATGCCGCTCCTAAGTTTGAGATCATTTTAAGTGGTAATAGAAAAAATATTTTTTTTTATACGAAGGAAAATGGCATCGAAATTTCAAATTAAAAATATAAGACATTGCCGTAAATTATGCTCAAAAGAATCTTAACTTTGACTCAATTTTACTTTTCAAATTGTATGTGTCGCTGTTTAACAGTCTAATAAAGTTAGTTTATGAAGTCATTATTTTGTACTTTAAGTTGAAATTAAATTTAAAAATTATGCATAAAATAAATGTATTATTAACATAGAATAGAAAAATGCAAAAATATGCTGTATGCTTAGAATTTTAATAGTAAAAAATATGTATTTGCTGCTAAAACAATGTTTAATAAAATTTGATATTAAAAAAATTTCCATTAAATTGCAATATTGTGTTCAAATGTATACATGTATTAATACCTGAAAAGAAGTTTAAAATAATAAAATTATTTAAGTTATTTAATTTATAACTAATTATTAATCGTTTCGTTCAATTATTTTCATAATTTTCCATGTAAATATGTTTAATGTAATGTAATGCAAAATTATACATATCTTTTAAGTATTAAATTTTTCAACATCTTTTAAATTTGTAAATTGTCTTATTTTTATTTTATAAATAAAAAGCCATATTTTAAGTAGTTTCTTTTGTTATTTCCTTATTTGATTTTTTTTTCCAATTTTTTCTCATTTTTTTTATAATATGATTATAATTCTGTTCAATTTGATTTTTCTATTTTATTTCCTTTATTCGTATTGTAAAACTTCTTCTTGTTGTTCAAGTATTTGTTAATATTTTATTTATTTCTCTACTATTTACCCAGAGTTGAGTAGCATTTGTTCAACCTACCATTTATTTTTAAGTATATTATTTTCTTATTCTTATGTATTGCTGCCACTGTCTGTTCGACAGTATATTGGGTGGTCGCACTGTATTCAATACCAACACCAGCTTTAATGGCAACAGCGTCAGCCACCAACAAGTGTTTCCGTCGCTTTACGGATTTATACTACTTATGACCAGGAACGTCTTTTTTCTTAGACAAGAACATCTTGTATTATTCTTCGTTTTTTGCTTTACTTTTACAATCCATAATTTTTTTTTATTTTTTATTTTGAACTGAAGATTTTTTATGTTGTTGTATTAAAACGACGTGGGATGTGCAGAGAAATAAAGTTTAAGAGCGTTTTAATAATAAGGAAACTAATTTTATAATAAAAACGATAAATTTTATTGTTTAATTTTTATGTTCAAATCCAATACAGTTTATGTCGTCAGACTGTCATTTTTGAATGTTGTTGCGTTAGTTGGGTTTTAAAAATTAATCCATAAAATTTCTAAGGTCATAACAATTATATTCATCTCTCAATTTTATCAATATATGCTCTTTTATTTTCATACACTGTTCTTTTGCATTTGGTTCTCAATTTTGCCAATTCATTGCTAAACACACACCACATTTTCAATTACCCAGATTTACCACTAAAACCTTCGTTCACAAAACAGCACGCACAGTTACACATGCAATCAACCAACGAACCAACCGGCCAGTCGAGCAATCACTCATTCAACTACCAACGAACTAAAAGCAATACCACTACCACTATGAATACTACATATGTATGTACTCGTATGTGTACCTCCAGGACCGACATCAACATTTCACATTCCTGTAATAACCAGGAATTGTATATATCGTATGCATTCCATGCCAATATAATTAAAAAGGAAATTCCTTTCTCATGTATTCTCTCATGCTTTTCTAAATACAAATAAAAAATACACTACGTATGTATGTACGTATGTATGTATGCACATGTGCATGTGTAAGAGAGTACGAATATGTTTATGTCTGTATATGTACTTTCAATTGTTGTATACATTAGTAAAGAGATAAATTTAAATGCATTACTATATAATGCTGTTCCTGTTATTATTAACAAATCAATGCAAAATGTAAAGAACTTTCTTAACAAAAGCTTTATGAAGCGGTTTTTGTTTAAACTTTAAACTGTAAATGAAATAATATAATAAAATATATAAATCAATACAAATTTATCATCAATAAAACTCATTTGAAAAAGTAATTTTAAGGAAATAATGTTAGAGAAAGATTTTGGTGATGTAGCCACCATGGCTGATGCGTCGTAGAGCGAGCTACATACATGGATGGATAATTTTAAAATTTCGTTTAATATTTACTACACAAGATTTAAGAAGCAGTTTTTTCTATAACTCCTCTTTGTACATGAAACAATAACAATTACTAGACAACTGTTCGACAGACCTTTGCAACGGAGATCTTCAAATCACGATTACTCTCTTCAAACGCACGGCGGCTTCACACAAGATTGACTGAACTTCACTAACTCACTCACCTGCCTTGCCTTGTCATATAAAAGGCAGGGTAAACAGTCTGATGAATGTTCTTGAAGGCGAATGTTAGTGATTGTTCGTTTGTTTGATTCGTTGTTTACATATATTATTGTAGTGTTGTTTGTGGATTTTTGTTTACTTGTTTACCATTTTTTATGCTGGTGTTTGCTGTCATATTAAGCAGTGCGATAATTTGTAAACGAGTTTGTTTACTTGTATTGTTTTGTTTTTGTAGCTTTTGTTTATAATTTTAATGTTAAGCGATGCAACACGATCACAAAATCAGTTGCATAATTGATTGACCAACAAATCAATACGTTACTAAATAAAAAGTTCCTTGTATAAGGCCTTTGCAATATCTGGTTATATTGTAAAGAAAATTTCAATTAAGCTAATATGGAATATAATTTTAAAACAAAATTTTAGAAATATTTTACCAAAAACAAATTCCTTTTCTATAAATTTACGTGTCATGGTTAATTAAGACAATAAAAATCAAATAATTTAACTTTTATAGAAACTGCAGAAGATAAATCTTAAAATGCAACACTTACAATAATATTGGTTAATGCCACAATCAGCATTTTTACAATTTACAACATTTAACTGCAGAACATATATTTTTGTTACTAATTTTTTCTATTTTTTATTTGATTTTCTATTCCAACCTCTTTCTAGTCAAGTTCATAGTTTATTTTGTTTTTGTTGTTTTTGTTTTTGTCAAAAATTAAATTACTCCCAAGTGGCTACTAAATAAATTAGCGCTTAATTAATGACTATTAATGGCATACATACGCACACACCCACTGGTTAAATAATGGTGAGAGAAATTTTCAAGCAGTTGGTTTTAAGAGCAGTTGGTATGTATGTTGTAAACCACACAGCAAGATGTTAACCATGTTTGTGTATAATTAAACTGGTGCAAGCTTTTAAAGGAAGCAGTCATAACAACAGGAACTAGCACCAGCATATTGTTCTCCTTTTTTATTTTTTTTGTACATCCACATTTATGCTCATATAATGGACTGAAGTGGCTTATGGCTATAGAAGTTAAATAGTTTACGGTCCTCATAACATATATTTTCACATTTTAAAATTTATAAAATGGAATTTAAACAACAAATAAAAGAGAAAAGGGGCAAAATCGGAAAACTAACCTTTTGTATGATTTCTCTGTAAACCACTCAAAAGATAATGTTAAAAGAACATGCAAAAGAAGAAGCAAAAGAAGAAGCAAATGTAAAGGTAAATAATTCCGACTACTACGATAACTAATCCCCTTGTACAGATTAGATTGTAAGTAAATGGAAATCGTCATCAAATAGTTTTATTGCGAAAAAGAAAAATCAAAAAAAAAAAAAACTATACATAAATATCGTAATAAGCGTTGTTTAACTGTGGACTATTCTTGCAGTTGAGGGATGCTTTACTTTGGCTGTCCAGTTTACATTGCTTGTTGAACTTATTTCATAGGGTAACGTTTACTAGGTGTCTATAAGTGGTTAACGGCTAAATAAAAGGGGTACATAAAATGTCTAATCAAGTAATCAGTTTTTTTAATTTTCAATTACCTTAAAATATGCAACGAAAGAATTTAATAGGGTGCAAGCGGTAGTTTTAGAGTTACTGCGTACAATTGCGAAATTTAGTAGATTTCAAATATTTTTTATGCTTATTAAACCGAATCTTACTTCGGTACTAGGTTTAATTAACTATTTGAAGTTGTTAAAAATAAAAAAATAAAAAAACAAAACTGTGCAATTAGAAATAAACTTGTGAAAAATTATCAACATTTGTACACACACATACCTACATACTTAAATATAAGTATGTATGTTAAAAAGTAAGGAAAATATTTGTTTAATAATTAACAGTGTAAAATAAACAAAAAAAAAAATGAAAAAAAATATACAGAAAAACTTACGTAAAACTTTTTTTGAAAATATGCCACACAAAATGTGTTTAACACAGTCTAAAAGTATACAAAGGGTTTTTAGAACGCGAAATTTTTACGCATGAGACAAAGTTGTACTTGTTACAAAATATATTTTTTCTCTAAATAAATACCAAAGAGATGGAAAGAGAGGAAGGGCGATAAAAAAATATTTATACATGCGTATGAGCAGCAATCGCGCAATAGTTTGTAGTTAAAAAAAAAAACTTCAAAAAGTTTATTGCATCGAAACTTTTTCAATTTGTTTAGAAGTTTGTAATATTTCGTTGAATAAATTGTTGCAAATATTTAAAACAATGTTTAACAAAAAAAGTTGTTAAAAGAAAAAAAAAAACGGCAATTGACTTGAGGCCACAGAGAAATATGAGGATTTAAGATTTAAATTTTTACATCGAAGAAAGTTGACAGTTTCCAATAAAAAAACTAAAAACATTTGGAAAAGGACTATAAAAGCTACTGAGAAGTTTAGAAATTATGAAAGCTATTTTTCTATGTATATATGTACATATATTATGTATACAGAAGGAAGAATAATTTAAATTTTTGACTTCTTTTGATTAAGAACAAGTCTAAATTACTTACTTAATTGGCCGGTCTGCCACAACACATCCTTCCGGAGCCTCTGCTTTTTGCGAGCTTTCACCAGTTGGTCATTCAAGTTGATGGTATGGCTTCCTCAATTTGGTCCTTCCATAGCAGACAAGGTCGTCCTCTGCGTCGACTTCCGGAAATCCCCTCATCAAATACCTATCCCACCGGAGCATCCTCTTCCATCCGAACGCCGACATAGTCGAAGCAGCACAGCCACTCGATGTTAATGCGCTGCATAACGTGTATGTCGTAGAAGAGCTGATACAACGTATTGTTGGATCGGATGCGGAAATTATCGCCAACTCGCAATTGACTGAAGATCTCAAGTAGGAATTTTCTCTTGAATACTCTCAAGCCGGATATATCGGTATTTAATAGTGTCTTAATGAGACTCTCGTGTCATCAACGTACCGAAGCAACTGGATACTTTTGTTGTTAATTAAATAAATACCACAATATTGAAGGTCAGACAATTTATGTTGCAAAAACAAAAAAATCTCATCATTATTTAACCACAGATACAACATGGAGATCGACAAAAGTTGTTGTTACGTTTTAGGGGCAAGCAGTATAAAATTTAAAATTTTTTTTCCTGGTAATAAGCCAAAAAACAAGAAATTTAACACTTTGCAGTATTGGCTAAGTACCAAACTGAAGTTTTCTTAGTCAAATAAGAATGTGCCACCAATACTTTTATTTTCTATATTAAATTTTGCAGTGCCTAAAGCCGAAAGTCCATACCATACGCAACTACACTGATTCTACTTTTTCGGTATATGCATGTAACGCAAGGCGCATGAAACGGATGGTATGGACTTTCGGCTTAACGTACTACATAACTGTTTTAGGAATTTAAATTATATTCAATTAAATTCTATTAATTTAAATAAAATATTAATATAAAAATATATGGAATGCAAAAACAATTTTTTGTTTGTTTCCACTATAGCCAGAGATAACTTTATTTTACATGCATTAGCACTAAATACCATTATAAATATACATACATCTTCCTGTATACATATGTACGATAGTTACAATACCTCTAATTTGTGTTTTTTGTTTTTGTTCATAGTAATTAACGTATATTTAGACATATTCGCTACAAATTAGTTCCATTTCTTTTGTTACGCTTAATTACATTTAATTTTCATTATTTGTGTTTTATTGTGCCTCCTCTTTTTCCTGTTTCACTTCATTTGCAGACAATAAAAATTAATAAGAAATAATTTTCTTTTTTTCTTTCTTTCTTTTTTTTTCCATCCTGTTACTACAACTACACTATAGTATAAGAATTTCAAAATATGATTCTCATGACAAAGCTATGCTGTTATCGGTGTCATGCCTTCAGCTTTGGCAAATATCGTTGTTCCTTAGCCACTAAATATGCTGGAACTTTTTCCATAAGAGAGTGTCACCGTATATCATTAAAATGATTTATTTGCTATTTAACGAGAGCAAAAAAAAAATTATGAGAAAATGTATATAGAGAGGGAAGTAAATGAAAAAATGGAAAGAAGAAAATGAAAGGAACAAGCGTTATAGTAGTGAGTACAAGAGCATCATAATATTAAATGTTGTATCTCAATGGCAACAAACAAGACAAAAAAAAAATTATTATTTATGCTTGTGTTACTAATGATTTGTAAACCTTGGCATTAAATTAAATGATAATATATATTAAATATGCTTTTTTTTGTTATAATTTTTATTGTTAAAATTTTTTCTCTTAGTTTTTTTTCCTGTTGAGTTCATTATTTTGAATTTTGTTTGTTCTTTTCATATTTCCTTTCGTGTAGCCTGTGAAAATGTGCTGTATTTTAACATACAATACTAAACAAAGTTCATTATGGTTGATGGTGGTTGTAGTTGTAGTTGTGTCGTAAATCTAATTAAATACCAGAGAGGGATTTACACAGACACCATAAATAATTTGCGGAAAAATTAAAAATTATATCGAAACGGTGGTAAAAAGGTGACAAAATAATTTATTATCACTGCATAATAGCAACAAAGCAACGAAAGATTTTTGTCAACAAATTATAAGTGGCATAAAATATAAAAAAAATATAAAAACCAAAATGATCTTAAATGGAGAAAAATTCCGATAATTTTTGTATAAAACAAGGATTTCCTTAAACAAGATCCTTTAAACAGAGTCGACTTGGAAGACAAACAAGAAAGTTCCAACTTTTCTTTTGTAAGAAGGCCGGCTAACAGTGGACAAAAAAAGAAAATAAAAAAAATTAAACAAAAATTGTGTCTTTTAGTTGGTTGTGCTTTTGTTGTGCTTTAGACTAAAGATTGCTGTTCATATAGATAAAGTTTAGTGTTTAACCACTTGAGCAAGTGGCCAACCATTGAAGTGGCAGCCAAGCAAGAAAAACCTACAGACAGTTATACAAATAAACAACAGAAATAGACCAACCGACAGATGGCTTAAAATACAGAGACAACTAAACAATAACAATAACACAAAAAGACCGAAAGCCAGACAGACCGACAGGCAGATATACAGACAGATGAACCGTCAGTTTATGTTCGAGTTAGTCTGAAGCACCAGCAGCCGAGCAACATTATTTAATGTTTATGTTATATGCTCTATTAGATATTTACTGTTGTTGTTATGTTGTTTATTTTCTTTTCTTGTCTTTTTATTTTTCTAGTTGTTGTTGCATGCAACAACATAAATAAGTAAATGCATTTAAAAGGCACAACTTTTAGGAAAAAAAAAATACAAAAACAAAAACAAGAAGTACGAAATAAGTTTTTCCTTTCCTTATTGCATCTTTTTTTTCTTCTTTCGTGGTAAATATTTGTAAACGATTTTTTTTTGTTTGTTTGTTTGTTTGTTTGTTTTTGTTGCCTGCGTTAAGACAATGTTATTATGTTGTTGACAGTTAAATATACAGTTGTTGCTGCAACTACTACTGCTTCTGTTCTGGAATAACGGCAACAATAAAAACAATAACATCAGCTAGTAAATAGGATTTTCAACAATTGTTTTGTTACGGCTTAATATGTACAAGAGAATAAACAAAAAAAATATACAGAAAACAAGAAATATACGCAGAAAGAAATGTAGGAAATAAAAAAATCTGTATTTGATAAGACTATTGTTAGATAAACTACAACTACAACAACAACAAATACACAAACATAATATAGCAATAAAACTTTTACTTTCCATTTTAGATTATTCTGTAGAAGCATAATACGAAGAAATAAAACAAAATTTATTTAAAAAAGTTTGAAATGATTTCTTTGCTGCTGAATGCTGCTTTGCTCGGAATTACATCACGTGAATGTTATGTGACTTTCATAAACTGACGTGGTTTTGTTCAATATCAATAGAATATTTCAATACGTAAATTGAACAAAATTCATGAAATATTTTTTTTTGTAACACGGGTTGATTTTTTTTTATTTTCTTAATAATAACTAATCTAATATTGTAAATACAACGAATTTCTTTATGTTCCAAATCTAGTTCAAGTTCTGGTTGTTTTTATTCTATTGGAAAATGTAGAATATTTTACAGGCGTCTACCTACATAGGCATACCTTTCCTTTATTACGTTGCCCTTAAAGGAAAACATGTTGAACAATGATCGGCAATGACACAATCATAAATTCTCCGTTTATGGCAATTTTGTTGCCACACTTGCCCGGCATACAACAACTGGTGTTTAACGGCAATCATAAAAACGTAGTACAAGACTTTGTTTGACACATTACTTCCGTTTCCGCTGTGTATAAACGTTTGGACGCTGGAACTTTAGCTGAATTTCACAAACATGCAGACTTTAACAACAACATATGTATGTGTGCGTGTGTGCGTGCGTGTGTGTGTGTCAAATTTCAAAATTGTCTTGCATTAAATTCTTTTTCTTTATGGCAAAAGTCAGAAGGACATAAGACATCCTTAAAATGAACGTCATGTATGTATGTATGTATGTATGTATGTATGTATGTATGTACCACCCACTACTTTCAACACATGAAGTAAATGACAAAAGGAGATGATGATGAACCGTCATGGTGAAGAAAATACACGAAGAGTGAAGAATGTGAGGGTGAGTTAAGGTGGGTGGATTGATAAAAAAAAAGAAATTTCATTTGATATGTCTTGCATTTTAAAAAATTCTTTCCAAAAGTCATGGCTTCTCTCACGAATGTGTTGTCTTTGGTATATTATTTTATTATTCTTCTTCTTTTGACTTTCCTTTGGTTTCCATCACATGAAAAATCAAAAAAAAAAAATTGAATAAAATTGCCATTCGAAAACGAAGAAGCTAAAATAATGCCAAACATTGCAAATGCGGAAGTTACAGTAAAAAAAAGAAAAGAAGGAAAAGAAAAAAAAATATGTTCATGTATTGCAAATTTCATGATGACATGCACGTGCCTGAATTAAACAACAAGGCAAGAATTTTCAGTCTTCGTTTTCGGGCAAAAGTAGAACTGAAAGATAAAAAAATTCAAAAACAAAGAGAAAGGTATTGAAAAAAGAAAAGAAAATTGTATATAAAGCAGTATCTGAAGAAAGGTGTAGTCAGACAGGGATTCGTGAAGAAATCGTTGATCAATAAATATTTTAATGCGTGCAGTTATAAATAAATAAAATTATTGTCAACTTAAGCCTCTATAGATAAACAGACTAGTAAGTAGAATGTTGGCTTATTAAACATGAGGTCTCAGTTCAAACACCAATACAGACATCTCCAACGAAACGAAATATTAAAAGAAAATAATTCTACCGTCGACTTCCTCTCAACAGATTTATTATTTATTAATATTATATTTATAATGAAGATTATTAAAAAGCACAGCCATATTTTACACCCTAAAACAAGATTCATCCAATTATCCCTGTAGAATTTATGTTAATCTTCTCCTTTAATCTGTTAATGAGTTTTAAAATTATTTTACTTTGATTTTTAGCGAATTTCATGAAATTTTGCAAAATTTTGAAGAATTTTATGCCTTTCACTAACAGTGTAATCAATTAATTAACTAACAACTAATTAAATTGGCCTTAAGCCATTTGTTTGATAACAGGTAACAGCCACGTTTTATTTTTTTTTTTTATTAAACGTTAAACACGAGTTTTCTTTGTTTTACGCTTCTGTTCTTTAGTAATGCTTGTGATAATGAAGATGATTATGATGATAATTTAACCTTAAGATTTTACATGTGAATGCGTGTTTGTTTTTTGAGTCTGTGTGTTAGTGCATGTGAAAATGAGAGTGTGAGAACAATGATACCGTTAAAAAATGTAAAAAAAAGACTCACAGTTAACGGTAACAGTTAAAGTTCAAAGCGTTTAAAATTAAACAAAAAAAAAACATTTTTTTTGCATACAACATTTTAAAATGTGCCAGAACTGATGCTGATGCTGATACAGATTCAGATTTTTCATTAATAATACATCTACATTCAGGTACCTGCTTGTTTGTAATGTGAAAGAGATGGAGAAGTGTATGGAGAGCTAAAGAATAGGGTACAAAACGAAATAACAAATGACTGAATGAACAAAAAAAAAAAAAACTCAATTACTTTCCATTACCCGAAGGCATTAATTACAACAAAACAAAAAAAAGAGCGAACAACTATTGCAATAATAACAACAACTAGAGAAATAAAAAAGAGAACAACAATACAATAGAGTTATGAGATTTTACTTTTGCTGGTTGTTGTTGTTCTTATTGTAGTGTTATATTATTAATGTTGTTGTTGTTGTTGATGTTATTGTACGTTTTATTCGCTAGATGTGAAATGAATGAACGTGCTCATAAAACTTTTCTACTGTTTTGTTATATTTTTTTATTGTTGTTTTATCTCCCATTTAAACTATATTGTAGAAACAACTGTAACTGTAGCTGGCTTAGTATAACGTCAGTTTTCATAACCATATTTTATTTACCCTACATTAGGTTTGTTCAATTCATTTAATAAGTGATTGCATTGATGAATGTTTTAATTATATTCTATTTGGGTCTTTCATTAAGCACTTCAGACCTTTAAATTTAAATAAATCAAAGTGTGTACGAAACTACATTGAAATTATTTATTTGTTGTAAAATATAAAATGGTTCTACCAAGATACATCCGAAATGTCCGTCCATGGCGTCAATACAAAAACCAGGCTAAATTCCACCGACGGCATTTACATATGTTGTCTTTGAGAATAGCTGTGGCTTATGCCATAAGGAACTTATAAGGAACTTAAAAAAATAAGAAACAATTTAACGAAGTCAAATTGTACGATTTCGGTAGTCCACGTGAGATGATCTGAGGTGTGCGTCACGTAGCTTCGTTTTAGTGAAACCACATATTGTTGGTGTCCAAATCATCCGATTCACGCCAAAAAAAGTGGGGAATCATTGACCTGTAGTATTTGCCATTAATAGTAATGGCCAGACAAACGTCTGAAATGAACAGATTACGTAGCCAGCCTAAAATTCACACCAAAAAGTGACTTGTTCGGGATGCTTCAGATGCTTTTGAATCTCATATGGATTGGTATCGTCCCAAATTCATCAATTTTCTTTGTTCCTTTTTACGGTGCATCTTGAAAAGGGCCTCATGATTTTTTTGATTAAGATAAAATAAATTAAACAACAATTTTATTATTTCAATACTATATTTATCCGTGGTGATTTGGCAAAACGGACTGAAAAAGCTTTAACAAAATGGTCGTTATCAACTGTCAAAGTTCAGAACTCATTGTTGGAAGATGTAATAGTAGGGTGCTTTTCTTGTCCCTAATGCCTATTGGAAAATTGTTTGTTGGTTTCATTATTGTGTGTTGTTGTGCAATAGAGACGAAGCGAGTGTTTTTTTTGCATCGCTATGTCTTTCAATCCGTTTAACAGGCATTCATTATTATGATTTCATTTGTTTTCTGTTGTCTATGATGCCCTAAAGATAATTTTCTTTCTATCTATAGTTATATTGTTATTGTTTTATAGTTTTTCAGAGTGTAGCAAACATATAGAGACAGCTAATTAGATAGATTTCTGTATTGCATGTTATTTTCTTATATTAGATTGCTGTTGAGATGTTTTTTTCAGAATTAATTTCGAATTAAATAAAGCTAAGGGACCTAGAATATGTGAAATTTTAGTCATGTATTTATCAACCCACGAGCTAACAGCGATGTATCTGTAATCTGTATCTGCTCAATCATTGTACCTGAAACCACCTCTCTTCTGCTCTACGTAAAAGGCAAAGGCTGAATGCCGATAAATATACATATGAAAACACAAACTAAACCGCAAGGAAAGGCGAAGCAAATCTTTTCAAATGTATAGCTGAACATCATTTGTGTACATTTGTACATTACAGAATTTCAACTTACATGGCAGATCATTACAGTAAATTCTGTATAATAGTGGACGAAGTGTCGAACCTTGTGGCGTACCTCTACATATTAAGACATTATTTGATTTATTAATGTTTTTTTTACGATATCTAAATAGTTCTAAACCTGTTTTAAAGCATATCTGATACCTAGTTCCAGTTATCGTTAACCTCTAGTAATAATCAAATTACTCTACATTTTTTTCTTTAGACATTTTGCCCATTTTTGTTAATACATTCTTTTAATAAAATAATTTTGTACTGCTACTAATTAGTTGCTCTCTGCTGTTACACACACATAAATGACACACAGACGTACTTACAAATATTCGTACATATTAATCCGTAGAGGATTTTATACTTTTAGTTTTACATTTATTTTTTGAAATTTCTGTAATTGTAGAGATATTTTTTTATTTTTCTAATTAATATCACTTTCTGTAGTATTGTATTGTTCCTATTGTTGTTGTTTCCATTGCCAATGCCATTCTATGCTATACATTACAATTATAAATGCTCAGATAAAACGTAAAATCTAAACAAACAAACATAATACACGTGTGCGTCTGTCTGTGCGTTTTATAAATCATTTAAATTGTATTCGAATATGAGAAAGTTTTTGATTTGAAAATCTTCTTGACGTTTATTCATTAGAGAATATGTTTTTGTAAAAATAAAATGTGAAATTAAAACTTAAAACAGAAATAAGATTACATTTTATAAGCGTATATATGTACGTACTTATAAATAATTAGAAAGATACAATTAAATTCGTTAAGGATTAAGAAACTGAAATTTTATTTAAGAGAAAAAAGAAAATTTACTATAAAAACAGATTTCCTTTAAAGCCGCAATATTTTCAATGTTTGTGTAGAACGTATGTATTTACGACAGCATTATGAAATATTACACGTTTCCTGTCATGTTATGCATGCAAGCATTTTAGGCTCTTTGTCATTATAAAAATGTTTCGTTTTTTTTTGCGTTTCGCCCTTTTTCTTTTATTTTTAGTTTATTTTACTTTAAATATTATGCTTTTTGTTAATAATGTATGCAATAGAATTCTTTTTCTATATTATTTCGTTAAAATTCGTGTGTGGTTTCGCACACCATGTTGTATAAGTAATTTGTGTAATAACATGTTACTCATACGCATTGAGGCGTTTTCATTAAAGGCTTAAAATTAAACGGCGACCATGACGATAAGAGAGAGTTTCTTTAGGGGTATGGTTTGCAATTAATAAAGGTTAACAAATGGCTTTCTGGTCTCTAATAAAAGAAAAATAGAAAGAAAACATCCAATCCAAGAGTAACGGAAAAGCGGAAATAAACTATTAAAAAATTAACACAATCATTTAAGTGCTCTGGCTGGCAGTTGTGCTTTTCCTTGCTTTTTTTGTGAATTATTTTTTCTTTTTTGTTTTAGTTTTTATTATGATATCTGTGTAGCTTTTTTTATTTTTTTTTTTTTGACACTGTATGTGTGTGTTTGTGTGGTTTATGTTTCTAACCGAAGAATTGGCTGTTGTAGATACTGCTGTTCTTATTGTTCCAGTGTTGTAACTCGACATAGTCGAGAGCAGGGGTAAGTATTTCCTTGCATCATTGTTTACAGCATTAGCCAATTATATGGTTAGCGCTGTGGCAGTCAACATCACGTTTTCCACGGTGTTTGTTGCAATTGAATGAAGAAACAAACAAAAAAAGGAAACAACGAAACGAAACTGTGACTGCTTCCTGGCTAACAAAGGCGAAGGAAAGTATGGAAAACTACTACAACTACAACTACAACAACAAAAAATAACAACTAAAACATTTTAGAATGTGAACATTTAAGAGTGTGCTAATGTGTGTGAGTGTGTGTGTGTGTTACATTTTGTTATACATTCTACGAATAACACTGTTGTTTCTATTGTTTTAGTTACGCATACAGTCACATTCACACACAAGAAAGTATGCCATAAAGTATAGAAGTATTGAAATATTTATGAAAACTTTTACTTCAACTTCAACCTAAGAAGCACTGTTATGATTTGTTGCACGTTGTACAGTTTTCAATTAAAAAATAACGTTAAGTAAACTATTTGTTTAATAATTATTTTTATTTTCATTTTCATTCTTTTTTCATGTTGTAAGTTTTGTGTAAAATATTTTACTTCTATTACATGAAATGATTTTTATTATAAAATAACAAGAATTTTCCAATTTTTAGTTTCTACTCCCAAAAAAAATTTCATTAGAAGGCAGCAATTAAATTGCAATAATCGTGTTTTAAACAGCTGGGAAAAGTTTATTTTATTCAATAAAATATAAAAAGGGCCTTAAATTGTTTGAAATATTTTAAAATAAATTATTTTCACACAACAAAAGTGGATTTAATTGAGTTTATAAAAAATAAACTAAATTAAATTATAGAAAATGTTTAAGTTTGTGGAATCCAATTGCATTGCATATGATCGCTTGGTTTCAAAAAATGTGCCGATAATCCAACTATGAATTTAGGGTCTGAAGACAATAGATGAGTAAAAAATGGGACAATGATCATAAGAAGTGGCAAGGAGCGTTTTTGAAACAAATGGTTTCTCAAACCACTTAAGTTAAATGTTTTAATTTTTATACATGAGTGGCGGGACCTACAGTTTAAATATTTTAGAGAAACTTTTCATAGCAATTTTATTTACTCTCAGAGTTTCCGCCAGAAATCTGTTGAGAGAAAGTCGCCTACAATTGTTCTCAGAATTAAAGAAATAGATGACGATTGGTGATGGCGATAGAGATTACATGCCAAAAGCTAAGTTTCAAATAGCTTTGATTCTTGGAAGTGATACATTTTACGTGAAAATTAAAAAGTTACTTAAGTTTTTTAAAAAGATTTATAAGCTTTTGAAAAGTATAATTAAAAGTTTTAAGATTTTTCTTGTTGAAATTTATGGTTTCAATTTTTAAAATATGAAACATATACTTAATAACTGTTAAAGTAATCTCTGTTTTTTTTTTAATTAATTGTTTCTTTTAAGTACATTGTACGTAGGTATATTGTAATTTACTTTTCTTGATGTAGGGCTTAGAAGAAACCTCTTCTCACCAACATTTTAAATTAAAAAAATAAAAGATAAACACATAAATATTGTATTAAAATGTCATGAGATTTCCTGTTTTTATTTTATTTGAAAAGTTTTACATAATTTCATACTTACTTAATAGGCGCCCCTTAATAAATATGAATAAATAAATAATAAATAAGCGTGAAGCAAAAAGTTTAGTATAAGAAAATAATTCATCCGCATGAAAAAAAAAGAAAAATAAGAAGAAAAAAAGTACGAATAAAAGCTCTTTCCGCTTAAAAGAAATCCAATATTATTTGAAAGATTAGTTCGATCACCATCATCAAAGATGATTTGGTGATGAAGATGGCCAATATTGAGTATTTGCTTTTGTTTTTGTTTTTGTTATTGTTGTTGTTTTCAGTATTGTTTTTCATTTTTCTTGTTAACAAACGCATAACAAATCCTATTTATATTTACAAATTTGATTTTTAAGTAGAAACAACAAATAAATTGACCATTTTCATCAAAGGCAGTGAGAACAGAACATCAGTTGCCAGCCTGACTGAAAGTCAAACAGCCAGACAGCGCGTCAGTAAACTCACCAGCCAGGCATCATTGAAATAAATTAAGTGACCATTATGGCCATAACATTTACGTAAGAAAATATTTTTTAGGGTTTTTATGTGGTTGATTTTGTTTTTGGCCTTTATTGTTACTTGTATACAACATGATATTCGTAATAATAATGGCGCCACTCACTAGACTTGTACGAATGAATATGTGTTGTTTGAGACTTTTTTTCGTTTTGTTTCATTTTCTCCGATAAGATGAAAGATTCCACGTTTTGTTATCCTCTTTTAATATTTCGGGTTATGGTTTCTTATTTTTATATGTTTAATAATTTCTTGGCCTTTTTTCTTTGCTTATGTTTTTCGTATTTTTTTCTTCTCAAAATCAATAAACATCTTTATACTTTTATGCCAAAATATGTTTTGTTTCTTTCTTCAATTTATTCTCTTCTTTAGATTTATGCTTCAGTTGGAAATATATTCTGAGACTTTAAGGAGCCAGTGCTTAAGTATGAAGCCTTTTACTATGTTGGCATTTCCTCAAGATTGAACTTTAAGTAGGTTTGCAATTCGTTGCTGATTGAAAATTTGTTGCTAATTTATTATGCAGCATTTTTGTTTTTATTTAAAAAAAAATTCATTCTAAAAAACAGTTTGCTTTAATAAAAATTATTCGTCTTTATAGGCTGCCAGAAAAATTGAAAATCTCATTTTTATACAGACTAATTGCTTAAGTAATTTTATTATTCAAAGCAATATTTTTAAGAAATTCATTCAGGTATAAGAGATTCTTTTTTTATTTGTTTGAAATTTAAAAAAGAAAACAAATTTAATATACTATAGAGAATAGGATTGACTGCGTTTGATTTAATTATCGGCAATAAAAGTTTATTTAATATAAATAAAGATTTATATTGAAATCGCACGGTGGTATGTGTGTCTGTATAATAAGAAGGTGAGCATATCGGGGATTTTTTTTTCAGAAAAATAGCATAAAAAATTTGTTATTGCTCGTGATGTTTAAAGAAGTTTAAAGATAATGTTACGTCTTACCTTTTAAAAACGTTTAAAATATGAGCTCGTATATTGCAAATAAAATAAAAATAAATTTGTGTTTAGTTTTAATTAAACTTCGTTATTATTCGCACAATTCTGTGTGCCAAGGTTCACAACTTAATGTAAACAACAACAATTGCTTTTCATTGTTATTCCTCTGTTTACACCAGTGGTGCTCAAACACATACTATCATAGTTTTGGTTGTGTTGGTAAAGCAGCGGAGAACAAAATTCAACTTAATTTTTGAGAATCGTACACTGGGAAAATAAAAAATATAAAAAAATAGGTTTATTGTGTTGCGTGTATGTTATTACATAATGAACTTATGTATGTATGTATATATGTATTGATGAATATATTGATGTATGTATGTACATATGTATGTATGCATTGATGAATATTTTGATGTATGTGTGTCTGTATGTATTGATGTATGTATGTATGCATGGCTAGCCTCGTAATGTCTTTTTATAAAAAAAAAAAAAAGAATTACGACATAAAGTGCGATAACACACAATACATTGTGCATTACCATCTATATTTTCTATAAAAAAGAAATCATATTCCCAATTGTCATCAAATTTTTTGCTGCGTGTATTTGCAAAAAACAAAAAATCATTCAAAAAAGTTGCGTAGCGAAATCTTACTTCATCAAGTGCTAAACATCAACTGAATTGATTTTGTTCTCTGAGTTCAACACAAAACAACAAACAAAGCGCCAAACACACGATCATTATAAGAAACCACACAAGTAAGCTTATAGTGTAGGTGTGTCAACGCAGCGTCGGCAGAATTTTCTTTGCCTATCACATGTGATAGGAAATTTGGATTTTGAGCATCACTGGTTTACACCCTTTGCGTAAACAATAACAATTACTAAACAATTGTTCGACAGATCTTTGTAACGGAGATCTTCAAACCACGATTACTATAAACAATATAAGTGGAAAGGACATTGAGAGAGAGAGAATACCATCATCATCTCGTTACATATTTTCCATTTGAATTTTTTTAACATGTTATTATATCTATTTCGTAAATATTTCTCAAACATCGAATGTTTGGCTTTTAACCATTATGTTGAGTATTTTTAAATTCATTTTTGAACATTAGTTTCACTGTACAGTTCTGATTTGTTTCAAATAATTCGTTTTCATATTTGAATATGTTAAATGCAAGTCATATGTGAAACAAATTCAAACATTTTATTTGTATTACACATGAATTATTTTAAGATTTCTTTTTTTTCATAATTTTGTTAAAAAAAAAACGAACACACGTTTACATACATATTTACTTACATATACACTAACATTTTGTGCTGAACAAGTATGAATACAAAATAAAAAGCAAGAGTTTTGTGTATCTTACCATTTACTTACCAGTATTTTATTAAAAGAAAAATAAAAATAAATTTTATTCATCATATGATTTGTAATGAATATTGATCATATAAACATTTTTATACTCCTCCCATACATTGTTATTTTAAGTTTTAAATGGGAAACGTAAATAAAAAAAAACAACAGAAACAAAAAAATTTATATTCATTTGATAGTCGTTATTTTGCGGTAGTTGTTGAAATTGAATATACCGTAATGAATACAGATATGGAAATAATTATATGTACAGTGCTATATTAATGCACTCAATATTACAAATACAAAGATAAGATCTGTTATAAGCACATATACATATATTTCAACATTGTAAGCATGTGAACGATTTACCGGTTAGCGTTTGGTAGGTTGGAGTGGTAGCTTTGATATCAAAAGCTCGCCTGAGCACGAATAGCGGTCCACAGGGAAACGCTGTCACTGTACTGACCAAGTTTCACCAAACCAGGGAAGAAGAAGAAGTTCGTCAGCGCAAGGGCTGCACATTAAAAGCACGACTACCCTACGCTGAAAAATCAGCCCGAAAGTTTGATAAACGAAGCTATGTTCTCGACATCAATGGATGATAGCTCCGTCAAGCCAACAACGATTGGAGAGCCAAATAACCTATATCTGTACCTCGCAAGAGACGGGCATAGACAAAGATATAATTTTGTGTTTCATTAAGATAATATAGCTATGCACACGGTGATTTCAATAAATCTTAACATCCAGCTTTTTAAGTTTGATTGTGTTGTGCCATATGGATATGTCTTATGAGCGTTGGTTATTGGTTATTATTGGTTGGTAGTCTAGCAGGTAGTGTGTTGGCCACTGTTCAAAACCCCAGGTTAGACATCAAAACGAAAATATGAAAAAATATTTCTCCGGTGACTTCCTCTCAACAGATTTCAGGCAAAAACTCTGAGAATAAATAAAATTGCCATGAAAAATTTCTCAAAAATCCATCTTTCGGTGTCGACTATAAACCGTAGGTCCTGCCATTCATGTATGAAATGAACGCACACAACATGAGTGATGTGAGAAGCTAAGTCGAATCCTGGCCTATTATGTAGGTGTGTATGTATGTAATTAATTAAAAAATCATTTTTAAAAACCTTATGATAGAGATTTGTTCAATTTTCACAAATAATTTGCATTCAATATTTACCAAATAAACACTACTGTAGCCTATATTTATTGCCATAACTGTATGTTTGATTTTTTTCCAATTGCAATGGACGAATTTATATAGTCACACACATATGTATGCATACTTACAGAGCTAGGGAGTAAGTGGAATTTAAACCGCATATAATATGCTGTATATGGAAAGAGAAAAACAGAAATAAAAATATTTTTTATTATTAAAGTTTGTAAAAGACGATTAAATAAATGCTATGAATTGATCTGATATGATACATTGTTCCACACGTACGTACATCCATACATACGAGTATGTGTGAGCATAATACACTTCTATAACACGCATACATACATACATACTTGCTTACTGTATATTTTAAAATATTGAATTCAATCATGTGCAAACTGAAAAATAACAACAACAATAACAACAAATTTTGTTTATCTTTGAAATAAATTCGTAGTAAATGTTCTACCCTTCCTCTGACCATTTAATTGAAATAAAATTTAATATTAAAAAAAAGTTGTAGATTTTTTTGTTTGTTTATGTCAACATTTAATGTTGCTCTCTCTCTCTCTCTTATGATTTTGTTGAATTAGCATTATTTTGATCAAGTGTGATAAGCATTTATTTTGCGAGTGCATTGTATACAATTTTTAATTTTGTTGTGCACTGGAATTTATAGTGAGACAGCATATAAAATCTTGATGTGTTATAAAATACTTCTGAACACAGTCAAATATGAGTTTTAGTCTGAAATGTCATGTTTGTATAAAACTCTTTTCTCTTGTTAATCTGATGTCTGAATCTAATTCCATTAAAACATTCAGGTGTTGCATATGACCTTATGTTTTTGTTAAAATACTTGTTATATTTATTTCTTAATTATTGTTTATATTATTAGTTATAGATTGTTATCGTCAATTTAAAGTTATGTGACCTAGCAGTTGTTGTAATTCAAAATTGTGGTCTCTTTATAGGCAATTATCATATAAAAATAATTTTGATTTAGAAAAAAATTGTTGTTTTTTGAAAGCCTTAAGAAATTTGATATTAAATTTTGTAAAGGCGATTTACATTCTGTTACAAATACCCATGATATAAAAGTACTTGTAAACATACATGTGTACGTACGTATATTTGTGGTTGTATTTATTTATGTGGCATATAAATAAAACAAAATTGACTTTTTACCACAATGACTTATTGTTGTCGGTGTCGTTGTTTTTTTGCTATCTATTTTATAGATGATGTTGATGATGAAGATAAGCAACATACATATACTCGTATACATACATAATCATATGGACAAGCAATAAATGTATACATTAGTCTTTTAATTCTTATAAATACATACATACACATGCATATAGTATTTTTGAACAGACATCTATATTAACATATATAATGTAAGTAAATTTATTATTTTTTAAACGCCTATGTCTGTGTATGCGTATGTATGTATATGAGAAAAATCATTATTTGTAAACATTGCCTGCTACTTTTTTATTCTGGTATTTCGGTCATAGTGAAAACAATAAATGACTTTTACAAATTAATTTTAATGTCTGCACATTTGTTTATAAGGATGTGTACATGCGTGTGAAAGAGCACAAGAGCAGTAGTATATTTCTTCTTCTTCTTATTTATGGAATCAGCAAATGAACACATACGTACATATACATACAAAGCTCTATAAAGAGATAAAAAATTACACGAACATTTGAATGAGAGGGTATGAGTATATTTCTTTTGCTCATATGTACATAGATTCATGCATACATATGTACATACATATACATACGCAATACGTATTATTCATTTTCGTATATTGTTTATAATAATAATAGCTTGCATTTAAATCCATGTTCGAGAGTTTATGAGTGTGTTTGAGTGTGAGTGCATGAATTGTATGCGTGTGTATGTGTCTGTAGTATATTTAATTTGCTCAGTGTCAAAAGTTTACAGTTGTGGCTATAAATTTTAACTGTTAGCCTTGCAGTTATTTTATGAATATTGAGATTGTTTTTATATTCAGTATTTAAATATGTCTGTGTATGTAGTTATGTTATGACTGTGCATAAGTATGAATATATTAATTTATACTTGCCTCTGTGACGAACTACCCACTGCGTGTGTGTGTGTGTGTGTGTGTATACGTCCGAGTTAATACATTAATATGTTAATTTCAAAAAATATACAATTAAAATACTTTTATTGCAATTCTTTTATTTTTAATAATTTTATTTTTAACACATAATAAACTTATCTTCTATCGTAATCGTTGTTGCTGTTATTGTTATTTTGTTATAATTTCATTTTATTTTTCATTTTATTTTTAATTTTCACATACACATACGCAGAAATTTCAACACAATCAAGATTGCAAACGCTTGTACAATAGTTGAGTACATACATATGTACATACATATTATTATTTAAATAATTTTAAATGTAATAATTGGAAAAACAGGTGTTTTTGTCAATCAGTTACTTACTGTATATAAAAACGTGTTTATATACAAATATAGGAAAAGGAAAGAGAGTTCTGTTTTTTTTAAGAAAATTAAAATAAAAATTCAATATTATTTTTATCAATTCGATTGACATGCAATTTGGTTATTAATTTTCAATTCATTTTCTTTTCACATTAAATTTTATTTTATTTTGTTAAAAACAATTAATCAAATCGAGATTGATACAATAAATATTATAAATGTTTTCATTTAAAGTTTTTTTAATTAAATAAATGTTAGCGATTTTATTAATTTAGTTTGTAAAGTATTTAAATTAATAACACTTTAATTAAAAGTTTAAATAAAACATTTTTTTGTTTGTTCAATATTTCATTTTTTACATAATTTTTACAACCAATTCAGTTAATATTCAATAAATATTTAATTAAACATTTAATTGCCAAACATAATAAATACCTTTGTCTAATTCATTTAATTGCTTAAGTAAACGCATTCACTGGATTTAGTTCCCTGAGCCGATTTTCAGTAAATAAGATTGAAGTGATTCGTGAAAGAAGGGAGGTTTAAAATTTTGATAGAAGGTAAGGTTAAACAAAAATATGGTTAGTGGAAATGCTTGGATGTACTGTAAAGGAAATGACACAAGCGTTGATTATCTAAAGTTTAAATTAGAAAATTTTTATGAAGGTCTATAATTAAATTTAACATATAATTTTTTAATATTGTCATATGAACAGAAACAAACTAAACAAAAAACGAAAGACAAAACACACACATCATACGGTATCCAGAATTAAACAAACAACTACGTAGGGTTAAGTGCGAGATTGTACTAGAAGGAACAAAACACTGATCGAAAATTCAACAAGAACATTTAAAGAAAGATAGCGAAGTGGCCAAATGTTAAATAAAGCTGTGTAAGGAGAGGAAAGAACTATGCGGTCAGCTGGTAATGAATAGTCACTGAGCGTAATATTATTGAAAATGGAAAGTTTAATTTTTGTTAATTAGAATCGTGAATAAAATTGATAGCGTAATGTTATCTGTTGAATTGTATTGTTATTTGAATAAATTAAGGATTTATTTAAATAATTTTCTTTTAAGTTACTTGCAATTAAAAACTTAGAAACATAACAATACATTTTTATAAATGAAGTTTTTGAAAGCAGCATATGATTAATAAATCACTTCGTTTTAAGCAAACGTTGACAAGTCAAAGTGTTGATTTCTGTGTAAATAAGTACATAGTTTTTCTTCTACAATAGATTTTATTTATTTACGACATTTAAATAAAATCCATTGAAGGAAATTTAATTTCTTTTTAAGAATAATTTAAAAGTAATTTGTTATGCGAAGTATTTTCTCTTGAATTTTTTTCTTCTTCACAAAAATTCGATTAAACAATGTCACACAGTACATAGATCTTGGAAAATACAAAATCAAATGATATTTTATTGACCTTTTTAAAAAATATATTAAAATTGTATCTAAAATATTATATGACGCATATGTAGGCAGACAGACGTACATATGTATGTAAAGGCAGACGTTGGCTTATATAGACCCAGATTTGCAAACATACAAAGACATATACTTACAGAATGGCATGTGTCATATGTATGGTATATGTATGTAAATAAACAACCTTGGGTTAAATGAAATTGACGAATAAAAAGAAAAATAAATAATAGTAAATAAATATAAATTACATTTAATCAATATTAGAAAGTGTATGATATTTTTTCATATGCTATTATACATCTTTACATACATTTATAAATTCGTTAAATAAGGGATGTTCGAACTGAAAAGCTTATTGTTACGTTTTGTACCTTTTAAAAACATTTAAAATATGAGCTCGTAGATTGCAAATAAAATAAGAAATAGCTTTAATTAAAATTCTTTATTATTTGCACAATTCTGTATGCCACTGTTCACAACTTTATGTAAACAACAATTGCTTTGTTTGTTATCCCTCTGTTTACACCCTTTGCATTTGCAATAACAATTACTAGACAATTGTTCGACAGATCTTTGTAACAAAGATCTTCAAACCACGATTACTCTCTTCAAACACACCGCGTATCCACACAAGACTGACTGAACTTCACTAACTCACTCGCCTGCTTTGCCTTGCCTTTTATATGACAGGGTAAATAGCTTGATGAATGTTCTTGAAGGCGAATCTTCATGACTGCGCCTTCTCGAAATCTCTATAAATGTAAACATCGTTGTTTACATTTATTATTGTTGGTTGTGTATTTTGTATACATTTATTCTTGTAGTATTGTTGGTATATTTTTGTTTAATTGTTTACCATTTTTTGTTTATGCTGGTGTTTTGTTTTTGTAGCTTTTGCTTATAATATTAAGCGATGTAAAAGCAAAATACCAATGTCTAGATTTTTTATTTTCATAACAATATTATGATGTAAAAACCATTTTTAAAATTTTTCGTACAAATTAGTGGGAAATAGTAAGATTATTGATACCTTAAACGGGCATAGTTAAGTTTTCTTTGCTTTTTAAATATAGAACATCCTTACGTATCTCTAAATCGAAACTAAATTATTATACTTTTACATGTATACATACATATGTGTATTGTATATGTATGTATATATTTATGTACTGAATAAATACTTAAGTTTATATACAATATGTATCCTGGAATTTCCAAGTATTCAATAAAAATAAAACAAAACAAAAAAGAAAAACAAAAATATCAACATTTAAGGACATTAATCAGATTGTGCGGTATGAAAAGGGATATTTATTACCCAAAGACTGTTCGAATGGCCATCCATGAATGCAAGTGTGTAAGTCTGTGTCGACATAAAGGAATGTGCCTGGAATGTGTCATTATATATAGAGTACGTGTTAGTGTGTAATTTCGCTAGTGTTGATGTACATGTATTCACATAAATTAACTACACATATGTATGTGGTGGCGTGAGCCCAAAATGTATACATATATATGTACGTCAGTTTGGTTGTGTATATGTTAAGAGATTTGTCATAATTTACGTTTCATTAAATATTTATATGAAAACCTACTCATAATGTCAATTGCCATAAATCAAAGTAAATTAAATCTATAACATGTAATATATGGTATAAATATCAATGTAAGTGTATTTGTTACCCCTCTTCTCTATGAGTATGTCCGCCTGTGCATGGTTAGTTCTCGTAAATGTTTGCCTGCTATAGATACAAACCACAATACAAATACTTCTAAACACTATTACACATACTTAATGACTAAATATTTACACCCTCAATAACCCGCAATTACACACAGCGCCTGATTCTTTTCCCTCAAATATTCGGAAGCCCATTTGTTTGACAGTGGAATTCAGACACATTTGTTTTGGCTTCTTTTTTTTTGTTTGTTTTATTATGAATAGTTATGTTGGGTATTGTGGCATATATGTAGGTTCGGGCCATTGTATTCCTGTGTTATGTATTATTGACACAATGCCCTCAGGAATGCTAGAAGGCCTTAAACAAAAATTGTGTGTCATTGTCGTTGGTATCGTTTATTGGACTTATAAATTTCACAGATTTTCTTATAATCGGATTTAATTTTAATGGGTATTTATAATAAATACATGTATTAATTACATACAAATTAAATTCTATTTAAGTCTTAATCCACTTATAGTAGATTATTATCTGTTGTTGCTAAAGCTGAATTGTTTATACTACAAAAAGAAAAGAAATAATGAAGAAAGATCACGTACATATTTTGTCGTTACATTATTGTACATGAGTGATGAGACCTACAGTTTAAAGCCGACTCCGAACGACAGATTTTTGAGAAAGTTTTCATGGGAATTTTATTTACTCTCAGAGTTTTTGCCAGAAATTTGTTTTATTTCGTTTAGTTGGAGATGCCTGGCCGGGGTTTGAACCGACGGCTCACGTCTAATAAGCCAATACACTACCCAGAGATCAGCAATGAGTATTCAAAAAGATGAGTAGAATCGAATTATACTCATAATTTCTGATACTTACAGGCATTCATGCTTATTTTAAGATCATGGAACCTCTACTCATATTCAAAATTTGAAGTACTCATCATATTCATACTTAACAACACGTATGCTGTTGCTGATTTCGACTATCCATAACTCAACATATACACGAAGCACAAAATAAGTATGAATCGCGTACGAACACTAAAATACTCACTAAAAGCTTGTGTGTTTGCTCTGCTTGCTGATCTGTCTTTTTCGCTTATGCGTCTTTTTTCTTTTTTTGTAAATGCAGCAACAACAAAGACTGTAAATTTTGATGACTGATTCGAGTCACTCGAATCATTTACAAGCATTCTATCTGAATGAGGAGGCTTATGAATAAAACATATTTCGTATGGTATGAGTTTGATGTCAAAGTACGCATACTCATTGCAACCTGTACTTATAAATTAACGTTGTAGTGAGTACGAATGAAGCAGAGTACATAGTTAAATCTCAATATTGTTGACTCATTTATATTCAAAATTTTACGAACACGTGGATATTAAGGTTAATTAAATTTTAAGAAAATTTTTTCTTTTACGCAATTTTAAGCTTTAAAACAAACAAAAAAATATATTGTATTCAAAACAAAAAAAAAAAATCATATTTATACAAATATTTGCTATATTTTTATTTATATTTTCTTTCTAAAAATTATGCTTAAGGATTTCATTCATTTCAGCATTTACGTAGCAGGAAAAATAATTTTTTTTATAAATTTTTTATGTTGTAATATGTTACATATGAAGTATTAATGCTCAAAGCTTTGTTTAATATAATAATAGTACTTTTGCAACAATCTCGTATGCAAAAGCAAAAAAGAAAACTTTCTATTTAAAACAACAACAAAAATATCTTGTATATGATCTTTTAAGAATTCTAAGAAAAATTGTAAGAAAATAAAAATTAAAAATACGGTATCTGTATACGATATAAAAACGTATTTATTGCACAAAGCCAAAAAAAAGAAAAAGAAAACAAGAAAAAAACACAAAATAATAACAATAATAGTAATAAAAACATGCATACTTTACTTATACAAATATACATACATACACACTTATAGGTATACAAGTGTGAGTATATATGCAGAAGTAAGATATTAAAAAACTTTTAAAAATATTTTATGGTTTTTATTTTTGTAGCTAAAGAATCCCTTTTAACAAGTCTAGACTAAAGTATGTTCTCTCTCTAACAATAAAAGATTCACACACACACATACACAAGTAAAGCTGTATACATACACATGCAATAAACAAATAAATAAGTACGTATTAGCCAAACAACAAGGGTTAAATGTTATATTTTGTTGAAGGCACAGCTACTCATTAAATGTTAGATATACATATGTATGTGTGTGGGTGTGTAAATGCTTTGCTTTTCCCCTGAAGCCAAATGATAAAAGGACATTTCAAGTTTAATATCAACATCTCTATAAAATTACCATAAATGAACAATTTAAATCAGTTTATTAACAACATCTTTCTTTTTTTCTTTTGCTTCTCTGTTCTTGGAACGTCTGCTGAAAGGACTGGAAGGACTGAACTTATTTTGACAAAATAAATATCAAGAACACAAAATAAAAGTCAAGAACAGGGTATTGATTTCTAAGATAAAATAACTTCTAAAGGAAATTGCAGCATCTGAGTTTTTTCTTAATTAAAACAAAATACAAAATAAAAAATAAATTTGTCTTTTAGAAATGTTTTATTACTTTCTGAGCTAAAAAAGGAAAACGAATTGATGTTTGTTTTTAATAATTTAATTAAGCAAACCATAATGTATGTAATCATGAAACATTTAATAAATTCTTAAATAAATATTAAATGATAATCAAATTCTAAAAGATAATAAATATTTGATTTATTATTTAAATCCACAAATATTATATAAATTAGACAGTTTTAGCCAGAAATCTACCTCCATGAAAAGTTTCTGAAAAATTTGACGCTCGGAGTCGACTTTAAACTGTAGCTCTCGCCACTCCTTGGGTAAAATTAACACATACAACGACTTAAGGGTTGTAATGACCAATTAAGTAAGTAAGATAGGTCATGTTGCTGAGCATTTTCTTTAATTTTATTGTCTTTTATGTTGACTTTAGAATCTTCTCGCGGATATCTAATGCTATCACCATAAACTGCTTATACCTTAGTAACATCCACCAACGTATTTACAGTTTCGGAGTTGTTGGTCGAAACTAAAGCTTTTGATTTTATTTTTTATCGTGCAAGTCCAATAGAAAGTACAGTACAAATGTACTGACATTTTTTTAAGTGTCAAGTATTGAAATTTGGAGTCACTCTAGTCTAATAGTTAGTGTGTTGGCTTATTAGATGAGAGGCCTTGGTTCAAACCTCAGGTCAGACATCTCCAACTAACGAAATATGTAAAAATATTTCTCCGGCGACTTTCTCTCAGCAGCGTAAATAAAACTGCCATGAAAAGTTTCTTAAAAATCTGTCGTTCGGAGTCGATTTTAAACTGTAGGTCCCCCCACTCATGTATAAAATTAACACACACAATATAAGTGGTGTGAGAAACTAGGTTGTTATCCTGACAAAAGGGTTGTAATTATGTATGTTTTTTGAAGCTTAATAATGTACAACTCCTATCTGCCTGAACTCTTTACGTGTACCAAATTTAAAAGAGACTGCACATGTAAATAAATCTTCGATTTTTCAAGGTGTCGTATAAAAAAGATCGTGGTTAATTAATATACAGATCGTAAATGCCTCTAAGAAATCTTGTGTATAAGTTCTACGAACGAAATAAATCACTGACTGAGGATGATCTTACTCAAATCACTTGGAACTCCATGTAACACTCAATAACACTCAATACTATTGCTTCTAATTTTTATTATTTTATTCATTTTTTGGCAATAGTTATTGATTTATTGTAATTTTATTTTTTGTTTAAAATTAGTAAAAAAAAAAACATTTGCCGGTAACAAAATCTAAAGCGCCATTGATGGCTATAAAAAAGCGTTGAAATGATTTACTGTAAACATACTGGCATAAAAAGTGGTATTTTATTACTTAACGCCATTGTAACAATTGCCTGTTAAAAAGTTTATGAGGGCAGTTAAAAAACATTAAAAAAACAACAACACTAACCCTACAGCAACAACAACGGTCGCAAATAAGAAAAAAAAACAAAAAATAATCGCAAACAGCGGAAATATAACATAACAAAACAAAAACAACTGATATGAAAACGGAAATCAGTTTTAACATTAGAGTACAAGAAGTTTTTTACAATGTTATTTTGGTGTTGTTGTTATTATTGCCATGTATGTAGTATATAAAAATATGTAAAATCGGTTAATAAACAAACATACCCACACATATGAACACAATAAAAAAAACCCATGGAAGAAATATGAATTATTACTGTGTATATAGCTCCACACACACACACACACAGACACACATTTGAAATAAAGCTTTGTAAGATGAGAAGAAAAAATTTCCATATTGAAGTGATAAAAATAAAAATGTGAGTGGGTATGCGTGTATTTATATATTCGGGGGTAAGCACATACAGTTGTGGTCTTATAATTAGCAAACAAAAGGAAAGATGGAATATTGTTTCGAAATCTATTTAAGGGCAGTTAAATATTCTTTTGGGTATACTTAAGCCATGTGTACTCCATACATGGCTTAAGGTAAATTCAATAAATGAATTTAACAATAAATGACACTTTAAGTCATGAAAGCAAAAAATTTCTTGGTCACGTAATTAGCACATC